>CM028384.1:57747381-57784543 GCA_013146195.2 Codonopsis lanceolata | reverse complement strand
TTTTAGATAAATCTTCATTCTAAATCATCCATGGAAGTTTTAAAACCTTTGTTTTCTAGCCATTAGCTAATAATAATACCTAATAACAATCAATATGATAAGGGGTATTAGTATTAGTATATATAACTTCTTCTATTGTCAATAAGTAGAAGACTTATATTTAAAAACTTTTACAACTAACATTACTTCTAACCAATGTGGGATAAAACTCTTCAAGGTTAGATATTACTTCTAATGACTCACTTTTAACATCATACTTTAAGCTTTTGATATCTTATTCATCCAAAACTTGATTTGGACAAATAAATATATCATTTCGATGTTCTTGCCGAGTAAACACATTTACACATTTTGTCAACAAACAAATGACACGTAAAGAAATTTGTGCCAAGTTGCACAATTTCTTTTACTAAAAACACTAATTTTTAATAAGTATTATACTTTAACTCTTGATATCTTATTCATCCAAAACTCAATTTGACAAATATATCATTTCGATGCTCACGAAGTAGAACACATTTGCACAATTACATTTACCAACAAACAAATGACACGTAAAGAAATTCGTGCCTCAAGTTGCACAATTCTCACTAAAAACACTAATTTTTTTAACAAGTATTATACTTTAAGTCTTGATATCTTATTATCAAAAACTCAATTTGGACAAATAAATATATCATTTTGATGCTCTCACCGAGTAGAATACATTTGCGCAATTACCTTCGTTAACAAACAAATGATACGTAAAGAAATTTAGGCCTCAAGTTACACAATTCTTTCACAAAAAACACTAATTTTTCAACAATAGAGATGTATCCCACATTGGTTAGAAATTGATGTTGGTTTTAAAAATTTATTATTAAGTACCAATAAGAAATGCATCATGCATCATACATTGGTTGAAAGTGATGTTGATTTTCAAAGTCACTAGAAAACCAAAGTTTTTAAAGCTTCCACATGCTTTAGAATGAAGATTTATCCAAAGGTGGTGAGGTGGCACAACCATAATGCTCACCAATTATATATATATATATATATATATATATATATATATATATATATATATATATATATATATATATATATATATATATATATTATGATGAAATATTTTTACAATTATTACCAATAGAAGATGTATATCTCACATTGGCTAGAAATGATGTTGTTTAAATTATTTTATATTATAACACATTGTTTAAAAAAAATGTTAGATTTTAAAGTCTTTAAAAGACTAAAGACTTTCACTTTTACAAGAGATGTATCTCACATGGTTACAAAATATTCTACTATTATTACCAATAGAAGAGATGTATCACACATTGGTTAGAAATTGATGTTTGTATTAAAAATATTATTATTAATTACTAATTGAAAAGATGTATCATACATTTGTTATAAAGTGATGTTGATTTTTAAGTTTTTGTTAAAAAACTTCTACCATTATTACCAATAGAATGTATATCTCACATTGGTTAAAAAATGATGTTGATTTTTAATTATTTTAGATTATATAAAAGACTTACTATTATTAGCAATATAATATATATATATATATATATTTTGGTTTTCTAACCATTAACTAATAATAATACATAATAATAATCATAATGATAATGAGTATTAGTATTAGTATATATAACTTCTTCTATTGTCAATAGTAGAAGATTTATATTTAAAAAAAATTTACAATTAACATTACTTCTAACCAATGTGGGATAAAACTCTTCAAGGTTAGATATTCCTTCTAATGACTCACTTTTAACATCATACTTTAAGCTTTGATATTATTCATTCAAAAACTTGATTTGGACAAATAAATATATCATTTCGATGTTCTTGACGTAGAACACATTTGCACAATTATTTTTGTCAACAAACAAATGACACGTAAAAAAAATTTGTGCCTCAAGTTGCATAATTTCTTTCACTAAAAACACTAATTTTATAGTAATCTTGATATCTTATTCATCCAAAACTCGATTTGGACAAATAAATATATGATTTCGATGCTCACCGTAGAATACATTTGCGCAATTACATTCGCCAACAAACAAATGACACGTAAAGAAATTCTGTGCCTCAAGTTGCATAATTTCTCTCACTAAAAAAACTAATTATTTTAACAAGTATTATACTTTAAGTCTTGATATCTTATTACCCAAAACTCGATTTGGACAAATAAATATATCATTTGATGCTCTCACAGAGTAGAACAAATTTGCGCAATTACCTTCGTCAACAAACAAATGACACGTAAAGAATTTTCGTGCCTCAAGTTGCACAATTTCTTTCACTAAAAACACTATTTTTTCAACAATAAGAGATGTATCCCACATCGGTTAAATTGATGTTGGTTTTAAAAATTTTATTATTAAGTATCAATAGAAGAAATGCATCATACATTGGTTGAAAGTGATGTTGATTTTCAAAGTCACTTGAAAACCAAAGTTTTAAAGCTTCCACATGGATGCAAGTATTTCATATTGGTTACAAAGTATTTTACTATTATTATCAATAGAAAAGATGTATCACACATTGGCTATAAATTAATGTTGGTTTTAAAAATACTATTATTACCAATAGAATAGATGTATCATACATTTGGTAGAGGGTAATGTTTGTTTTTAAAGTCTTTAAATAGAAGACTTCTACCATTATTATCAATAGAATATGTATATCTCACATTGGTTAGAAAGTGATGTTGATTTTAATTTTAGATAAAAAAAACTTTTTTATTATTAATAGAAGAGATATCTTACATTTGCTAAAAATGATGTTAGTTTTAAAAGTCTTTAGATAAAAGACTTTTACTTTTATCGTCGATGTAATAGAAGAGATGTAATCTCACATTATTTAGGAAGAGATGTTGGTTATAAAATTTTTAAAATAAAAGACTTCTTCTATTATTACCAAATGAGAATATGTATTATACATTGGTTAGAGAGTGATGTTGATTTTAAAAGTCTACAATTATTAGCAGTAGAAGAGAAATATTTCACATTGGTTATAAAGTGATATTGATTTAAAAAGTTTTTAGATAATGTATCTCACATTGGTTACAAAGAAATGTATCTCATATTATTTAGAAATGAGTATTGGTTATAAAAGTCATTAGATAAAGACATTTTTTGTTATTACCAATAGAAAATATGTATCCACATTGTTTAGAAATGAATATTGTTTAAAAAGTCTTTTATCCACTACTATTATTACTAATAGAAAATATGTATACCACATGGTTAGAATGTGGTGTTGGTTTTAAAGTCTTTAGATAAAAGATTTAAACTTTCATTACCAATAAAAATATAAAATATGTATCTCACATTGTTTAAAAATGAATTATGATTTTAAAAGTTTTTAACAAAATGACTTCTAATATTATTATCAAGTTAAATGTTAATTTTAAAAGTCTTTAGATAAAAAAAATTACTATTATTATTAATACAAAATATGTATCTCACATTAGCTAGAAACTTATATTAATTTTAAAAGTATTTAGGTAAAAAAATCGTTTAATATTAGTAACAATATAAAAAAAATTATAACAATAGAAGAGATTAACAATCTAATTATAATGTCTAAAAGTTATATTATTATTACAAAAATATATATATATCTCACATTATACCCGTGCATAGCACGGGCTAAATAACTAGTGAAGTAAAAAATTAAAGCAAACTTCGAGCTATTAATTTTATGCACAAAAACCTTAACCTCTTCTTGGTCGGGCAAAAAAGTATCAGTTGTAGCGATTGAAAAAACGGGCGTCAATTTGCCCCATGAGTAGCGAACTTAAAGATTCCAGCTGAAAGAGAAAGCTTTACCATGGCAAAGAGAAAATAGATAAGAGAAAAAAAAACGAGTGGAAGATCGAGAAGAAAAGAGAGAGGAAGAAAAAAATTAGACAAAGTGAAAATAGAAAAGAGAGAGAAAAAATCGACGGAAGAGTGGAAGCTGGAAGATGACCTCTGCAAGTTTTCTTGGGAGCGATCGACGAACATGAAATAGGAGGGGGTCAAAAGACTAACGCATTGAAGGCAGTGTATGTAAGGAGGGTGGAATCTGGGAGAAGAAATTGAGAGGGAGAAAAGGTTTGAGGGAAGGACGTGGGTTTCGACTTGGAGGGAGGACTAACAAAAATTAGCCCCTTCACATGCTCGATGAAATTGAGATTTAATTATGATCAGTAGTTGTCTTTGGTAAAAGTAAATCCTTTTCAGTAGTTAGCTTTTCAAAATGTGAACGACTGAGCTGTATTGTAATATAGATAGTCACTATGTTATTACTCGTGCGATGCACGGTTGACTAAGTGTTATTTCTGAAACTTAATTTTGTGGATAGAATCTACAAGCTATTTGAATGAACCAACAACAGCAAGATATCCACATAATTAATAAATAAAATAAAGCGTGAGAACACACCGAATCATCAAACTAAAAATTCATGCGAATCGAGAAGTCCTAATCAAATGAAAGTTGATTAAACCAAATGTGATAAAATCTGATTTTGGCAGCAGAAAATAGTAAAAAAAAAAAAAACTTTATAGAATCAACAAAACAAAAATAATTTAATACGAAGGTTAGTAAAATAAAATAATTTATTGAACAAAAGGTTAAAACACATTCTTAAAAATATATATGTAAAACAAAAATACGTTAGTAAAATAAAAATATTTGATGGAACAAAAATAATAGTTACATAGTCAATAAAAACAAAAATAATTTAAGTGAGGTTACTAAAATAATTAAAATAATTTACGGAACAAAATTTTAAAACAAATTCTTTAAAATATCTATGTAAAACAAAAATACATTAGTTAAATAAAAATATTTGATGGAACAAAAATAATAGTTACGGAGTCAATAAAACAAAAATAATTTAAACTGAGGTTAGTAAAATTATAAAAATAATTTACTGAACAAAAGATTAAAACAAATTCTTAAAAATAGTTATGTAAAACAAAAATATGTTAGTAAAATAAAAATATTTGATGGAACAAAAATAGCAGTTACAGAGTCAATAAAACAAAACAATTTGAACTAAGGTTAACAAAATAATAATAAAAAATTACGGAACAAAATCTTTCCGTAAAAATAATTCTTGAAAATAAAACAAAAATAATAGTTACGAAGTCAATAAAACAAAAAAATATAATTGAAGCTATTAAAATCAAAATAATTTACAAAACAAAAAATATAGTTAACGTTAAAAATAATTTCATTATTTTGATTTTAGCTTATTTTCTTCTTAGAAGTTTCTTTATTCATAAAATACAAATATAATTTAATAAAAGTAATCATTCAAAAGGAATAACTTATTTGAGTTCATATTCTATTTGAAGGGCGGAAAAAAATCAAATTTGTTCGAAAACATTTATTATACGGAGTGTTTGAATAGTATAAAGTGTTCATGGTTATCAGACTATGAATTTTGACACTTAAAATTAGTGTTCTAGTAATGCTATCGAGAAACATTGACCATATTGCATGGTTGTGCAATGGAACAAGACTAATCATCATAAATCTTGTGGACCACATTATTGAAACACATTTTTTGAAAGGAAGCAATGTTGGAGAAAATATTTTTATCCCAACATTGTCATTAACTCTATCTGATGTAAGACCCTGTTTCAAGTTTCATAGAAGACAATTTACATTGCTGGTATCATATGCAATGACAATTAACAAGTGTCAAAATCAATAATTTCACGTAGGTCTCAATTTGAAGAAAAAAAAAACAATATTTAGCCATTGACGGTTATATGTCGTAGTTTCTAGAGTAACAAATTATTTTGGTTTGAAGATATTGATATGCGGTGAAGATGAAAAACCAAATAATAAAACAACAAAGGCTGTGTATAAGGAATTTTTTTAGAATCTATAATGATTAGTGATATATTTATATGTAATTGTTAATAAACCGATCCTCCTTATTTTGTTTATGTACGATTTAGTTGACGTGCGTTTAATGCACGGGTTAAAAAATCTAGTTTAATTAAACGATATTTTAATAAAATAAAAACAAAATCCTAAATATCTATCATAAATTTTCTCGTAAAACTATATCTTAAATCTTTTTATCTTATCAAATTGGTTTTAGAAATTTTATATTATCTAATTAGATTTCATATTTTTATCTTAAATTAATCGATTTTGGAAAAAGAAAAAAACTTTTACCATTTCGAATGTGACTCGTGGTAGCACAAAATCTATTTTTAAACCTTTAGCTTTTTACAGAAAGCCGATACGTGGCAGCAACGGTTTCCCTTTTAGTAATAACTAGTATACGTACTCGTGTCATATATACGATATCGGTATGAGATTAGTTCAATAAATGGTCCGGATAAACAAAACTCATAACTGACGGGGTAATTCAGTTCTATGTAATTGGAAAGGGATAATTCAAACATAACTCATGACTGAGGGGTTCATTTGTAACTCACATACTTACAAATCAATCTGAATTATTAGTTGTGTTTAACACACTTCGATTAGGACCACCGGTCAGATCTCTGAACTCTTTTATAATATAGATGATAGATTGCTTGAAGATAAAAAGGATCTCGAATTGTCATTTGTTTGGGTTGACTATGCTTCAACCTATATGTATTGGGTTGGTATTTGCTTGGTGGCCCAAAAAAGAAAAGAAAAAGGCCTGAAGTGACTTTTTGGTCCCATTGCCCCGCCTAACTCTAGCTCACCCTCCTTTTGTTTTGCCCCCCTTTCCTTTACGACCTTTTGATCTTTTCTGAGAATGCTCTCTCTCCTTCCAAGAGATTAGAGATTTAATCGGGTTAATCCATTCCTTGTAGTCTCAGTCTTAGCTGGTTGTGTGTCCCCCGAGGCATAGCCGAGTGGTAAGGAGGGCGTAAGATCTTTGGGAGGCGGCGTGGGTTCGATCTTGGTGGAAGCATTTTGCTTTCTTCGAGGTTGGGCGACTTGTATGTGTTATCGATTGCTTTTCTCAAACCCTGTATCATTTCGGGCACATCTCGCGATTTTCCTGGTAGTAGCAATGAGGGACCGGAACTACTACCCCAGGATTCAACCTGGTTAAAAAAAAAAAAAAAGTCTTAGCTGGTTGTGACCCAATATGGTCGTTGGTTAAACGGTTTATTTAAACGGGTCACTTAAATTACAAATCTAATTGATCCTGCATGTTTGGCTTAAATGGGTCATGCCTAAATATAATAATAACGTATATATTTAAATTTAAACTTCAAAATTAAGTAATCAACGAACCACGATCAACAACACAATCCAAAAAAAAAAAAAAAAAAAAGAGTCGTTCAATGAGTCAACAACATTACTTTAAGTGGTAAAATTCAACACAAATCAACTGTAAATACTACTAGTTAAAAAGTATGCCAAATATGTTTACCACCTTTAAGCATACATCAAATCCATAATGTCTCCAATAGTAAAATCATAACGTTGCCATTTGTCCCATTTACCCCCTTCCGTTCATGGACGTTACAAACTTGACGTTAAGTTGCATGTGCCTTTAAAGAGGGAGAAATTGAGTCTTTTGCCTTACTTAAGAGGGGCAAATGGGTCTTTTCATCATATATGCAGAACACCAATGATGCTTAGTGCAAAACACTATATAAAGGGGGTCAAAGTGTTCAAAAAAAAAATCTTTTAGAAAACAAAAGAATTTTGTTGATGCTTCTTCATCCTCGTTGATCGGCGTCTTCATCATCTCCGACCATTCCTTCACCGACTGTCGAACCACCAATCTCTCACCCTTTTTCTTTGTTGTACAAGCACAATATACAAACACTTACAAGTATCATACACACACTCTCCCCCTTTCACCAAATCCGGCCTAGCAGCAGCCCTGCCCTTCATTATCACCGCTCATCTTCCTCGACTCCGGCCATGTCCCTCATTCCTAACTATATTTTGGGACAAATGAAAAAAGAAAGTAGGACAATAATTTTGGGACAGAGGGAGTAATTAATTTTCATGCTAATTGACCAGCCCTACAACCAGTCTAGCTAGCTCTATCAGATCATGACCCGATTGGTCGAACTAGGCATGTCAATGAATCGGATTCGAATCGTATAAGTCAAATCCATTATCCGATTTATTAAAAAATTATCGAACTTGAATCGGATCGGATTATCTTTCAGATATTCAAAGGCTCGATTCAAATCCTAAATTTTTGGATTCAGATTTTATTCGCCTCTAATCAAAGTACTGAATAAAATTAATATTAAGGTATTTTTCCTAAATCAATGGTTGAATAAAATTAAAAATTTATATTTTTAACTTACACAAACATGAATAATAATGTTAGTAAGATCTTAGAGTTTGTTGAAAATTTTATAGTAATGATTAATGACTAAAAACTGGTATTGCTCACTTCTCCTAACGGAAAGGTCGGGTGTTCAAATCCCACTAGAGACACCCTGGACTTTACATCTTTCAATAGAAAGGTCGGGTGTTCAAGCCTCTTTAGAGGCAACATTGTTGTTCAAGCCTTACCTAAAGACCTCATTTAACTGCTCGCTTATCTTAACGGAAATGTCGAGTACTCAAACCCTACCAGAGGCACCCTGGTACATCACTACTTTCAACCGAGAGGTCGGGTGTTCAAAGCCTCAGCAGAAGCACCATTTGTTCTAGTCATAACAAAGGCATCATATATCTATAATTGTAGCATTTCAAGGCATTTAAATAATAATAAAAATAAGGATTGGGGTAAGGTCTATGTCCCCTCCAACCTTTAAAAAAAAAGATTAATGACTAAAACCTCATCATTAGTAACTTTTATATGTGTAATATTAATATTTTTTTTATATCGGATCAGATCGGGTTGTTAACGGATCGGAATACCTTAATCCATATTTGGTTTGTCAAGTTTTTGGATTTTCAGATTCAAATCAAAATCGGGTAATCGGATTTAAAAACAAAATCTATATGCTAAAAATAACATCTGATTCGAATTAGATTCAGATCAAAATCCTATCACTTTTTCGGTTTGAACGGGCCATCCCGTCGGGCCACAACCCTACTAGCATCTTTGCAAGAGATAAGCTTTTCCGTTTTCCCTCAATTTTTAGCGAAAAAATAGGTGTAATTTCTCATGGGTTAGCTGATTTTGGACTTTGATTCTCTATAAATGAAATATTATGTAGTTTTTCTATAATTTCTTCAAACCACGGGAAGGCAGAATTACACAAAAAATATTATTGGGAGGCAAAGCATAAAATCAACGAGGGTGCACAACCAAACCACCGAATCACCAAATTGAACCATACGGTTTGGTTCAAGACGGTTTGGTTTTGGTTTTCAAAATTCAAAAATTGACCGGTTTTGATACAATCCAAGTCACGTACTCGTAAACACGAACCGTAGCGCACGCGGCAAGAGAAGTGAAGAACATCGATGTTAATTATGGAAGATGACACCTCGACTTAATGGAACAACCCAAACGCACTCCTCGCTATATTCACCTTGAAACAACGCTTGAGACGACCACAACCCTCGGTATAATGAAGAACGTCACAATAAGGATGAAAGATCCTATTGATAAGTTCAAATTCGATTACTTAATCTCTCACTAGATAATCACAAGTTCTAAAGTGAACAAGGAGGTTTTGAAAACTCTCAAAAACTAAATTCAATACTCAAAGTTGTGTACCCTAATACAATCAAATAATAAGTCTTTATATAGGCCTACAAATAATCTTAATACTAAAAGTCAAAAGGAAACCTAAAATAAAAGAAAACAAATCAAAATAAAGAAAATCTACCAATCATGTTTTTCTACAAGGCTCACTTTGTAAAGTTCCTTGAATCTACCCCTAACCCTAATTTAACATAGGAAAACACCCCCTTAAGGTTTGGGACTCATAAGGGCAGCATTTTGGTGTTTTTTGAACTCCTGAATTGGCCCTTGAACCTCTCGGGTTGTAGGCGAACCTCGTGCAAACTCTTGTGCCTTGAACCTTGGACTTTTGAACCCTTGAACCTTGATCTCCAAGCTTCCAATGTCTCTCCCTTACTTGTGATAATCTTGGTTCTTGGCTGGTGGTCAAAATCATATCATTCCCTCTCTCTTGAAAAGGATTTGTCCTCAAATCAAGACCTATAACAAAAGGACACTATTTAGTAACAAATGAAACTATATGGAAATGATACTTACCATAGATAATTCTCATATTCACTTTGTAGTCGGGCTCTAACTCCTTGTGCTTCCACTTTAGAACTTCCTCTAAACTCGCACAAAACCTATCTTTGGGATCAAAGATCAATCGATCATAAATTTCCCACGATTTCGCATGCTCAAAACAATTTGTCTCTCTCAATGAATCCATATGCAACTCATGTTAAATCTTATGCTCAAAACCTATCTTTGAAATCATCATTCACTTGGTGACATGCTTCAAGATAACTCATCAATGAAAAGTTTTGCATCTTCACAAATATAGGATTCTTATAATCATGAGTTTTAGACATACCATGCAAGTCTACCAACTTAACACCTCTTAAGGCATTATGATATATTTCAAGATTTCTCATTTTACTTATACTATCATGCATAGATCTTGCAAAAAGATGAATTCTAATTTTACTCCATGCACAATGCAATCCTAACAAATTATTAACCCATGTACCACCCATGAATGGATCTACATATACATGGTTAGGAATATGCAATGTCAAACATACTTCTTTATTCATATGCTCACCACACTTTTTTTCCAATCACTAAGATCATGATGACCAATCAATTTTTGCAATGGTAATTCCTTACACAGATCATGTGGCTCGACATTCTTTCTCATTAATAAGACATTCATAAGAACCATCAGATTTTCCACATAAACATCTCCAAAAATTATGGATTTCTTGCTAAAGTTATGGAGCTCAACATGTAATGAATCAGGTGGTTTAATGATTTTTCCCATGACTAAAGTGACTACAAGACTACTCAATTTTCCAAACTCAACAACAACACTATTGAGTTTACTATCAATGTCATGGTGTTTAACATGTAACAACTCATCACATAACTTATTTTTCCAAGAAAGATTAACATCATACCTTTGAGAAAGTGTAAGATCTACAACAAACTCTTTACTTTGTTGGTAGTCAATTTTGAATCTCACCACTTCTTGGATTGGTGTAAGCTTTACCTCATGAAAAATCTGTGAAAAAGAACCAATAGAATTTGGCAATACAATGTCAACTTGATTAGTATCAAAATTTGCCTCACCTTTTTTCTCTTTCTCACACTCATTCTTTTGCTCACTCTATCTAACTTTCTTCTCTTTTTGTCCGACCATCTCACAACTAACACTGGTCTCATGAGCTGGCCTCTCGCTCTTGTTTTCACTCAAGCTCTCATTTTTCTTGACTATCTATCTAAGCTCACTTTCTCTCTAGTCAAACTCGCATTATTTTCTCTTGAGCTCTCTTTTTTTTGGCTATCTCACACTCCTCACTTTGTTCTCTAGCCAATCTATCTTTATTTTCTCTCAAGCTCTTTTTTTAAAGGATTCTCGATATTTCTTTCCTCACTAGCCTTTCTCTCTTCACTCGTTTTCAAATTTAACTTTACATAATCCTCACATACTTTTTCAAAATTGAATTCCTCCTCGACTCTCTTTCCACTTCTAACCCTAGAACTAGAATTTGATTCGAAGGGTTTATCTTTAGAGTAGTGAGTCGGAACGAATTTCTTTCTTATCAAACTTTTCAATTCAATCCAAGTCTTAACTTGCGGATCCCTATCCATATATCTCCACTCACTCAACCTCTCCCACCAATATTCGGCATAATCAGAAAACGAAATGGTGGCACTTAGAACCTTTTTACACTCTCGAAAAAGTTATCATATCCAAAGACTTTATCAACCGTCTTCTCTCATTCTATATATGTCTCGGGATCATTTGTACCAAAAAAAATTGGAATTTTTAGTTTCTCTTTCCTTTCACCATGAATCTTTCCAATCTTCTCCTTTAGATCCTCCTTTTGCTCCCTCATAGTTTTGTGTAAACCTCTCACCAAAGCTTCCATATAAACCCTCATATCAAAATTAGGAACATCATTCTTACTTGTATTAGACATGGTGTACCTGTAAGAAATTTTTAGCACAAAAATACCCCACACACTCCCTTACGTGTATCGCTCAAACAATATCACTCTTTTCGTGTTTACCTACTCTCTCTCACCCTCAATTCCTCCAAGTTCTAAAAAGAACTACGTAATTGATTCAGTGATTAGCAAAATAGACAAACCAAAACTCAATCAACAAGAGAAATACGTGTATGGATAAAAATTATGAGTGGAGTTTTCAAGGACGAAAGACTCAACGATTAATTTTTTTGTAAAAAAAAAAATTCAATTTTAGCTTTCGAATCTAGATGAAAGATATGAGAATGAACTTCAAGCTTCTCAATTCACAAACACAATCTTTCAGATTTCAGATTTCAACTTCAAGCCTTTCGGATTCCAAGTTCAAGAACAACTATATATATATTTTTTTGCAAATCCGGCCTCTATTTCTTTTGAACCGTACTACAAATTTCTTTTTTTTTTTTTTGCTGTCTGATCTCTATTGTTTTTGGATCAGAATTTTATTATTATTATATTTGCAATGTCATGCTTGGTTGAATTTTGGGCTTTAAACGAAACAGATTTCCTTTTTTTTTTTTTTTTTTTGCAAACTAGGGCTGTTTGAAATTCCTATGAACAATATATATATATTTTTTTGTAAAACAGGCTGTCCGAAATAATTAGAACAACATCAAAATTTTTTATTTATAACCCTAGAAGTTTAGGGTTTGAAATAACAAAAAAAAATCGATTTTAAATAAAGAACATACTAGAATTTATGATCCTAGTTTAAAGGAAGAAGAGAAACAAATTTATAATCAAAATAAGAACAATTTAAAGTGTGATAGATATGTAAATGAAACTTAGCTCTGATACCAAATGATATGATCCAAGTCACGTACTCGTGAACACGAACTGTAGCGCACACAACAAGAGAAGCGAAGAATGTCGATGTTGATTATGGAAGATGACACCTCGACTTAATGGAACAATCCAAACGCACTCTTTCGTATATTGACTTTGAAACAACGCTTGAGACGTCCACAACACTTGGTATCAAGAAAAACGTCACAATAGGGATGAAAGATCCTATTGATAAGTTCAGATTCGATTACTTAGTCTCTCACCAGATAATCACTACGTCTAAAAAGAACAAAGAGGTTTTTAAAACTCTCAAAAACTAAATTCAATAATCAAAGTTGTGTACCCTAATACAATGAAAAAAGAAGCCTTTATATATGCCTACAAATAATCCTAATACTAGAAGTAAAAGGAAACCTAAAATAAAAGGAAACAACTCAACTTACCTAATCTATGTAGGAAACAATTAGGTAAGTTACCATATCTAATTAGGAAACATAAAACAACCAAAATAAGAAAAATCTACCAATCCATTTTCTACAATACTCACTTTGTAAAATGCCTTGAATCTGCCCCTAGCCTTAATTTAACATAGAAAATGTTCCCTTAGGATTTATGACTCGTAAGGGCAACATATATTTTGGTCTTTTTTGAACTCCTGAATTGGCCCTTGAACCTCCGGGGTCGTAGACGAACCTCATGCAAACTCTTGAGCCTCTAACCTTGCATTTTTGAACCCTTGAACCTTGATCTCAAAGCTTCCAATGTTTACTTGTGACAATCTTGGTTCTTGGTTGGTGGTTAGAATCATATCAGGGTCGGTTCATGATTTATGTTTTCAAACCGAACCGAACCATGTTTTATTTGATTATTTATTATACATAATATATATGTATTTCCGAAATATATATAATAAATAATGTCGTTCTTACCAAATATGAATTTAAATGATATCTTAACTTGTATTTTATTGTTTGTTAATGTTTGATGCTTGTAAGAGAATTAAGTTTGACTTTTTTAAATTAATATTTGATGTTAATTTATCGATTAAATTTTTATTTGTCTAATTTTTAATATTTTCTAAGATGATTAATTTAATTTATGGTTTTGGCTTAAACCGAACCACGTACACCCCTAATTTATATACAATTTTAGATTTCCTTTATAAAATTTATGTTAGTAATTCAAAGTACATTTTGTGATTTGTTACAATAGTTAATAGCTAAAAATATGGACAATTTGGTTTTCCCCCCCCCTCCCCCATGAGGCTCATGTTTGTCATTTCACTAATCACATAATTGTCATGAGCTCATTTTTTTATTTGTTACAATAATTAATGTTATATTATCCACGGATAAAAATAAATAAAAGTTTGAGATTTATTGATTAGTTTAATAATACAATTCATTGACCTCAAAAATTACAAATTATTAATTACATTATCTAACTAATCATAAAATCTTAGGTTTTAATTTATTTTCGATCCTATTTATAATTTAATCGTAACAATCAAATGATTAGTGAAAGATGGTAGAATCGAAAACTCTTACATTTGTTTAATGCTGAATTTTATTGATTAGTAAGAAAGTTAATCCACTTGGACCAACTGTGATCACTGGACAAGCCTTAAGTGAGTTGGAATATTTTTTAATCCTTAATACTCTCTCTGATATTTAAATAAGTTTTTGACTTTATTTTTAAAAATTGAATTGATTGATTTTTAAATAAAAATTAATGGGTATTTTTCAATAACATAAACCACACAACTCATAGTAATTTTTGTGTATTGCGAATTACCTATTTTATAAAAGAATTTTTTTAAAAAAAGTGAAAATATATACGTCAAGTTATATTTGAAAAACAATGAATTTAACTTTGAAAAGCCAAAACATTGCACTTATTTATAAATGAAAAGAATATGAATAGTGTTAAAGTGATAACAACTACATTAATGAATATTTTCTTCGTTCCAGACAAAAAATATATGCCTAACTTCAATGTTATCTATATCTCTTAATAACTATATATGTTTCGTCGCTATATAGGACTCAAGTAATAGACAAGTATGCATCAATTCTTATTTAGCAGCTTAATTTAATTTGTATTATTATGTCATTTTCTTTAACTCCACTCTTATTTTTATTACTTCAGTTTCATAATTATTGTGTGCCACTGCCAGGCAATAGCTTATATTTTTAGAATTCATAATAAACCCTCAATAATTACAATAAATGTTTGAACATAATCAATACGTTAATATCAAATATAAATGAGAATGTTAAAATGTTATATAGATTATAGAAATATTTTTTAAAAGTGAAATACTGAAATCTTTAAATGTACATTTCAAAATACATTGAAGAACGAATTGAGTATTAGCTTTTTGGGAAATATCTCTCTAATCTTTTCTTTTTGAGATGTTCTTTTACCAATAATTTTGTTTCTACTTTAATTTTGTTTGGAATTTGTTTTGAAAACGAAACAACCTTTTTTAAGATGCAGCGTTTTTAAAACGCAGTATTTTCAAAACACAGTTTTATTTTTGTAAATATGCTTGAAAAATTATTTCAAAACGCAATTTTTCATAAATAGAGTCGTTGTAAACACATCATATTTTTAAAACGCTCCACATTTTTAAAACGCTGTATTAAAACACTTTTAAAGAGAAAACGCTCTGTTTTTTTGCCAGCGTTTTGATCAAAACGCTCCACCAAACAAGCGTTTATTTTGGGGTGTGTGAATTAATGTACATATATATATATATATATATATATATATATATATATATATATATATATATATATATATATATATATATATAAGTTGAGTCATCGATACGTATCATATGTGCATATCTCTTATGACAACGTCGTATCCTACGATACATTATTTGTTTCTTACGATATAATAGTGTATCTTACGATATATTGTTGTTTTATAATTAGACTTGCACAAATAAGAAAAGATTATACATTAAAAAAATCTATATTTGAACAATTGCAGGATATAAAAAGTATTATATTAAATAATACTTGTGTGTATGTTCCTAAAAATACAAGTTTTGAATCTTAATTTACAAATATAATGGTTCTAATTATTATAATTTCGTAAAAAATTAACTCAATACAATTACGCATACTTATAGTTATTTTCTTAAATATTTATTTTAAAATTTCAGATGTAATATCTAAAAAAATTGTGTATTTTTATATACATAGTGTATCCTACTATACACATAGTGACATAGCGTACGTACATAAAATTAAAATTTTGATATCGATTTAACAACTATAGTAAACATATAAAGAAAAACTTTTAAAAATCTAAAAATAAACCTTTTAAATAATCATAAAATCTTCAACCAACTTCAAAGTTGTCAGGATGTGTAGTTGTAAAATTGCAAAGTGAATAGTCATTAAAGCCTTAATCAAAGCTCTTATACAATCTCAACTATGACTGTAAAGAGAGATGTAACCTTTTGCTTTTGCAAAACAATAGATTAATTGTTCCTTAACACAATTACTTCAACTTTTTTCAAACTTATATTATGCCACAATATGGGGATAATTTGGCCTCTCTCTCTCTCTCTCTCTCTCCCTCTCCCCATTGTGCAATAGCTGCTTATAAACTTTCATCATCGCCTTATAACTTTTCAACAAACTCTACATAAAGACAGCCTTGAAGAGCCTCAACTTAGATCAATAATGGCTTCATGCTAAGTTTCCTTCTTTTTCCTGGAAAATTTGAAGGTGCCCACAACATTTCTCTTCATTTGGTATACTTGGTACACTCTCTCTCTCTCTCTCTCTTTCTCCCTCTCACACACACACACTCACACACACGCGACACTTTAACATACTTTTGGATGGATCTTAGAAATATGCAAATGTATAAATCAAGAAAGGAGAAAGAAACTGGCAATGCTGTAGGTGTATACTGTGATAGTACCCCTCATGTTTTATTTGGCAGGGCCACAGTGATGCTTATAAAAGCAGTGTTTTTTGATCTTTGAAGAGCAAGAAAACCCAAAAAAAGAAAGAGAAATCTTTAAAGATCTCTAGTGAAAATGATTGATATATATATATATATATATATATATATATATATATATATATATATATATATATATATATATATATCTTTGATTTTCTTGAATTGTGTCTAAGCCTTTCCTTGTCTCAATCCTTAGTACGGTAGAAAGATTTTTGGTTGTTTACCGGACAAAACTTCAATCTTTAAGTTGATGCCCATGTGTGGGTTTTGGCTGCATCGATGGTAATTTTTTGATTTTCTTTTTCTTTAACTTGGCTAGATCAGAGCTTTAATCAGGATAGTCTGATTTTTGTCTTGGAATTGGTGCCTGTGCCCTTCTTCTTCTTCGGGTACACTACCCCCCTCTCTCTCTCACACACACTCACCCTCACACTCACACACACTTGTTTTGTTACTTGTATATGTGTAGCTTTATCTGGTATCTGACTTTGGCCTCAGACATTCTGTCTCATGCTGTTCTAAATTATGATAGTGTTTGGATGTGGGTTTAAACTTTAAAGGGATTAACTCTATTGCATAGTGCTTAGGTGCATTCTTGATGATGCACCTTACATCCATCACCCTACGCTTTTTCTTCCCACTTTTTATCACCATTCACCACATTCAACATAAACTATAGTCCATGAAAGTGACTAAATTATCATTTTTCTATTGAATTGATATGGAGTACTTGATTACTCCCACCGCATGAACGTGAAAGAAATTTAGGTGAGCTTTTACTCCCACAGTAAAATGACCAAATCACCACTGAAAATATAGAAATTCATTTATTTGTGTAGGACCGACCGATGATGTAGAGAGGGGCGGGTCAAACTAAAATTTATGGAACAAAGAGAAGTAGCTAAAGCTTAATGGGTGAGTGTAAGTAGAATAAGGTTTGTAGCTTATAGCTGCCTGGCCACCATTGGCCACCCTAGAGACCACAAAAAACGAATGTTAGCCATATATGAACAGTCTTGGGGTAAGGGCTCGATGAACAAGACCTCGAAATTGATGCCTGTTTGGTCAGAAAAGTCAGGTCTTGCCCTCTCTCATAAATCACTGCATACATACTGGAGTAAGTAATTAATTACTTACCATAAAAAGCTGAAAGTTTTGAATTACTGTACTACATGACATACGCACTCATATTGATATTGTGGGAGGTGAGGATATCATAGGCATTTTCTAATTTGTCAAGGGTAGATCTGTGGGTAGGAAACCCACAAAGAAAGAAACGAAGGTTACTTGGGCAAATCTTTAACTCAACACCCTGAACCGGGTGTGATGAACTGGCGGGTAAAGAGAGTGAAGATAAAGAGTTGGGTGGGTTAAATTGAAGGCTTCGATGGTTAAAAAAAGGTGTCTGCCTGTGCGTGAATAGTTAGGAAGAAATTCACCGGTACATTTTCGAAATTTTTAATCGGTAATGCTTGGGTCATTCTTATTTTGCACTAAAATATGGGTACTCTGTGATATGTGGTATATTCTCATTAATTGGAGTGCTGAAACCTACAAAATGTTTAATTAATAAGAATATGTCACATCATAGAGTATACATATTTTAGTGTAAAATGAGAATGACCCTAACGTTATCCTTTTTAACCGCTGTACTTATCAGCGGAGTATATTTTTATCAAGGAAAAAGACACTTTCAGTCTCTTCATGTGTTACAGTGTACAAATGCGTGAAGCAATCGATGCATCATTTTCTAAAATGCATCACACATTGTCTTTTTTTGACTTAAAAAAAATATCGAGGTTTGAAATGGTTGAAAAATTGTCAAATTGTATTGGCCAGCAATTTTCTTAAATAGTTACAATATCATTCCAAAATTTATGGATTTGATTTTGGGACGTTTTAAAATAATGACTCCCTCGATTCAGATGAAAAGTTTACACTTCTATTTTAAGATCTTTACTCCCTTCATTTCAAAATATGTGTCGTTTTGAAGTTTTTCATACAGATCAAGACTAAAGAAACATATTGTAAAAAATAAACTACGTTTATTTATTTTACTCTATTTATTAATGATGTGTCTTATGATATTCTTGTCCAACAAGTCAAATACAAGTTACAAATTCAATAAATATGTGTAAAATTAGAAAAAAAAATCATTGAAAATTATAAAAAGACATTTGTTTTAGAACAAAAAAAACTTTATCAAAACGACATATATTATGGAACGGAATGAATATTTAAACTTAAAGATATCACTTTCAAAAAATATTTTTATAATTTTCATAGAATTTCATGTTTACCTTTTACTTGTATTGTCAGCATATTAATTGTATTTAAATATTTTTATAATTATTGGCAACTTCTATTACATTAATATATACATATTTTTTAAACAAATAAAAAATAATTTCACAAAAAATACACTCAGTTAGTAGCATAGCTCAATTTTATGACGTGTATTCGTAAGCCATTGAATATTTTGGGGAAGTACAATACTCCATCAGTAACAGTAATAAGCCCATATTTGTTGCTTGAAATAGTTGGGGCTTGAGTCTTGAGACAGAGAGTCGGTGTGTAACAGTAACACTAGAGTGTTGATTATCAATTTATCACATTTCATATTCATATTCATATTCAAACTTCAAAGCGCAAGCCAAAGCCCTCATGTTCTGAGATTGTGCCCGCCCCGAGTTTCTCACACTACTTTTTGGGTTTTCAAGATAGGACAAGAATACCCTTCAATGCCTTTGAAAACACCCCCACCTCTCTCTCTCTCTCTCGTATCAAAATGCACCCACTACAGAGTCTCTTTGAGCTGTCTTGAAAGGTGGGATTGAAGAAACCCACTTTTTATTTCTATTCTTAACATTCTTGATTGTGTAATTTTTTTGTTTTGATGGAAATGCAAACACAGTGTCCCTTTGAGCTGCTTTGTGAGAGAGGAGGAGGTGGTGGACGTGAAAGGCCCCACATTTGTCTGAGTTTTTGTTTGTTTGTTTGATGATAGAGTTGTGCTGCCGGCGGCGGTGGCGGAAGCGGCTGAGATGGGTGCCTTTAAGGGCATTCTTGGAAGATAAATGTGGGTGATTACTACTACTTGTGAAGCTGTTACGAGGTGGATGATGATTGTGAAGGGAATGGATACGCTAAGGTTTTCTTGGGATTGGGCTAGTTGTAATAACTCACCTTTCCAAGCCCATTTTTTGAGGCTGCTTGTGTTTTTCTTCTTCCTCCTCATCTTCTGTTTAATTGGCTTCTAGTGGCGATGGTGGTGGTGATATTGGCGGAACGGCTCAATCTAATTTATTATGTGAAATTTCTGTTTGACCTCATGTGGATGATCGTTGATGTTTATAAACAAAGTGCATACAAGAGGTTGGTTAATTGGTCTCTTTTTTTGTTTACGAGTTTTCGGTTTCTGAATGAGATTTACTTTACTTGGCCAGTTGGTCTCCTACCTCATTGCCTTCTTCTTCTTACCTTTTCATGGCTTCTTTTGACTTGAACTTGTAAACCCTGTGAAGGGTTATCCCGTGACAAGGGTGCTATCTAATACGAGTATCTATCATAGGGGGTTTTACCTATATATGATACTGTGTGTGTGTGTGTGTGTCTGTGACTCTTTGTGTGAGAAAGAGAGTGATAGAAAGGGAAAAGACAGGTCAAAGAAAAGACAAGGAAATTCTGAGGTTAGGGTAATGGGGTTAATGAATCAATCACCTTTGTTTGTTGTTTGTTGTTTGCTGCTTCTCTTCGCTATTGGCCATAGCCATACCCAACACCCACACCCCGAACCGTGCTCCGAGCCTGTGACTGTGTAGCTAACCCTGAAAAACTGGGCTATGAACATCATTTACACAGGCTGGATTGGAGGGCTTGGTGGGACCTTTGGAAACATGGGTTCACTTGGGGAGGGGTTTGCTTTGTTTGATTAGGTGGAGGACAATATATATTCTGATTTTTTGGTTAGAGTTTGAATGAAACACAATTACACTCGAAATAATTACAATCAAGAATGTTCTTATGTCATTTGAACCCTTCAAATTAAAGCGATCTATCCAATTTAAGCCATGTTGTATATTGCTGATTTTGATCTTGTTTCGTGCACTTTGTCCACAAAATGGTGTCTTAACTCGTAACCAAAGAAATACACGAAACAAGACCAAACTCACTTTGAGAAAGCCTTTTTCAACGTCTCGATGTGAAAGCTCAACAATAATGGTGTGCGGGCATGAGACTGGGGTTTACCTTGCCTAACTAAGGCTCATAAGCAAATATGGTCTATCTCGTCCAAGTTTGAGCAAATTATGCTCATTTCAATTTCACCCGGCCATCTCACGAGTTTATTGGTATTGATGCACTTAGCAGGCATTTATCACTCAACCATATCTCTGCATGGATTTCTTTCTATTTCTTCTTCACAGCCAAACTTTAGTCCATCTGTTTCTAAACTAATTTCTTTCTATTTCCCAAACTTACTAAATTCACTTTTGTTAACTATATTTCTCAATGTGCACATACAATTTTATAGTGTCGACACTATAAATAATTATGTACATATGCTACTAAAATGGTGTAAAATTCACCGTCATTAACATTTCTTTAATTATAAAAACAAAACTACAAAAAAGACACACATCCAACAAAAGGACATTAAATTTGGGGAGACAATGGTCCCGCATGCCGACATTAGCAAACAATCACAGGTCCGCTCATATGGCCATTTCAGTTCCACAAAATTACTTTTCAACTGTAACTTCTGTGTAGCAGTTTCAGTTGCCCAAAATATGGTTTACCTCTGAATCACCAAAGTTAGGTCAAAAACTCAAAACCAACCAACAGTGAGTACTCGGGAGAGGGATAACATATGAAAGAGCATGCTCAAGGAGAAGAAGATTTATGCTTGCTAAAAGGACTAAATCAACAACTTAGAGAAACTGTAACAAGTCATTGCAAGTGTAGAAATGACAGAAGAGTCTTGTTTCAAGTTTCGACTGCTTGGCATCACTTTGACTAACTGGCCGGGTATTGTGCAAATTTTATGAGAGCTACATTGGAAGCTTTCCTAACCAAACCATCATATCCAATAAAACAGAGCAGCTAAAGGGAACATGTTCCCTCCTAGTGAGGAAAAAGTAGCCATGTCCCCCAATAAAGTGGATCCCTCCTCTCTTTTTTGTTAAGTGATTCCTAAAATAATGGCCTCAAAATCAAGCAACATAACAAGAGCACTCTGCCCAGCCCCTCCATGGCACATCTGATCTTCGTTTTTACTCAATCAACTATCAGACTTCACAATAGGATGCATTCCTCTCAGCTTGTTATTCCCTTCGTTTCGGGTAAAGAGATCCGTTTGAAGGTCGAATTTTTTTAAAAAAAATGATATTTTTAGTAGTCCATTCGTAATAAATTGATATTTTTATGTTTAAATGTTTTAAAATTGATTTTTTAAGTGAAACAACTCAAAATAAAATAGTTAACTCTCTCCCTGAAACGGAGGGAGACACAAGCAAAATCAACGATTGTAGATAACACGCTATTTGCTATTTTCAAAAGATTCTAATTTTTTTTAAAAAAGAATCTAAATAATTCTAAATGACCAAAAGTACTACGGTTCTCCACTCCAGCTAATTTTTTAAACTTGCCCAAGTAGTTATAAATTATAATGGTCAAAATCCCAACATTTCCTTAGACTCAAATGCTCCATCTCTCCATGAGGAAAGGGATAAGAATATAATATCCATCTATATTATAAAAGTGATCAGGGTTTAACTGGTGACCCTGATCCAATTGTCTTAAACACAACTGACGGTCTAGATTGATTCGTAAGTATATTAATTACAAATGAATCTCTCAATTATGAGTTATATTTAAATTACACATCTACAATTACTTATAAAACCTTCGGTTGTAAAGTTTGTTTGAATTACCCCGTCAGTTATGAGTTTTATTTATCCCGACAATTCATTGAATTGATATCATCTATATTATAAAACAACTCAGGATCTAACTGATGACCCTAATCGAATTGTGCTAAACACAACTGACAGTTCAAATTGATTCATAAGTCCCTCAGTTATGAGTTATGTTTGAATTTCCCCATGAGTTGTGAGTTATGAGTTTTGTTTAACCCGACCATTCATTAAATTAATCTCGTACCCACACCGTATCTATGGCACGTACAATCATATCATATCACTGAACGAAATTTATCAAGGTAAAATAGCTCAAAACAATAAACACCTTACACCGGTCTGAAGGGACTGAAGTCAGCCATATTTATCCATATTTCCTAGTCAGCCAATAAATTCCTACTATCAAAGGTATATCTTCACTCTCCATTCGACACTGAATTATGTTATCTTGCATGAGTCAAACTCAATAAAATGGAATATCATAGAATGTAAAACCATTGCCAGCTCTTCATTTGCTTAATTGAATGAGGTGAATGGGTTATAAATAACATTCCAAATTATTTCACGAGTACATTAAGATCATAAACTCCCCCCTCAAACAAACCTCACCCACCAAGGCAATAAATATAGTCCAAATTAAGATCATAACCTCCCCCAAAAAAAAAAAAAAAACTTCCCCAGGAACACCCTCTATATGAAACAACAATAATGCTTTTCATGCCTTTCTCGTAAAAACCATCAACAACACAAACTTCCTCACTTCAAATATTGTCAAGCTTGAACATTCAGTGTATGACATAGAAGTCTTTAGGGAACTCTAAATCTATAGAGCACAAATTCACTTAACACCAGCAAGCTTGTACTGAGTTCTCAAATTGGACATATAAGAGTCCTTGGAAGGTTCTGTAAACAATGTGATCCCAATGGAAAGTTAAGTGATTTCTGGACAAAAGGGTGAGAGGAGATAAAAGAAGAAAGAAAGAAGGGAGAAGAAAACACTTGCCAAGATTGAGGAAGGAAATCCAAATCCTACCCCGCGGAGCACAAACTACAAGCAGGATAACAAACCTGAAAATCACTAAGGCAACCCACCAAAAAAGCATTAGGGAAGGGAATGGGGAAAAGATCAACTTATTGTGGATCAGACAAATGGAGGACAAGTTGAAATTTGGCAGTGGCCTCCTTAAGGAGAAGAAAAATATCAAACCTATTCAATCTTACAGTAAAATTTCCCACCCGTTCTATTCATTAACATCAGAATAATATCAAGTTGTGCAAATAACAATGCTTTGACCTTAGAAGATTCTAATGAAAAGATAATAATCATAAATTCATAAACAGTTAAAACGATTAAGCATTTGTCGTCTGCTTAGGGAATTAGCACAGGACTACTGGAGTGGTAATCTGGATATCCATAACATTATAAGGCGAAATCAATACATAGTCTAGATTCTGGAAAATAATACATAGTCTAGATTATCAATCAATATTACATGTTCCAACAATACATAGTCTAGATTCTGGAAAATAATATACCAACTAGGACAAGTGAATTAAGGCCAGATGGTTCTGTATAAGATACGAGTACATAACATGTTTAATTATAGGATGGACGGGAAGGGGAGGATATTGATTGATAATATATAGAAAAGGAAGGTAGAGACTTAAATACCCCAGGCTCTTAATTGGAAACTCACGAGAGGGGATCATGTTATAAATAGACACCTTGTCGATTGGGCCGCCCAGTAACATCAAAATGAGGAGATCCAAAGGTTGTGTGTAAATTTTAACAACCCTATAAATATGCACATTTCTAACTTCAAAAATATGCATCAATTTGTACACAATGCCAGCCAACTGGGACGACAAATGGCCCTAGCACGCAATCAGCTAAGTGCCTTACCCTGTTTTCAGCAAAGAGAAGAAAGGAAGCAGAAATTTCTTCCTATGTAAGAAAGAAGCGCAAATGAG
Source organism: Codonopsis lanceolata (assembly GCA_013146195.2). Classification (NCBI taxonomy): domain Eukaryota; kingdom Viridiplantae; phylum Streptophyta; class Magnoliopsida; order Asterales; family Campanulaceae; genus Codonopsis; species Codonopsis lanceolata. The sequence goes on along the minus strand of CM028384.1, from coordinate 57,759,732 downwards.
ATATTCAGGTGTCATAAGACAAAGGACAAAACAGGTCATCAGTAAAACACTTTTTCCTTTAATCCTCTCACTCCTGTACTGAAGTGGGTTTTGCAGGATGTTTTTCTTCCCAAACCAAAATACTACGCTTGAATATTCGTTTTAACAGTCATGCCTTCCCTATTCCCTCACCAAACACAATGTCGTGAATCATTGAACACCTTGTAGTTGAGAAAGAAATAAATGGTCCATATTATTAAAAATTATGCAACGACATCAGTCCAAAAGGTAATTTCATCTTTGCTAGTAAGGCAAGTGTAAGATGTCAAATGAAGGAAGATGTACACAACATAAATTTGGTAATATTTTCCAACAAGATACAAAACTATGGTATGCGGGAAATGACAAATCATGTAAACATAGTCGTATTGGATATGCCCACATGTGTCCACAAAATTAGAGGGTAGGATTTTGCTTCCTGGAGGTGCTTTTCCAAATTACCTAAAGGTTTGGTTATCTATATAAAATCAAGATAAAAATGTTCAGAATAGTTGTAATAGAGTAATTATAGGAGCTTCTAGAAGATCTAATTTTCATCTATGTTTTATAAGTCTATTCATATATAGGGTTTCGTCTGTGTGTCTTCTGTATTGAAGGCCACTGTTTCAAACGCCACGTGTCTTGCCACTCGTGTCATAGATGGAAAAATCAACCGAGTAAAAAATACATCCTAGTCATTAATAACTGTGACATAAGTACAAAATGTCCAGAGACACGTTTGAAAATAGCACTAAAGAGATCACTAACTGGCTTACTCCACACAGGACCATAAGAAACTAACTGGTAAGCCAATCTTGGGTCATGTTTTTGAGTCCAAGGTATGGAAAATAGAAAAGGAAATACATTTAAATGAGAAATCATAAAGAATTAAGAGATAATGGGAAATAGCAATTGGCAATAAGCCTATAGTTTAAGGTGGTCTCGGCTGATCACATCAATGAATATAATCTCTCAAAAATCACAACATTGAAGACATATTGTTGCAATAAACTAAACATATGGAGTTGAAGTTCCATCATGACATGTGTATATCTCCTTGATAATAGTAATAACTAGTGAAAGATAAATCGCAAAATAACAAATATAACAATGATACAGCTAAATTGTATGTATTGAATAAATCTATAATACCATTTTTTTAAGACTCGGAAAATATATGAATCATAACATACCAATACAAGTATTCTGGCACCTCCATCATTTAGCAACATTCTTCACATACCATTCATATGTACCAACAAGTCCATCCTGAAGTGAAACTTTGGGCACCCAACCCAAACTCGCGAGCTTAGAACTATCCATGAGCTTCCTAGGTGTACCATCAGGCTTTGTGCTGTCCCAAATAAGCTCCCCTTCAAACCCCACAACCTCTTTCACGAACTCTGCCAGCTCCTTAATCGTCACCTCTTTCCCGCTCCCAACATTAACATGTTCTAATCCACTGTAATTCTCCATCAAATATATCACAGCATCAGCCATATCATCCACATGGAGGAATTCTCGCAAGGGAGATCCGGTTCCCCAAACAACAACTTCCTTAGCGCAGGACACTTTGGCTTCGTGGAACCGGCGAAATAGTGCAGGTAGCACGTGTGAATTTTCTGGGTGGAAATTGTCATTAGGACCGTACAAGTTAGTCGGCATCACGGAAATAGCATCCCATTTGTACTGAATTCGATAGGCTTGGCACATTTTGATGCCAGCGATTTTGGCAACAGCGTACCATTCGTTGGTGGGCTCTAACGGGCCGGTCAGCAAGGCGGATTCGGGTATGGGCTGTGGTGCAAATTTGGGGTAAATGCAGGAGGAGCCTAAGAAGAGGAGTTTCTTGACGCCGTAACGGTAAGACGAGTCAATGACGTTGGTTTGGATTTGGAGGTTGACGGAAATGAAGTCTGCGGGGTAGGTGTTGTTGGCGTGGATGCCACCGACTTTGGCTGCAGCGAGGATGACGTATTCGGGTTTTTCTAAGGCGAAGAAGGTTTTGACGGCGGATTGGTTGGTGAGATCTAGTTCGGCGTGTGAGCGGAGGACGAGGTTGGTGAAGCCTAGGGTTTCGAGTTTGCGGACTATGGCGGATCCGACTAGGCCGCGGTGGCCGGCGACGAAGATCTTTGCGGATTTCTCTAGTTTGAAGTCATCTGTTGAAAAGAAAAAAAAAAGTAAAATGTATCAGATCTAATTGATATTTCGTATGTAACAATCGTGATTCCATTCCATGGTCACTAGCTTATTGTTAAATGAAATTATTACCAAAACGAATGATCTTAGTATGAATGGAGCACATTGTGTGTGTATGTGAGAGAGAGAGACAGAGAGAGACAGAGACAGAGTACCATTGTTGGGGGCTGTCATAATGGGAGAGAAAGGAAGGGGAGAGGCAACTGAAGCTTCAGCTTGATGAGTGTTTTTCAACTGCTGACAGACTGACGGCTGAAGATCTAAGGAACTGAAGCTTCACCAAAAAAAAAATCAATGGCAGTAGTATGGACCGTCTTCCGTCCCTTTTTTCCGTTAAATGCACGTTATCTCTACTATGGTATGGGTAAGCAAATTTTTTTTAAAAAAAAAACAGGGACGGCACCCTGCAGAGTTTTATTAATATAGGGAAAAAGCAATACAAACTAGAGGGGGAGAACCAGCCTTGCCTTTATAAGAGGGAGGACGGAGGAGTCTGACATCGATAAGAAAATACAAACAATTAATCTTTCCTACGAAAAGTGAAAAGACCTAGAGCATCATGCTGGAGAGCACGTCGAACCTCCCCTGGAAGCTGATGAACCATAGAAAAATTCTTATCACTCCTAGTCTCATGGGCAAAAGCAGCTAGACGATCAGCAACAGAACTCCCTTCACGAAACACATGATGAAGCGCATTAGTGCCTAGAAGCTTCAAACAACGCCGCAATTCATAAGTAAAGATCCATGGACAATTACTTTGACCTTTAATGGCTGAGGCTACGACCATAGAGTCCACTTCTACCACAACTCTATCAAAATGCAAGTCAGAACACATTACCAAGCCATCACGAAGCGCTTGAAATTCTGCACTAGTATTAGTTCCATTACCATAGTACCTAGAAAAACCAAAGAGGAAAAAGCCATTAGAGTCCCGAATGACACTACCACCAGTAGCAATACCCGTTATGGAAGAACCATTAGTGTTCAATTTAACGTAATTAGGAGCAGGAGGCTGCCAACGAATCCAAGACCCTCTGAACGGATTAACCTTTTTAATTGGCAGATCCAAACATTGTAAGCTTCGAAGACTAACATCATTACTAACCGATTTCGGGCTAAACATCCATAAAATGTCTTTAAGACCATTCAAAACCTGACTGTAAAGATTATCAACTGAAATTTGCACATCTTCAAAAATCACGAGACATCTAGCTTTCCAAATAGTCCAGCACCCATAGAGAAGAATTCCGACTTGGACCGCGCCAAATTGGGTACGAACCGAGACCCCCTCAAGCCATATACGAAATAAATGAGGGATCGAAGCATAGCAACTTATCTTGTTGAAGGGACGAGCCAACTTACACCATAACTCACGAGCAACTTCAGATTGCAAAAACAAGTGTTCAACAGATTCCTGGGCTGGATTATTACGGCAGCAAATGCATCTAGAAACAACAGGAACATGTTTAGAATGGAGCCTTAGACAACCGGAATAGCAGCATAGAAAAGTTTCCAAGCAAAAGCACTAATTTTCTTAGGAATCCAAGGTTGCCAAATTCTTCTAGCCCAATATAGAGTAGGCTCATGACTTCGATGCAAATTCCAGTATGTTTTAGTGTCAAATTCTCCATTGGCTGTTTCACAAAACATTAGACTATCAAACTCATTATCAACCAGCTGTATATTCGAAATGGCTGCATGAGACGAGGCTGGAATGAGAGGCAGCAGTTGATCAATGATAGACATAGCGTGCTTAACTGTGAGAGTAATATCCATTGGCCGAGGACCCTCCAACCTGTTACCAGTCCAATTATCATTCCAAAATGATACATTACCTTGACCAAGTAACCACCTACTATGCTGTAAAAGAAAGTCCATATCAGCATGGACTGCCCGCCACACATGGGAAGCAGTAGTTGGAGCCACAAATCCTTCTGCCCGCTTGTATTTGATAGCATGAACCGAGCCCACAAGTTGTTACCCTTCAGCACGTTCCACGCTAATTTAGCATGTATCGAATCCCGGACTTGAACCAAAGATCGAATCCCCAAACCACCTTCAGTCACCGGTCTACAAATCTTAGACTAAGAAACCCAATGAATTCTATGACCATCCTTACTGCCCCATAAAAAATTTGCCATAGTCCGTTCAATACGCCGAAGAACACCCATGGGAACCTTGATGACGGCTAATGCATAAACAGGAATACTACTAAGCACCGATTTGATCAAAGTTATTTTACCACCAAAAGAGAGGAGATGCGATTTCCAACCTTTAATTTTTTTTCAAATATGATCTTCCAAGTTCTTAAAATACTGCCTTTTGACTCTACCATAGAATAAAGGGAGGCCCAGATAAGTCATCGGAAAGGTACGGCGAGCACAACCAGACCAAGAAGCAATGCGTTGAGCCTTATGTCTAGAGCAATGACTTGAAGTATAAAAACCACTTTTTTGTAAATTAATAAGCTGGCCTGAAGATTGCTCATACTGCTGTAAAATAGCCCGGAGAGATAAAATCGTTTTCTTGCCCGCATCACTGAATATGATCATATCATCTGCATACAGAAGATGAGAAATAACCATGTTCCCCCGACCATGTCTATAAGGCACCATGAGACCCGTATCAAAGCCTTTTTTAATAGTAGTCGAAAGAATTTCTTGAGCAATGATAAACAACAGAGGAGATAGCGGATCCCCTTGCCGGACACCCCTCGAAGATTTAAAGAAGCCATAATTATCACCATTAATCCGAACAGAATACCAGATATTGTTTATGAGATTTCCAATTAAACTGCAAACCTGAGAATTAAAACCAAAAATCTCTAAAGCCTTTAAAAGAAAAGGCCACTCCAGACGATCATATGCCTTCGACATGTCCAGCTTAAAAGCAACGTTCCCCCCATAAACCTTACTATTAATTTTACTGATAAGCTCATGAGCTAATGCGATGTTATCCTGAATAGCTCGTCCCTTGACGAAACCTGATTGTTCCATCGATATGATCTTAGGTAAAATATCTGCCAATCTGTTAGCCATTATTTTGGAAATAATCTTACAAGTAAAGTTACATAGGCTAATGGGACGCAGATCACCAAAGTTACTTGGATTAGCAATTTTAGGAATGAGAACCATCATCGTAGACGAGATACCTCTATGAAGGATAGCACCATTAAAGAAGTCCTGAACTGCTGCAATAACATCTCCTTTAATAATGTCCCAGCATGCATGAAAGAAGTGCCCTGTAAAACCATCAGGACCAGGAGCGCTATCAGCCTTTAACCCCTTCACTGCATCCCAAATTTCCGAAACTGAGGGGCTCGCGCTCATAGCAAAATTATCTTCCACTTCAATCCTATTGTTAACTGAAGAAAACAAATCATCATTAATTATAGGATTAGAAGTAGAGAACAATTCAGTATAAAATGACACAACCATATTCCCCATAGTAGGCCCATCTGAACACCAAGAACCATCCGGCAATTTAATTTTAATGACATTCCTCGCAGCTCGATCACGAAGAGAGGCATGAAAAAAGCTAGTATTACGATCTACATCTTGAAGCCAGTTGATACGAGCCTTCTGTTGTAACATTTCATCATCCCATTTAAGAAGTTGGTTCAGCTCTTCTTGTGTTTGATGTAGCAAATCTGCCATAGAAGTGTCCCAGCCTTGTTGAAGCTAGTGATCATACCTCAAAATCGCATCCTGACAAGCTACAATTTTTTTCTGAACATGCCCAAAAACCGACCAATTCCAATCCTTTAAAGCCTAGCGAAGAAGCATGAGTTTCCTATGAAGAATATCCATTGGCGTCCCATAGCAATCCCTACACCATATAGACTGAACAAACTTCAAAAAATCTGGATGATCAATCCAAATTCGTTGGAATCTGAAGCAACCTTTAGCCTTGGGGAGCAGCTGAAAGTCTATTAACAAAGGCGCATGATCATAATGAACTCTACAAAGGTGAGAGATTCGAAGAGAAGGATATATTGCCTTATACATGCCATTCACAAGAACTCTATCAATGCGTTCCCATATGCGACTGAGTCCTTTCTGATTATTACACCAGGTGTAAATGGAGCCTTCATATCCAGCATCAATAACACCTGCCTGTGCCATAAAAACATTAAAGTCATCCATACTACCATAATCAAAACCATTACCTCCAAGCTTTTCGGCTGACAACGAAACAGTATTGAGTATTGAAGTCACCTCCTATAATCCATGGCTCACTAATATTGCTGGCAATATCCAGTAACTCTTGCCATAAAACTTGGCGATCCCCCCTATTACATTTTGCATAAACAATTGTAACCAAACTACAAAGATTATTAGGGCCAGTAACTCTCACCGTAACATGTTGGGCAGAAACTCTATAAATATCAACGTTAACAATTTTATCCCATAGCAGCCATATATGTGTATTGGAAGGACTATAATGCATGCAGTTAGCCATCTGAAGCTTACGAGCAGTTGTGAAAATGCGACCACCATCAAGTTTGGGCTCTAAAAGAGCTAGCAAAAAAAGGCTTATGATGCGAAGATATCTTTTTCAAATACGAAATTGTATCCTTGTTACCCACACCACGAGCGTTCCATATTATGATCGTCATATAAAAAATCAAGAAGATGATGTTACCTAAGCCTTAGTTTTGGCCCTAGTTTGACGTTTGGTTTGAGCTGCCTTACTCTTTTTCTTCTTCTTACCTTTAACTTGCTCTCTACAATGTTGTTGAAAGGCTTTAATGGATGAAGACGAGTGTGGAAAGTCCCTTAAGTCGTCCAACGAAGCAGATCGAGTAAGTTTGGTAGACTTTTTGTGCCCAACGTGATCCGTAGATGTTGGAGAATCCACCCCTAACTCCATTTATTCCATCTAGATCGAAAAGGAAGGAAATTTATTAAGATGACAAGTCGCATGTTTGCTATTATTGTCATTCTCCATATCGGCTCCCTATCATCGAAATTGTATTTGCCTTTCCCGCCGATTCAGGAACATTATCCCGCGTCCCTCGTTCATTAGCCTCTTCCTCAGTTAAATCAACCAAAGTTGCAAAGGGGTTATTGTGTTCCACACATTCCTCCACAGAAACATTCTCAACAGATTTATCCTGAGTAGTAGCTTCAACAGAAACATTCTCAGTAGATTTATCCTGAATATTATCGTCAACTTGATTTGTCCCTTTCACCCCAATATCCTTCAAACACTCCTCCCCAACCTTTAATTGTGAAACCGAAGCAGGTTTAGGATTTTTAAGAATTTTAACTGGAGTCCATCTTTTCTGACTTGGATGATTATCTGTAGTGGGAAACACCTTTTCCTTGTCCTTTCCATTCAAAGTATCCTTCGAAATATTCTGCCCAGCCTGTGCACTGCTGTTCCCCATGTTACCAGCTTGTAAATCTTGCATAGGAATTTTGGATGTACAAGCTTCATCATCCTTTGCAATGTGCACTAGTGTACGTTTCTGCCCCTTGCGACATCGATCTTTGGTATGTCCCAGCAAACCGCATCCCACACAATACAAAATATTGCCCTCAAATTCCAATGGTTGCCAAAAACCATAATCTTTGCTAGTTCCAATCCGCGATGGTAACGATTCGAAACATCAATTTCTATGCATATTCGAGCAAAAGCCGGACGAGATAATGCAAGAGTCTTCTCATCAGCCCTTAAAAAATGTCCTAATGAATTACCAATACATTGCAAGAAAGATGGATTATAGTAGGTCAATGGTAACTGATGGAGACGAACCCATACGGCCACCTTCGTGCTATCCTTCTTGAAGGCAAAATCTGGAGACCACCTAAAAGATCGATACATACTAGATTGAATCATATGAGATTCCTTAGACAAAGCAAGAATCATGTCTTCTGCCGACGATAATCTGACCATAACATGTCTAGGATCCAATAGACCTACCACAAAAGGCTCCGTAAGCTTCCACGAACGTGCTATCTCTTCCTGAATAGCATAAACTGAAGGCCGACCAGCCGAAAATTTAAGCACTATAGTGTTAACAAACTGTTTGTCAGCAGTTTCAAGCTCGATAGGGGTGAATAGGCATCCTGGCTCGCCATTAATAGTCGTAGGTTGTCTTGGTGCAAGAGGGATCGCGCTCAAAACTGAAGCGCTGTTACAAACAAAAGATTTTGGTTGAGCAGTTATTGTCGCATAAGTCTTAGGCATCGGTACACCTGTGGGTTCCGACGTAGGCTGAGCCGTAGGCATGGTAGAGACACCTTACGTGTATGGAATGGGTAGCTGGAGGTTGAGCCTCCAGGCCATCCGGCGCGGCCATGAAGGTGAAACCCAAATTAGGGTTAGGGTTAGTGACGTGAGAAACAGCCAGAGAGAATTTTAGAAAAGCCCTAATTTTTGAATGTGTTTTTGCAGGTGGTAAGCAATTTACGTAAACGTTTTGCAAGGGTATTGTTGTCCGAACATCTTTCACTCGATTTGCTGATTTGAGTATGTGAGTGCCCCAAAAAATTCCCCCGATCGCGCGTTCCCTTTTATAGGGGAACACGCGGTTCGGGAAGACATCACTCTTTTTATTACATTTTCTCTTGTTTAAGGGAAAACGAAATTAAAAGTGCAAAAAAAGTGTTGTCAAAAGCGCGTTGAATACACCTCGGTCACTGAGTGTGCTTGGGTCCACTATGAGTGCTTTGAATTTTTTTGTATCTCATCCTCCCTTGTTTAGGGGAAAACAAGATACATAAAACACATCACCCTTTTCATTCACATCTTCCATTTTTAGGAGAAAATGGAAAAGTGCAAAAAGGATGTCATGAGGGGCTGGGAACACGCCCGCCTCACTGTGGACTTGGGTTCATTTTGGGTCACTATGAGTGCTTTGGATTTTTCCATGTCTCATTCTCTCTTATTTAGGGGAAAACAAAATACAGAAAATGCATCATCCTTTTTATTTTCATCTTTCCTTATTTAGAGGAAAGCAGAAAAGTACAAAAAAAAAAAGGATGTTGCGGGCCTCACTGTGATCCAAAATACTGTAACAGAGTCGTCATCTTTATTTTAAGAAAAAAATAAAGAAAAACAAAAAACCGAGTTTGTAAAAGGGTTCGAAGGCTAAGTTACGAGGTGGGAAGGTGTTATGTAACTCACCCTTTCGGTCTCAAAAATAGTTTTTGGCTAAAATATGCTTTTATTATACTCCTCCGTCCCTAAATTATCGTCCTCCTTTCCTTTTTTCGCCCGTCCCAAAATAATTGTTCACTTTGATACTTACCCTTTTTAGAACATCATTTTTACTACTTTACTCTTACTTTTCACTCTACTTTAATTATGGGTCACATACACATGGGCTTTAAAGAAAACTACACATTAAACAAATATAAATAATCAAGTCAATTGTTTTTTCTTAAAATGTGCGCCGGGTCAACTAGGACGATTATTTAGGGACGGAGGGAGTATTTATTTAGCAGATGAAATAAAACATTTAAACATATATATCTGTATCTACAATATTACAAACTTGCAACCGCTTCCTTCCCGGAATTACAAATATATTTATAAATATTTGCCCATAGTAATAGCTCTTTTTAGTATTATTTTCTATAGAAATTCGAGGATAACTGCTTACATTTATTACATCGGACCGGTGAAAATATCACTTTTTATTAAACCTCTTAAAGGCTTACTTTTAAGAGCGTGGGTGTGCTCACTCGTCCTTCAGCCGGGGAAAGGGAGTATTTTGTTGTCAGGAGATTCGAGCGAGTAACTATTTTCGAAAGTTGCTTTCGGCACCGGGAAAGCAGGCGAGAGCAACCGCTTGCTTTTGTTGTTGTTTGCATGCTTCTAGCGGATTTGGCGTCGACGGCAGGCTGGCAGCAACCGCTTTTTGAGATTTTTGGATTGGTGGAATAGGGTAAAATCCTAGCGGGGAGTCTAAGGTTCACTTTGACTGGTTGGTTTTGTGTTTGGGGGAGATTTGACGGAGCTTTGAGGCTTAGAAGATGGATATCTCTCAGGACGATCACTGCGTAAGCGGTGTGTGAAGTGTGTGAAAATTGTTTTCGCCCTCATTCCCGGCTTCCAGGACACCTTTATTTATATCTTTGGATGAGGACTCCTTCGTCATTAAATTTTCTTTTTCTGTACTTTATCGACTTGTACCGCGCGTTTGAGAGATTGTACCGAAAGCGAACGCATAGCTTGAGGGTACTATTGGGCTACCCATGGAGGATGTGGGTGTGGCGCCAAGTGATGTCATTGTGTGCCGGTACCGCCTTCTTTATTCTCTTTTTGACACTTTGGCCCCAGAATTCACTATTCATGCATCCTTTCATTTCTTTTGCATTTTTTTACAATCTAAACCATGGAACTTGCCATTTGTTAGTGTTTAATAGGTCTTGATATCTTATGTCAAGATTACATATCAGAGGTACGAAATTGTGGTATCTACAGAGCCCCTCAACGATGGAGTTTACGGGTAACCCGAAGCTTACTGAGTAAACGAACATCGTTGATAAGAAATAGACTCCCAATTTCGTGGAAATTATAATGGGGAGAGATGCAAATGCGGCGCTTTATGATGCAGAGCTCCAATCTTACATGCCCTGACATATTTAGTCTATAGCAGGTTATCGTAGTTTTTAAACATATGCAAATTAAATGCTCTAATGGTCGGACCTATCAAGTGAGGTCGCCACGTATCCCTTAATAAATGAAATCGACCAAACGTATCGGCCTTATGCAAACAAACAAGACCACTAGGTGATAGATGGTGCTTTTGCCCAAGATGTAAACCTGGTAGATTCTTTAGAACACGTTTTCAAAGATAGTGAGCGATGGAACCTTTTTCAAAACGTGTTTTCCCCAAAGATAAAGCGATGCCACCGTTAAAACACGCTCCCCAAAGATAGGAAAACGATGCCACTTTCAAAACGTGCTTTCGAGCATGGGAAAGCGATGTCATTTTTCAAAATGCGCTTTTCCAAAGATAGGAAACGATGAAACCTTTTAAAACGCCGCTTTCCCCATCATAGGGAAAGCAATGAAACCTTTTTAAAACTCGATTTCCCTAGCATAGGGAAAGCGATGCTACTTTCAAAACGCAAGCCCCAAAGATAGGAAAACGATGGAACCTTTTAAAACGAGCTTCTCAAAGATAGGAGCGGTGCAACTTTGAAAACGTGTTTTCCCCAAAGATAAAATGATGTCGCTTTCAAAATGGGCTTTTCCTAGTATAGGAAAGTGTTGTCGCCAAAATGAGTTTTCCTAGCATAGAAAAGTGATGTCGCTAAAATGAGCTTTCATCATAGGAAAAGCAATGCCGCTTTTTTAAAACGGGCCTCAAAGATAGGAAAGCGATGTCGCTTTAAAATGAGTTTTCCCGTGATAGGAAAGTGATGCTGCCAAAATGAGCTTTCCAAAACGTAGGAAAGTGATGCGATTTTTTTTTTTTTGCAATGTGCTTATCCATAGCAGAGAAACTATGCAATTTTTTTTAAAATGTGTTTATCCCAAAGATAGGAGAAGTTGTGACGTATCGTTGTCGATGATCGGCCTTGTAGCTTTTGATGATGCCGCTGAGGATCTTTGGGAGGTGGTCTTGGCGAGATGTTGGTAGAACATTTATATTTTTCCAAAGGCCGATGCGACGTAAGACCTGATAAGATGCAATAAAAGGATGCAAAAGAAGATGCAAGCATGCAAATGAAAACTTCTCTCCTTCAAAATGGGCTTTTGAATATACATGTGCTATCTATTTTTAAACATGTTAAGACAAGATAAAGCAAGGTGATGGAAATGCAATATAAGAGCTTGAGATGTGGCTTCCGGGTCAAGAAGGGTTATGAGTATAGGAGTTGATTGTGATATTTGAGATGGAGGTGGGTGAAGTTTAGGTTGTTTTTCGCCTTTTGACTAGTGCATCATTCAAAAAGGAATTCAATCAAGATTAGTGAATCCTACTAACCGATGCCTTGTAGGACCACTTTTTTTTTTTTTTGTTTCTAACTTTGCTTAGCCGCTCTTTCTGATTTTCAACCTAGCGAAGCTTTTACCTCAGGGAGCCGGTCTTCGCTGCATGCGATGATAACCCGCTTATTTCTTGCGATCACAATTTTGTAGCTTCTTCATTTATTCAAAGCGAGATGA
>CM028384.1:57650636-57747281 GCA_013146195.2 Codonopsis lanceolata | reverse complement strand
ATAAGGAGGCACTTTACACACCTGCATCTGTATGAAAAGACCCCAAGATCCTCGTACGCAGATCACCTCAAAAGTATTATCCCTAGTCGAGGAAACAAAAGTGGCAAGACCTCACCTCTAGTAGGTCATCGATCATTTATCAATAAAAGACTTCGCCTGTAATTTTCTAAGTTGTCGCTGAATTGTTGTCTCTCGCAATTGTTCTGCTCTTGTTTGACTAGATTCGCCGCCCGGCTGTTTACCAGGCTACGCCCTGGCCAACAAGTCCAAAAGCCCTAAGATTCTCGTGAATTTATCCTCTCGCTGGGCGAGATGTGGGCTACGCCTGTGTTCATACTAGGATGCTCGCCTGGGCGATAGAGGCCATGCCTACAAAGATAGCTGCAAGTAACTACCTCGCTTCCTACAAAGGGACCGAGCAACACGTAACCGTGATATCTCACTACCCTAAGATATACTGAAGAACCGCTTTCGAACTACCCACATCGAGCAAGGCCTACCCGCTGTTGGTCGCTGACAGTTGGGCCATGCCCGCTGCGCCCTCTCAGAAGCGCACTGTTTCTAGTTCTCGCCGCATCCATTCCCCGCCCTAAGATCTGTCGTAACATCTCAATTTAAATAATAAGATTAAGCTTTAGTCTTGTTATTTTAATAATCATTCTTGGTTAAATTTATTCAGCACATTGATGCTCGACATAGCACTTGCACTAACAAATGACAAAGTAACAAGCAAGAAATAGCTATTGAGCGAAACAAACATCTAATCGAGAACATATAAGCATCTATAATTGAAAAGTGGATTCTATTATAGCCAAGTCCTGGAGTTACAAAGAAATCAAAAAACATTGGCACGCAGCGAAGAAGTAAACCCCGCTAGTGGTCAGTCAAACGGCCCGAGGGGGTGGAAGAACTGCTCTGAGGGGCTGAGGTATCTGCTCTGGGAGGCAGTGAAAGAGCAGGCCGAAGCCCCGATATTGATCAACAGAATGAGAATTCAGCTGAAAGTGCCTGCCACCTCTTTCCTTGCCTCCTCCTTCAATCAACCGGCAATTTTCTCTCTCCCAGACTCTCGATCGTAGAGCATACGTTGTCGCCTGTGAGTAGTGTGACCCAAGGAAGGGCCACCTTCCTCATCAACCTTCACTAAAGCATCAGCCTCTTCCTCGCCATGGGACCAAGTTGATTAAACCGGCGCAAGCAACATCTAGATCGAAACTACCACTCACCACGTGGTTCAAGTCGATCACCCCGCGACCGAAGAAGTCAGTTTAAGGATATGATTGACACCATGTGCAAATAGGCACAATGGCATCGCCAAGCACTCGCCAAAAGCAAATGTTAGCTTCAAGTCGCCCCTCGGCTATTGATTTTTATAGTCCTCCACGCCAGCCTCGTTTCTGCTGCCCTTCAGCCTCCCGAACCTCCTCCACATGTTTCCCATCCTGACGGTCACATCTTGGGCTGCTCTTTCCACCGGCAGACGGTCCCTTCGCTGCTGGTTATGTCCGATCGGCCGAGCCTTCTCCAGATTTGCCCGGTTCTTCTTCACCGGCCAACTAATTCTTTTTCGGGTGCCAGCTGTCACCATTCCGGGCGACTAACTTCAGTTACGCCGAACAGCCTTCTTTTTCTTGGCCGCAGCTGGGTTTCAGCTCATTCCACAAAGCGAGCTAATCGGCCACCTTCTCCTTCGCTGACTCATGCTCTGCTATCGCCTTCTCTGCTTTCAGGAGTTTCTCCTCGTTGTACCTATCGTAGAGATTTGGGCACAAGTAAGCAACCCGCAAGGCACAAATGAGTCGAAACACAAAACAAATAAAGGAAGAAACAAACTTCGCCACAATTTTACCTCGCCAGTGTACCTCAACGCTCGACCAAGACATGGTCCATGTGTCACGATCAATGGCGTGAGATCGCCGCGGTAAAACTCTTTCTATGACACCCTTGCCCACCAAAGCCACCCTGCTCCCACTGCATTTAAGGTCGATACCCAATAACGGGCATCCCTCAGAATTTCCTTCACCAAAGACGAGCGGCCGGTAAGCAGTGGCATCTCGGAGTCGGCTCGGCTTCCAAGCTTGCTTGCCCTGGCTGAAATGAGCAGCGGATGGGCCTGCGGCTTTTGGAATGTATAGGAAGACAGGTCGTGGCTCAAGCCCCTGCGAACTTCCCAGCACTGAGGAGGGAAAGGCTTTTCTTCCTTTTTTCCTTTCCTCGGGTCTTTGGAGAGGCACCACGTAGACGTTGCACTGACGCTCGATGGTATCTTCGATGGTCACTACGCCTGCTCGCACTCCCTCAAGGCGGGATGACGACTTCGTACGGCAGACCTTCCCCAATGAAGCCATACTGCCTTGCCCAAGCCCTTGTTTTTCAGCCTGGGGACCAAAAGGCACCTCAGCGTAACTACAGATCATTAACCTTCAAATCACCGGCCCGCCGATTAGTCTGTAGTTTCCTCGCCTCACCAGAGCCACATTCTTCATCCCCAAGAGAAGCGAGTAAAACAAAGTTCAATAATTAATGCTACGAGCAAGGTACGCCAAGATAAAGATAGGGAAATAATTGCAAAAACAACCATCATGATCTTCATAATGTGGCCTTGAATCTCCGCCCGGCCCAGCACGTTGGCACTCTACACATTCCCACTTAAACATGTTACCATGGCAGTCACCCTAATAAAGGGTGTGGCCTCTCTGCACGTGATCAAGAGGCTCCACATCGTGATCTCGCCTCATCACACCGCCCAAACACAAGTTAAGGCTTGATTACAAACCAACTCTCTCCAATCAAGAAGAAATTGCCGCCAACGCGCCTCTCATTCTCTTCTATCACCCCCACTGCGCTTTTAGTGTGGCCAATCTGACAGCTCCCCGAACCGAAGTCTTGTTTCGAGGCCTCGGGATTTTGACGTCGCTCTGGAGGTCATGGGCATAAACGGCCACGTCACTCGAGATTCTACGAACAAAACCCTCCTATCCCAGCTAATCTACCTTCGAACTTCTGAAACAAAACCTCAAAAATCGGAGTTGGCTCACACCGATCTCCCACCTCGTGTGCTCGGCAAAGACAAACAACTTCCTGAGTACATGTCCTGGCTCGCATCCAGCAGCCTTCCTACACGCCACCGTGAAAGCAAGAATGGCCCTGACGGCTGTTCAACATCAAGTCACGGAACCGCTTTGGCCTCGAGCAAGAAGTCAACCAAAAGGGCTCCTGTGGGGGACGAATCCAACTCGAAAAAGTCAAGAAAAATAAAACTTCATTCCCCGTGCTCACGGAAAGTTTCACATTCGCAAGGCACGTCCATCTTATTCGCTGTAATAGTCAGTCAACCCCAAGGGATATGAGCCATGCGGCCACTTTGTCTCGACGTATCCAATGTAGCCCAAATAAGCATGCATAATCCGCTTTTCATCAACAAGCAATATACCGCCGATTCCTCCTCTTCTTCTTCCCTCCTCGATTCTCTCCCTCAACGGGAACCACTTCTTGGAAGTCCACCTACCCCGGCCGTGAAGTCGCAATGGGAATTCTATCTTGGCTATCCACCCCTTCAGGCCACTTCCACCGAGCCAGCCTTCTTGAAACGCCGGCAAGTGGGCAAGTTATCCGCCTCATCGGCCTCGAGGCCTCCCGCCAAATCTATTCGCCGACTTCTACTCGCCTCTGGCCGACTTCCTAGCAGGGCCGCCACGCTCGAGGCCTTGCCCGACAACGAAGCCAATTTGGTCACACTCTCTTCACCGAGTCCTCCTCGCCAGAGGAATCACCCATATCGACCACGTGGTCCACTACCCGCCGAACCGTTGGCCGACCACGACTGGCTCCCTCCCTCATGATCCGCACTAAAGCGAGGGAGACTTCTCGCCGCCAGTCATTCCTTCCACCATAGCTGAAGGTCTCGCGGTCATTCTCGGACATATCAGACATCTACAAAGAGATCGAGGAAGATGTCCATTAGAATTCTACCCGGGTAACTAATGAAGGAGAAAGGGAAGAAACCCTAAGTCTAGTCAACCCAGTGGGCCACGCCCGCCCAATGAAGCAAGACCACCTGGTTCGCTCCTCGATCTCTACCTAAGGCGATCCTACCTTCTTAAACCCTAACGAATTCATACAGAGATAAAGGAAGGAAAACCGTAAAAATCAAATACAAGCAGAGGGGTCGAGAGCTATCGTTATTTGTTGAACGGTTGGTCTTCAATGGAACAATGACGGAGGTAATCAAAGCTGATATGAGTGCTTCAAACGCCGATCAGTGAATAGGTACCGGAAGCAAGGAAGAGGCTCCACCAAAGTCTGAAGAAAAACACCGCAACAATGGCAATGGAAGCTCTGCAGAAATTTCTCTCTCTAGCGGTTTGCAAATCTCAAAGGCGATAAAAAGAGAAAAGAGGAGGGGGGTTGCGCCTTTTATAGGCTGGACTCTGAGCGATTTTGGGGGGAAACGAGCTCGGAGCCCGAAACGGCGCTTGAAGTGGGCAGCCCATCATGATAGGGCATTAAATGCAGCCCTTCGTGCTTCGTGCCCCGTCCAATCGCTTAACTTCGGGCCTCACGCGCCTCTCCCACGCCTTATCACGCCTCAATGAAGGCTTCCCTGACACGCCTCAAATCTACCCCGCCAAATTCTTTGCCTTTCTTGAAAATTCATAAGTGTTAGAGCCCATACGACCATCAGACTTGAACGCCTCCCGCCCGAGAGCATGAATACTGCATGAGAAGCTAGATATACCCGGCCCAAACCGGGTCACGAGCAAGGCACGAGTTAGCATCACGTGCCAGTCACGGGCACAATACCTCTGGGCCCACAGCCCAGCGAGCAAGATGAGACAGCCCGAGCACCGAGCAAAGATAACCTCACTCAAACCTCGGGCGGGCAAAGGCCTTACCTGTCCGACTGTGGGCCATGACTGAGAATCATACATGCTTAGCAAAGGAATCGATTTTACCTCGCTGGTCGAGCATCGCACTTGCCTCGCCTCGACTGGGGCCGATCTTCGACCTACAATAAGTTCAGGGATCAACACAAACAGAATAGCCGGGCAGAGCCTTGCTCGCCCGAGCACACATCGAGCATGAGACGCTGGTAGCTTGCTTTCAAAGGCAAGTCAAAGGTTTCCATGTTTAGGCAGAATACTTGCCTTATCAACTCCTATAACTACGCGGTCAACCGCCTGTTTCGCCTATAATCAAGGGATTTCCTCCTTGATTATCTCGCCAGCTATGGAAACTGAATCCTAGACGGATTCAATCACCTTGAAGGCCTATAAATACCTCTCCACAATTATCAACAAGGTACACACACACTTTCGAGCCTCGTCACAACTCATCTTTTGACAATCACGCGATACTTACTCTCACGCCGGAGGGGTTTCGCGAGGCCTTGCCTTGCATTTCTACTCAGGTGTTCTTGTGATCTTAACAGGCTCAAGGAGGACGATTACAAGCCCAGATATCCTACCCATCTCAAGGACGGCCCAAACTATGTTTTTGGCCACATCAAATATGTAATTGAAAGATAAAATCTATTCGCAAAAAACATTTTTACCATGAAAATTCGAATTACTAATCAAGTGAAATGTGTCTAAATCAAATGTAACAAAAATCTATCTCGTACTAACTGATTTTGGCAGAAAATAATAATAATAAAAAACTTTCACCACATATAAAGGAGGCACCAGTTTTAAAATCTATCAGATTTTAATTTTCGGCAGCAAAGAAAAAGAAAAAAAATCACAACTTCACAAGAAGTTGACACGTCGAAGCACATAATTCCTTTAAAACTTTGTACATTCAACACAAAGTCGTCAAGTGACAGCAATAACTTCTATTTTAATAATAGTTAATAGATTAATAATTAATAATTAATATATACATATATAGATTAGTATAAGAACAAATAACATAAAATTGTCTTGTGAATAATTTGTATTAATTAAGTAGTATGAAATGAAAAGAGATGGAAATTGAAGAGTTTCAGTCAAATTAAACTTGTATAAATTAAACAAGATAAAATCTAGTTTAATTAAGCGATATTTGAAAAAAAATAAAAACAAAATCCTTAATTCCTATCATAAATTTACTTGTGAAACGATATCTTAAATCTGTTTTATCTTATCAAATTAGTTTTAGTATTTTTATCTTATCTAATTAGATTTAAGATTTTTATCTTAAACTAATCAATTTTGAAAAGAAAAAAAATTACTATTTCGATGGTGACACGTGGCATCACAAATTCCCTTTAAATGTTTTAGTTTTTTCACAGAAAACCGCCATGTGGCAACAATAGCTTCTGTTTTAGTAATAGTTATATCTTTCATTTATCTTTTTTTTTTTTGTATTGAAAACCTGTCGTAGACATACCGAATACACCCCACCCCAATACCATTCAACCGTGTAGTCGAATACTCCCTCAATCGAGTCGTGGAGTTCGGCAAAGTTCGTTAGGGTCGTTATTGCAAATCCAAAGTTGTCTCCCAAATTCGAAACCCTTGTTGAATATGTGATCAACTGTGTGCTAATTATTCAGGTTCGTTTTCATGTAAACTTGTGTTTCAATCGATTTTAGTTTTCTGTAGAGAAGACGAAAATGTCGACATGGTCGTCTAGTCGACCATGTGCAAAACTGATTTTTTTTTTTTTTACAAAATGCATTTAGTGAATTGATTAACCATTCGACAACACATAACCTGGTTTATCAATCCACAATGTCGGTTTGCAAAAAAAATATCATTTTTTATTAATAAATTATTGTTAATTCATGGGTAAACCAGTTGACTGACATGGTTTATCAATAACTAAGTTGATACAGTTGATTGAGATGATTTATTAATGGTTATGCATTTTGCAAAATAAAAACCATATATGCCTTAAATGACATGGTTGACTGATATGATTTATTAATAAATCATTCTTAAACTAAGTTTGATCGATGGTTTATCAACAAATCAGCTGATAAACCAATTGACTAACATGATGGTTTATGAATAAACCAGTTGGCAAACCAATTGACTGACATGAACGAGTTGATAAAACAGTTGATATTATGTACCAAAAGTAGTACCAAAACTAGTTTGCATTTTTAAAACACACATATCCTGTAATTTCATAACACACACACACACACACACACACACATATCCTGTAATTTTGAAACCAGAACCTATAATTTTAGAACATACAACCAAAACCAGTTTGTAAATCACACCACACACATATAACATGTACCAGAAGCAGTTTGTAAACCAGTTTATCAATACCAATTGCAATGTATTACCATAAACCAATTCCTAAACCAATTCACTGACATGATTTATCAATAAAACTATTAATAAAATAAACATAGTGTATTTTGCAAAATAAAAACCAATTATGCTTTAACTGACATGGTTTATTAATAAACCACATGCAAACTGACATAAATGTATCAGTACTTCTTTTTTATGGTTGCAAAATGCACATGATTTATTAAATGCGCATGGTTTGTTAAGATAATTTATTCCTTTAACATTGGAATACATTTAGTATATAAATGTACTTATTTACTATGTTCAATATTGCAGTTATGACTTCAGTTTTTTGGCCTCAGATATTTATTTTAGACATTTTGTTGAATATGACATCGTCGGATGCTCGTGAAAAATTATTGACAAACTGAATCCAAGAGGAGTTGCTATCAATAATGAAAGTACATATGAAGAGTTATATGCTAAAGTACGAACCATTTCTCAAGTTTATGATATAGATATAAGATTTCTTACTTCAGCAGCAACGACAAATGCTTTAAAATTTCCTGTCTTTATGACTAAAGATGAAGATTTTGAATTGTACATTAACCTTAACAAACTAGGGGTTCAATCTCCTCCTTTTGTAACTCGTTTGATCATGGAAAATTTGTACTCGAACCGAGAAGAAAATAATGAGTTTGGTTTTGACATAGAAACTAATGGAGAAGAGAAAAATAATAGAGAAGAGAAAAACAATGGACAAGAGGAAGAAATGGAACATGAAGATTTTTTTTCCGATAACCCTATTGAATTTGCCACACCGTTGAGACAATTTGATGGGTTCAGTCAAGAGAACAAATATGAAAAGAACATAGATGAAGACAACAAAGATGAACCTTTATCCAATAACCCTAATGATTTTGCTACACCGACAGACATATGTTTGATGGGTTCAGTCAAGACAATCAGTTCACAAGAGATAATTTATTGACTTCTTCGGTTACAAGTACAATGCTAGTGATACCTGAAGAGATTGATTTGAATGTTGGATAAGTATTCAATAACAAGAAGGAGCTTCAGGATGCATGTTGTGCACTTGTTTGCATTGAACCACAAGTTTGAGTTCAAAACAAAAAAATCGAACAAGACTGTGTACATTTTAGTTAATGTTGATGATAATTGCAAATGACGTTTGTTTGCAACAAAGTACTCAAAAAATGATTATTTTGAAATTCGAAAATATACACCCGAACATTGTTGCCCCCAAAGTATGTCCATGACTGATTATAGACAAGTGACAATGTGTATCATTGGGAAACATATTTGACCAAGGTTGGAGGACCGCGACACTGTGTTACAACCGAAGGAAATCATTGCGGAAGTTTCTAGAACATTGGGGGTTTCACTAAAGTATCAAACAAAGATGAGGTCTATAGAAGATACATTAACACAACTCAGGGGTTCAGCTAAGGATAGATACAAGAAGCTAGTTGCATATGCCCACAACTTGCAATTGGTCAATTTATCAACGCCTTAGCTTGATAATGAACACAAATTCAAGTATTTCTTTTGGCGTGGCGTATGAGGTTTGCATTCTCGATTCCATACTACAATTCGTCCAGTAGTGATTGTGGATGAAACATTTTTAAATGCAAGATATAGAGGTATGTTGATTATTGCAACTTATCAAGATGGTATTATGCAAATATATCCTCTTGTATGAGTTATTGTTGATTATGAGAATGATGCGTCATGGACTTGGTTTTTTATGAAATTGAAAGAAATAACAGGTAATAATGAATCACTTATGATCATTCTGATAGACATAAGAGTCTTAAACTGCAGTCCAACATGTTTATCAGAGTGCACATCATGCTCATTGTATCTATCATATAAAGGGAAACTTAAGGGTTGTAACCCGTAAGCCTGACATGATCTCCCTTTTTATGAGAGCGACATAGGCATATACCATAGAAGAGTTTAACACGCATATGTTTCAAAATCAAAAAATCCGATGAGAATTGTTGGAAATATCTTAGCGAGACAAAGTTTGAAGCTTGGGCCATGTCACATTGCAAAGGAAACCGTTACAATATCATGACTTCAAACAATGTGGAGTCTCTCAACTCGTTGTTCAATGAAGCTTGACAGCACTCCTATACTTTCCTTGTTTCAAAGTATTGGAAAAAGGTTACATAAATGGTTTTGTGAGAGTCGTGAGTTAGCTTCAGGTGTACAACCGCTTTAACCCCTATAATGGAGGTAAAACTAGCCAAAACCATTTTAACCCGTATAAACTAATTAATATTACAACAAATTACTCAAAATCATAACGTAAATATTTTATCACTTTTCGATCCAAGCCCGTCACTTCAGTCCTAAGATTCTCAATCTTTTGGTCCATCTTCTGCAAGAAATAAAAAATTACACTCAGATGAGGAGTGCTGGTGCTAGTCACAACGGGAAAGGGAGAGGGATGTTATCGGGAGGGGATGTATTGTGGGGACCGACAACCTATATCTTCAACATGGAAGGATGTGCTCCAATTAGCGCCAAACGACGCTCATACTTTCAACAACATAGGTCGTTGTTTTTCGGCCTCGCTGGTGTCAATGGAACAAACACTTCATCCTCAGAATTGAGCAAAAATACCAACTTGATTAATCAACCATATTAGGCAATCTACTGCTTATAAAATAACATAGGTTGGATTAAACAACACCACAACTTTATTAATCAAACTCTACATTTACCATTATGATATCCAATATATCGTTGATTTCCTCATAGCAGCTTAGATTTTGACATGACTTCCAATTGCACATTCTTGGTATCATGGGCACTTAACTGTTGATGTTTGATAGCTCATACATGTCTTTAAATCCAGGAACATCATGGAACAACTCAAATATCCAAACCTGCATTTTAAAAATGTTACATATTAGAAACATATCGAATTGAAAAAAATCAGGTAACCATTCAATATAAAATCAGCTAATCATATAATATATACAATTGGTTACATGTAATACAAACGGAAAGCCGTTGCATACAGAGTATGAGCACAAGAACTAACCATCTTCATCACTGAATTTAGAAGGTGGGGATAGGATTTTGTTCCTCATGGATATTTATTGAACAAATCCAAGTTCTCAACTATCCTCAAAACACCCACATCTATAGCAGTATTAGATGACTTACCCCTCAACACATACTCCCAAACAATTGCAATACTAAGCTTCCGTTTTTCATCCATGTCAGTTACATCTATAAATACTTGTCTTAACTCTTCAGGCTTCACTGCCCTCTTCTTCTGTCCTGAAAAATATTTCTCCACTAGTGCCTTGGTTAATTATAGGGATTTCATCATAATAATCTTCCAATAATTCAGGTTTTAAATATGTGATTAAGGTGTAGTTCGAAAAGTAAAATCTAACTTTTTGATCATCGATACAAAAACCATATTTCATTTTTATTGTTTGTAGGTGACTGAATCCTAAAAAGTGCCAACACATGAATCAGCACATTGCTCTTAGTCATATTTTTTCTCATCTTATACATTTTACCAAAAGCTGAATTCTTGAAAAGGATTTTGTGTGCATCATCTAATGCATTATATACCTCATCTAAAACTAACAAATTGTATCTGGATGTAACCTTCGACTTGTAACAGTCATCACGTGAAATAAGATATGCTGCCATATTCTCTATAATAGAAATATAAATTAAACAATAAAATAAGAAACTATAATCTACGGCTATTAAAACAAGGTTTGCTGACATGGTTGATTCATGAACCATATGAAATAACACTTGGTTTACTGACATGGTTGATTCATAAACCAAGTTATAAAACACATGATTTTCTCAATATAAACAAAAAGCCAAGTACATGGTTTACTGTCATGGTTTATTAATAAACCAGATGCATTCAAGAGGAAAAAAAATCATTTTTTTCCTTATGAAAGCAATTACATGGCAAACTATGACAAACTGAAATGAAGAAACATGAACACTTCATGTTCATAGCACTACAATTCAATATAAACAAAAAGCCAATTACATGGTTTATTGATAAACCAGCTGCATTCAAGAAAAAAATAAATCATTTTTACCTTAAGAAATCAACTAACTACATGGCAAACTATGGCAAACTGAAATGAAGAAACATGAACAATTCATGTTCACAACAATACAATTCAATATAAATAAGTGTTCATGTTGTATCGATAAACCATATGCACTCAAGAGGAAAAAAAATCATTTTTGCTGAAAGGATGAAACCTTGGAAATCAACCTCGGCATAGTTACACGACCCACGCGAGATAAAAGCCGTTAAACTGGTTTGGCAAAGCAGCCGAGCCAATGCGAGCTCGCTGGACAAAACGTCGTAGAACAATTGAGCTGAGGTAAGGAGCAAACGAGATACGTGGCCCTCAACCCCCTCGGCCTCGGATACATAAATCCACACCACTCATGCCATTCAACCTCGGCAAACAGTCAATGATCACCAGGCCTGACAAGAAGCTTCCCAAGGCCCGTTGAAACCACCACACGCAATACCAACTCTCGGCCCACCCTCATTCCCCGATAAAGTCTGCAACATATTTAATGCCCGCCGCAGCCTGTTCCCCTATCAAAAGCCGTCACCTCACAAGGCAAATCAGGTATAAATAAGGGACATTCCTCACTGTGAAAAAACAAGTCTTTCATCAGATATCATAACTCACTTATCAAACCCTCTTATCAGAACAACCAATAATACGACTCATTTATTATCTACTCCATCGGAAACCTTACTCTCACGCCGGAGGGTTCTAGCCAGGATACCCTGACTCCTTAACGGCGTTTTTATTTGTCTTGTGCAGGTAACTACGCATGGACAAGCCAACCGAGACCGAGCCACATTCGCTTCTTACGTGGACAAAACGACAAGGTCACCACGAATTTTGCGTGATCATTTGCCTTAAGAAAACAACTACACAATAAACTAAAATGAAGAAACATGAACACTTCATGTTCATAGCAATACAATTTAATATAAACAAGTGCTTATTTCAAGTGTTCATAGACTGAAATGTCAATCAAAATGATAACTATAAACAACAAAATATACAGTGTTCATGTTTTGAAAGTGGGGGTCGACTCAAATGATCAACCATAAAGACATCACTAAAACTGTAAGCGAAAAAACAATGTGAGGTTTACCTGGTTCTAAAGTGATGATCACCAATGAGTTAGAGTTTCTTAGAATTGCATGCTCCTAAGCTTTAAATCAAAATCAAATTGAAATCGATAATCGTCGTTGAGAGGGCTCTAGGATGAAAAATGCTTTGATATACCACAAAATGGAATGAACGTGCGTTTGCTCTGTCGACCAGGTGTATATACATATTTTTTTCCCAGTAAGTGGTCGACCAATTAACCCAATTGGTTTACTGATAAACTAATATATATCTAATAAATAAAACTAAACTTTAAAATTTACTCATGGTCGACTAGTCAACTACTTCACAACCAAAGTCGACCGCGTTATATTGCAGGGTCCTTTTGGTCAGATCCATTTATTTCGGTTATTTAACTAGTAAAAGGCCATATTTGTTTTTTCATTGGGTCAAAAGGTGGTATTTGACAAATTCCACCATATCTGATTTGAATCATGGCTATCAAATGACGTGAGATTTATCAAATCTAGCCATTTGACCCGTTCACTAAACAAATATGGCATTTGACTACTTAAATGACCAACACAAATGGATATGACGAAATGGCCTCTGGAACATGTCATGGTTGACCTTGGTCGTAAAGTGGTCGACTAGTCGACCATGAGTGGTTTATTAGTGGTTTATCTAATAAACCACTTGATGACCACGATATACACTTGTTTATTAGTGGTTTATCTAATAAACCACTTGACGACCACAATATACACTGGTTTATTAGTGGTCTGTCTAATACATCACTTGATGACCACAGTGGTCAACCAGCTGGATCTTTGTCTTCTTCATCTCCGACATCTTCGTCTTCTCCGGTGACTGGTTCACTGGTCGACCACAGGTGAACCACCGTGGTTGACCAGATCTAGATCTTCGCCTTCTTCATCTCCGGTATCTCCGTTTTCTCCGTTCACCTGCATCCAAATTCAGGGACATCTCTAATCGCATCCCTCCAGATTTGGTGTCGCCTATATCCGATCACCTCCATCCACGCCCCAACCTCCATCTTCGACCAAGATCCCTATCTTAATAGCTCTCTCCCTTCGCTCCTTCCCCCTCTCATCATCCGAGCCCTACACTATGAACGCAGTCACCGACGCCATGAACGCAAATAGTAAAGAAAGGGTATTGATGACATTTTCAGATAAAAGTAGTTATAAAAAAATATATATTTTTTTAAGTAAGATTATAAATAATCAAATCATTTTTGACTTGATTATTTGTGTAAATTGTCGTGAAAGGACTCTGCCTACCGTACAATGTAAAAACTCCGCACGGATTGACCACACTCGTGACGAGAGGAGGAGATTTCACGCAACCAAACGGCGGTTATTCCGAGTCAAAGCTCGTCCTCTCTTTCTCTTTCTCCTTCGTCCAGTCGTCTATACTGAAACTCTGATCAGTTTACCGGAGCTAGGGTTTTCATATACATCTGGTCAGATACGAAATTCGATAGTTTGATAGGGAGAGATGGCAAATCAAGGGGCCAAGAAGCGAAAGGAGGAGAACAGTCGTCACATGAAGAACCTCCTTCGCCTCATCATCGCCTGCAATGTACGTTTCAATCATTGCTATCACTTTACTTGTTGTTCTCTTTCTTTTTCAACATTTGGATTCTAAAAACTTCCCTGAAATTACATAGCGGCGTTATGCTTTATTTAATTATTTATTTGGCTGACCTCTATCCTGATTTTACTCAATTTTCAAATGAATTCAATTGTATATAAAAGGATTTTTTTTAATAATTATAAAGGAAAACTATCTTACAAAATCCATTGTAGAAAATTGTATTTCACTTGCTTAGATTGCATGGCTCTAATCCTTTTTAGTGAATACTTGATTTCGACCTTGCAGATTGTTGGCCATAATATTCTTTTAGCTAATCTATAGTTATCTATTTACTATTATTTTTGATTGTATGTGATGTTTTGGTTGTGATTTGTTGCTTTATGATTGATATTCTGAACTGTGGTGATGTAGGTTATCTATCTCTTGGTGAGGGTGGGGATCTTCCATTCTACTTTTAAGTGGAAGCATTGGGTAGGCCTAATATTGACTTGTTCTGCCTACATTTTTCCCTATCAACAACTTGCTTCAATGGCAAAGCCCGCTTATACTGAAGAGGGGGAACTCTTGGATGGTGGATTCGACATGAGCACTGGTGGAGCTTGTGGGTATGCAATTCACTTCAAAAACTCTCTTTCTATTACCTCAAGTCATGATTGTGCCATCATCATATTATTTCTTAATTGGCACTATTGCTTTGAGGAATCTTTGAGAACAAATTTGTAGAATTCTTGTGGTTTAAAATGTCAGAAATGAGGAAAAAAATAGTCGGTTCTTCTTTTCAATCAATGGCACGGGTAATTTGCTTGCTAGGTTCTAGCATCGAGGTGCATTCAAAAGCTATAGCTCTGAAGTTGGGAATAGCAGTTACCTTTTCACCCTGGATTTCAATTTTGATTTTATGGATGTTCAACATGCTGTAAGTAACTAGCTTTGATTAAAGGTGGAGAAGGTGCATCTTTGCTTCTCGGAGGAGCTCCCGACCACATGTGATTGTTAGAGGTAAAAATGATGTCTAAGCGTACAAATCTAGAAAGTCCATGGTGGGATGTACCCTTCAATAACTACTTCTGTACCTTGATTCTATTGCAAACTGGAAATGTAACTTTATTCCTATAAGGGGAAGCATGCCAAGTGTTCTTGATGAGAATTGGAGGAAACAAAAAACGAAAATTCAAAACAATAAAGAAAAAAGCCTGACCTCTTGGGCGTAGGTATATAGACTGTTATTCACTTTCAGTAACCCCTGTCCGTATATTGATTCCATTTCAGTTTCCATCTTGCTTTGCATTGTGTCTTACGTGCCTTTTGGATTCATTCTGTTTTATCCAGTCGTGATGCGTGATCATTAACTTTTTTTTTGGATAAGTAAGGTATATATTAAAAAACAAAAGCAGCAAATAAGGAGCCGCAGTCGTGATGCGTGATCATTAACTTTTGTATCTGTTTTATTGATTTGGTCTTTCTGAGTAAGTCCTAAAGATTGATGCTATATCTTTTAATCACTTTTACCTGTGATTTCTCGCGATGATGCATTAAGAAGCTAGAGTACATATAAGTTAAGAGGGAGAATAAGAGAATCAAGAAGCAGATGGGAAGTAGGAAAAAGGGCATGAGAAAGGGGAAAAGACCAGAGCACCTATAAAGAAGTAGCATAAGTTTGGTTTTCCAAGTCGCACAAGTACCAACATTATTAGGTACTACTACCATTTCGTTTATACTGGCCACCAAACTAAGGATTAGTTTAGAATTCCTAATAAATGCCTCAACAAGACATCTAACTTGTGGATTTCCCTTTGTACCCTTTATTGTTATTTAATGCGCATTGCAACTACTCAACTTGATTAGGTCCATTAGGTGTATGTTAAGAAACTAGACAATGGATGTGCATTGGATTTCTAAGTGGCCAAAAACTTGAGATTGCTAAAAAAGGAAAGTAGGCTAGTATAAATCAGACAGAGGGAGTATTGATGTACATAATATTGTGCTTCCTTTAGGGTGGAAAAATCCTTCATGACTCCATTAGTGTTATGTTCAACGGATGGTGCATTTCTACTAATTTAATTTGGAACTTCTGCACTTGCGATGTTAGGCATTTAAGCTCTGGTTATGGCTATATTTGCATCTTCATGAAGCTAATTGTGATTTTCGTCCAACTAGAATAACTCTTGCTTCCACTTGATGAGTGGATGATGAAGCTTGTTATCCTAACATTGTTGATTAGGGTTAGAGTGGGAGGCTTGACAGAGTTTTTGAGGTTGATGTAGTAGAAATATCTGTGAATAAAGCAAACTAGATCTTGATTGATATAGATTAAGCTGTCGTGAAAAAAAGAAATATTTGTGAATAAAGCTAACTAGATCTTGATTGATAGAGATTAAGCTGTCGTGGCTGTCTTTGCACATGTATTATAATCTTTATATGGATTAAGTTGTCAGTGGTCCGTGATTGCTTGGGTTATGAATGCAGGTCTCTTGTCTATCTCAGAGATTGCAGCCTACATAAATTAATTGCATATTCTTCCTTTCGTATTATATAATCAAATAGTCTTACCTTGCTCTTTGCTATGTCTTGCAGATACTTACACGACATAATTTACATTACCAGCTTCGTGCAACTCACTTCTATCATCTCCGATAAATTTTGGTACATATATTTAGTGGTAAGATCGGTTTACTGATTTATCTCTTTACATGGGTGCACATGCACATTGCATAACAGTCGTGCCTATGGATTGCGTATAGACTATAGAAAGAGGGAATTGCTTGAGTTGTATTAGTGGAATCTGGCTTTTCCTGGATTTAAGAACTGGAATCCCTTAGTGCAATAGCTAATAAAAGAGAAAGAAACAATGGTCAAGATTAATTATCGGAACACTCTCTCTCTCTCTCTCTTTCTCTCTCTCTCTCTATATATATATCCTTTCCTGCCACCGGTTGCATGCAAAGTAAACCTAGGTGCAGTTCTTATCCTAATAAGCTGGTAGGATAAATAAGCTGGACTCTGGGGCCACGTTGACATTGTGATAAAGGCAACTTGAGATGTGATGGAGGAATATTTAATAAATTTGCTGTAGGAATTACTCTAGCTGTCTATCATGATCTAGACACCATATGTTTGTTGATATGGACTTGGGAGTTAATCATTGCAGTTTGTTGTAGGCCTTCTGGTGAAAGTTTATTTATTTTCAGAACTTATAGTAGTAAAACATTGGCAAACTATTTTGTTCAAGGATTGGTAGGAATTTTCAGTTCTTTGAACTTTTTAGAGTGTGTTACAATGTGAGGAACATATAACCAAACGAAGATATAACTGTATGACTGAAACGAATACTTGAATTGTGGTTCAGTAGAGATTTTCCACAAACAACTAATGATATTGTGAAGTTAGTTTACGTCAAAAGGCTAACTATTGGCTTTAGCTTCACATGGTAAAACTCAAGGGGTTCAATTGTTTTTAAAATGTGTTACGGAGGTTATGCTATGGCTTCATATTTTTAAGTGCTACTTTTTGAGGTCATGAAAACTCAGTTGAGTATTAATTTACTTCCTGTTTGCAGATACCAGCATTTGCAGGGTACAAAATCTGGGGTTTAGTTAAGGGATTTATGTTTCAGGGTTCAGCTGAGGTACCTTCTTTCCTCCAGATTCTTGTTCTATCTCTTACTCGCAATAAAGCTTTTGGGACTAGGTATTCTCTATATAGCTTTCACTAATATGCAGAGTTTTTTCTACAGGGAGGTGAAGAGGATGAAAAGAGTAGAAAGAAGAGAGAGAAAATGGAGAAGAGAGCTTCAAGAGGCAAAATAATGAAGACAAGAAACCGATAGAAAAGTCTGGAAGTGACCAAGCGAGGTGCTGACCTTGCCAAAAATTTTGCGTCTTCGATATAACTTGGTCTCTATATCCATCTTGAGTATTCTTGTATGTGAATCCAACTCTATTACCTGTCTGCCTTTATGGCTGGAAATGTATGTTACTAACATGAAATATTCATCTCACAAAGTTAAACTGGTTGGCATGGACAACAATATGGAAGTTAGCAAGTGTTTCCTATCTTGGTGGCCATTTGCGAGGGTATGAATTTGGCTTCTGGATTTTGAGTAGGTCAAAAGAGAAGAAAAAATAATAATTAAAAAAAAAAATTCTGACCGATGCAAGAACCAAGTTTTGTGCTGTTACAAGACCTAAACTGTGACTGAAAATCACAATTTATGCGCCAAATGGCATTATTCATGTCCTAGTTGCACAAGTTTGTTGTTTTTTGTTTTGTTTTCGGATCAACTAAATACTTTCGCCGGTACTTATTGGATCCCCAAATGATCGTAACAGTGTACCAGGAGGCAGGAGTAATTGAAAGGTTGAAGGAAAGAAGATGGCGTTTGTTGAATACTGGTTGCTGTTGCTTTCCCGAAGGCCTGGCAAAAATTAGCGGTAACACTAACTCAACTTGTTAAAAGCCCAACCCAATTCAACTCATTAAAATAATGGGGTGTGATGAGTAATCCATGTTAACCAATTAAATTGGGGTAAATTTAAGGCATTAGTTTTTGACCTCAATAGTATCTTACTTTTTTTAAACTGAAAAAATTACTTTTGGGATAAAAAGATTATGAAATCTTTAATGAAACCTAAGCCGCGCTACTGATCACCTATTCAATATAAATCGTGTTGCATCAATTCATGTATAGCGATGCACTCATTAATGCAGGGCGATACATACTTGGTAAGTGATCAGTAGCGTGTCTTAGGTTAATTAAGGGTATCGTATTTTTTTCGTTCTGAAAGTGATTTTTTTTCTATTATAAAAACGTATGATACTGTAGTAGTTGAAAAATTATGATAGTGGATCGACCCGAATTTACCATAATTTTTTGGGGGGTAAATTCGGACCGGTCTACTTTGATAAGTTTTCAATCACTACAACAATCTATATTTTTTAAATCGGTAAGTTACTTTTGGGGGGCGATAAGACTACGATACTCTTAATGAGCTCGCTACGGATTACTCACTCATATACATCGTGTTGCATCAATTTTTAAACTGCGATGCATCAATTTAGTTAAACTTAAATCATTTCACTCAAATAATGAAATTATTTATAAAATCTTAAATATAAGTAAATGATTATAGATTCGTTAAAAAAGACATCTTTAAGAATAAGGTAGATTAACAACAATATTGATGGAAATATAAATTATAAGAAGGTACAAAAAAAAAAAAAGATACTATTTAAAATATAATAGTAGAACATATAATTTTTTATGAATTGAAAAGAAATAGGGTGGGTCGACCCATCTAACCCTCAATACATGATAGTTGGGTTGGATTGACAATTTTCAGGTCCGCAACTTTCATGGGCTGACTCGTCTCGTCCCGCCTCAAATGATGGGTTTTGGTGGGATGTGGGTTGATTCATCCAGCTAACCTACCTTGACAACTCTAATTATGATATACCAACCAAATTTATTTACACGATGCATAACAATGTCAATTTTTAATAATCTTCAAATATTTTTTTTAAATATTATCACCAACAGAGAAAAATTAGATTATTGTAATCATTGAAGAGTTGTTCATTAAATTGTACTACTCCCTTTGTCCCAAAATAATCGTCGTGGTTGACCGGCACACAGTTTAAGAAAAAAATTGACTTGATTATTTATATTGGTTTAATGTGTAGTTTCTTTAAAGCCCATGTGTATGTGGCTCATAATTAAAGTAGGGTGAAAAAGTAATGGTAACGTAGTAAAAGTGATGTTCTAAAAAGGTAAGTTTTAAACTGGACAATTATTTTAAGACAGACAAAAAATGAAAGGAAGAAAATAATTTAGGGACGGAGGGAGTAATTGTTTTTGTGTGGGCAGATAACTACCGACAAATTACTTGCAATTAAGTCATTTCGTTAATAGCCATCCAAAATAATTAACAGTCACGTGAGTGTACGAGACACAAATCTAATGGCTCAGTTACTGGCTCGAACAATAACTTGAACTCCCTTCGTTTAGGTAAATAGTCTATTATTTTATTTTTGGTTGTTTTACTTAAATGGTCTATTTTTAAAAATTAAAATATAAAAGTATCATTTTATTATTAATGGTATACTAAAAACATTATTTTCTGAAAAAAATGACTTTCAAATGAAAACTCTTTCCTCGGAACTAAGGCTGGCGATTGGGTGAGTCGGGTCGAGTATGAGCCGGGTCAATACCGGGTAACGGGTCGGAATAAGTCACGATCTGTTACAACCCATATATTAAATGAGTCGAAATAAGTTGGGTCAAAACGGGTAATGGGTTGGAATGGGTCGACCATTCTTGCCCCACATTTTCCGTCAAAAAACTTATATTTTTACTAAAAAAAATTACGGGTCAAAATAGGTAATGAGTCGAAATTGGTTGGGTCGAAGCGGAAAGCGGGTTGAAACGAGTCGACCCGCTTCAACCCATGAAAATTATATATATATATATATAGATTAATTTATTTAATGAACTTTAAGCAGATCAAGAAAAAAAAATTGTAAAAGCTCAAATCAAAGGCTCCAAAGTTTATGATTTTCGCATTGATAAGTTTTCAAGCTTTTCAAAGTTTGATGGTTTAATTTTAGTTATCAATGACTTGAAAATATTAAACTTCAATGAAAGAAAACTTCAGATCTATCCATCAAAGAAAAAAAAAATGTTGTAATGTGTCAACCAATTTTTACTTTCTCAATGATGTTTTCACTTTTAGTTAAAAATGTTTTAATCAAACCGTCCATATTTGAAATTATAATAATTAAAGAATATATAACTAATAAATGTATAAATAATGTTTCATCTATCTCAAAATAATTGTCTTTTTTTTTTTTTTACTTTGCGGAAGTTTAATTGAACATCTACAAAGAACATCCACATAATTTATATAAATGTGATGAAAAATAAAAGGTTAAGAATGATATTGTGAATTGTGTTGAGAATACTAGCAATTTTAGTGTATTCAATGTTCCTAGAAATATATAAATATATTTATGTCAACTTAATATTAAATGTTTAGTATAAAAATAAAGAAAGCGTAAAAAAAAAAAAAAAGTGTTTCACCTTCCAATGTTTCCATTTATAAATATTAATTTTAGGCTAGAAAATAAGATTTATTATATATATATATATATATATATATATATATATATATATATATATATATATATATATAACTAATACTTAAACTAAGACATTGAGAGGCTATCAAAACCACTATAAAAAAGAGTCAGGACCGAAGAAATATGCACTTCAAATTTATCCTTCTTTGGATTAATTGGCAGAGACAAAGCAACGAGTTGGAAAATGATACCTACTAATCTACTATTAACTCACTTTGTTTGTCACGACCTAAGGGGACCCATCTCCTGACCACACACACGACATCAAGGATGACCGTTGACCAAATAGGTGACTCTGGCTACTCGACCGAGGATCCCTGATTTGCCGAGAATGATATGAAGAGTGGGCATGATCGACCATCTAGCCAAAAACTCTCATGATCGGTATATAAGCTCGTCGTGGTTAAACACCCGAACGTCATCACTGTACTATACATGTCATGTGTTGCCCTACAATTGGAAAGACACTAACGTGCTCTGCGCCAGCCGCATTCATTTCCACTAATCCACCTTCTGATACGCAAAGTATAATAGGCAGAGGTACAAGCCAATAGGAGACCGTCAGCTGGCCGACCAAATATAGGCTGGTCTCCATGTCTAGCAAACAACCTTGACTTGGGGTGCAAGCCTTGGATTATAAATAAGACTGTTCCTCATCTTCAACAGGTTACACTCTCTCTCGCACTCTCAAGCACACAACGCACAATCTCAATACAAAGCTATCATGGGCAGCTCTAGGGAACGCCTAGCACTGATCATTGTTATCTCGTTACGAACTCTCACACCGAAGGGCTTTAGCTGGGACAACCTTCCAGCACCCTAATGATGTTTTCTCTTGTAGGTCCCCAAAGACTCAAAAACTAGACAGATTCTCACAACACATATATACAACATATTTCCAAAAGAACACCAAGCTCAGATATCCTATTCATCATCTACACCATAGCTCTAGTCAATTATGTGGATTGGTAGCATAGTCACCCTACTTTGTGGCGTGATCACCGTTAATTATCTTATGACAAAAACTTGGATAAGACGGACTTACGTATATTTTTTGTAAGACGTATCATTCTTATCCGACTCATCGTGTATTAGTGGGTTGAGTTGTAAGAGAGTGAAACATCGTGTATTAGTGGGTTGAGTTGTAAGAGAGTGAAACTTCGTCCTACGGATAAAGATCTGTAAGATGAATCCTTCTTACCCGACCTATCGACGATGTTACAGGAGATTTACCCTGATCAAATTTAGTGGCTAATCGGGTCTTATCTTATATATATCACTATTAGAAAACATATAATTAGCGACGGAAGTATTAGCTATGGAAAATTCCGTTTCTAATTAGCGACGGAATTTCGCCTGTCGCCAAATTTCGTCGCTACAAAGCATCTTTTAAGAATATTCTACATATCTCCGTCGTCAATTTTTTTGGAAATGTGTGCGACGGAATTTCCGTCGCTAATATCTATATTTCCGTTTCCGATTGGTTATGGATGACTCTGTCGCTAAATTTAATACAATAGCGACGGAAATTCCGTCGCTAAATTTAATAAATTAGCTACGGAATTTTCATCGCTAAATTTAATAAATTAGATACAAAATTTCCATCACTAAATTAGCTACGGAGTTTCCGTCACTAAATTTAATAAATTATATACGGAATTTCCGTCGCTAAATGTAATAAATTAGCTACGGAATTTCCGTCGCTAATGTACTGAATTTAGTTTTTAAGTAAAGTCATTTTACATTTGTATGTGGTCACACTTATTTTGTCGCTAGCCAATTCCTTTATATATATATATGCATTAATCATTAGAATTTTTTTTATTTTTACTCAATTTTTTTAAACATAGTATTTGTCGTACTTTAAAATCATCTGATGGAATTAATCAACTGAATCAAACAATATTGAAACACAATTAAACTACAAAGCAAAATTTATTTGGATTTGACTGTTGAACATTAATTAGTGGATTTCTATATTTCATTTGACAATTAAGATTACATAAAGGCTAAAGTTTACATTTTACAGTTTTTATCACGAGATTGAATCACGAGAATGAACCATGAGATCGAATCGTGAAACTAAACTTCGAAACTGGACAAGTCGAATTGTACTGGTTTTGTTCAATTTAGTTCAAACTCGAAGTAAATCTGAGCGGTTGAGATCTATTTGATATTTTACGAACATAGGGTGGCAAACAGATTTTGGTATTCAGGTCTCGACCCGTCCCGATCAGCTAAAACCCAATCGGATCACATATTTTTTCAAAAAATAAAAAATAAAAAAATAGCGGGTTACCCTAACCCGAATCCTAATTAATTTGTTCATGACAATACATCAATTTGAATCGTAATGCACAATATGGATTTGCGATACAACAAATCATGATGCACAAATTGGATTACTGATGTAGAAAATCCCAATGCACAAATTGGATTCCCGATGTAAAAAAATAGGTGAAAATAGGCAAAATTGAGATCAATTTGATATTTTACGAACATAGGGTGGCAAACAGAATATGGTATTCGGGCCTCGACCCATCCCAGTCAACTAAAACCCAATCGGATCATATAACTTAACTTAACATATAACGTAATGTAACTTAACTTAACACGCTATGCCTATTGGCGAAAAGTTATAATGGACTACGATGGACCATTATAAGATGAAAACACGCTACGCCTATTGGCGAAATGGTATAATGGAGTACGATTGATCATTATAACATGAAAACATGCTACGCCTATTGGAAAAATGTTATAATGGACTACGATGGACCATTATAACATGAAAACACGATACGCCTATTGGCGAAATGTTATAATGGAGTACGATGAACCATTATAGCATGAAAACACGTTACGTCTATTGACGAAATGGTATAATGGAGTACGATGGATCATTATAGCATGAAAACACGCTACGCCTATTGGCGAAATGGTATAATGGAGTACGATGGACCATTGTAACATGAAAACACGCTACGCCTATTGGCGAAATGGTATAACGTAACGTAACGTAACTTAACTTACGTAACTTAATGTAACGTAACTTAATGTGACGTATCGTAATGTAACTTAACGTAACGTAACTTAACGTAACGTAACGTAACCACTTGTCTCAACCTCGGGCCTCCGGGTTTTACGATCGGTGCGGATTTTTCTCATATTTGGGCTGCGGTCCAACCGGTGGTCTTAACGTAACGTAACGTAGCGTAACTTAACTAGTAACAACGTAACGTAACGTAACTTAACGTAACGTAACGTAACGTAACACTTGTATCAACCACCTGGGCCTCCGGGTTTCGGTTTTTCCGGTCCTGATCTTGAACTAACAACGAATGCCCGTACGTAATTGGAGTGATTAAACTTTTAAAATATTTTAAAAATTCACAAAATTTGATTAATTGATTTAATAATATTATATTATAAAATATAATAATATTTAACTAGTTTTACACTCGTACGTAAAACACGCTCACACTTTTTTTATTTAATTAAATTCAAGCAAAATTAAGACTATAAATTTATTAAATTAAATTAAAGATAAAAACTATAAATTTTAAGTATAAATTAAAAAAGAATAAAAAAAACTATTTTTTCTATTCAAGAAATTAAATTCAAGGTAAACAATATAAATTATATTATGCATCAAGATAAACAAAGACAATGTAAATTATATTATACTAGTTTTATGTAAAAAGGAGGATGTCGCTTAAAACATTTATTTGTAATTTTATGACCTTGTTAGATTTTATTTATTTGTAATTTTATTTAAGGAAACAGAGGCGATACCTTGTTAGATTTTAAGGAGGACAACCAGCTTTGCCCTTATACAATTAATAATCTTTCGTTAAAATATTAACTTTTTTTAACACGCACACCAATGGTATTAATTTTTGTAACTTTTTTTTTAATTTTATTATAGATTTATTGTGGAAGATAGACACTAAACAATTAATATCTCTTTTTATGTTGGTATAAAAAAGTGACTAATAAGAACATAAAAAATCAGAAGAATTCCAAATTAATAAGAACGTAAAAAATCAGAAGAATTCCAAATTAGTAATTATACATATTATTACTTATTCCAAATAAAATAAAAACAGTTTATCTTTTAGAGTGGTCTTAATGGTTATACATATTCTTAGTTAAACCAAAAAATTTCCAAAAAAGATAATACTCATTTTAAAACCCAAACCACCTAAAGAAAAACTCAATAAATTGTGTTTTAGACAATTTTAAAAAATGATTAAACAAAAAAAGATGAATCCACCCTTCTTAACAACATTAAAAATCGGAAGAATGTTTTATACACTCAATTTAAATTATTATTATCACTTCTATTGATTTAAATTGATTATTTTTCAATTTAAAATTTTAGTATTTTTCTTAACTTTGTAAATAATTATTTTTATTCTTAAATAGGACAATAATACCAATTGAAATTATACCGATTCAAAGAGAGGAGGTGGAGAGAACATGTGAGAAGGGGTTAGGGTTGCTCAACCGATGTGAAATCTAGAAAAGACAGTAGGATCTCGATAAATTAATTGATCTCGACCCCTCATTAGCATTTATCAATTGCACATATGCAATCCAAGTTGTATTGTAATATAGATTTATGAGATGATAACTAAAACACGTTAAAAAAAAAAAGCCCTAGGTATAAACACAAATTGTCTAAAACCCTAATCTCAAACGCTCTCTTTCTAAACAGCTTTCACTCTCTCAATCTCACGGCCTCACCCAGTTCGCTCCCTCCATCCTTCATCTCCTCTGCCCCCGGCCACCATCCTCCATCATCGCTCAGCCAGATCGCCGGTGGATTGCTCGGTACCGGGCGTTCCATCCTCTTTCGAGCGACACTCACTCCATCTTCGCTTCCGGCCGGATCGCCGTTCAATCTTCTTGGCTTCATTTTCGTCTCAAGCCGCACCAAATCCGCATCTACGGTTCTAGCTCTTACTACCGTCTCTAATGATTTCATACGCTGGGTTTTCTGGCTCGGCAGAAGGGAAGGGGCTGGATTTCGGCGAATCTGACTGGGAACTGGAGAGGCCGTCGTCTTCAGCTTCACTCTTCAATCTCGTTGTAGTCTTCAACTGGTAAGTTTTGAATTAAACCCTAATTTAGAATTGATACTTGTTGGGGAAATGCTGTGAAATTGGGTGCAGATTTCAAGGTAAAATCGTCAAAGGAGTGTTGTGGGGCTTGTAAAGAGATGTGTAATGGAGGAGGGGAGTGTTTGTGTGATTCTTGGGTGTTTTGTGGGGATAGACAAGCTTGTGGTCCGAAGTTTGGCGAGGTTTATTTATTTTCTTTGTCCCTTCAAATTCAAGTTTATAATTGTTTGAATTATTTGAATTGTGAAAATGCTGACTTTATTTGTTTTTGAGTTAGTAATTT
Source organism: Codonopsis lanceolata (assembly GCA_013146195.2). Classification (NCBI taxonomy): domain Eukaryota; kingdom Viridiplantae; phylum Streptophyta; class Magnoliopsida; order Asterales; family Campanulaceae; genus Codonopsis; species Codonopsis lanceolata. The sequence goes on along the minus strand of CM028384.1, from coordinate 57,720,721 downwards.
ATTCATTGATTATGATTTGAAAAACTATTGAATAATTATGGTTTGCCTACAATTTTGCATAAAAAATTGATGAAGTGGTGTTTTGCTCACTATGTTGGACTATTAGCCTTGCTTTGATCAGAACATATTGGCGAAAAAAGATTTATATAGCAGATCCAAGTAATTGGGACTTAGTTGTAGATCTTTCATACACGATTTGTTGTGAAGAATTGAAAAAGAAACATGTTTGAACATAGTGGCTGTCAAAAATAAAATAAAGAAATGCTTGGGCGAATTGTTTAACACTTGAATAGGAATCCAGAATCCACAGATATCCTCTGTTAGTAAGAAACTGGTGCATGATGATCTTTGGGATTATCTTGCAACTTTTGCTGTTGTTGTTGCTGTAGATAACATTAGCACCTTAGTTGTGTAGGGGTGTGCGAGGGGGAATAATTGTGTATGCAACATTTGGATTTTACTCTGTTCTATTTGGGGTGCACTGAGGCTGCAACAAGGTGCTTTCAGAAAATAGTTTTATTTGCTGAACAAAATTAGTGTTGCTGTCACTAACCTTGAAACTGTAAGAATATTTTATAACATTCTTATAATGTCAAAATTAGTGTTTTTGATTCGTATCATAATTAGAGATATAAAAAATAGTAGGCTCAGCTATTATATTTTCATTTTCTGGTTGTTTAGATCATTGAAACAACTGGAAGTCTATTATACTAATTTAATTTGAGGAGTTTTTTTTTATTTGGTTTGATGTTATTTACTTATTGAAGCTTTTATTAGTATTAGTGTACACCACTTTTAAATAAACTTCAAAGCTTAGAAACCCGTTTAAGAATCTTTAGTGGGTGTTGCCGTTGATCATGTACTTTTTGTTCATATTCCGGTCAACATATACTATAGATTCTTGAATTGTCCGTTTGGACAGTTTTGAAATGCATGGTTTGTGTACTTTAAAACATTATTGTCTTCTATAAATGTTAATGTATTTGATATTTGAGCTATTTTGGTTGTATCTTCCATTGTTCTCCGGGTGTATACTAGATGTGGGTTGTAATGACCCTATCTATGTCGTGCACTTGGAGAGCCACGGGGAAGTGCTGTCGAAATTGGAGCAGGTATCATGCATTACCATATGGACAATAGTGGGATTAAAGTACACACAAATGTGGGTTTCAGAATGGGATAGAAGACTGACCGTAAACCAATTACTTGCCAATTATATACTTCAAATTAATCCGTTTGTAATGTGTCATCCATCTATTAAATTAAGTATGTTAGGATACAATTGGTGTAGTGTTTAATATAGATGTAAATGCAGGAGTTATGTCTAATAATGATCGTAGTTGGATGGATAATCGGAGGTTGCCAGATCGAAGGGGCATTACGGATGAGTTCAGAAGAGGTTTGAATGAGTTTATTGAATTTGCCAAAGTGAATCCTAGATATACTTCAAATTAATCCGTTTAGTTATATTTGTTTTAGTTTTACGCTACTTATTTAATTTGGCTTTTATGTTACTTATTTATCGTAGATTTGTAAAATGGATCGAGAAGGAGCAGTCTCCTCCCCTCTTTTTTGGAAATCTTGTTCGTACGCGAATTCAGAATTCATTTTGGCCCACCTATGGCAAGGTGGATAAAGCTGAAAAGGATATTTGGTGGAACGAGTTTCAGGTATTATGTTCAAGTTTTATCGTTATTTGTATTTCATAATTAGCTTAATGTTATTGTTATTAATTTATGCATAATTGTTTAATTTGCAGCAAAGGTACAGATGGGTAAATTGTGATGATGCGACCGCTTTTGGTGCTTTTGTTGTCATGTGCGGAACTCGGTACAAGGACATCATTTCCAAGCTCAAGCAACAATGGATTGCAAACAAGGATATTGAGCGGCCAATAATCTCCCCAGAGGAGATTTGGAGCCAGTGGGTAGCCTATTGGGAAAGTGAGAAATCCGTGAAGGCCTCCGAAACGGCGAAGAAGAATCGAGCTAGCGCCTAAGGGAGCTGGACAAAGCATACGACGGGGTCTATAAGTGTAAATGAGCATTTCAACGAATGGTATGTACTTTTACTTATAATTTATTTAGTTACATTTGTATTAGCTTTGCGTTACTTATTGTTTGAACATATATTGTTGGGTAGTCATGTTGATGCTATGAAATCCATGACTTTAATTAGTATACATGGTTTATATATCTTGTTTATGTTGTTAAAATAGTTGGGTTGGGAGGTGTTAGTGTAAATATATGTAAACTATGGGGGTGTTAGTGTAACATTTAGTTATGATGTTATTAGCTTTGCATTACTTATTGTTTGAACATGTATAGTTGGGTAGTCATGTTGATGCTATGAAATCTATGACTTTAATTAGTATACATGGTTTATATATCTTGTTTATGTTGTTAAAATAGTTGGGTTGGGTGGTGTTAGTGTAAATAGATGTAAACTATGGGGGTGTTAGTGTAACATTTAGTTACGATGTTATCCAAAAAATCTGTCCAACTTGCGGCTTCACTTTCCTCTAGCAACATGTGACAAATGAATGTGAAACCGTGTCCCTCGTAATTAAAATTCTGGGCCTTGGCCTTCACAAGAACTGCAATTATCAAAGAGGATATTTGAGATTGTAGAAGCCGGGAGCATAGTTGTCAAAGTCGAGAGGCGCTAAAAAGTCAATAGCGCTCATGAAAATAATATACATATATACATATATACATTATACATACATATATATATATATATATATATATATATATATATATATATATATATATATATATATATATATAGTTTAACAAATTTCAACAAAAACATGTCAAATAGATAAATATGGGAATAAACTGGACATTAAAGATTGTTAAATATGGTAAATATTATAGCATAATTATAGGAGATTAATTGTAGGAGAATAATTATAGGAGATTTGATTTATACTTTCATAGAATAGATCCTACATAGTTTATAAATCTGTACATCTTTTTTCAATATAGATAACCCATTCTTTTTATTTTCAGTTTCAAATCTACAGTACATAGTAAATAAATAAAAATCCGGCAGACCAAAAATAGCTTGAAACTACCCCAATCCAAAAACCAAGCAAGAGACTAACATGTATAGTCGTCGGCGATCAGGTTTGTGGACGTCTGGCGAAAAATTCCGGCACAGACGCCAGAGCTTGGGGCGCGTGACTCCAATTTCGGCGACCTCCGGCGACGACGAAGGTACATATCTGTTCGCCTACTCACGGTGATAGCAGATTTGGCCTTAGATTGGATCAAAAGTGAAGATCAAAGGCTAGATCTGGAATTGAAATTGAAATCTCGGCTATCCTCGTCCGATGTTTCCAAATTAAAAAAAAAAAAAAATCGTAAGTGAGCGACTTTCCCGATCTTTTAACGCCTCACGACTTTCCAAAAGGCGCCAAAGGCGTCGCCTTTTCAGTGCCTCTTGCACATCGCCTCGCCTAGGACACATGAGGCGCTACACCCTCGCCTCGCCTCGCCGCCAAAGGCTTTCGCCTTTGACAACTATGGCCGGGAGAAGGTTTAATTATATCCTTCTTGGTAATTCTTAAACAGATTATTGATAACAATGAATACAAGGATAATACAATAGAATAGTGATAGGGATACACAATTCAAATACCCAAATTGAGTATGTCATAAGATGGAACCAAGTGGACAAAATATTTATACTTTTAGTGCAGAGCACTGCAGTTTTTACCTGGAAGAAATGATCCTTTGGTATGCGGTAGGTGACCAAAGAGCGCAAAAATCGGATCAGTAGGTGACCAACTAAAATCCATCACATTTTCAACCTTGATGGATTTCTTGTCAATGAGACTGAAGGTCTCAGTCTCATAGACAGAAATGACATTCTTTCCCATTCTAGCGAAGTACTTATCTTCTTTTCCACCACCCCATATGCAAAAACAAGCAGCATATCCTTCCTCATCAGTAGAACAGGGTCAAGTATCTATGGAGGAGTAATGCTACATTAGAACAGAAGATCATAATGATAAATAACCTAAAAACAGGCCAAGAAACCCCACTGAAACCCCCAGTTCCCCTTGTAGCAAACTCATCTGCACTTCACTTGAAATCTCTCATTACTTTTCCTGTCCTTACGTCGAATACGTTGAGCACTACCCTCTGAATTATGGGCAAGTACTAGATAAGTAGCCTAGGAAAAATATTTATACAAAACTAAGACAAATAGAAGCGAAAAAACTTACATGACTATCATGAGGATTACTTGGTTCATGGCTGCTATAAGTCACCAAATATCTTTCACCAAGAGAGAAATCAATCAATTTGACCTAAAAGCAACACCAGCATATCTGAGAACCATATACGAAGAATGCAACTAGAAGAATATAAAATAGCCTGAGCAAAAAAACATGTGGGTGAGCATAACGCATAAGGCGATTAAAGGTATAAGCACCACCCCAAACACCTCGACGATGGATCAGAGCTATGTAGGTACCCAATGGATACCATTACACAAAACTTTCGGTCCAAAACTGCAAGGCAAGGACGTCACAGCCATCATAAGTGAATGGGATACTTTCAAAAAAAGGAAAATAAAAATATATTCAGGAACACATCTAACATTCACTATGGTGGGGAACTAATATACATACTTGAAACAGAACTCTATGCTCACGAACAACCATGGCATGCATGAAACATAAGAACAGAAGGTGAATAGAAAAGTTATGTCCACTTACAGGGCGTTTATAAACATGATCCGTCTTCAATTGTCTTGCATCATTCCACAGAACCTCTGTGTCTGAGCCAGCGCGAATAACAAACTGATCTCTTGCTTTCTCATCGGTAAGCCAATGTTATAGATTTTCCTGCATCAATACAACATATTATGAAAACATTAGAACTTCCGTGATAAATACGGTTGGTAAATACTAAATGTTAATTGCACCACTATTTGAAATCAATCAAAGAATCTGAGAGAAAAAAAGAGTTTAAGAAGTTTTCATTTAGTGTGACAAAGACGAATAGTATCAGCTAACAACTCATTGAATTGAGGTGTTACATTAACTCAGAGAAAAAATTTGCTTTATATATCTTGTTTATTATAGTCTTTAGATGCTTTATTATTTCACTAATATAGTAATAATGATTGTAGGTTGACGCATACGGTCCCCATGTCACTCCAAGAGACGTGTTTGTAAGTACACACACGACTTCTACCTTCGGTGATGAACGTGATTGGATTGATGAACGTCATTCAATATGTGTTAATTATGTATTGTGTTTTAATATTTTACTTGTTTATTTTGTTATTCTAGTCTACTTATCTGGGGGTGAGGGATGCCCAAGTTGAGGCGGGTTTAGTGGAACCTAGTGAGAACGGACAGGTTGAATGGGACCTGCTTTGCCAAGACTTCTTCTGTCCTAGCCAGCTGAGCACGTAGCACCAACACTTCTTCATTGCCATCTCTGAAACGAACATATAACTGTGCAGTTGACGGTGAAGCCTTGGATTTTGATGCTGAAATAGCTTCTCCCCCATATTCCCCCAACTCATACACTCTTTGTCCCCTCTTTTTTCGCCCATCACCGGCAACAGCAAGCCACGCAACAGGGTCCCATTCAACCTGCCCGTTCTCACTAGGTTCCACTAAACCCGCCTCAACTTGGGCATCCCTCACCCCCAGATAAGTAGACTAGAATAACAAAATAAACAAGTAAAATATTAAAACACAATACATAATTAACACATATTGAATGCGTTATTAGAGATGTAGATGCCGCACCAACCGCCCCCCTCTTAGTACCCCGTTTTGCATCCCCCGAGAATGTAGCTAGAATTTTGTTTTGTGATGGACAAGTGATATTTTAAAACTTTGTTTTATTAATGTTTATGTATTTTCAGAGATGACAATTATTAATTGTTGTTTGTGTTAATTGTGATGTCTTTTTATGCAAAGTGAATTTTATTTACAAATGTAATCTGTATTTTATCAGGTAAAAAAAATTATTTTATTTTATTTAGTATATTTTTAAAAATTAATTGTACAAATTAGCGACGGAATTTCCGTTTCTAAAATTAATTTATATTTACATAAAAAATAGTTTTGATAACAATTAGCGATGTAAGTGTTCCTTATTGATTTTCCATTCAAAAGTAGATTGGAATGGCTATAAATGAAGCATATATATTCATTCTTGAAGGAATCCGCACTGATAGAAAGCTACAATGCATCCAACTCAAAGCCAATGCTGTTGTGCTATTTGGGAATACATTGCACCTCAGTCCATAATTATTCCACTACCCTTTGAAGTTCTTTAAATTTCTAATGGAGTTGATTGACCCTATGCATTTGCTTGATCCTCTAAAACTAGTTGGTTATCAGGATAGAACTTAGAAGAGATCTGCAGTGCAGTATGAAAATCTTGCGGTGTCCAATTGCTTGATCAGTGATAAGAAAATCTTGCGGTGTCCAACTGTTTAGTCAGTGATAATGTACCACCACCGAGGCTGAGAATAGATGTAAGCCATTGGGGAGACAATGGTAGTGTGAATAGCAAAACACAACTGCTCCATACAAGTTCTAAGAATAAGCATTTCCTTAGCAATATTTCAGAAGCTGTTGGTTCCATCAATATTGCTTGCAAAGTAGACACTCATTTTATGTATCGTACTGATTTTGTCACAAAAAGAATATCATATCATATTCTTAAAATTCAAGCAGTAAATAGTTTCTTAATTTTTCTCTCCCTCTTAAACAAACATGATATTTCTCTTTACATGTCTTACAATTTTTTTTCTATATTCTAGTGTAATTTTTTTAAAAAATAAAATAAAAATAAATCATAATTTAGAAGAGTTTATATTTTAAATAAGACTTTTTTTACAGGTGAGAGTAAGTAGAGGACAACTTACAAATTTAGAGTGACAACATCATCTCTAAGTTGTGAGCTAAGCATTCACAACATTTATCATACAAGCAAAGTGGACATGACCGGTAACATCTCACATAAATCCAATGATTATCATGATTTCTATACATTGCCGATGAGCATATATAGTTTTACAATTTTACTCCACAAATCATGGCAAGTGTGTAGATTGTTCTTTTTAATTTGTATATATATATATATTATTGAGAGAATCTTGTCAAGTTATGTGAATCAAAATATTTATTAAGATATTGGAGTAAATTAAACCATGCGATAACATTTATTCGCACTTAGTACCATTGTCAATTGCAACTAGTAACGAAATTGTGGGCACACCGGGAAAACATTTTTCTAAAGAAAATAGACACTTATTATCTACCCAAACATCGACCGGAATGTCGGCTCGAATGTGATCATATTCTAGCTCAATAGACAAGAAAGGATTGTGATAAGGTAGAGGAAGGGAATCACAACAGAAAATAACAGATTTTGATAAGCTGGAAGAAGGGAATCAGGATAAGTGAGCTGAAGCCAAAAGCCTACTTTTTGGACCAAGCAAACACAATCTCAAAAGTAAGTATGAATATGTGTTCAACTCATTAAAATCAAATCAAACAGTCGTGTTTCCTGAATAACATGCCAAGGTAGTGTCTCGCGTCAATAGTTCTTTATATTCAACCTATCATTTTCCTTTTGTTATACTTTATTCTAATGTCTTTTTATGTTTTACAAATGAGTGTCCCTTTTTTATATGAAATTAACAAAATTTTCTTTTATATCATCCCCTATTAAATACTTGCAATATAGTCTAAAAGTAAACCTTTTTCTGATTTTTACAAAAAATAAAATAAAATGATAGGAGGACACTCACTTTAGGTTAGTGGGGTAAGACAAAAGGTTAGGTAAGACGGTAACGTGACCTACCCGTGGGGTAATTGTTATTTTTCATTTCCCTCTTATATCACAATTTTCACCAAACTAAACATCACTTTTACCACTTTACCCTTACTTTTTCACTCTACTTTAATTATGGACCACATACACATGAACATTAAAGGAAACTACACATTAACTCAATATAAATAATCAAGTCAATTGTTTTTTCTTAAACTGTGCGTCGGGTCAACTAGGACGATTATTTAGGGACGGAGGGAGTAGTATTTGTATTTTGATACAGGAAACACCACAAAAAATGTGCATTCCATATGTTTTCACAAGATCCATCAGCATTAATCAATTTAGTCTAATAAACATATTCATTTTAAGAATTTATATAATTATAAATACAAAAAATAAGTTGGATTATACACAATTGTTCCATTTGTACTGAGCTATTGACGTACTATTGACACAGTTTATTAGTTGACAAAATTTTACAAGCCTACGGTAAGTTGCATGCATACTGACCTTTGTCTTTGCCTTGCATTTCCTCGAGCCCAGCGCAGATCACTTGGAACACCCGATGAGCATGAACTATTCTTCTCATTCATTGTCCACTCCATATTTACATGCCCCATCAAACAATTATTGACAAATTGATCACGATCTGGTAGTTTTTTCAGAGATCACTGTTAAAAGATTGAATTCACGATCCAAAGTCCACGACGACTCATTCTGATGGTTGATACTTAAGATGTACTCTTGCAAATATCCGCTGTATGCAATTATGGATATAATGGCTCTGAAAAAGTAACAATCAAAATGTTAATTGTGTAGAATAAGAAGAGAAAAAGTATCAAGAAAGCATGGACAACACAAGGTGAACTCTTTTTCTTTTTATGATACATACTCGCAAGTGAACTCCGACAACAGAGATAAAAGTTAGAGTAGGTCATTAGAGTGGATCATAATTACAAATATACTTGACCATAGTCAAATGCTTATATTATATATAAATGGAGGATAAAGTTTGAAAGTTATGAATATTGTAAGTATAATTTTTTAAAGTGGACTTTTACATGAAAAATCCCGTAATAAAATAGTGGATAATTTACTTGGAATGGAAGGATTAGTATATTTAGTGTCAATTTTGGTTCATAACATCCTACAAACACACCAATCACCATCTTCGCAACACTTAGAACAGACTCAATATGAAGCCGTGAGCAATGCATGAGTTACAGTTTAACTCACTACTGATTGTACAAGTAGCAGCGGAGGAGCTCCCTAGTATGAAACGACCTGAGTCTCGCTATTTGTTCTTGGTAATGACCAACATTCCATTTATAAAAAAACTCAAATTTTTATATTAAAATACACCACAAACTGAATTCAGAGGAAAGAAAAACGAACCACAGATTGAAATTAATAATAAATAATTTGTAAAGAAGAATTAAAACAACACCAACTTCAAGCGAGAAATTAGGATAAGAGCATCAGGTGGACTCACCTAATGGTCACATATTCAGATCGAGGTGTGTCAGCAACTCTCTCGACTTTGCGGATCACAGCATAACTGTACCAAAAAGTCGATTTTTGTAAGGAAATGGTTTCAATGAGACATCAAACAACCACCCTACTCTCTTCCATAAAAGAAATTGAAGTAACACCACCCGGTGTGAAGGACGGCCAACTGAAACACTTGGCCTTTCAGAAAAATTCAGACTTCAATGACAACTTTTGGGGTCACAGCTAAGACATCTCGAATTCCTTGGTTAAAATATTTTTAATCTCTATATCTCTAAAAATATGAGTACCAACCGCGTCTTGGATATGCCAGATTTCACATTCTACTTATACTGGATAAATTTCAGGCAAGGCCTCCTTAAATTTTAACGGAACTCATGCCAACTCAAAACAATTTGCAACGACACCAAAAAGTCGTAATCTTTTCGATTCAAGGTTGGGTCAATGAGACAACATTTACGGGTATTTGATAAACATAATACCTAGTTGGTTTTTCCGTTTAGTCGATTAAAAGAAACATCTGAAAATTTACGCATGAAAATGAGTAGGTCTCCTGTGAGACGGTTAATTTGTCAGACGGAACCCACTCTCTCACAACTCAACAGCCAAAACACAGTGGATCAGGTCAAGGGGATCCGTCTTACATAAAATATCCGTTACACCGTCTTTCTTAAGTTTTTGCCATGAAATATAGGGTGTAAAGATGGATTTTTCTTATCATACTACTTGCTGTGTCTATGCCGACATGTCATTGACATACTATCCTAAACAAACAACTAAATTTTACTGTACAACATGTCAAATTCAGAAGCTAATTTACCTTTTGATTCCAGCTGGAACGGCATTATGAAGTACATGATGATGAGCTGGATCAAGTGCATCACTTACAGAATCGGGTATCAATGATCCGAGAAAACTACTAGATCTTCTGCTTCTGGTAAAGTTAAAGACTTCAATTAGAAAATGGTTAGGTGACTTCAGAATTACATCAGATAACCACATTCCCAAGGTAAAATGCATAAAACTGTCTCTTTGCAACATGTAGAAGACGTGTGCCCAGGGCCCTAGACTAGAATCAAAGATGCTCACTTTTCACAGTGAAGGCCTAACTACTCATACATCATTTCCGAGTTTAGACATTCACCCAGAGTACTTGTTGCTGATTAATCATGGTGAACACCTTGTGCTTTTTTCCTTTCTTTTCTCTTTTATTTATGTTTTTTGAAGGAAAACTTCAAATCAAGAACAGTAGCCAACTTGTGCGAGGTGGGGGGTCTATACAAAAGTAACAAAATACTGCATACATATGTAACTTGTGACCAGACTTATGACGGATAAATAAATAATAAATGAGGTTCTGCAGTTAAACTAGGATGAAAATAAATGTTGCTCTGACCTTTGATCTATAGCTAACCCCAGAAAAAAAACATGAACGGATCCTGAAGAGCTTGTGGCTACAAGAATATCAGGAAGATCCACGGATGGGCCAAATGACAACGAGAATATTGTTGATGGATATGTGCCCCTTCGAAAACTATAAGACTGATAAAACGATTAAAGGTTAGGTTCAAGCAATAAGTGCCAATTAATCAGAGAGAAGCAGATATATGATGTAAAATTCATGATGAATGTGCTGTGCTGTGCAACACACATAAGGAGTGGCCATACCATTTGATGCGTTTTCCATTATAAGAAATCTGGCAAGTACTCCCTCTGTTCTACTCAAAGATTTCATGTTTGAAAAGTCTAATTGTTAAGGGATATATAAGTATCATTAGAGTTGATTATAATTACAAAATGCTTGAGCATAGTCAATATGGGCGCTATTTGCACCCCATAAATAGTGTTTTCCATTATATGAAATCCGGCAAGTACTCCCTCCGTTCTACTCAAAGATTCCATGTTTGAAAAGTCTAATTATTAAGGGATATATAAATATTATTAGAGTTGATCATAATTACAAAATGTTTGAGCATAGTCAATATGGGGCGCTATTTGCACCCCATAAATCTCTAAACATACCCCTTTACTAAACACACCCCTCTCTTGAATTATATGTCAAAACACTAAGTTACCCCCCTAGTTTTCCTATTTTATCCTTCCTAGTTTGAAACCCAAACCATTCAACCCACCCTCCCTCTCCCTCCCTTCCCTATCTCTCCGTCGCCCTCTTCCCTCCCGCCACCATTATACTTCCTCCCTTCTCAATAAAATCTCACCCCATCCCTTCCTTGTAATTAGATCTCTCTCCCTCCCTATCCCTATCCCTATCCCTCTGTTTTATTTTATTTTCTTCCTCCACCCACCACGGAGCATTTTTTATTTATTTATAGTATTCGACCCTGGTCGGCCAAACAACATAATGTTGTTCAACCAACGATGACCCAACACTAGAAATAAAAAATATGTATATATATATGACCGAGTGTTGTTCGGTGGCCAAACACCGATAATGAAATTTTTATGGCAAACCATTAAAGAATTGGGAAAACAATAGAAAAACAAAAAAAGGTGGCGCTAGATAGGAGGAAGAAATGGGAGAAGAAAAAAAAGAGGAAGAAGAGAGGGGATTGGGAGGGAGGAATAATGGGGAAAAGAAGAAGAAAAAAAGAGGAAGAAGAGGAGAAGAAAAAGAAAGAAAATGGAGGAAGAAAAGAGGGGGCTGGAAGGGAGGAAGAAGAGGGAGAGAAGAAAAAAAAGGAGGAAGAAGGGGAGAAAAAAGAAGAAGAGAGGGGGCAGGAGGAAGAAAAAGGGCAACCATATCATTTCAATCGATGGTAGTTTTGTAATAAAAGAAAAAAGGGGGTGCAAATAGTGTCCCCGTGTCTTTATACCATGTGTGGAGGGTAAATTTGAAAAATTAAGTAGATTGTAGGCTTAATTTTTGGAAGTTGATTGTTTGAGTGAAACATCCAAAATAGAATAGTGGACTCTTTGCATGAAACAAAGGGAGTAATAGATTACCCATATTGACAACCTAAAACAACCAATTTAATTACAGCAATGACTGACGTAGAAATTCAAGATATTATAAATACATGGTAAGACAACTCTTCGTGCTGTCTTCGTAATGCAGGTGCGGAAATATGTGACAGCTTATGAACAATAATGCTTGGGAAGCATAATATGATCCTTGTAGTCCCATCAGATGCAAGTCTATTGCTTTACCTTAGTTGCTTCTGAAACAAGATGAACTCTGACTATAGTCCCCTGCTCAGATGCTGTCGCTATGTACATCCCATTTGACGATAGAACTATTGCAGCCAACGGCGAGCGATGAGCATCGATCTGTATATTGATAAAATGTTATAAGCTAACATCGAGAAAATGAAGGACATGAAGTGCTTCAAACAAAAGTATAAATCAGAGAAGTAAAGAGAGATCTATGTAAGTATCACAATCATTTACAAAAAATACAGAAAGTTTTGGTATTACTTTTTCTTCTATATGAACTATTTATAAAAATTAATTTCGCTTCTAAAGCATCTTCAAATGAAATTCTGGTACAACATAAATGTTTTCTTCCTCTTCTTTTGTAAAACTGGTGTGGGAATATCTTTGTTGGATCATGATATACCAATTTGTTGTGTTATGGTCATTACATGTTATAGAAGAAACATGCAAAACTGCCTTGATCACTAGGAAAGAAAAATCTAACATTCTTAAGGTTGACATTAGTTAGGAGATAACTTATCCGGATAGCAAAAGGGTTTAAAATTTCTTTTCAGTCATGTTCCAAAAACATCGTCAACAACTATTACATTACTGATTGTCATTTAGCAAATAAACCTTTTCTCCAAACTATAGCTCTCTCAAACATTTGGGCAAGCAGCCAGACCAAACCCCAAAGTGACATTAAATAGTTAACCCTGAATTCTCTCACAAAAGAGTGTTCTTTCATGGGGGAGGAAACCTCACATCAGGCGTGTTGCAGAGAATTAAGTTTTTATCACGAAGCTCTTTCTATTGAGCTATTAGCCTAACTCCTAGACAAGGAAAAGCAAACTCAACATAAAGAACTGCCAAAAATCTGAAACCAACCCAATTAGGTTTATGATCCACAAAATCAGAATAAAGTGAACCATACTATCATTTTCCAGAGTTAACTAAAATCAGGTCCCTAAGATATACATTGGTAGAAAGAATTATAATCAAGAAGATCTATACTAGGATGAAGGTTTGGTTTTATAGTAGATTTCAATTATCTAACTGATAAAATGAATCACCTCACAGTGTGAATGGAGTTCCATGGCATTATAGACTAACACAGATCCTTTTGTTGTACTAGCTGGAAGAGCCAAAAAGCAACCATCTACATTTGGGGAAAATGCACAAAGTCCTGAAAGGAAAAAGAGAAAATTAAGGAGTAAACAATCATGAAGCGCATAGTAATCATGGTGAAAATAGCAAAGCAATACGCTCAAATTTTGCGGTGACACAAAGATGCAAGTTCTGTAATGAAACAGAAACAAAAGAAGGCATATAGAGCTTTAACATTTAATTGACTGGTTGTCTCCATTATGACCAGCACAACATTACAAGCACCAGTGAACTGCAGAAAGTTATCACCATTCTAGACAGTAGTTCTATGGTGTCAGAATATCTTGCCTTCTATTTTCAAATGATTTAAATGGATGGCATATAGAGGGGATGTTCATGCATTTAATCTGTTTGAAATCAGCAATTGACAATGTTGGAAGTTTCTGCTGCATGCGTATAGATGACTATTCTGACTTTCTGTCCATATCAATTACATAGAAAAGCTTATTTCTCAGGAAAATAACAGTTTTGCCCCTCGTACAATGTGGGGGTAAATGACCAACGTACTTTCATATTTCCAAATGTCACCAGCGTACGCAACACTTTTGAATCAATTTCGTCCCAATCGTTAACAGCCCACCCAAAATATTAACAGAGGGCTGATGTCAACACTTTGGGCCCCACTGTCACTTATTTTTTTGACTATTAGCATCATCCACGGAATCATCGCATGATTTCTAACTGTTAGCATCATCCACAAAAGCACCGGGTTAAGTGAGAGTGGGGCCACAAATCGATGTTAGCCCTCCGTTAATGATTTTGGATGGACTGTCAACAGTAGAAACAACACTGATACAATAAGTATTGAGTACATAGGTCACATTTGGTAATATGAAAATATGTTGGTCAAAGCACTGATCCCCAAATTGTATGAGGGGCAAAAGAGTTATTTTCCCCTTATTTCTCCTATAATAGTCATTGTAAAAGCTTTGAACCAAATCAAGTTTTGCCCATGACAGCACAATTTTCTCATGGACTTCTAATAAGGAATTAAATCATTGAGTCAAAAGTGTTAAGATCAGAAGAAAGGAAGCATCATGTGGAAACATTAAATCTCCACATGGAATTACCATTCTAGGACTATCACAGTATCACTCCTATCCAAACCTCACCAAAACAGAAAAACTTGAAACCTATACAAGTAAGAACCTCAATTATCGTATTTGAGAAAAACCCTATCAAACAAGACAACTACAATGATCAGGCACTTCTTTCTTCAGTTTATTGAAACTACAACAGCAAAAAGATCAATGTCCCTCGCTCAGTCACATCAAGACTAAGACAAAATTTGGCCGTCATTGATGTCAACAACTTCAAGTAAACAATCCAAGAATCAATCCACCATGGAATTCTCTAGACTTTGGTAAATTGATTTGCAGGAGGGTGGTGGAGTGTTTATGACTTTCGCCATAAGCCTCGAGGGCCTAAAGTGTGTGTGTGTGTGTATATATATATATGGGGGGGGGGTTAACGAATACTTCACAGTGCGATTATTTCTTTATGGACTTCTAGGGAAATATGGGATTGGGTGATTCGCACGCTCTTTCTTTTGTTCTAGCTTCTTTGTGCAGACTATGGCCGGCCTCTGTTTTAGGGCAAGGGTCTTTTTGATTTGTTAGGAAGGGTTTGATCCCTTGGTGAATCTTTAATGGACATAATTACTTGCAATCAGAAGTTTTTAAATTCTGAAAATATATGTGCCCAATAAAACAAAATTTGGGGCCATCATTGGAATTATACATTTTTAGTGTTTTTTTTTTTTTATAGATAAGTGTGACCCCTTGTTGATATGGGGATTGGAACCAAGGACCTCAAGACCTCAAGATCTTTGCCTGAGTGCCCTCACCATTTGGGGTACATTTTCAGGAGTGTTAGTGTCCTGAAGATTCTTAAAGAAGGACCCCTGTAGTTAGAACTCCCCGAAGAAAGTAGAATTCAACCCCTACTGATCTTCTCTCAATTCAGATGTGATAGGCTTCCTAGGAAAGTTCAAAGGCTTGGTTCTGACCTCCAACAAGGCTGAGTACTCGATCAAAGAATTGGGAAAAATCAGCCAACATTGGATTTTGAAAGATTAATTAATCAACTCACATATTGTCAAGTATGATACCAGTATTTCTGAGAACACAGGAACAGTGCATGTAAATGACTAAAGCTTTAGTGATTTAGTGGATTCCTATGCAATTGAACCCTTTTATTTGTTTAAAAATATAAGAAAATAGGTATGATAGTTGTCAATCATATGTATTTTTTACTAGTATCTTCCACCTGGTGTTGAAAAGCTCGTGGAAACCTCTTTCCATATATTCACTTTGTTATGCAGCCAAATAACTGCCAAGTAGTAATAGTATTTCCTGTTTGTTCCATTACAACTTGCTCTCTAATCCTTACTAATTTCATTCTAGCAGACACAAGGGGGGCTTACTGGAATAAACCGTATTAAGGTACGTAAGAATTCTCCGAATTGACAAAACTAATTTGTGAATTTAATATACAAAATAATTTTATTAGTGACTTTAACTATGATTACTGTAAAGAACATGACTCAAACTGATAATTAAGCATGTACTTATTTTTGAAAACTCCCAAAAGTGAAATCCAAAATTTATAACCGGATATATCGCTGAGAATGAAAACAGAGAACAGAGCTAAATGAAGAGGATCCACGTGAAAACCTCTCTGACTCTCATTGACATGTCTGCTAAACTTTTTCCCTAATATCTACAAAGATTATGCGTCCATTCATGAATCAACTGTGGCTACATTGCTATGGGGAGAACACAATTAC
Source organism: Codonopsis lanceolata (assembly GCA_013146195.2). Classification (NCBI taxonomy): domain Eukaryota; kingdom Viridiplantae; phylum Streptophyta; class Magnoliopsida; order Asterales; family Campanulaceae; genus Codonopsis; species Codonopsis lanceolata. The sequence continues at coordinate 57,704,284 of CM028384.1, read as the reverse complement.
TTTCATTTACAAAAAAGAAGGCCAAAATTGCTTATTCTTCTGGAAAGAATGGCTCAAGCACAAGGCTCCCACACTGCGAGTGCAGAGGATCTTTCCATAGTCCAACCCACCAAAATTTGGCATTCAGCTGAACAACGTTGAATTTCCTCTAATCACACTACAAATTTTCTCTCTTTAATCATGAGGATCCACCAGAAACAGGTAATGTAAAATATATTATGTACCATAGATTGTGTTATTGTGTAGATAGACAGTGAGCTATTATATTTGTATCATTGGAGTTGGTAATAATACAAAATTGCTTGAACATAGCCAAGATGTTTATAACAAATGTGAAGGGTATAGCTGTGAGGTTATGGAGAACATAATTTGTAAAATTGGACTCTTTGAGTGAAACATCACAAAGTAGTATAGCTGACTCTTTGCATGGAAGGGAGGGTGTAAATAACAATGAGAGATTTAACGCAAAAAGTCCATGAAAAAATTATGAATGTTATGATAGTTGAAATGTTCAAAAAGAGGACCACGTTTACCTTTCACATTTGGCACTGTGTCAACTGTATCCAAAATAGCAAGACTATTTATGTCATATATGTATGTCTTTTCTTGCAAAACCACAATCAACCTGCACATATAAAAGATAGTAATCTTACTGAGAATGAAACACTAAACATTGAACTTCCCAGCAAATACAAAAGAATCTTACTACATAAAAGATCTGTTAGTCAGAGCATTATTTTAAATGTTACTGTATAAGTTTCATTTTACTTAGATTGGAGCTGATAACAAAGAATAAATTTCTTATCTTTTTAGCTTTTAGCTTGCCAAACTCTTATGTAAATATACAAAGACAAATAATAAAGGTAAGAGTTGATACTATCAAATTGCTAAGGCCAGCTTTCAAATTACAGAGAGCAATAATTAAGAATATGTAACTTTTATGGAACAGCAGTCCTCTGATACAGAATTAATTTCAAGCACACAGAAAGCTGCAAAATTTAATTGAAGAACAGAATTGAATTATAAACCACAGATTTCAAATGGTTCAACCTCAGGTAATGCGCAACATCCACACACTCAATCAAAGAGAATATCATGAATTTACAAGAATATGAATTTTAATTTTCAGTCCAAACAAATCAAACAAAGAATAGTGAATATAGCATAATTCAAGTGGAGCTTGCAAGAGAAAGGTCTCCCCTTTCTTCAATAAAAGGAGGAAAGAAGGGAAAAGGTGTCCTCCCCCCCCCCCTTTCTTTACCAAATATCTTTCATTTCCGAACCAGAAACCCATCCATTAAATGAGGACTGACCCAAGCCTCTCTACCTACAGCTAACAGAACGGCCCACAAACACCAAGCCATATTGCAATGAAGAAACAGGTGCCTATGCGTTTCACTAGTATGCACACAAAGAACACGGATATCTGGGCTTAATGCTGTTATAGAAGGCTTCCTATGTCTACAGCAGTTGGTATTGAGCTTACCATGAACCAAAGACCAAACAGATGTAAATCTCTCTTTAAGTTATCTTATCAAAACGGTGTGGATAAGGAACTTCCCAAAGGGCTCCCCCTCGATATAACTCAAGTGCAAAGGCACACCTAGTACACAAGGCTGCATTCTCTATAGAGAGTTTGCTAACACTAACTTGCACAATAAGTTGGTTCTTTACATGCAAAAGACCAATTAGGACAAAGTCAGCCACCATCAAAGCGAGGTTCATACGGTCTTCACGGGTTAGCTACTTGGCTAGCTGGGAAGAGTGCTACGCATTCTTTCACTAATCAAGTTGGATCCCATTTTATCGACCAACTCTTTTTCTTTTCTTTTTTGATAAGTAAACTAACTCATTACAGGACAGTTTCCTCATTTGCAACATAAATTCCCAAGAAAGCTAAAGTAAAATGACAAACCTTGTCAAAAGCATGATATATTTGTTAGGCCATTTATCTACTGCTTAGCTTTTAGATGAAATGATTACTTAAGAGGGTCTCTTACACAAGGTCATCGCCAAAGCCACAGATTTTTTTTGTGAGGGTATATATATATATATACACACTCAACTTAAATGTTAAGTATGCATTTAGAGTAACTTCTGTTATGAAAACTCGTATGAATAAGTTTGAATCATTTGGAGACAAAGTAATCTATAAGGACGGATGTGCTGTGAACAACTCTTTCACCTGTAATAGCTATAATGGTGGATGGATTTTCTTAATATGGAAAATATTTTGGCACAAATGTTTTGACAAAATATCATCATTTAAATGTCCATTCAGTATGTATGGCATGAACTTTTAGATACTTCAAAAACACATCTTGATCGTATACGATACAAATGTTTTGACAAAATATCATCATTTAACTCCAAAGATTGCTTTTTCTTAAAACTATTTTCATAATATGGCCCATTAATGTGTCATAAAATCCGTGTCACTTATCAAAATAAAGGAACACTGATTTGAAAACAAAGGGAGCACAATTTTCAAAATGTCACAAAGTAGTATTCCCTCCGTTTCTAAATAATTGTCTTCATTTCCTTTTTTGTCAGTTCCAAAATAATTATACTCTTTCAAAACTTTCCTTTTTAGGAAAACACTTTTACCACTTTACCCTTACTTTTTCTACCTACTTTAAATATGATCACATGTTCAAAGGCATTAAAGGAAACCACACATTACACGAATATTTATAATACGGTCAATTACTTTTTCATAAACGGCGTGCCGGGTCAAAGAGGACAACTATTTGAAAACTGAGGGAGTAATACTCAACTGCAATATGCCGCTGCACCACCACACAAGGTCCGGGATTCGCGATCACTCTTCCATTAGTTTCCCATAGTTTGTTAGTGCACAAATTGGCACCTTCTTTGGTTTGTGAAAGTGATGCACCTTGGTTATCTGTCATGAGTGACTGGGTCATGTGTGTGGGGGAGAGTTATGCATGATAGACATTGTTGGGCCTCCCTCTCAATCAACTTAAACTTTTAGATGAGTTGGTCATTTAACAAACACATATGCCTGGGAGAATTTCAATTTTAGTTGCCAAATGAGATTTGTCCTATTTCAAGAAAGTACCCAAGCAATCTCGTTTGATTGTTAATTATTAAGCAAAGTCTATCCTCATGTATCCATTTAAAATTTACATCTGTTAAGTGTTAACAAAAAAATATGATTATCCACTACCTGACTTGTCCCACACAACTATAATGCTGATGCTCATAATCTGTTCATTGTCTGCTAGTATTAGTTAGCTCACAATCTTTATAATGCTGCAAAATAGTTGAGAAACAATAAAACATAATCCAGATGTGGCTACAAGATCACAACTCACAAGTCACAACCCAATAGCTAAGCAATACAGAAACTTGGTCATATAAGTTTTTTCAGTTAGTGAGCCAAACGCTATGTAACCCAACAAGTCTACTCCAATAGACGTTATAAAAGATACGTTAGCCTAATTTTTCAAAAGAATCTCCTTATCATGCTATGCAATCAATAAGAACAAAGATTATCAATAGTTAAAGACTTTGAATACCTGAAGTGAAATGTTCGAAAAATATACCTTTTCCTATTTACACGAACAGCCAGAATTGAAGTTAAGAAATTAAGTTCCCGAATAGCACTTCCATTTGTAGTATTGAACAAACATAGACGCCGGGGGGATAAAGATGGCTGTTCAGAATAAGAGGAAACATGGTTAATAAGTTAAACAGACTACTAAATGTCACTACATCACTCAAAACACTAATAACTAGACTGCAAAATAACCTGTTCACCAGCTCCAACAATGGTAAGAAGATTTGAGCTGAAAAGCATTTCAACTATAATAAATGCTCCAACAGCTACGAAGCCGGAAAAAGATTCAGTTAGGTTATTTCAGTACAAAAAAATTGATTCAGATTATCCATTTGTAAAATATGAGTATACCCTCTTTTACTTTAGCTTTATTCTTTTTAGAAGGGCCAGGCCAAAGCAAACAACCAAGAATAAATTCTAACAAAAAGGCACCAAATCGTGTAGTGTCGTTTCGTTATCCTCTCACAAACAAATTGAAACAATAAAAGCATGGTAAATCACTCAGCCCAATTCCCTCCAATTTCATCTATCAGCCAACTACTTGATGCAAGAAATGAATCTTTGTACTCTCTCTATCAAATGATCATAAAACGTTAAAATTGGAATACATTAATCAAAATAAAATTAAAAAATCATGAGTTTACATCGATCATATGAAAAATTACATTTTGCTATACAAAGCAATTGATGAATTAAGAAAACAATAAGGAATTACCTCGATCATAAAGGACTCGGCCTGTATTTGAGTCAAAAATTCGAAAACCATCCCTTGAGCCAATCGCCAAGCAACTGAAGAATTATGAACTAATTCGTTAAAATTTACGAGTTAAAATTACAAAATCAGTAAACAGCTTAAGTTCGTATAATTCCAATTCCAGGAAGAACGTGGCAATTAGGATTACCTGTTGTCTTGATTGAAGGAAGCGCATAGAATTGGATAGTTAGCTGAATTATTCGCCATTGGACTGTGATTGAGAGAGAGATAGACGAGAGATAGATTGAGAGAGAGAGATAGAGATAGACGAGAAATTTAAACCGACGCTTTAAGCTCAAGTCTGCAACTTGAACCTGAAAAGCTTAAAGCTTGAGTAGTCGACTTGTTTAGAAAACAAGAGAGGTGGGCTTTTTTTTTTGAAGGACAAACTACACAATTGGTCCATGTAGTTTTTGATTTTTTTGTTTTTGTTCTTGTACAAAAATTCGTTTGTTACTGGTCCTTATACCGATTAATTTCAACAAAGTTGATTATTCCGTTTAGTTCCATTATCTTTTTCCTTTAAATCAATACACATGCATCTCATGTGCATTTTGGGTAAGGTAAAATAGTCAATGAATTAAAAAGAAAAAAAATTAAAACACCACTTGTTTTCAAAAGGAGAACAGAACCACCATTCTTAATCTGCAAAAAATCTTGGAAGGTGGCCCAAAATTCCAACCACCTCCCATCGTCGCCTGCCAATCCTTCTGGTCACAAACCCATGAATGCGGGTCCATCATCCCAGTCGCCACCCAAACTTGATGATCTGCTCCAGATCCGCCACCACCCGTCATCCATTCTGCCACCAAAAAAATCTTGGGAGATCGACCTAGAATCAGTGTTCTAAAAATAGGCTTAGGTGGCCGCCAGGAGTTAGGTGCCTCTCCAAAGCCGCGACTTCGTTCAAATCGCCCAAAAACATCGCCGGAAGAAAAATCGCTGCTTAGTCGTGCTAGGCGTTGCCTAGTCGTCCTCGGTGCTGCTCGCCACCGAGAAATCTTCCTTCAAGACGACAGTACAACACCTCAGAAAGAAGGGGCAAGAGATGGAGAGACGAGAAGAAAGGGAGGACTTACGGCGACGAAGACATGGATGATTATAAGGCTTCGATGATGGAGAGCAATGGTAGAGGGAGAGATCTAAGTATCTAACCCATGAGAGAAAGAGAAAGAAAGAGACGATGTCTACAGTCTGCTTCGTCTTCTGCCGTTCTGCGTCACCGGCGAGCTCTTGGCGACGAAATCGTCTTTTGGCAAGAACTCACTTTCAAACAAAAAGAAATGTCTTCTGCGCGAGAAGTTACTTTCAAAAAAAAAAAAAAAAAAGGGAGAGAACTGTTCATTCTCCGGGAAGGACACATGAAGTTAGATAGATCAGAAGGATTTGCACAAGGTTTGAGAAAATTAAATGGTATCCAGTTGTATAGGTTGGGAAATGTGAACACTGATTCGACCTGTAGACTTGTTGGATGATTTTTGTTAATTGTGGGAGACTCAAATGAAGGCACGGATTAAGCTATACTCATAGTTGTGGTCCCTGTACTTTAGCAAGATAAATTGTCTATTTTCCCCATCAACAAATACACGCACATGACACGTGATTGTACTTAACGACCAAAATTTGACAGAAGGACCAACGGTGTAAAAGTTTTCAGTTCAGGGACCATTTGCGAGGTGCAGGGACGAATTGCCAAAAAACCCAAAACTACAGGGACCAATTGTATAGTTTGCCCTTTTTTTAATCTCAAAAGTCCAACTTTCTTTATTTCAATCGCAAAAGTCCATTTTTCAAAATATTATTTTAAAAATATAATTATTTTCTTTAACACATTTTAAATTTAAAAATTACAATTATACACAACGAAACGGAGATTGACCTACCAAGTCAAGTTACGGGGGTCAAGGGCGCAGCGCCCCGTCGTGGGAGTTGAGGAGCAACGCCCCCAAAACGAGTTTTTTGATTCATGAAATACGAAATATAATGGATCTGTGCTGGGTTGAAGGATTTTTCAGCTGGAACGAATGGAGAGGAGGAAGAAGAAAGTTTATGAGGGAGGAGATGAAAGAAGAAGGTGGGGGACGTAAACTGGTTATTTATCCTTTGGTATTGCGGTGTAAAAATAAATTAGATAATATTTTTGCACCGCGATTCATAAATTTCATTGCATTAATTTTTGCATTGCAGTTCAAAGTTTAACCTCCTAGTCTATTTTTGAACCGCGATTCATAAATTTCATTGCATTAATTTTTGTACTGCAGTTCAAAGTTTAATTTCCTAGTCTATTTTTGAACTGCGGTTCATAAATTTCATTGCATTAATTTTTGCATCGCGGTTCAAAGTTTAATTTCCTAGTCTATTTTTGAACCACGATTCATAAATTTCATTGCATTAATTTTTGCACCGCGGTTCAAAATTTAATTTTCTAGTCTATTTTTGAACCACGGTTCATAAATTTCATTGCATTAATTTTTGCACTGCGGTTCAAAGTTTAATTTCCTAGTCTATTTTTGAATTACGGTTCATAAATTTCATTGCATTAATTTTTGCACTGCAGTTCAAAGTTTAATTTCCGTAATCTATTTTTGAATTGTGGTTCATAAACTTCATTGCATTAATTTTTACACCGTGATTCAATAGTTTAATTTCGTAGTCTAATTACACCGCAGTTCATGAATTTAATCGATATTTTTGAACCGCGATACAAAAACGTAGTGCGCCTTATGATCATTAAGGGTATCGCAGTCATTTCGCCATCAAAAGTGTCATTTTCCGGTTGAAAAAAAAAACATTGGACTAGAGGGGTTATAAATTTTAAAAAGTGGATCGGCCTGCAATTTATTTATTTTTTTTAACCGCAAAAGTCCACTTTTATTTAAAAAAAAATTCCTAAAATACCCATCGAGCACCGTCCACTCTCTCACCATTCCACTTTCTCTCTCACTAGTTCGCTTTCTCAATCTCTCAATATTATCGACTTACTGTTTAGAAGATGAAACAAATGTTCGAGCTTTTCAGCATCCCGAAAGATCATTCTCCAAACTTATGGAGTCGTTGCTGGAGTCATCTTTCACCACAACGTCATTCTTTGGATTTATGTACTACTCGATTACATCATTTACACAAATGCAAGACGATGTTTGCAAAGAATTCAAGCATGAAATTGTGCAACATTTTGATAATGCTCGAGTTGATGAATGAGTTGTAATGAAAGGCTACTTCATATTCACTTTATATTTCTTACTTTGAAGATGGATTCCAACCTATGTAGGCGTCATTGGCTATGATGTGGGCGTCGTTGCCTCTGATGTGTGAGTCGTTGCCTTCGATGTGTGCGTTGTTGCCTCCAATTTGAGCGTCGTTGCCTCCAATTTGGGCGTCATTGTCATAACCAACACACCCATTTCATATGCAACACATGCATAACAGAAGAAATAGATGAAAACATGACTCATAAGCTCAAAAACAACATGTTTATATTCACTAGAGTTGTCATGATAATGATTGTACCCTTCATATGTAATACAACCATACTTGCATGTTGGACGTCGCTGCCTCTAATTTGGGCGTCGTTGCCATGACCATAACACCATCAAGTTAAATGAGCTACGATATGATGCTAACCTTCCCAGAATCACTTAGATTATCAGCATAAATGAGACAAGGAAACGAGAGAAAACTAATATCTAAGGGCGTACATATTCCATGGCCAATTCATCCATGTAATTCTTGCTAAAATCCTGCAATGAAGACTTAGACCAATTTCGTGATTAATGATCGATACCCAAAATTAATGATCGATACCTAATTTTTTATTGGGATGCCTAAATTTGGGCGAGGATTTTTGTATTGCGATGCTCAAATTCAGTAGCATTATCTGTGTGTATTTTCTTCATTAAGGGTATCTTTGTCATTTTTCCCTAAAAAGTGTACTGTAGCGGATTAAAAAAATTGTGGTGGACTTTTGCTGTTAACATTTCACTGCATGGTACCGGGCCGAATTTCTCCATTTTCTAAACATGTAAAAGGCTTCTTTTTTTTAATAAGATATCGGTTATTCCCTCAAGAATTTAAATACGTGTGCAAAACATCAGTTTCTTGAATGCATTATACAATTGGTGCATCACGTTAAATTACATATGCATCAATAGCATCACGATTGTAAATGACCTCTATACATCGTGATTTATTTTGTACATCACATTAAATGATCTATACATCAAGATTCATTTTAGATTTATTTTTGTATTGCATTCTTCAATTGTGTAATTGTAACTATCATTTCAATTACATTGTGATGCATCTAAATTCCAAGCTAATGCATCGCGATTCTAAATTAATGCATCACGAATAAAACTGTATATCGTATGCATCATAATATGCATCACGTGCGTTCTTTGAAATAACATCTTCATGTTTTCCTTCTCGATTCACTCTATACGTCAAAGCATTGTGATTTTTAAAAATATAAACAGTTATTGGCCAACAACCCAATGTTTTTTAAATCTTCTTCATTCATATGAGATCCCACGGAATATTTCAAAGTCAAATTATCAAATACAACATTGAAAGGCATTTAATTTGCTTATAGTCATGTCCATGGATTATTTACTTGTAATTGATTGAATCAAATCACTCAAACCAAAATTCTTTGAGACTTTCGTAACAATGGTATCTTGTATAAATTTAAGCAACAACATGATAGAAATTTCCATTGCATGTAGTGATTCCTCATGACGTTTTGGAATATATGCTTGAAAAGTATAATAACTCGATCGAATGATATTAATATGTAAGAATCTGAATAATATGTAATAGGATCGATTGATAGAATGACATCGTTTTGGGAAGAAATCACATTGGAATGGAAGGAAGGATTTATCGAAAAGATTTTAGGAAGAAACCATGTTGAAAACTTTTAAAAGTGGGCTGACCCGCTAATTTTCCTACTATAACATGTAATTAACTAGTATAACCTGATTAAATTTTGGGGTAAATCCGGGTAGGTGCCTTTTTCAAAGTTTTCAACCGCTCTGGTTCATCTTTTTTTTAACCAGAAAAATACAATTTTAGAACGCGAAAATACAACGATACCCTTAATGAAACGAGCATGTACGCACAAAGTATCGGTCCATATATCGATTTTGCATCACTATGCACAAATTGGATCAAATTTGTGCATTGCGAAATCCAATTTATGTTGTGCATTATTTTCATTGATATTGTAATTAATGTAGGACTTTCTTATAGATTGATTGATTGATTTATGTCAATATATAGTCAAAGTTTCCTTATTTATTAATTATAATTAAGGTGAGAATCAAATAGATTGATTGATTGATTTTCGTAAATATGTAGTCAAAGTTTTCTTATTTAGTAATTGTAATTAAGGTATAAATCAAATCGATTGATTGATTGATTTCAGAAAAAAAAAAAGTCAAAGTTTTCTTATTTTACTTGATATTGTAATTAACGTATGAATCAAATAGATTAAATATGAATCTATTGATTGATTTCGTAAATATGCACAAATTAATGCATCACAATAGACAAATTGGTGCATCGCATTGCACAAATTGATTGATTAACATAAATATGCAGAAATTGAGAATCGGGATGGATAAACTGGTACATCGCGATGCACAAATTGATTCTTAGCGTGTGTATGGTTCATTAATGATAAAGTCATTTTTTTCGCCCCTAAAAGTATTTTTTTCGGTTTCCCAAAGAGGGGGGAGGGGAGGACCAGTGATAATGAATATTGAGTCAGCGACCAGAAGTTGGATTGACAATTACAAGGACTACATCGAGCAGGGCATCCTGCCCGCGGACAAAGTCAAAGCCACCACAGTCAGAAGCCAGGCCTGTCGTTACTCGGTAGTAGGAGGAATCCTGTACAAGCGATCTAAGGTTAGACATATGCTTCGCTGTGTACCCCCAGAATTAACTGAAGGTGTTTTGTATGAAGTACACGAGGGAGAATGTGGCGGCCACCCTGGCACCCGCGCTCTAGCAGAAGGGGTGTTACGCGCAGGATACTACTGGATAACCCTTAGAAGGGACACAGAGAAATATGTTCGCGAATGTGACAAATGCCAGAGATACGCGGACATACTAAGGCTTTCATCCACCCTGCAAACTCCGGTCGTTGCGGCCTGGCCCTTCGACATGTGGGGAATTGATCTGATCGGCCTATTCCCGCTAGCACAAGGCAAATACAAATATGAAGTAGTCACCATCGATTACTTGACGAAATGGATAGAAGCAAAGCCTCTTGCCAAAATCACAGAAACAAATGTCATCAAGTTCGTCCATGATCAAGTATGGTGCAGATTCGGCTTTCCGCGGGCAATCATATCCGACCACGACACTCAATTCTCAGACAAGTTCACTGTGGAATGTGCCCGCTTGGGCGTCAAGCACTGGCAGTCATCTGTAGCATATCCCCAAGGGAACGGACAAGCCGAAGCCGGAAACAAGCAGGTCTTACACGCACTCAAGAGAAATTTAGAGGGGCGAGCTGGGAAATGGGCCGAAGAACTACCATCAGCTTTATGGGCAGTTAGAACTACTATACGCGGCCCAACAGGGGAAACTCCGTTTGCTCTCACTTATGGATCCGAGGCAATGATTTCGGTTGAAATGGCTTTGCCTAGCTATCGAGTCTCCCATTACAACGAGCAGAACAACCAGCTTGCGCGGGCAATAGACCTCGATCTCCTGCAAGAAAGAAGACTGGATGCGCGACTCAGAATGGTCAACTACAAACAGCGAGCAAAAGCTCATCATGACAAAAGGGTCCGAGGCAGAGCTTTCATGATTGGAGACTAGGTACTCAGAAAGATTGAGGTAACAGGTCAACGGGCAGAATGGGAAAAGCTATCACCTAACTGGGAAGGACCTTTTCAAGTTACTGGTATAATCAGAGAGGGCACCTACACGCTCTGGACTCAGGAAGGAAAAGACCTGAAGCATCCGTGGCACGCTGATCATTTGAAGAAGTACTACCCTTAAGTCAGTCTTCAGTACATGAAAGGGCAGGACCCTCAGCCCTATTAAGGGTCACCAGTGTTATTTAATAAAGGCAAGTTTTCTATAATTTGTTCATTCAGATTTCATTGGCATCTATCGATTGTTTGCATTATGTTCAACAAAGTTGCTTGCCTGACAAGCAACCAGGGCCAAGCCTGGTCAACCCTCAAACACCCGAGTATTAGTGAACTTAATTTCTCTGTGGGTGAGATGCGGCCTTGCCCGGTTCACGTACTAGGATGCCCGCCACGCGGTAGGGGCCATGCCCATCGGATAGCGACTAGCTACCTTGGATTCCTATAATGACCAAGAAACACTGCTAGTCGTATCTCTCTACACCCAGTTGATATACTGACAACCGCTTCGAATTACCCACATCGAACAAGGGCCATGCCCGGTTGTTGGTTGCCACTCAGAGCTGGGCCATCCCCGTTAGGAAATCTTCTAAAGCTCGCCCAAGGTGATAGGGGCCCTGCCCATTCAAGAGCCTTGGTCTGTACCAAGCACTCAGAGCGGGAAGCCACAATCTGTATGCCCGGGGGAAGCCCTTGCTAATAGGGGTGTGCAGGATTTTTTCGAAACCGGACCAAACCAATCAAAACTGGACCGGACCAATACTTTGGTTTGGTTCTGGATCTGAATTTTCATAAAATTTGACATTTGGGTTGGTACCGGTTCTCAAACTAAAAAAACACGGAACCGGACCGAACCAACCCAATATGTTTTTTATTTATTTATTTTATTATATATATATATATATATATATATATATATATATATATATATATATATATATATATATATATATATATATATATATATATATATATATTAATTCCTAATACTTTCTTTGTTTTACTTTTTAATTGGTACTCTTTTATTATTTTGTTTCCACCGGTTTGTTATGCTATGAGTTTATGAGTTCGACATTTTTAATTGTTGAATGTACTTTTATCGAAGGTTTTTAAATTTTTTTTATGAAGTTTCAGTTTTAAAAATTTTATTATGTAATTGTATTAAACAGTTAGAAAGTAAAAAAATCATAGTATTGGTCCGGTCCTGGTTCTCATACATCTTTGATTGGTTCTGGACCGAACCAATGTTTTGGTTCTCATATATATTGGGTTGGTTCCGGTTCTAAATTTTTTGAGAACCAGACTATTGGTCTGGTTCTGGTTTTCTCTTTTTTTCCAAAAAACTAGATCGAACCGGACCAAGCTCACCCCCACTAGCTAATATCAGGCATACACATCGAACTCCTGCCCGAGAGGCACTAAACTTAGAAATATAATGGTTTGTTCAGGTTTATTATTTATGGGTTAAGGTTTGCATAATTATACATGGTCAGTTCATTAGTCGTTTGCTCGGTATATTTTCGGGGACCACCTCGCATACAAATGTGTTAGTTCTAATCAAATGCAGGGAAAACACAAACAAAGAAACAATTACCGAGCAAGATTGTAAAGAAAACAGACGAATACAACTTATCGTCCACCAAAACCAAGTGTACATTCAAAAGATCGCAAGTACAGATACAAAGGCCCATCGACCAAACAAAATACAGAGCACCTAGGCTACGTCTGGGATTGTTTGAGTCATAACAGCAGCGTCTTCGGCAACGGGGGCTTCTAACTCAACTTGTAGCTGGGCAGCAGCCTCCGTGATTCGCCCCTCCTTCGCTGCCCTCTTGGCTTCGATCAAGCTACACACATTGACCGCCAGTGGGGTGGGGGGGTCCTACGGCTCCAAGCCATCATCAGCATCATCCCGAGCCAAAGCCTCCAGCTCGCCCTGTGTGTAAGGCACCAGGTTATGCAGTTTACGGGCCTCCGAGCAGTAGGGGTCGAGCAGCGCCCAGTCGGCCATGGTTGGCATGTCAACAGCCCCAGTACTAGCGAGTAGGCGCATAATATGGTTGGTGCCCACCGCATAGTATGGGAATATCGCATTGCGCACCTGAGAAGCGTAGGCCGGGGAAGCTTCAAAGCCTTTCACGGCTTGTTCTTTGGCCGCCGCCAGCTGATCAGAGAAGGAGGCTATGACCCCCGCGTCCTTCGCCGCCCGGGCCTTCAAAGCCTTCAGCTCGGACTAAAGCTGGGACCACTGCTCGACAAGGGCTTCTTCGGCGGCCTGGGACTTCTTCTGTTGGGGCACGAGGGCAGTCTTCTCCTCGGCCAAAGATTTCTTATCAGCCTCGAGCTTGTTAACCGTGGCCACACTCTCTTTCAGTGATTTATCAAGGGCGGCCACCTGCTCGTTCTTGCTCTTCACCAAGCCCTCCAGCTCGTCCTTCTCGGACTCAACCTTCTTCCAAGCATCCCTCTCCTCTGTGTAGCAGTCATAGATGTTGGTGCAAGAGGAAGCAATCTGAAAGACAGTGAAAACACAAACCAAGGTCAACACAGAAAAATGAGCGAAGGCCGTCAAAAAGGAAAAAGATAACCACGAGTATACCTCGCTCAAGCTGAGCCCAATGTGTCCGAGCAGTATCCCGGTCGTTGGTAACGTCCTCCTGAAGCAGCCGCTTCATTATCCCTTTCCCTACCAACCCGACAGGGCTGCCACGAGCAGACAAATCTATATGCCCGATGTTAGGGCCTTCAGACAGCCCGCTCACTATGGCCCGGGCAGCAGGGACGGTCGTCGGCATCTCAAAGCCGGGAATCAGCCACGGCTTAGCCGAGTCACGGGCAGTGTGCTCGGAACCTGTGCCCCGGGGACGAGTGAACCGATCAGCAACGGGGGAAGGATGCCTCTTCCTTTTGCCCGCTGCCTTATCAGCCCTGGCAGCGGCTTCAGCAGCAGTAGTGTCAAGCACGGCGGGAGGAGAGGAGGCAGTATCTCGGTCGGCTTCTTGGCCGCTGGAGCTTTTTTTGCCGCAGGACCAAATGGGACAGTGGGCACGGCCTGGGTTGCTCGCCAGCCACCCTCCTCTCAGCCTCCGTAGCTGCCTCAGAGTCATCATCGCTGCAAAAAGAAGAAAGGAATCAGCACGACATGCATAAGGAAAAACAATGGTCAGATTCTGCCCGCGAAACAGAATAGTCACTAAAAGGAGGAAAAACCCTAAGTCTAGGTAAAACCAAGGGCCATGCCCGCCTAGCGGATAGGACACAATGGATGATTCTCCTCGATCTCAACCTATGGTCTCCCCTAATCCTATTAAGTTTACCCAGAAATTTAGAAAGGGGAGGAGAATCCCAGAAATGCAAAAAAAAAAAAAACAAAAAACAAAGAAACAGGAACATAAACGAGAAATGAAGAAACTTACTGTCAAGGTTCTGGCAAAGATCTACTGGAGGTCACGTACTGAGCAGGAAGACAATGGCGAAGACAGGCCGGTGGGAGACGACGACAATGACACCGATAACTGTTATGCTTCAGGTAGCCGGCGGCAGAAAAACGGCAGAGCTTCTCTCTCTCTAGAAAACTCAGGGAGGGTAAAGTTCAAAATGGGGGGAACTCCGGCTTTTTATAAGCGAGATTCTGGGAATTTTTTGAGGCGCCGAAGAAAGAACCTGAAGGGACGGCTCACTGCCGTTTGCCCACACGCGCATTTAATGCGTCGCCCCGAGAACCGTGCCACAATCTCTTCATTCACCTTCCTGGCGGCTCACGCGCCCCATCCCACTCTTTTGAAGGCCCTCTCAGCGGAAGGCTTCCCTAACACGTACCAACCGGCTGCCAAGTAAAGTTCTAGAACGATCCATCACTACGCTCTGCCCAATCATTATTTGCCGAAATTTTCACAAGTGTTTATGCCCGAACTTCGAGTAACGTCAGTACATCCTGTTCGCTCCCTGCCCCGAGCATGAATACTCGCCAGGCAGAGAGCTAGGGGCCACTGATATGCCCGGCCCAAGCCGTGTCACGTACCGGACACGTGATCCGTCCACGTGCCATACACATGCCTAAGTATTATGGGACTCGATGATCAGGCGGACAGGGTAATCCAAGCATCAACAGCGAGCAATACGGTTCCTGTCAAAATCTAGCCGGGCACTGGCTTTGCCTATCCGACCAGGGGCCATGCCCGGGACCTATGCTCGCCTCAATCCAACATATACCAAGTAGTCGGGCAGAGCCCTGCCCGCTCAGGCCAATACCGAGCAGGAAACGCCAGAAGCTTGTTCTCCAAGACACAGTCAAAGGTTACCATATGTGGGCAGGACACTTGCCTTATTTGTTCCTGCTATCTCGCGGTCAACCGCGTATCACGCCTAAAATCAAGGGATTCTCTCCTTGTTGAGCAAGGTAACTAAGGAAACCGAATCATAGCCGGATTCAACCACAATGGGGCCTATAAATACTCCTCCACAAGCCATGACAAGGTATACATACACACTCTCTTGAGCCTTGGTATTCTGTCGAATTACTTTCGCACCTATATTCGATACTTACTCTCACGCCTGAGGGGTTTCGCGAGGCCCTGCCTTACACTTCCACTCAGGTTTTCTCTAATCTCAGTCAGGTTCAAGGGAGCAGATTGAAGCCCAGATATCCTACCCAAGGCACGGACGGCCTAAGCTGAGATTTTGCCACATCACTTTGATATTACAAATCGTAGAAAGATATGTTGTCAGCATCCTAATATATTGTATTTTGCTTCGTTGCATGAAAGTTATTTCCCTCATCTCGTCTAGCGTAATTCTTTTCCTTCGATTTGCTTCATATTCGTTTCCGGTCTCCATTGCACCGTCTATTAGTTTCCAGTCGTTTCTAGAGATGATGATTTATTCTGGTAGTGGAAACAATGTGTGTGTGTGTGTGTGATGGAGATAGGAGAGTCAAGAAATGAAAGATAAAACATAGATTTCGAGAGTCAAATTGTACCTCGATTCCAAAATTTATATATCGCGGTTCAATAGTTTAACTGTCTAGTCTAATTGTGTTGCGGTTCAAAATCGTAATAAAACAGACTATGTCCTCAGTCTTCTTCTTTCTTCTCCTCCGTCGTAAGCCTTATTATTCCTCCTCCTTCGCCTTCGTCCCTACAGTGAAAATCCTCCAACCCAACACATTTTCATTAAAGTTTTGAAGTTAATGATTCAGAAAACTCGTTTACCTTTCGGGGGTGTTGCCCCCGAACCCCCCAACGAAGGGGCATTGCCCCCTGACCTGACCGGGCAAGTCGATCCCCGTTTCGTTGCCCAACAATAGTGATTTTCGAATCCAAAGTGTGTTGTCGGAGCTGTTGAAGAAGATGATGACATTTTTTATACAATAATTTGAAAAATAGTCTTTTTCGATTGCAAAAAAAAAAAAAACATTGGACTTGAGATGTTAGAAACTTCAAAAAATGGACTGGCATGAATGTCACCCTTAAGCATAAGATCAGTTTCCTAGAGCTAATGTTGTAATGGGTTTAGGGTGAAAGTTCGGGCCGGTCTCCTGTGGTGAAATTATAACCAGAAAAGTCCCCTGTGGTGAAATTTTGCTAGAGTACGTTTTTGGAAGGAAAATGACGAAGATACCCTTAATGAAGGAAAGACGTGCGGACAAAGGCACAACCCAAATTTGGGCATCACAATGAAAACATTGGGTATCACTAAAAATTTTGGGCATCACAATGCAAAAGTCACTGCCCAAATTTGTGCATCACTCAAAACATTGGGTGTCGTTCATTTTCGGATTTGAATTCATCATTCATTTTCAAAAAATATAAAATTGAATGATGAGTTACAGTCCTTTAGGAACCAACTAAGTTATATATATCGATCTCTTTTCTTTTTTCATTTTTCAAAATCAAATAAGAGAATCAAATGGATATAAACAAATATCTCGTTTGATAGGAAACACACACTGTAAATCCAAAACATACTTTTGGACTTCAAGAAATCTATTTCCTCCCCTAATAACAATCTTATTAGCTGAAATTCATTTCATTTCGTTCCTTGCAACTAGATGGGTATAGGTTGTATAAATCTCAATGGCCAAAATTTATCGTCAATCATTTGTAAGTTACAGTTACATTAGTTAAATACGCAAGCATTGAAGCCTACAAGGCAAACATCGGTGCTTACGACGCAAGCATTGAAGCCTACGAGGCAAACACTGGTGGAGCCTACGACGCAAGTATTGAAGCCTACGAGGCAATCATCGGAGCCTACAACGCAAGCGTTGAAACCTACAAGGCAAACATTGCAACTCCAAGAAAGGTATGATGCAAAAGATTGGGCGTCGCAAGAGGTATGATGTAGAAAATTAGACGTTGTAAGTTCCTAAATACTCTGTGTTGTGTTAGAGTATCTATGTTGGTGCTTCTTACACAAACATTTAACTTCTCCTTCTTTTGCAACAATATACTTGAAGTACTTCATCTACTTCAAGATAAAATATTTAACATAATTAAGACGTCATAGTAGAAAAAAAAAGAGAAGTTTTGTGCACTGCGATACAATAACTAACTTTTCGGGAAAAGGAAGAAAATGGAGCAACTCTACATAAGGCTAAGGCTCAAGCTTCGTCTTCTTCATTTGTGTTTTAATGACTGTATTTATATGGACATTTTCAAAATCTCAACAAAGTGACTGACCTGAATTACACCTATGAGAAGAAGGATTTTGTTGATTACACAGACGGGGGGAGGGGATAAAGAAGGAATCCAATTAAATCGGTTCCCTTTGTATCAGATTCGTACATCTACTAGTGTACGAGTAAGTCATTTTTTTCCTTCTCATTCAATAGGCAATGGATCGGCTTTGTGGAGAATGACTATGAAATTTTGGAGAAGAAGAAGAAGGACGGGAGGAGTGAAGGGGCATTCTAGAAAGAAAAAAAATAACGAAAATGGATTTATGCGGTTGAAAAAAAGGACACTGAAACGGTTATAATTTCTAGAAAAAGGACCGATCCACAATTATTTCATGGGTTTACTTTGAATTGGGCCTATAAATGTGTTGCCCATTATGTTTGGTACTTATATGAGCATGTGGTGTGGACTATTAGAGCATGTATAACAATGGATCTAATTAGATCCACATATACTACCCAACTCATTAAAAATAAATATAAAAATTAATTTGATACATATAAGCTACCCAAACAAAAAAGCTTATATAACATCTTGAGAAAAACCCAATAATCTTTCATACCCCACCATCTTTACCTCAAATAACTTTAAATTTTGAAAAAATTCATTCAGTGTCCAAATGAATCAAACCAAGTCTCTATTTATAGACAAAAAAATATGTTTTTCTTAAAAATATTTTTTTTAGAATTTCCAAAAAGCCAAAAATTAAAGAAAAAGAAAAAAATAATGGGACCCGTCCTTATTTGAAAAGAGAGAAATATGCTTGATGAGAGAAGGGACGTGAGCTTGCAAAATGTTGAATTCTTCCCGAAAACCGATCGCTGCCCAAGAGACGGAAGCGGATGAAATCAATTATGGTTTCCTTTTGATTTAACTGTGATACTCTTTTGTTAAACAAAAATCCCAATTGATCCCTCTTGACACACTGATGTACCCGATCTCATGGATTACAATTGAGATTGAATTCTGCCATCACCCATTTTGAGAGGAATTTATTACAAAGGATTCCCCACGTCGTCAATTGAGACAAGGAAGTACTCCTTGTCTCCAGTAAAAAATCTGTTATTCTATTTTTAAATATTTTTTTTAAAAAAAATTGATTTTCAAACAAGGATTTTTGTCTGGAACGAAGTGAGTAATACTATTACATAGTTATTTTGATATTGGTCACGCTTGCATTGTGATTTAAGGTTTGTTTTTAGCGTTATGAAACTTTCTCGGTCTCACGGTACTTTTCTACCTGACTCTTTTTTTTTTCTTCAAGTATTACATAAATAAAATTTAACATCTAAAATCAAGTTGTTAAATCAGGAAGTTAAGCGCACCCATTAAAATATGATAGTTAGAAAATGTTAGTTCAATAGTTTTATTGAAAAATTGACACTTTGTTTTCTAACAATTTTTTAAAAATATAAACACTTATTTTGGAATGAAGAGAACAGAAGGATACATTGACATTGTGTACTATAAACAAGTGTTGACTTATGTCACTTTGACCAAGTGTCAAATAAGTAAAAGGTCATAACATTACAATTATAATAAGTAAAAGAAGAAAAATGAAAAATATTAAGGGTGTGTTTGGGGCTGCAATTTTGATGATTTTGGTTTTGTGATTTGAAGTATTTTAAGAAAAAAAAAAACTGAAATCACCTAACCAAGTCACAAAATTGACAAGAATAACGGACCCTAAATCAAAAAAAGAATCTTAATGATTTGGTAACTTTATTTTGTAAGTGAGACACCCAACTTTTCCGGTTTTGCCTGCTTTGATGTTTAGTTTGTTTGGAGATGTTAGAGAAAAGTGAGAAAGTGATGGCCTGGGATAAAGTAAAAAAGAAAAGGTTGGGGTGAGAGAATAATTAAAAAAAAAAAGTGTTAAAAGATCTCAAAAACAGCAAGGAAAAATAAAAAGCAAAGAAAGAAACTGGGAGCAAGAAGCGCATGACTGCCAAAAGGTACCCAAATGAAAATGACACCTATCCCCATTCCCCAGTTTCAGTTTCACTTCACACTTCACACTTCACACTTCCACAAAGGCCAAAACACATAACAGTTCACAGACAACTCAAACTGTGCAGTCTACCCACTTTGGTCAAAAACTCTCTCTCCCCCTCTCAATCACCATCTCTTACTTTGTTGCAGAGCATCTCTCCCACACACGCAAAACACTAAAACACACACAACCTTGCCTACAAGAAACAACTATGTTTACTCGAGACTTGAACATTGTGCTAGTTCCATTGTACAAAAATATTTGAAAGATTAACATTACCAAGGCATTATCACTATATTACCATGTCAATCTATTTACTGTCCAAGAAGCATTGTATATGAATATGACTGAAAGAAGGCATTGCTTAAATTGTCTTTAGTTTAAAAGTGAAGTAAAAATAGGGGTTGACCAAACCATAACAACTACTAACATTAGCCATGGTTACTGAGATACCACAATCAAAGCCCTATTTACCCTATGTAACCTAATTTTGGAAGTAGCTATATACAATCATACAATAACACTTGCCCACTATTTTTCACCCCCAAGAACAATGTTAAGACTCTTACCAAAGAATTTTAAAATGTTCACTTGTGTAATTTGCTTTACTGTATGTATGCTATTATCTTGGACCAGAGAGCTCCATGGCATGGGCATCATAGTCATCATCTATCGTCGACATCAAGGCAAACATGCTTGAATAGTCGTGATCATTGTCATCATGTCTTGGGGCCATAGTGGTAGGGTGTGACAGTGACTGAATCTTGCTGTTGGGATAAAAGAGGCTACTGTTGGGGTTAATATGGCTGTGAGAAGCTGCCCATTTTTCAGCTAGCCCGTCGCCTTCGAGCATTCGGACCACTTCGGACATTTTGGGGCGGTGGGCAGGCAAGTATTGAGTGCCAAGTAAAGCCACTTGAAGCATCTCCCCCACTTCAATTCGGTCATAGTTGCTCCCTAACTCTCTGTCCATCAATGCATCCAAGTTCTTCTCTTGCTGTGCTTTTTTCACCTGTAAAAACAAAACAGCTATGCTTCATAAGGTTTTATATTTTTATTATCATTATTATTTGCCCCAAGGGGGCATGAGGGAGGAGCGAACTTGAGACTTCCTGCTGAAGCCTGTCATCGATCATCAGTCCACCCCTCACGATTTATGCTTCATTAGTAATGTAAAGGATCAAATTCAATTGATTTACTACCAGTGTTAGAAGATTTACCCATTCAAGCATGGCACCTTTCTGATTAACTGTTTTGCCAAACTCAAGAGCTCTCATCCCAGTTATGAGCTCTAACAATAGAATACCAAACCCAAAGACATCGGTTTTCTCAGATGACTGGCCAGTAGACAGGTATTCTGGTGCAATGTGGCCAACTGTACCACGGACAGCAGTGGTAACATGGGAGTCAGCATGGTCAAGGAGCTTTGCAAGGCCAAAATCACCAACAACAGCCTCGTAGCACTCGTCCAAGAGAACATTAGCCGCCTTCACATCTCTGTGGATTATCTTTGGATCACATTGCTCGTGTAGGTACACAAGACCCCTTGCAGCGCCAATTGCAATTCTCTTTCGCGCGTTCCAGTCTAGAGCTGGTTTTCCTATTTCATGAATTAAAATAAAATACTGGATTCATCAAAATTTGCAAGCTTAGGAGAGAACTATTTCTTGAAACCATATCATTTAATTTCTGCTTCTGAATCAATAAAAGTAATAAATTCTTCACTTAACCAATGTACGTATTTAGAGTGGTCTTACATCGCAACTAAGAATGTAGTATTTAAAATTTCCCTTTTGATACATTTCAATAAAATCAAGCAGGAGGTTGTTACTACGCAAGCGAAAGAGAGATGACATAAATTAGTAATCCGTTTATTTGGCAGTCTCAAATTTTTGGCCACGTAGAAATCCAACACACATTCACTGTCTAGTTTCTTTTTATACCCGTAACCAAGTTGAGTATTTACAAGGCAAACAATGCACATTAGTTCACTAAATAAAGGGAACAAATGTAAATCCAAAAAATTGACAGTGGTTGTTGAGGCATTTATTAGGAATTGAATGACAAATTTTTGTATAGTGAACAATATAAAAGAGACGGAGGTAGTATTCAAATTTTACATCCATTCACCTCTTAAATCAGAATTGGAAAAATAGAAGATCCACTATACTTGCAAATAAACACATGGCCAGAAGGCTGCAAGCCATTGATCACGTTAAATATAATGCTAGACTCTATAGTTGGGATAAAACTAGGTGAGCAAGGTTTTGTCATTTTCCGAAGAAATTTGTCGTTGTATAGTTAGAATATAAAAATTTGTACCTATGACAATAACATATCAAGTAGTGTATGTATATCAAATAACATTGTAGTGAGGGAAAATACCAAGACAGCTAAGGCTGGTTATCTCTAGGTTCTACAACACCAAGGGATTTTGAAAGCAAATGAATCAAAGCAATAAACAATAGTGAATAAATTACTCTCCATCACGGGTCATGGGGGTCCATAGCAAAGGTCAAACATGGGCAAGTACTAGAAGTTGTTGGGTCATGCTCATGCAGTACTTCTAAAGAACGTCATAGGAATCCTATATACTGCATGTGATTTGTAAGTGACATTAATTGTGGTGACCATGGAATTGGCAATAATATTGGCAGATAGGTATGAATGGACTAACCTCTAAGCCTCGAGGCCACGCTGCCATTAGACATAAAAGGGTAAACCAGAAGCCTCTCAACTGGAGTGGCACAGTAACCTATCAACCGAAGTAAATTCCGATGAACTGCCAAGCTAATAAGCTCCAATTCTGTCCGGAATTGTGATTCCCCAGCAGTTCCATTCACATCCTTTAACCGCTTAACTGCCACCATTGTGCCGTCTTCTAGCTTTCCCTTGTACACATTGCCAAACCCCCCAGCACCAAGTATGTTCTTGGAGCTGAAATTGTCTGTGGCATGAACGAGCTCCTTAAACGTGAAGCTTCTGAGGTTCCCTAGGCTAGTTAAACCTTCTTCTTGCATTTCTAATTAAGACAAATTACAAAGTTCAGCAAGGAATTAAGAATCACATTGGCAACTAGTTAGTTAATGAATTGAAGTACTACCATTTATGTCAAGAATACTTTGCTTTCTGTTCTTGCTTCGGTGCCAGAAGAGGTAACCAAGTGCTAAGAGGAAGAGAGTTAGACAACTGAAACTGACCCCCAGTGCAATTGCTAGCCTTTTGGAGTAGGATTGACCTGAAAATTACAGGAGCAGGGGTTCAAAATGATAGTACTAAAATACTGGAGCGATGGAGGGTGGAGAAGGTAGCCATACTGGGTGATGAATTTAGGGCAAAAGAAAGAGGATCTGGCATGGATGATCCAAAGCAACCTTCAGTGGAATGGCTTCCACATATCAGAGGGTTACCCACAATACTGTAGAAACAAACACAAAAAGAAAAATGAATAATTAGCACAAGTAAGAAAAAATCATAAGACTAAAGGCCAAATAATTAAGGCACATGTTGAGTTGGGTCTTAATTACTTCTATTACTTCCTCCTCCGCCCCAAAACGAATAAAAATAGACACATTTTGGGACCATCGTAATAATTTACACAATCAAAATCAGAGTTTACCGATAAGGCCATACTTGAATGTTCTGGCTGAGAACTTTGGCACGGGTCCACTGAGATTGTTGTATGACAAATCTCTGAATGATCAAAAAAGAGGTTTCACAAATCAGAAGCCATTATTCTCCTTTTGAACAAAGAAATCCCAACTCAGAAACAATTTCGATTTTCAAGACAGAGACAACACAAGCAAAATTAGACACAAAAAAAAAACCAAAAAAATTACACTCACAAGAGAGCAAGTTGAGAGACTGAAGCTAGAGACAAAGGAATAGGTCCAAACAAGCTATTGTTGTTCAACCTCCTAATTCATATTACATGACAAAACACGAGATAGTCAATGATCAAAAATACATAAATACACATTAGTGAGAAGTGTTTGAATATGGGGGAATTCTTTAGAGAGAGAGAGTGGGATATGGAAATTACAGATATTGTAGGCCATCCAACAGGCTCAAGGACTCAGGCACGTGACCACTGAACCTGTTGTTGGACAGATCCAATGTATGGAGGTTTGGGAGATGGCCCAAGCCTGGTGGAATTTGGCCCGTGAAATTGTTGTTCTGCAACAACCTGCATCATCACAAATGCAAATTATAGAGAAGGATTAAAGATTTTAACAAATGGGTCTTCAAATCTTCACACACACACACACACTTACACTTGTCTAAGGTTGGTGAGGTTAGCTATCATCCCTGATAAAATCCCTGATAAACCTTGGCTTGGGGCTCCCCTGAAAAGCCCAAAAGGGTCATTTAATTTTTATTTAATAAAACAGTAAAATTAATAATACTACCAACAAGCAAAGTATTGGAGGTGCCCGCGAACTGGCCGAACGAAACAGGCTAAAAAAGGATACTTACAGTGCAGTGACAAGATTATCAGGGGAACAAGTGATCATAGCCCAACTACAGGGATCGACAGAATCTTCATCCCAGTTATTGAGAGCGCCATGAGGGTCGTTTAGCCCGTTTCTAATACTAATTAAAGCTTCAACTGCACAACCATGACCAACCCCGAAATTTAAAAAAAAAAAAAACATAAAAAACTACAGTAGTAATTAACTCCAAAAATAAACAAGAAATCATGATCATAGGGGAGAGAGAAAATGGGTAGTCTTTATTTTATTATGATGATTTACCTTCGGGATTGCGAGCTTCATATGAGAGAGAAAGGGTAGGAGAGAATAGAAGTAAAGAGATGAGAATGAGGGATACGTTATGGAGTAGAAAGTTGAGAGAAGCCATGAAAGTGCTTTTATGATATTTGGGGGAGTTTACAGAGTTTCTTTTGTAGTCATCATTTTGCCATGGAAGAAAATGTAGAGAAGAATCAGGTGGGAAGCGCAGAATTTGAGAGTGATGCGGAAGGAATGGTGTTAAGGTGCGCAGAGGTATTGAGGACTAACATGCGCCGGTGTAATTTCTCTCTCTAGCTAACTTGTGTTTCTCTCTCTAAAAACCAAGTAATGTCAAAATAAATTGAGGAGAGCATTGTCGTTTACAAGAGAGGGAGAAGGTGAAGCAGGCAGCTGGAAATTTGGAAGGATGGAGGTTTTGATGGGAGAGATCAGTCACACAAACTTCATGGAGGAGGGAATCGCTCTTCTCTTTGTTCCTTTTGATACTCTATCTATCTATCTAAGATAAGACTACACAAAACCTTTTAAGCTCTCATAATTATTTGTGCCAACTAATCAATTTTTAAACGAGGTACAGCCGAGGCTTACACTGTTCTACAAATATATATATATATATATATATCAGAGTAGTCTATATAACAAAAAATGCCGTCAATACTTTGTTTCACAATTAATAAATTCTTTAATTAAATAATTCAAAAACTTCTTAAAATTTCTATCATAAATTATCTCAATTTACATAATTTTTCAATTTTCGATTGTATCAAACGGAAATAAATCAACACATTATAAATAATGATTAATGAAAATGGATTAATTCACAATCGCCGTCTCCTTCTTCGTATATGATCAACTACCTGCAAGAAAGATGAACTCATCAAATATTGTTCGACATTTATTTCACAGTTTCTTTCCTCACCTAAACATTGATTCTTCACAACATGAACTCATCAAATATTGAAATATTATACTAAAAAAATCAAGTAAATCAAGAAATACCCAAAATTTGAGATGTAAAAAAACCATTGACAAATTAGAAGTAGTATGAAATAAAAATCACCAGAAAAAATATCTTTCGAAAAATTCTAAATGATTAAAACAGTTCAGATATTTTTCTAAAAAAATTACAAAAATCGATGTATAAAAAATATTAACAAATTCACGGTAGATCTAAATATCAAAAATATTTTTTATACAAAAAAACTAAACACAATGTTTTTATGTAATTTAATTAGATCTGAATACTCCTCGAAATATTCATCATTTTTTACAGCAAAATTTATCATTTACAATTGTATCCCTTATTACATTAAATAGTCAAAACTCCTTGAAACACACACCATACTATTAAACCCCAAATTTTTTTCTAAAAAATTGACTTTATTTTTTCAGATCTTAAATATACAAGTCTCTAATTTTTAAATCAAAACAAATCAGTTTTTTTTTTTTTATAGAAAGTGGTTGCCTCCAACATTTTTATCTTTATTTTCAAATTTTTGTTTTTCTTTTTTGTTTCGCTTGAGTATAAATTAATTAAAAAAATGTATAACAGTGCATTTAACGTACGTATATAAAACTAATTGTATGTAAGACGAATTACTAAATCAAATAGCAACGGCCTTCTTTCTATCTTTTCTTCTCTGATTTCGGATCTTAGCAACCAATTTTTTTTTTGACTTAATTAATCGTGTATTGATGGATTGAATTAGATATTGAGGCTCCGTCTTACGAATTAAGATTTATAAGAAGAACTTACAAAATAACTACTCTTTCTATTAGTGTCCGATTAAATTTACTTTCATTTCTACGTCATTAAATAAAATTGTTACTCATTTTCTAAGAAGCGAAGATTCCAAATTATTATCACCTTATCATACAAAAGGCGTATTTATGTAAATAAAATTAATGTATCTTTGTCAAAAAAAAAAAAGTAAAGTGATCATTACCTTAGCTCTTCAATTCATTATGAAGTGAGTGGAACACAATTTATATTAATTAAGGTGGAGCTAAATAGTTGTTGGTATGAAGCTATAACTCAACTTTAGCAAAAGTTTTAATGGTTAAGCAATATTAGGCCCGGTAATTGAGTGAATTGGGTTAGAATGGATAATTGGTTGAAATATATCGAAACTCATTAGAACCCGTCAAATAGATTGAAATGAGTTGAGTCGGAATGTGTTGGGTTGAAACGGATAACGGGTTAAAGCGAGTCGACTCATCTCAACCTAAAAAATCCCCTCCCCCCAAAAAACATAAATTTATGGCATAAAAAATCACGGGTTAAAATGAACAATGAACCCGACCCGACATGTTAATATTATTGGGTTGAAACGGATTACCCACTTCAACCTAAAAATATTAATAAATTGGATTAGATTAGATAATTAGTGGATTATGTTATATGGCCTAATGGGTAATGAGTTACAATTGCCGGACCTAAGCAATATAATTGACCTCTTCTATATTGGTCTTTCATTGAGTTTAGAACTAAGTTAGTATTCCTGCATGCACAATTCAATTTATTTGTATATATTTTCCTTTTTAACAAAAGTTATTTATAATAAGAGGATTTTCAAAATTCATCATAAGTAATTTAAAATATTTGAATTGGGATTGTACAAACTAAAATATAATTAATATTGCAATTGACATATGGATACAAAACGAAATTACTTATGATAATAATAATAATTAGTAAGTAAACATAGAGCTACCAAGTGGTGGTAGGGAAAAAATGAAGCATTGGAATTTGTTGTAAAAAGTGAACTTAAAAAATATGCATTGGAATATGATGTAGAAGGCGAACTTAAAGATGTGCATATAATAGGGGTGGGCAAGAGGTTTTCAAAACCGGACCGACCTAATTAAAATTGGACTGAATCAATATTTTGATTGGTCATGGATCTGAATTTTCATATAATCGAATATTTGAGTCGGTCCTGGCTCTTGAACCATAAAACCACGAAACCGGATCGAACCGACCCAATTACTTGTTTATTATATATATATATATATATTCCTAATTTCCTAGCTATGAATCTATGATTTTGATATTTTTAATGGTTGAATGAACTTTTACTGAATGTTTTTTATTTTTTTATGAAGTTTAAGTCTTTAAAATTTTATTATGTATTTGTATTAAATAATTAAAAAGTAAAAATCATAGTATTGGTTCAGTCCTGGTTCTCATACATCTTCGGTTGGTTATGGACTGAACCAATGTATTACTTCTCATATGTATTCGATTGGTGCTGATTCTATGTGTTTTGAAAATCTGACTATTGGTCTGGTTATGATTTTCTATTTTTTCCAAAAAAAAAATGAACTAAATCGAATTAAGCTCACCCCTAGCATATAAGGGGAATACGTGATTCAATTCTTCTATCGTACTATTTATCACATTCTCTATCTCGTTTTTAAACATGTGTCCTTGTTATTCTAAATAGCCTTCTTTTACAAATACACTTGTAGGGCTACGATTTTTAATGACACAGAATATGACAGGTGGTGGAATACATGATTTCAAGCTAAAGATTAGGTAAGAAAAAAATCCGACGTGTGGATAGTTATAGATATAGATATAGTGAATTTGATGATATGGTGCTCTAAAATTAGTGATTTTTTTCTCGTAGAATCCTTGACTGTCTAAAAAAATTGATCAGATGATTTTAACAAGAGTAAAATTTTCATCTATCAACGCCTCAACGGTGTAGATTTTTTTAAAAACAAGCTTTTGGATTATGATTTGTGCAACAATCTTTGTCTTGATATTTTAGATTTCGGTTGATCATACGTCGTGATCGGAGATTGCTTGTGTAAAAAGAAATCTACACCGACCATATGAGGATGAAAATTTAAATTTTAACAAAAAATTACCAAAATTACAAATTGATGATACAAAAATATCATCATACCAAAGGTGTCGAAAGTCTTCAACATACGTGAATCATCTGTTAACTAGATCGGTCGTAGAATCGTCGTCTGAATAAAATATTTGATTATATGTAGGTCTGTAAAATGAATCCATCGTGAGCCGACGGTGAAGGTCCTCGTCAAAAACCATTCGACGTGTTTATCAGTGTAGTGTATAAAATATGAGGACGTTTATCCTCCGTGTGTGGAGTGAAAAACTGCCGAAGATAGATCTAATTCATCATCACATGCCTAGATATTTTACACATAAATCAGATGACTCAAACGTAAATTTTGGCATCATCACAAATTAAAATTATAAAATGAGGGATGTTATTACAGAACCAGTAGATCATCTACATTATGACGCATAGAGAGAAAGATTGATTTTGTCGAAAGTCAAAACATGGCATTAATTTGCTTCACAAAACTTTTAGCTGGGTGCTAGTTATAAAATAGTTAGCTGCATTTATTAAATAATAAAAAATTTAGATAAGATATTAAGACGGCTTTGTGAATTTTTTTTTTTATTGAGCTGTGAGATAATAGGGTTATTTCTTAGGAATTAAGATTCGTAAGAATGAGACCTACTCTTATTAAATTGTATGTGTTACGTTTACTACTCCTTTCATTCTTAAATAATTGCTCTTTTTTAATTTTTTATCTGTTTCAAAATAATTATCATATTTTTAAACTTTCTTTTTTAGATAACCATTTTTATCATTACTTTTTCTTTATAATTTAATTATGGTCGCATGCATAAGAGTTTTAAATGAAACTACACATTAAATCAATATTTATAATACAGTCAATTTATTTTCTATTAAACAATATATCGGATCAAATAAGACGTTTATTTAGGAACGGGGAGAGAGTATTATTTAAAATATAGCATATGTTTTTCTGGAAAAAATTAAAGAATTTAGTTTTTAGTTTTAAATTTTTATCTATTTTTTGCTTTTAATTAAATCATCGTAAAACAAAAAAAAAAAAGTCGTCGCTCTAGCGTCAAGTAATAATAACACAACTTTATGTTGGGTTTGTTTAGCTACTCCGTTAGTAGTTAATGGAGTCTTAAAACTACATCTTGTCAAAACTTGAATAAATAGTACGGTCATCATTTTCTGGTTGTGATATAAAAATATCTTGTACTTCTATTCTCTCCCTCATTTCTAAAAAAATCAATCACTCATTTTTTAGATAATACTCCCTCAGTCCCTAAATTATCGTTATTCTTTTATTTTTCGTCTGTTTCAAAATAATTGTTCATTTTGAAATTTACCTTTTTAGAACATCACTTTTACCACTTTACCCTTACTTTTTCATTCTACTTTAATTATGAGCCACATACACATAGACATTAAAGGAAACTACACACTAAACCAATATAAATAATCGAAGTCAATTGTTTTTTCTTAAACTGTGCACCGAATCAACTAGGACGATTATTTAGGGACGAAGGGAGTACAATGTGTACTTTGTACTACTTCACTTTTGGCCAAATAGTCAATATTTTATTTTATATGTTTCATTTAAAGAATTTATTTTTAAAAAATAATACATAAAAGTATCATTTTATTACTAATGAATTACTAAAATGATCATTATTGTTTTAAAAAAATTAACTTTCAAATGAAAACTCTTTGTCCAAAGGAGGAAATAAATTTTTAAAGGCATTATTTTTGTTATGTTACCCTTTATTTATTTGTACTTTTAAGTAATAGATCCCATAATAATTACACGGGCATCGTTTTAAAATACACGATGTCAATCAAGACTCTTAAAAAAGCATAATAAACTTCGTTGGTGTCACACCAATTAACTTATTATTGTAGGTACATGCTACAAGTAAAATAAAGTTTTACTTAACATGTGATCGTAAGAAATTAGGTGTTACTAATACCCTAGTTTTTATCATTATTAGTTTTACACTTGTGTGTTAAACGCACATATATATAATTTTTTAAATTAATTTATATTCAAATAAAACAAAAAAGAAAAACAAAATTTCAAAAATAAAGAAAAAATAACGTTGGAGGCAACTACTTTCTATAATAATTTTTTTTTGATTTGTTTTGATTTAAAAATTAGAGACTTGTATATTTAAGATCTAAGAAAATAAAATTATTTAAAAAAAAAAAGGGGTTTAATAGTATGGGGTGTGTGTGTTTTAAGGAGTTTTAACTATTTAATGTTATAAGGGACGTAATTGTAAATAATAAAGTTTGTTGTAAAAAATGATGAATGTTTCGAGGAGTATTCAGATCTAATGAGATCACATAAAACATTGCGTTTAATTTATTTTTTTTGTATAAAAACAATTTTGACATTTAGATCTAGTCTAAATTTGTTAATATTTTTATATATCGATTTTTTGTTATTTATTTTTAGATAAATCTCCAAATTGTTTTAATCATTTATAATTCTTGAAAGATAATTTTTTCTAGTAATTTTTATTCCATACAACTTTGAATTTGTCAATGGTTTTTTTACATCTCAAATTTTGGGTATTTCTTGATTGACTTGATTTTTTTAGTATAATATTTAAATATTTGATGGGTTCATGTTGTGAATAGTCATTGTTTAGTTTAGGAAGGAGACTGTGAAATAAATATCGAACAATATTTAATGGGTTCATCTTTCTTGCAGATAGCTTATCATATACAAAGAAGGAGACGGTGATTGTGAACTAATCCATTTTCATTAATCATTATTTACAATGTGTTGATCCATTTCCGTTTGACACGACTGAGAATTGGAAAACTGTGCAAATTGTGATAATCCATGGTGGAAGTTCCAAAAAGTTTTTGAATTATTTAATTAAATAATTCATTAATTGTTTCTTATTAATAGGGGTTTTTACCAGTGCTCTAGGCATTTTGAAGCAAAATAAGGTTCTTTTACTGAATTAAAATCAATTTTTTAAGATACCAATTGATCTAGATATAATGACAGTAGTTCATACCAGAAGAGAAGATTGTCATTATAATAAGAATCAACTTAGTCTTTTGAACACTAGAAGTTTTTGATGAAACATTTATGTCTTCTGTGCTGTTTGAATCAGATCTGCCAAAAATAGATCGAATTCATAAGGCTATTATTTAGAAGATAGATCCTGGTTTCATCTCATCATAATTATATTATATCAGATAGGAATACTAATGGTTAAGGATTGGTTTGCTGTTGAGTTAACAACAGAATTATGTTTGTTGTTGTGGATTCGAAACAGGAGATATAATATAAAGTACATGTATCGAATCCATAAGCAAACATAGGATTTCATGCTATAAAATAATGTGCATACACAAGTAGATAGACATGAAGTAAAGTTATCTTGAATAAGTTCTTATTTAGATCAAAATATAATTGATTACAAAGAGGATCTAATGATTACAAGATTCAATACAACTTCCGGTGACTTAACTACTCCTAATAAACAACTAATCTAAACACCTGATACATTTCTAAAAAAAATGTTACGAGGAGATGTCTATGAAGATCATGGACCAAAACTGTTTAACCGATTGGCGAACTGAATATAGGTCTGGTATCAAGTGGCTGAGCCAAGGAGAGAGCAGGGCTCATCTTTTTCTCCTCTTTATCAGGTTTTCTATATCCTAGGTGCGCTGCATAAACACATTATAGATTTCTAGATATCGGTTCCAATGCAGGCACTCGTCCTCGGAGGTTTGAGAGGGGAAATTCGAAGAGAATCACGTTTGGCTCACTGAAGAAACGAGGTTCTTCCAAAAGAGAAGGAGCATTCAAACGTGATCATGGATATAGAGAAACAAGAGATATATGCTAAATGGTTGTTTTGAGGTAAATCTTCATACAAGGTGAATCCTCAAAATTGACTAAACAACTTTCGGTGGATAGGAAATGTAATACCAAGTTGTTGAGAGAGAAACTTGATCGAAGATTAAGAATACTCCTAAGTAACATTTTGAAACGAGAGAATATTGTATCGGTGTCTATCATCGTGTTTGAGAGGTAGTTTGCGAGTCATAGAGATGGGGGAAGGAATATCTCTATAAATACTCGCTGAAGCAAGACGAAGGACCAATTAATGAGATGAATTCATTAAAGTTGAAGAGTCCTTTCAACTACTCTTATTGAAGTTCTATAGGGTAGTGTGAGAGATGGTTTTAATTTCTAGATATCCGGTAACGTTTCTTCTTGGAAAGCTAATTTTTTTTTAAAATGACAAAACAGCTTTCTTGAGAAGATAAAAGGTTTTTGATGTGACAAAACAACTTTTTTAATAAGATTTTGACAAAACAACTTTTTTCAAAAAGAATTGATATTGACAAAAATTACTTTTTCAGATAAGTGTTTTGATTTGAAATTATGTTTACTTCTTAAAATATTTGAACTTTTCAAAGAATCTAAGAAATTTGTCTTTTACTTTAAGAAATAGTCAGTTTCGAAAAGTTTAACCACAACCTTTGTAGAAATAGCAAGAATATCCTTGTATATTGCATATTATCTACTAAGGTGAAAACTCCTATAAGTCAGCACATAGAACTGAGTTTATGAAGTACTGCAACGCAAGACTATTCGTCAAGGATTAAGGATTGATGTTCTCGAATGCAAAACAAATCACAGATAACTTAAATTACTTTGAATAAATAGCATCAAACCAGTTGAGTAAAGTGAATCATACTTAATGGATAAGATAAGGAATAATAACGTTGAGTATGATAAGCATTTACTCAAGCGTTATAGTTGCAGGGATAAACAGAAAAGAACAGAGCATGCAAATATAAGGCTATGCATTGATGATATATCCATGATCTAGGTTATCAGTGAATCGAAGAGATAAAACGGAGATCAATCATACATCAGAACCCAGAGAGAAGAAGATATGACTGAAACGAATCAATATAAGTCAGTCAAGCATAATATTTTATGATGTCAGTAAGATAATAAAATTTGCTTGTTGATCTTGAGAGAATATGTATTTATGGATGAAAATCAAGAAGATCATTAGCAATATTTTATGGGCTTTTAGAAAGCTCCAGAAAAATCTAGATACTGAAATAAGTTTTTCAAGAAAATTCATGGAATGGAGGAAGGAGAATTTGGATCTTTGAATATCTTATTCTCCCTTGGTCATATGTGCTCATAAAGAGAAAAAGAACAAAATGAAGGATTGAGCACTAGATATGGGATGTACCTTAAGTGACAGTCATGTTCAAATCGAGGTATATGTTCTTCAGAATGAGTCTTTTGGAATCTGAGCTAATATATCTGTAGTCGATGTTGCCTAAAGAATATATTTCCTTTGCAGCAACATATGAGATCTTTGATTCATATTTCTTTAAAATTGATTTCAAATAATTATTTGAAATATAGGCCAAGTTCCCAGAAACTAAATATCATATAACAGATGGATCAATCAATGTTTCATGATATATAGTTTTTGACTCTTAACCTTTTTCATAAGAATAGATAAGAATCATGCAAAATTATTTCAATGTAAAGTTGCAGAATTTTTAACTGAGAAATTTCTCTCGAGAAGGTGTTGGATTGATAACAATCGTTAGCCTTGTGTCAAGAGAATTTGAATATGAGATCCTTTTAAGTGAAACATCCATTTGAGTGTTATACATCCGAGGAAAGTTTAATTCATAGTGTCAATTGAAGTGTACTTCTGTCATATGAATAAATTTTTCATATTCAGGCAAGGAATCATCATAGAAATTGTATAACTCAATTGATTTTTTTGAAAAAAAATATATAGTTTTTCAAGGTGAAAATGTTTTCAAAAATATTTCTCATGAAATCCTTGTCAAAAGAGTTTTTTAAAAATTCTTTCGACATGTATTTGGAGTGATCAATCGAGGATCAATCTCTCAGGTGGTTAGACCTGGCACATAACTTAGAGAGCTTGGCTCTGATATCAATTGTTGGTCCACAATGATGCTCAAATAGGCTAGAGGGGGGTGAATAGCCTATTTTACCATTTTGAAACATTTATGATTTTAAATTTAAAGTGTGGGTTTTAATGGCATAGGCAGTTAACACGATGAGCATGTCTGCTGGTAGTACTTAACTGCAAACTTGCTCTCAACCGAGTAATGAACTCTGCTGGAGAACTGTCAGTAAATCAAAAGCCTGTTTTGAGATAGTTTAAGCAACAAAAATAGTAAGGCTTAGATTCAGAGAAGTCTTAAGTGGCTGTACACGAATATATGATCAGAACAACAACACACTTAATCCTTCTTCCAAATTCCGTTTTAGGAAATCATTAGAGAATAGCTTTTCAAATGATAAATTA
Source organism: Codonopsis lanceolata (assembly GCA_013146195.2). NCBI lineage: Eukaryota > Viridiplantae > Streptophyta > Magnoliopsida > Asterales > Campanulaceae > Codonopsis > Codonopsis lanceolata. Next base: position 57,669,441 of record CM028384.1, on the reverse strand, counting down.
ATTTATAAAAGCTAGTAGAGAGGTAAGGATAGAAAGATAAATTGTTTGAAAGAACATCTGTATTTATTCAAAGATAAATTACAGAATACATAATCATATACTCTTTATGTAAAGTTTCTGCCCTCGTCCTTTCAAACCTTAATTTTTACTTAATTATTCATAGACGAATTCTTAAGTAAAGAGAGCAATAGAATACGAGAACGAGAGACAGATATGAGAAAACAATTTTCAAGGTCGTTCAGATAAAACTTATCTAAACGAATGAGTGCAGAGCACTCGACCTTCTATGATGATTGATTATTGCACAATCAACGACATTTGTAATTGAATACAAATATGAATATATAAATGCAATATAAACAGACAGCTATTTATTTTCTTCGGATAGTATATGAGAATCTATCTTTAAAATGATAAAGGAGTTTGACTTCTAACTTTAGGAGTAAAGTCCTGAAGCTCTGTTAGAAGTTGAGTTCTTCGAAGAAGGATAGAGAACTAAAATCAAGAACTGTGTTTTTGACCAAGACGCTGATCTCTGTCTATAGAAGTTTTTGATCTCTTCTTCTTCTTCAACACTTGTCTTCTTAGCAATCCACAAATAGTGTTTTGCTAAGGTCTGGGTATGCTCGCTGCAATCTTTTGTGAAGATCTGAGATACGTTGATGAAGACGACCTCTCTACAAATCTCACAGTTCTTGACAAAGAACTTCTTGTTGCAGATGTCTTTGATTCACGAAAAAATTTGTTCATCAAGTTCTCTTGTTGTTCACTTTTTAAAGAGAGTGAAGAATTTCTTTTATAGGCCGGAGAGATTTGATCGTTGAGATCTATTGATAGATTTTTGTATCTGTTGAATAATTTGTCTTGAGAACTGATGGATAAGGATGTGGTTCGATGGATCTTTATCTGTTGGATAAAAGACTTCATACTTAAAATCTTCGAATTATTACTCTGCCAGGCTGTATGATATGTTTCTGAAGGATAAGTCTGATTCATTGATACACTGTTAGGTGGTTTGTCCGATAAAGTAGATTCTTTTTATTTTTCAGAACCACGTGAGAGATATAAAGAGAATCTTGCAGTATCAGGGATGTCATGCTTCATAAAGATTTGAATGACCTTGAGGCTTGAACATTTTTGTCTTGTCTTGATTTACTGCAATCTTGTCTCTTTGTAGTACGTGTAGATCCAAATCTGCTGGTGAGATGTTCAATCCTAAGGAGTCAGTCTTCTGCAAGAGAGAACTGTTCGTTACTGGTTACGGTATGAACATTCAAACCATAGCAAGTCTGTTGGTGGTAGGTCTTCAAGGTATTATGTGGTGCACATGATAAGTCTACTGGTGACAAGTCCTTGAGAACCCTTAACGCTACAGCAAATCTATTGGTGCTTAGTGCTTATGAATTGCTAGTCTGTTAATCATCATTAAGAAGGTAGGACTAGATTAGGATAACCTAACCTAAGACCTATGTGTTGTCAAACAAGCTATCACACTAACCGGTACGCAGACCTTTTAGCCACTTGTTATAACACATGGTAATGGAAACAAACAAATCAAAATATTCGGAATATGCAAAGTGATAAGTTATTTATCAAGAAGCATATTCCAACATTACACTCTTCCAATATTTCCTCATCAATGAGATGTTTGTGAAAATTTAAAGATGATTTTGAAAGTTTTTAACGACACTACCGAACAATTATCTGATTTTTATTATCCTACTTTCGCATTAGTTTTAGAATATTGTGCTAAAATTAGTTATATATTCAAATATTTTGAAGATTGCCCAATTTTAGGTGAATGTATTGCTAATATGAGAATAAAATGACTAAAATATTTTTTGAACATTCCACCATTGTTTTTAGTAGCTAAAATATTAGATCTTGGAATATGACAAGATTGTTTAGAATTAATGCTAAAATATTATTATGATAATTTATTCCCCAATGGCGTTGACTTATTTTCAACTGAATTTTTTCCAAATTCAACAAATATTTCGAATGAAATTAAATATATTTTATATGCACTTTTTAAATAATATAACACAATTTATGGTACTAATATTAGTAATGAAAATGTAGACACTAGTAGTAGTAGTCAACTTAGTGATGACCTTTTTTCTTGGGTATATATAATTTTATTAATACAAGAACTAAAAAACGAGCACGAGACAATGAAAATAAATTAAAATTTGATTTATATTTATCAACTAATTTCGGTCCTATAGAAGATTTTAATATTTTAAAGTGGTGGACGAGAATGACCCAAAATTATTCAACTCTATCATTAATTGCAAAGGAGACCCTAGTTGCTCCTGCCTCAACAATTGTTGAACATGTATTTAGCGTGTCCGACTATATTTTGGATGAAAGAAGATCTTAATTGAACGCAAGAAATTTAGAATTTCAACTTTTTGTAGGCGATTGGGTTTAAGCAACAACTCAAATACAAGATGAAGTAGTTACTTCCAAGGAGGAGGAGGGTTTTGATGAAGATACAACGACCGGGAGCGATTGAACAACACCGCTCGTTTCGGTAAGTTAATTGTAATTTTTAGATTATAATTTTTAATTTATAGATTGTAAGTTATAAGTTTTAGATTATATTTTTTTATTTATTGAAAAAAAAATTGTAACTTAGAGGTAAAGGTCCTTTGGTTTTAGTTTATTGGTTGTCCCCCTCATTGTATTTTTTTATTATATTAATAAAATTGGTCAGAATATCATCCCTGTTTTTTTTTTTTACAAAATATTGCTACTATTTTACGAAGTATAAAATACTTACACAAAGTTAAAATAATGACTTTTTGTCACTTTTAAAAATTTTAAAAATATTTAAAAACTCAAAACATATTTAAAAATAGTTTTTTACTAATGTTAAAACATAGTTTTTTAAAAAAATTAAAGAAAATCAAAAGACAATTTTTTTCTTAAAAAAATTAAATTCGGTGAACCCTGGAACCGGTGAAACGTACCGAACCATGATGGTTCCCGATTCGAATGAGGTTCCCCCTTTTGCCCTCCAAGAACCGCCGGTTCTGGAACAGTGAACCGGAACCGGATGTGCATGCCTAACCAAACCACAATTGCTTGACTTGGTTTGGTCTCGTGGCTTGGCTTTGTGGTTCAGTTTCACGGTTTGGCTTATGGTCCAGTTTGTGGTTTTGATTGATTTCAGAAAGACATAACATTTTGACATATAAGACATAACATTTTGTTGTTTTCATATCATCTACTAAATTTATTTATTTTGACGTGAAACTGAGATTCGAAATGGATTTGATGGACCGCTCGACGAATCTTCAGCTTACGCTAAGAATTTGGTTGTTAGGAATGAAGAAAAATATCGGTCTTATGATTTGATGGAAGGCTTGAAATTGATATATATCCATATTATAGAATATCCTATTCAATGACAAGTTGAGACTGAAAGCTTTGCTTATTCCTTTCGATGACAATTCTTATACCTTTTTTTTTAATAGTCCTTACTAGAGTGCCCTCGGATAAAAAGAGATGTTCCCTCTGACCTTATGAATGAGGAACTGGGCTTTTCAAAGAAGATCAATCAGTCGCTGTTTTCATATCATCTACTAATTTTTTTTTAATTTTGACATTTTTTTTAAAATTAATGGTTCCACATATAAAATACAGTGATGGTGAGGGCTAGAGAGGAGTTGAGGCGTGAAGAAATCGACGTCATTTATTAAGGAATTATAGTGTTCGCTGTAAATAGTCCAAATTTAAAACGTTATGCAACACTTAAAATATTAAAGATATGAAAGTCTTTATACTTTCGTCTTTATATCTATCTATTAACTATTATTAAAATAGAAGTTGTTGCTGCCACGAAGCGACTTTTTGTAAAAACTAAAAGTTTAAAATGTATTATGTGATGCCATGTGTCACCTTCGAAATGGTAAACTATTGTTTCTTTATCCAAAATAAATTAGTTTAAGATAAAAATATTAAATCTAATTAGTTTAAGATAAAAATCCGAAATCTAATTAGATAAGATGAAAAATCCTAAAATTAATTTGATAAGATAAAACAGATTTAAGATATAGTTTTATGATAGAGATTTGCGGATAAATTTTACTATTAGTTTAGGATAAGTTTGTTTGGGAATATATATTATCACATTTGATTTCAAAGTTTCACGGATAAAGAGTTATACATCGTTTTTATCACATTTGATTTTATACGGTTAGTTTAGGATAAATTTGATCACATTTGATTTCCAGAAATCCAATGATAAACAGTCTTCTTACTCAGTGGTGGAATTAACTATTCCTTATAAATATTGGAAATCACCCCAACAATTACCTTCATCCACCCCCTTCTCCCATTTACAGTCAACACCTCTAAGCACTACTCACAAGCTCTTGATCGCCGCCCGAGATACCCACCGGTAATTACTTTCACGGTTTAGTCTACCATTCAATGCTCTTTTTACTGTTTTCACCTGGACCTGGTTTCATCTACTAATTTGTGCGTCCCGATTCATCTTTTATAGTTGTTGTTAAAGCTCTTAATCAAGTCCGGAGAAAAGGAAGAAAACGATGTTGAGCTCAAGATTGGTGATGAGTTTTTTAATGCTAAGGCTCAGATGAATTGTAAAGTTGCTCTAATTCTTGACTGTAAATATGAGCAGTTTCAACAAATGTCTGAAGATCCTATGAATCAAGATGCTCAAGTGTTTGAGAAGTCATGGGAATATGTCACACATTTTAGCCGCTATAAGAATCCAGATGCTAAGAATAAACTGATTAAGATCCAAATTTGTTTGTCAACTTAACAGCTTCCAACAACGACATCTAATGATCTTTGGTCACTCGCTAAGCTTCATGAGCAATTGACCCAGGCCTGAAAATTTTCATTTTCACTCTTGAATATAGTACAAACTTAATGTCATTAATTCAATTGGAGCTTGGTGGATCCATTATTGTGTTTACTTCTTTACTATCTGACCTTAAGTTATTTTTCAAAGAGTATGTAATCTTTTTTAGAATTTCTAAAAATGCAATAAACAACTTTCTTTGATAGGCTCGCTATTTTTGTTAAGAACTCAAGATATATGTGTAGCTAATGTAAATGATATGACATCCAACTTCGTAATTTATGTATGACCTCTTATTTGTATGATTGGATTCTCCGGTACCTTTTCACGTTTGATAATTAATGCTCAGCTCTATTCCCAACTAATCGTTCTTTTTTCATTTTTTGTTCATTCCAAAATACGTTTTCCGTTCCACCCTTAGTTTCATTTGAAAAATCTAATTATTAAGGAAATATATTAATGAATTGAAGTTAGTCATAATTACACAAATACATAAGCACAAGCAACATGCTTACAACACAAATGGAGGGTAAAGATAAATATTATAGAAATTGTAAGCATTATTTTTGAATGTTGACTCTTAAAATAAAAAATCCAAAAAAAATATAATGGACTATTTGCTGGGAACAGAGGAAGTAATTGTTTTAATTCAAAACTTTCCTTTTTAAGAAAATACTTTTAACACTTTACGTTTTTTAAACCTATTTCAACTATGACCACATGTAATATACGGAGTACAAGATTTTAAATCAAATTAAATCTCTCTTTAATTTATCAAAAATGACTCATTTTCTCTCCCATCAATTCCCATCTTTCCACTTCACCTTCACTCTTTCTTTTACCTTTGTAGAAAATATCTTACGTGGGCAACCTTTTTTTTAACTCTTCTTTTATTTGTATTACCTTTTTTTTATTGCATTTTAAATTACTAATAGCATTTACAAATGTATGGTGAATATAATGACCTTACCTAACTAAAATAGTAAGTACAAAAACTTGCAAATAAGAAAAGAAAGATTATACAAATTTAGGATTACAAATTAAAAAATGATATTATTTGAATTAAAAGTCAAAACAGTAAATTATATATACATGTAACAACAATAAATTATAATTTACTTAAGACATTTTGAACTCCATCTAATAGAACATTTCAGTTCATATCTATTTACTTCATTTTTCTAAAACAAATTTCAATACATATTTTTCAATTATTTATTCATATATCAATTTTAATATTTACTCTATCTTAATTTTGTTCAAACTATTCTAATTAAAATATTTTTATGACAAATTTAGAAAATCATCTTATTATAAACAACATTTACCAAAATTTTTTTATTAAAACCGTGTATCGCATGGGTAATAACCTAGTTAACTATAACTAAAACAGAGGTCGATGCTGCCACGTGACGACTTTATGTTAAATGCTTAATTTTTTAAAAGAATTTTATGTTTCCTCATGCCACTCTCTATGAATTGTAAAAATGTTTCTTTTTTTCTACCGTAATTGATTAGTTTACGGTATAAATAAGAAGCTACTGATAAAAGTTTAACTATTTTAGTTATAGTTAATAGATTATCACATTTTCAAGTAGTTAATATTTTTTTTTCTCTCTCTCTTTTTTATACGTACTCTCTCTCTCTATTATCTTCTAATTTAGTTTAGGATAATCTATTAACTTTAACTATATATATATATATATCTATAACTATTACTAAAATAGAAGCCACTGCTGCCATGTGACGGCTTTTTGTGAAAAACTAAAAGTTTTAAAAAGATTATGTGTTGCCACGTGTCACATTCGAAATAGTAAAAGTTTTTTTCTTTTTCAAAATCGATTAATTTAAGATAAAAATTCTAAATCTAAGTAGATAAGATAAAATTCCTAAAACTAATTTGATTACCATGTATATTTTGAATACCTTATTTTTTTTCCAAATTATTCTAATTAATTTTTCAATTATTTATTAAAAGTTTAGAAAATCATCTTATTATAAACAACTTTTACAAAAAAAAATCCATTAAAACCGTGCAAACGGTACTATATGCATATATATATATATATATATATATATATACCCGATATATTAATCGGATAGATTTTAAAACTAGTACCTTTTTTATATATGACAAATTTATTTTTTTTACTATTTTTTGTTGCCAAAATCAATTAATACCCGATATATTTTAGAACATTTGATTTAAACACGTTTCACTTGATTAATACTTCACATTTTTATGGTAAAAGTTTTTTTTTGCAGATAGATTTTATCACATTTGATTTAGACGTGTTTCAATTGATTAAAACTCCTCAATTCTCATGGTAATTTTTTTTACTTACCTTTTTTTTTGGCTTACAAAATTGGTTTCTACCACATAAATTTTATCACATTTAATTTAGACAAGTTTAATTTGATTAGGACTCCTTAATTCTTAAGATATAAGTTTTTAAATTTTTATTATTTTACCAAAACTTGATCAATTTACAATAGATTTTATCCAGTTTGATTAAACGTGTTCTACCAACACCACAAACAACCACTACGAAATAGCTTGTAAAATCTATTTACAAAATTCACATGAATTTTAGGTTTGATGTTTAGGTGTGATGTCACGTTTTTATTTATTTATTAATTATGTGAACATCTTGCTGTTGTTGATTCATTTAAATAGCTTGCAAATTACATCTACAAAATTAAGTTTCAGAAACAATACTAAGTCAATCGTGCATTGTACTGGCAATAACCCAGTTCTATGATAAAATAGATGATATGATTTCGCATTGATAATAAAACAATAAGATATAATCATGAATTTGGTGGTTTGGCTCGGCTGTTTGGCTTGGTAGGTCGACTCAAAATGTTTTTTTTTGTTCGATTTGATTCGACTCTGAAAATCAAACCGTGAACCCAAATTGAACCACTCTGTTTTTTAAAAACTCAAACCAATCTAAACTATATAATTCATAAAACCAAACCAAATCGCAGGGCCGGCCTCGAGGGATGTATGGAGGGGCGATCGCCATGAGCCCCCAAAATTTTTTGGGTTCTACCTTATATTTAATACTCCCTCCTTCCTCAAATTATCGTCCTGATTTTTTTTTGTCCGTCCCAAAATAATTGTCTTATTTGAAACTTTCATTTTTAGGACAACACTTTTACCGTTTCACCCTTACTTTTTCATCATACTTTAATTATGGGTCACATACACATGGACTTTAAAATAAATTATACATCAAACTGATATTAATAATCCAGTCAAATGTGTTTTTGAAACCGTTCCCCCAAGTCCATCAAGACGATAATTTAGAGGCGGGGGGAATATATATATATATATATATATATATATATATATATATATATATATATAATGTCAAAAAGATATATGATTGATTCCATTGGCCTAGTGGTTAAGACTTTCATTATGTGTGCTAAAAGTTCTTGGTTTGAATCCAGGTGGCGTAATTTTTATTTTTTTAGTCTGTGAACTGAAGATATATATTATATGCACTTGTTTTTTCGTTATAGAATATGTGACCCATTAGTTAAGATATTTGGTAGATAAGTGGTCTTGGATTCAATTCCTAAGATATATACATTCTACTTTTTGTTTCCTCAATACTTTTAAACAGTGGCAGACATAGGGCAAATGGTATGGGGACAGTTGCCCCCATTTGGGGTTTTTTTTCTGTGAAAGATTTTTTTAAAAAAATAATATGTTATATTGTACATTTTGCCCCCATCTTAATCAAATTTCTACAATTTGCCCACACCTAAATAAAAAACAAATTATAATTGTGATTTAAATTTTAAAAAAATTAATAACTCTTATTTTAAAATAGCCCTAATTTGAAATAATCATAATTTTGAAATAGCCCTAATTGAGTATTTAATTTATGTAATTGTTGTGAATTGTGATTTATGAATTTGTGATAGATGATATATTGATATTATAATAATATTTTATTTGGTAAAATTAATTTTGAAAGTGAATTTTTTTTGTATCAACCAAGTTTAAAATTAACATTTTGAACATTGCGAAAAAAAAAAAAAAAACATTTTCAGTAATGCAGAACCAACTAAGCTACCAACTCAACTTGTGTTTCCTACGATCCTACCTATACAAGACCGTATGTGACCCTAAGGGGTGGTCCAATGATCGAGTTGGGTTTTACAAAATATGAATTTTCAAGTTTAATTTTTTTCCATGTCCCCTTAGAGAAAAGATTTTAAAAAAAATGGTAAGTAATAAAAAATGGACTCCTCGTATAAACAAGTTGTTTTTATTTTTCATTGAAATAATTTCTCTGCTTATTTGTTTTAGCCAATGATCGCGACGATTTAACACGTGATTTAGGCTTCCAAGGAAGAGCTAAATTGCCAAGTACATTTTACGAAAATGAAAAATATTACTGGGCGCGGCGCGCGCAAGTCTCCACCCCAAAACCACATAAACGTAGCAAGAGCAAGTCGGTATACAAAGGATAATTCGAAACAGCCAAAGAGTGATCAATGGAAGAGTTGAATGGACAGAAAGAAGAGAATCGATCATGATTATGAGTTGACTTGTGATGTGAATCTCATGCATGCATTGGTTATTTTCGAAAAGAACAGTATTGACCACTCTTTTAAGATTCATGCCTGCTAACTGTGCAGTGCCACCTATTTTAGCAAGCTTTATAGTTTATAATTCCTATTTCAGCAATATCTAAAACAATAATAGATTAGTAGTAATACTCCAAGGGCTTGTTTGGTAGTTGGATAAAGATAAACAATATTATTAATCCCAGTACTATTAGTGCCCTCGCTATTAATCTTCACCTGTATATCGGGGGCAGTTTTGAGATTAGAAATATTAATCCAAATTTTTTTTAGTGAGAGCGCTAATAATACCACTCTCTCCCTTGGTATTAATAGTGAGGGGATAATAACTTTATCCGGGTAACTCGTGCTATTAGTCCCGACCACCTATTGCGTACCAAACATCAAACAACTCGGCTTAATAATCCTATCTGACCTTAATCCTGGCTACCAAACGGCACCCAAACGTCTTAAATTATTATTCTGTTTTCTTTTTTCGTCGATCCTAAAAAATCATGTTTTTTGAAAGTCATTCCCTTCGTTTAGCTTAAAGAGTCCCGATTTGAAAATATTTTTTTTATAAAAATAATACTTTTAATAGCTTATTAGTAATAAAATTATATTTTTATAACTTAATTTTTAAAAATAAACTTTTTAAATAAAACATTCTAAAATGAAATAGTGGATTATTTGTTTTGAACGGAGGGAGTACAGTTTTAGGGCATGACTGTTACCATTATATACTTACTTTTCTTCGTACTTTAATGATAGTCCATAGGCATATGCGTTTTAAAGTAAACTACATATTACAACAATATTGATAATTAAGTCAAATGTTTTTTTTCATAATTCGTTTGTCAAGTCAAATAAGACAATAATTTTGGACAAATGGAGTAATTGACTTAGATTATTATATTTATAATTTACTTTTAAAACTCATGTGCATATGACATAATAAATAGAATAAAAGGTATTGGTAAAATGATAAAAATATTTTTCATAAATAATATTCTATCCATTCCACCCAAAGAGTCCCCATTTGAAAAATCTAATTATTAAGGGATGTATTAATGTCATTACAGTTAGTCATAATTACAAAAATAATTAAACAAAAACAATGTAATTACAACACAAGTTAAGAGTAAAGATGAAATTTTATATAAATTGTGAGCATAATTTTTTAAAGTGAACTCTTATAATGAAATATCTCAAAATAGTATAGTGGATTCTTTACCTGGAACGAATGAGTAAAACTTTATAAACGAGATAATTTTTTGGGTATAATATTTTAAATTGAATAGCCATAAAAGTGTGTATCATGTTCTATTGGAAAAAAAAAACAAATTATGATATATTAAAAATTACATGAATGAACGAACATGGAACTTTGTTGTGAAAAGTATGGCTCAAACAGGGTGCGAAAAGCGTAGTCCATTGCAGTATAAACTTTTGGAGTTATTGAATTGAAGCGTTTGCATCACTTGGACAAATTGAGCACGTTGGATTTTAGAGGAGTTCCAATACTTGAAACCGTCACGTGAAGTTATCACATATCAAATGGAGTGAAGCGATTGCGTTTATGTAGCAAGTCGGTTATTGTGTTTATTTTTCTAATTAATCAATCGGTTTAAGATTTGATATTATATCTTATATATAATTGTTGTATCTTATAAGGAGTATATAATTGTAAACATATAACATGCAAAATGTCTGCCCTAATAAAAATAATTTTGATGATCCGTTTACCCCGATCTCTCTCTTATTTTTTGATTAATCTTGTTTTATCGATTGTTATTGTTCAATTGCTTCCGTATGTATACAACACTAAAAAAAAAAAAATATTTCTTATCTTAGAGTATCAATCATATATCAACCTTGATTATCATAGTAATAATAACGTTATTTATAGTTTTAATGATCATATACCCTGCACCCAACCGTTTGACAAAGAAATTTTAAAGTAATTAAGTTCACATTGTACACCACAAGATGGGCATAATAATCACTTGAACGGGGTAATGATGTATTCTTACAGAGGTTTGACTTAAGTTTATTAAGTACACAAAAGAGGTTTATAAATTATAAATTAGGGCCTCGTGAACCACGTTAATTTATTTTATAGTAGTACAAACTAAAGTCTGTTGACTGTTAATACAATCATCACTACCACTTTGGGGTCCATTTCACCCGCAAACCAATAAAAAAAAAAGCAATAAAACACTTTGGTTTTTTTTTTTTTTAAATTAAATATCTGTTTCATTTTGGTTCAGTAAAAATTTAGATCAAACGATTTCTTATAGATATCTTTTAGAAGAAGAATTCTCTTTATTTGATCCATTCCATGTGTTGATGGATTGAAGTATAAGAGAGTGTGACTCCGTATTACAAATTAAGATCCATAAAAATGTATTTTACATAAGACTTACTCTTTTCGTTTTATGTCTGTTTCAAAAAAAGTACTATCTAATTAGTTTTGTTATTTTATCATTACTTTTATTAGTTAATCAAATAAGTGTATGGATCAAACGGAATAATTAATTGGAAAGAGAGGGTGTAATTATAAAAATTTAGAACACAAAAAAGAGAAGCTTTTTTGGCATTCAAAATCCGTAACTTTATGAAAATGCGTGTATATCTAAGCAGCATAATACAGATCTTTTTGTAAAGTGATTAATAGTTAAATGTGGGGAATTGGGGCATCAAAATCTTTGTTGGATTCCGTTTATTCTTCCATACATGCGTTGGAATTGATTCTTCCCACGATGTCCTCTTATTTGCTGCTTTTCTTCTTTCAACTTTGAAAGAGAGTTGGTAATTTTAGTAAGGGTAATAGCCAATTAAAAAAAAGGCAAAAGCCATTAAAGAAAAAAGCTCAACTGGATGGTAGTGGTGGTGGTGGAGGTGAAAGGTGACGGAGGGAAAGCAAAAGCTACCCACCACCCGTGCCTTCACATTCTCCCACCACTATTATTTTGGAGTACAAATTTTCATTTATATTCTTTTCGTTTGGGTGCATATCAGTCCGTCGTTATAATGCTCTTGTTTAGCAGTACTACTATGTATCAAGGTTCTTTTACACAACTTGTTTCTCGTCCTTAGGGTAAGTCCAATGATAATACTTACTTATAGGTATCAAAATTAAATTTTGATACCTATTGGTTATTATTTATGTGTATCAAATGATCATCTCCAATCATAAATATCAAAATGAAGGGTATTAAAATTAAATAAGGTACTAAGGGAGGTATCAAATTTGATACATTCCATAGTACTACACCTAATTTTGATACCTTTTACTTTAACTATTGGAGAACCTAATACTTTTACATAGACATCAAAATTTAGTTTTGATCCCTACCATTGGACTTACCCTTAACAACGTCTTTCAATTACGTTGAATTAGTTTGTATGTTTAGTGTGTGTTGGTCTTATGAATTGGTGGTAGCTCACTCTATTTCTTAGCTACACTACAAGAAAATGGGGTATTTGGGACGGCCAAAAACCGTGCCAAATACTGCCAAAACCGTCCCGAATAGTATTTGGCACGGTTTTGGCTCCTTCCTTAATACTTGGGTGCCAAATACATTTGTCTCGGCTCAAAACCGTCCCAAATACTATTTGGGACGGCAAAGGGGACGGTTTGATAGGGTGGTGCCAGTTAACATACATTTGGGACGGTTTTTGTTGAACCGTGCCAAATAGTATTTGGCACAGTTTATCTGCCCTCCCAAATAGTAGCATTAGGCACGCTTTTGATTCTGTCCCAAATAGTTTTTTGGCACAGTTGGGTTGCCTTCTCAAATAGTAATTGGCACGGTATTGGTTGCCCTCCCAAATAGTATTTGGCACGGTTTTAGTTGCCCTCCCAAAAAGTTTTTGGCACGATTTTTTTGCCCTCCCAAATAGTATTTGGGACTGTTGTGTTTGACCTCCCACATAGTATTTGGCACGGTTAATGCCCTTCCAAATACCATTTGTGACCAATTTTTTTTTGTATTTGCTATCGTTTTAAGATAAGATGACCACCATTTGTTTGAGTCAAATATATCCTAATTATCAAATGGAAAACAATTACATTTTATAAAAATGAATTGAAGTCATAAAATAAACTAATTATATAGATATGTTTCTAATTAGTACCCAATTAGTCAAAAGCATAACCTAAAAAACATTCAAAATTACATAAAAGTACAATAAAAAAAGATTGTATATAGATCAACTACCCTTCAAAAACTAAAGTTTCAATATGCATCTTTCTTATACAAAAGTGTCTATTGAAATAGACAGATCAAGTCGTCCATTATTGAAATAGCTAGCTCAAGTCGTCCATCGGTGAGTTGGTCCAAGCCTACAACAAAATTATATAATTAGTATAAATAGCGTCAAAAAAAGAAAAGAAAAAAAGATGTACCTCAAGAGATCTACTGGATGGTAAACATCTAAATGTACGACTTACTTTATCTTTTTATTGTTTATAATGTAGCAATTACCCCGTCAATGTAACTTTCATTTGTCCATATACAGCTTGCAGATTTGATCTTATATGCTTCATAAATTTTTTTGGATAAGGCAGCATATGGAGCTGTTGGTGACCTTGGTTGTAACTTCTATGACATGAACTAACATTTCAGTCAACTATGAGATAAAATAACTCAAGAATAGTCACCAGTCACCACTCCTCCCCTAAACATCAATATGTAAGTCTCCAATACTCCCATCCCCAAAACAGAAACAAAAAAGAGTTATTTTTCCATAAAGGCAAACATAAAGGCATTTACTCATAACCTCTCAGAAGAAAATATTCTAGGAGAAGATGGATATGGTATAGCATCCTATCTAAATCTGTACACAAAAATCAAACCAACAACGCATGAATATATATCACAAATTCCTGTATCCATCCATAAGGGAGAACATAGCATATCTATGTAGGCAGAAAATTTAACACAGTAAGTTGCATGTAGTGGAATATCTCCAATTCACACTTTCCTAATTTATATTCATTCATAAGGCTATATTCAAAAATTTAAATAGCATAGCATTCCAAAAGAACATCAGATTAAAGGATGGGATGTTGGGGACTATAGTAAGAATGAATAGAATGAGCTCACCAATTTTAAGATTCTAAGTCATTGAGGAATTGATTATTTCATCTAAATCATTCCTGATCTAACTGAAAGTGGTAGGATAATGATCATTCAGGTCTAAAGTATGCATGTCATAAAGATGTCTTGGAGTTGGGGATTCATTTTCCTGAAATGCAAGTCCATCCAGTGTAAGCAGGAGATTGAAGTCGAGCCATTTATAGTACCTCAATTCCGATCACGGAGTCCACGTTTTGAGAAGTCTAATATAGTCTTACTTTGACTTTTCTAGGACAATTTGATTAAACTTTAACCAAAGTTTAGAATTTATATTATGCCAATAAAACAGGGTTCTTTGCGCTATTATCTACTCCCTCCGTTCCGGACAAAGAGTCCACTATTCCATTTTGGTATGTTTCACTTAAAGAGTCAACTTTCAAAAATTAAGGCATGAAAGTGTCATTTTATTAATAATGACCTACTAAAAGTGACATTTTTTAAAATGTTTGACTTTCAAACGGGACTTTTTGGGCGGAGCAGGAGTAGTTCTTTATTTATTCTGGATTTTCCATCAAAAACTGAGATATAAGGTTATTGAGATTTAAAAAAAAAGATTCACTAGTTTTCATATAGCAAAGGGGATCTTCCTTGATCACGAGTTGAGACTTTTACAAAAAAAATCATTTATAATGAAGCACTTGGTAAATGATACAATGGCATAGATTCGCACTAAAGTTGCAGAGAATATCCACTGTAACACCTAAAAGCATTGGAAGATTTCTTCCATTGGATCCTCTAGCCTAGACACCCCTAATTGCTTTAGAGCAGACCAAAACCTTGGTCTTATTTCCATTCTTATTTGAACTGTCTTGTTTAGAACAGTGCAGAATGAATAGATCAAGCAGTACAAATCAAGCAGTGCGAAAAATAATCAGAAAGGCCAAGTGTTCCCTGCACCCTTGTTATTTTTACATAATTATTTTTGCTAGATAAATTAACTATCTATCATTAAAGAAAAAGAGCAGCAAGCCCACCTTCAAAAAACAAAAAGTTTATTAATTGGTTTTGGACCTTAACTTTTTCTTGGCACCGAAACCATTAGTATGCATGTTTCCATATATTCATAGAAATGCTAGGTGAAAGACTTGTGCCTCCTTCATTTATCATTTTGCTGTATCGTCATGGACGCTCATACAACTTATTTAAGGGTTGACCAAAGAGAAATTGCTCCTATGTTTTAGGACAGGGAGATGCTAGGTTTTAATCAAAGTTCATATCGTAATTTGATTTATATCTTCTGCAAGTTTGTTCTGTAAAGTTTTTTAACAGAAATCATTTCTGCAGTCGACCTTGATTTTCTTTAAACTTGATAGTTGGCTTATTAAGGGGGAGCAGCGTCCTGCTACCAACAACTCTCTTTACTCGCGCAGATAACTAATCCATCCTTGGGCCAAAAAGATGGATCGAGGAAGAAGGCGAGAAGGTTGGACCTAATTTCCATTCACTATGAGAAGTACTGGGCAAGCAATCTCATCAGGAAGGTTGAACTAGACTAGAGCTCTTGGTTACTTAAGGGGACATTCGTAATGTCTGAAGTTAGTTTTCTCATTAAAGACCAGACAGGTAGTGTAAGAGGGGGTAGAAGAAAGCTTAATCTGAGTCTGACCTTGTATCATGCAGGATTTTAGAAATATTGAGTCTTACCGTTAGGAATTTGCTAATGAGGGGTTACTTAAAGGCCACAAGCACCTCTTGAAGAACATCAGTAGGCGGAAACCTGCTTATGTGCACTAGTCCTCAACAACCAACTCCAATCTATAGCACATCAGCTCCATCATCTGTTGAAGATGCGAGGTTTGAGATCAAGGAAGATGTCCAATACCTTAAGAAGGATACGAATGCTATCATGTATGAGATTGTAATGCTAAGGCAGCAACAGCAAGCAACAGATCAGAAGTTGCAAATAGTTGGGCATCGCGTTCACATATTGGAGCAGAAGCAGCAACAGATGATGTCGTTCCTGGAAAAAGCTACGCAGAGTCTTTGTTTCTTATCCCAACTCTTGCACTAACCAAATGAAAGTAGGAGATGCAATTCTGTGAGTAAGACACGGAGACTTACCCACTTGGATGTGTCTATTGAAAGATGTTTTCATTGAATCTTCAAATTCAAAGCTCATCTTTTTGGACTTAAATTTCACTTCGTTTTTATGGTGAAAAACACAACCCTTTACTTTCATTATCATAACACAGAATTCATACTTGTCGAGTCTCTTCTAGTCCCGTGCATTGCATGCCTCTCTACTTTCACCCACTACACACACAGTTAAAACCACTCCCTCCTTCCTCCCAAATACAACTTTTTTGATCAAGCCCTTCTTGATAGACTGTAATGGTAGGGCCTTAGTGTTTTGACTTTTCTTTGAAAGAAAATCTAGGAATGCTGTTTGAAAAGCCAGCAGCAACTCCCCCACTTTCCCTAATGAACTTGTGGCTTTTTGGTCAGCAAATATGATTGCTTATTGTACCAAGCTACTAGAGTTTGACTTGAACTGATTATGTTCGTTTAACCTCAACTTGACTATCTAGCACTAGATGAGAGAGCGACTTGAGCTCTTCATTTAAGCTCAAATAAACTCCGTAAATTCAACTTTAAACGATTTTGATTTGTTTGTAGCCCGTTTTATGAAGTAACGTAATTGAGCTTCAATATAGATTCCTTGGCTCGAGGAAAGACCTTGAGTTGTACTAATAAAAGAGCCGAGCTTGAACACTCGAAGCTTAAAATTTTGTACTTGGGTTTTTTCGTCTAGGTAATTTGTGCAAAAAAAGAAAATTCCTTTTGCCAAAGCAAGTATTTGATCTATGTTATTTTCGTTTCACATCATTTTTTAGAATGTAGCCTGCATGTTTTGTATTTTAGACACATTTCTTGTTTTTATTCTCAAAATACAAAGACTGGATTTCACTTACAGAACGTTTAAAAGTGAACCCATCCCAATAATTTATGGATAGGAAATTAATAAAAGAAACTCAATTTTGTGGATTAAAAAAACCAAAAATCAAGGTAGGTGATTTTGTCATCCATAATAATCATCTATCGGTTTTTAACTTACCCCTTGCAAGTACTAGAATGAAAACATTTATTGGGTGACCAAAAACACTTTAAATAACCAAACTGGACCGTACTTGGAACTGAAAGTGCTTTCATATGGTAATATGTAGAATTAGAGCATCCAACCCATTGTCACATGACAATGGACACGGACACGACAAGGAAAAGACACTAGGTGGATTGTGGTCGGATGTTAGGGTGCCCAGAGAACAATATAGAAATCAAGAAAAAGTAGAAAAATCACCAAATTACAAGTGAAAGCTATTGTTAACTTATTAGTAATAGCAACCAAGTATATATAAAATAAATAATTTCATTATTATGGTATGCATGCTAGCTATTTTTTTTTATCACTTAGATTTCATAAATTTAACATAAAATTATATCTTAACTAGGAAAGATGACTATGGTACCTGACAAGCACAAAGTGTCTACTCAAGGAATTCTTCAAGATCATGTAGAAACTATCAGGACTCAGACTTACCAGAAACTATCGAGATTTCTGAGTTCCATTGTTGATGCATTATGTACCACCTTGACATCCAGCCCAAATTTCTTTGCTCTGCGATTTACTTCAAACTAGTCACGATTTAGTTCAGACTCTAGGCTGGGAAGATACATCAATACTTAACTACTACCTAATAATAAAATACATGGAGTCTTTCTTTGAACCCACAATACAACCTGCCTAGCAACTCTTCCATATAAATTGTCCCATTACATAAAAAGTTCATCAAATACAACGGCCAAAAATTAGATCAAGGATCAAATTATTCAGATTTCATCAATGGGCTATGCCAAATGAAATTGATGTATGTATACATAAAAAAAATAAAATAAAAATTTGCCTCCAAACGAAATATTATACGTGTTTGGGTAAATATGGCATGCATAGAGCAACAAGACAAGAAGGGGGAAATTGGTTAATCAACAAGAAAGACCCATCTGCCTAATACAAGCTGTGGTTCAAAATACTAAATTTGAGAGTGTGAATGGGTACCTCTTCACCGTTTGGTAGGAAGTATGCAAGTTGAGAGAGCTTGCCAATGTTACCAAAAGAAAAGATAGTAAATAATAGAATTTGGGATGTATTAAACTACACACTGAGACAGTTCTTAATAGAAAGAGTTATATCATGGCTCTCTCACCACTATAATCACCAATAGAAAGAGTTATACCATGACCT
>CM028384.1:57543573-57650536 GCA_013146195.2 Codonopsis lanceolata | reverse complement strand
GGACTGGTTTCATCTACTAATTTGTGCGTCGATTCATCTTTTATAGTTGTTGTTAAAGCTCTTAATCAAGTCAGGAGAAAAGGAAAACGATGTTGAGCTCAAGATTGGTGATGAGTTTTTTAATGCTAAGGCTCAGATGAATTGTAAAGTTGCTCTAATTCTTGACTGTAAATATGAGCAGTTTCAACAAATGTCTGAAGATCCTATGAATCAAGATGCTCAAGTGTTTGAGAAGTCATGGGAATATGTCACACATTTTAGCCGCTATAAGAATCCGGATGCTAAGAATAAACGATTAAGATCCAAATTTGTTTGTCAACTTACTTCCAACAACGACATCTAATGATCTTTGGTCACTCGCTAAGCTTCATGAGCAATTGACCTGTGCCCGAAAATTTTCATTTTCACTCTTGAATATAGTACAAACTTAATGTCATTAATTCAATTGGAGCTTGGTGGATCCATTACTGTGTTTACTTCTTTACTATCTGGTCTTAAGTTATTTTTCAAAGAGTATGCAATTTTTTTTAGAATTTCTAAAAATGCAATAAACAACTTTCTTTGATAGGCTCGCTATTTTTGTTAAGAACTCAAGATATATGTGTAGCTAATGTAAATGATATGACATCCAACCGTAATTTATGTATGACCTCTTATTTGTATGATTGGATTCTCGGTACCTTTTCACGTTTGATAATTAATACTCAGCTCTATTCCCAACTAATCGTTCTTTTTTCATTTTTTGTTCATTCCAAAATACGTTTTCCGTTCCACCCTTAGTTTCATTTGAAAAATCTAATTATTAAGGAAATATATTAATGAATTGAAGTTAGTCATAATTACACAAATACATAAGCACAAGCAACATGCTTACAACACAAATGGAGGGTAAAGATAAATATTATAGAAATTGTAAGCATTATTTTTGAATGTTGACTCTTAAAATAAAAATCCAAAAAAATATAATGGACTATTTCTTTGGGAACAGAGGAAGTAATTGTTTTAATTCAAAACTTTCCTTTTTAAGAAAATACTTTTAACACTTTACGTTTTTTAAACCTATTTCAACTATGACCACATGTAATATACGGAGTACATGATTTTAAATCAAATTAAATCTCTCTTTAATTTATCAAAAATGACTCATTTTCTCTCCCATCAATTCCCATCTTTCCACTTCACCTTCACTCTTTCTTTTACCTTTGTAGAAAATATCTTACGTGGGCAACCTTTTTTTTAACTCTTCTTTTATTTGTATTACCTTTTTTTTATTGCATTTTAAATTACTAATAGCATTTACAAATGTATGGTGAATATAATGATCTTACCTAACTAAAATAGTAAGTACAAAAACTTGCAAATAAGAAAAGAAAGATTATACAAATTTAGGATTACAAATTAAAAAATGATATTATTTGAATTAAAAGTCAAAACAGTAAATTATATATACATGTAACAACAATAAATTATAATTTACTTAAGACATTTTGAACTCCATCTAATAGAACATTTCAGTTCATATCTATTTACTTCATTTTTCTAAAACAAATTTCAATACATATTTTTCAATTATTTATTCATATATCAATTTTAATATTTACTCTATCTTAATTTTGTTCAAACTATTCTAATTAAAATATTTTTATGACAAATTTAGAAAATCATCTTATTATAAACAACATTTACCAAATTTTTTTTATTAAAACCGTGTATCGCATGGGTAATAACCTAGTTAACTATAACTAAAACAGAGGTCGCTGCTGCCACGTGACGACTTTATGTTAAATGCTTAATTTTTTAAAAGAATTTTATGTTTCCTCATGCCACTCTCTATGAATTGTAAAAATGTTTCTTTTTTTCTACCGTAATTGATTAGTTTACGGTATAAATAAGAAGCTACTGATAAAAGTTTAACTATTTTAGTTATAGTTAATAGATTATCACATTTTCAAGTAGTTAATCTTTTTTTTTCTCTCTCTCTTTTTTATACGTACTCTCTCTCTCTATTATCTTCTAATTTAGTTTAGGATAATCTATTAACTTTAACTATATATATATATATATCTATAACTATTATTAAAATAGAAGCTCACCATCTTCACATGTGCGCTTTTTGTGAAAAAACTAAAAGTTTTAAAAAGATTATGTGTTGCCACGTGTCACATTCGAAATAGTAAAAGTTTTTTTCTTTTTCAAAATCGATTAATTTAAGATAAAAATTCTAAATCTAAGTAGATAAGATAAAATTCCTAAAACTAATTTGATTACCATGTATATTTTGAATACCTTATTTTTTTTCCAAATTATTCTAATTAATTTTTCAATTATTTATTAAAAGTTTAAAAAATCATCTTATTATAAACAACTTTTACAAAAAAAAATCCATTAAAACCGTGCAAACGGTACTATATGCATATATATATATATATATATATATATATATATATATATATATACCCGATATATTAATCGGATAGATTTTAAAACTAGTACCTTTTTTATATATGACAATTTTTTTTTTTTACTATTTTTTGTTGCCAAAATCAATTAATACCCGATATATTTTAGAACATTTGATTTAAACACGTTTCACTTGATTAATACTTCACATTTTTATGGTAAAAGTTTTTTTTTGCAGATAGATTTTATCACATTTGATTTAGACGTGTTTCAATTGATTAAAACTCCTCAATTCTCATGGTAATTTTTTTTACTTACCTTTTTTTTTGGCTTACAAAATTGGTTTCTACCACATAAATTTTATCACATTTAATTTAGACAAGTTTAATTTAATTAGGACTCCTTAATTCTTAAGATATAAGTTTTAAATTTTTAAATTTTTATTATTTTACCAAAACTTGATCAATTTACAATAGATTTTATCCAGTTTGATTAAACGTGTTCTACCAACACCACAAACAACCACTACGAAATAGCTTGTAAAATCTATTTACAAAATTCACATGAATTTTAGGTTTGATGTTTAGGTGTGATGTCACGTTTTTATTTATTTATTAATTATGTGAACATCTTGCTGTTGTTGGTTCATTTAAATAGCTTGCAAATTACATCTACAAAATTAAGTTTCAGAAACAATACTAAGTCAATCGTGCATTGTACTGGCAATAACCCAGTTCTATGATAAAATAGATGATATGATTTCGCATTGATAATAAAACAATAAGATATAATCATGAATTTGGTGGTTTGGCTCGGCTGTTTGGCTTGGTAGGTCGACTCAAAATGTTTTTTTTTGTTCGATTTGATTCGACTCTGAAAATCAAACCGTGAACCCAAATTGAACCACTCTGTTTTTTAAAAACTCAAACCAATCTAAACTATATAATTCATAAAACCAAACCAAATCGCAGGGCCGGCCTCGAGGGATGTATGGAGGGGCGATCGCCATGAGCCCCCAAATTTTTTTGGGTTCTACCTTATATTTAATACTCCCTCCTTCCTCAAATTATCGTCCTGATTTTTTTTTGTCCGTCCCAAAATAATTGTCTTATTTGAAACTTTCATTTTTAGGACAACACTTTTACCGTTTCACCCTTACTTTTTCATCATACTTTAATTATGGGTCACATACACATGGACTTTAAAATAAATTATACATCAAACTGATATTAATAATCCAGTCAAATGTGTTTTTGAAACCGTTCCCCCAAGTCCATCAAGACGATAATTTAGAGACGGGGGAATATATATATATATATATATAATGTCAAAAAGATATATGATTGATTCCATTGGCCTAGTGGTTAAGACTTTCATTATGTGTGCTAAAAGTTCTTGGTTTGAATCCAGGTGGCGTAATTTTTATTTTTTTAGTCTGTGAACTGAAGATATATATTATATGCACTTGTTTTTTCGTTATAGAATACGTGACCCATTAGTTAAGATATTTGGTAGATAAGTGGTCTTGGATTCAATTCCTAAGATATATACATTCTACTTTTTGTTTCCTCAATACTTTTAAACGAAGGCGACATAGGGCAAATGGTATGGGGACGCTTGCCCCCATCTGGGGTTTTTTTTCTGTGAAAGATTTTTTTAAAAAAAAATAATATGTTATATTGTACATTTTGCCCCCATCTTAATCAAATTTCTACAATTTGCCCCCACCTAAATAAAAAACAAATTATAATTGTGATTTAAATTTAAAAAAAATTAATAACTCTTATTTTAAAATAGCCCTAATTTGAAATAATCATAATTTTGAAATAGCCCTAATTGAGTATTTAATTTATGTAATTGTTGTGAATTGTGATTTATGAATTTGTGATAGATGATATATTGATATTATAATAATATTGTATTTGGTAAAATTAATTTTGAAAGTGAATTTTTTTTGTATCAACCAAGTTTAAAATTAACATTTTGAACATTGCGAAAAAAAAAAAAAACATTTTCAGTAATGCAGAACCAACTAAGCTACTAACTCAACTTGTGTTTCCTACGATCCTACCTATACAGGACCGTATGTGACCCTAAGGGGTGGTCCAATGATCGAGTTGGGTTTTACAAAATATGAATTTTCAAGTTTAATTTTTTTCCATGTCCCCTTAGAGAAAAGATTTAAAAAAAATGGTAAGTAATAAAAAATGGACTCCTCGTATAAACAAGTTGTTTTTATTTTTCATTGAAATAATTTCTCTGCTTATTTGTTTTAGCCAATGATCGCGACGATTTAACACGTGATTTAGGCTTCCAAGGAAGAGCTAAATTGCCAAGTACATTTTACGAAAATGAAAAATATTACTGGGCGCGGCGCGCGCAAGTCTCCACCCCAAAACCACATAAACGTAGCAAGAGCAAGTCGGTACACAAAGGATAATTCGAAACAGCCAAAGAGTGATCAATGGAAGAGTTGAATGGACAGAAAGAAGAGAATCGATCATGATTATGAGTTGACTTGTGATGTGAATCTCATGCATGCATTGGTTATTTTCGAAAAGAACAGTATTGACCACTCTTTTAAGATTCATGCCTGCTAACTGTGCAGTGCCACCTATTTTAGCAAGCTTTATAGTTTATAATTCCTATTTCAGCAATATCTAAAACAATAATAGATTAGTAGTAACACTCTAAGCGTCCTAAATTATTATTCTTTTTTTTTTTTCGTCGATCCTAAAACATTATATTTTTTGAAAGTCATTCCCTTCATTTCACTTAAAGAGTCCCGATTTGAATTTTTTTTAATAAAAATGATACTTTTAATAGTTCATTAGTAATAAAATTACATTTTTATAACTTAATTTTTGAAAGTAGATTTTTTAAATAAAACATTCTAAAATAAAATAATAGACTATTTGTTTGGAACGGAGGGAGTACAGTTTTAGGGCATTACTGTGACCATTATATACTTACTTTTCTTCATACTTCAATGATAGTCCATAGGCATATGCGTTTTAAAGTAAACTATATATTACATCAATATTAATAATTAAGTCTAATATTTTTTTTCATAATTCGTGTGTCAGGTCAAATAAGACAATAATTTTGGACAAATGGAGTAATTGACTTAGATTATTATATTTATAGTTTACTTTTAAAACTCATGTGCATATGACATAATAAATAGAATAAAAGGTATTTGTAAGGGTAAAATTGGCATGTCCTATTTTATCTTGTTTTCACCTTTCTTGGTCAAAGTAGGATTTTAAATTAGTCTTTTTATTTAGGTGTTAGATTTTGTTTAGAATACTTTTGGTAGATTGATTTTGATTTTTGATAGGAAAATCTTTCAAAAGATTAGATTGGTTTTGATTTTTTTTAGGAAAATCTTTCAAATCTTTCAAAAGATTTGATCTTTCAAATCTTTCAAAAGATTTAGGCAAACATATTTTTGGTAACTAGATTTATGTAAATAAATTAGTTATTTGATGTATCTTAGTCTTAATAGGAAACATAATCTTTCTTAATATTGCTAAATCTCTTTCCTAGTAGGAGTAGTTTGCCGTGTGCTTGCAGGATTTGTTGGCTGTTTGCGTACAGGATATGCAGCCTATATAAAGAGCCAGAGATCGAGCAGTTTGAGGTGTGCCGAGAGCTTGACACAGAGAAGAAAAACAGAAGGCATAATCTGAGATCTTCAGAGAAAAAAAATCAAAAGCCGTGAGCTGAGGTGCAGAGCTGAGAGCATCGTTCAGAAGTGCTGTGCGCAGATAAGAGAGAATCGATCCAGTTTTCTTGTGTGCTAAGCTTAAGAGAAGAGAAAAACAGTCCATACACGAAGACTATTCTGCAAGCAGTATTCTTCATACCTGCTGCTGCTGCTGCTTGAAACTTCAGGGAATACAACCTTGTGTTTCCTGAAGTTCTGATTTGTGCTTCCAGTTGGTGTGTTGTTTGGAAGCTGTTCTTGTTTGAGTCTTTCTTCCCACGTTTGGTTTAGTGTTTATGTGGGATTTTTGGTTCTCCAAGATACGATATCTTGTGAGAATCTTTGCAAGGTTTTTCATTGAAAAACATTGTTGATTTTAGTAAATTTTGTGTGACCTTGAGGCTTGATCTACAAGTTTGATACTTGTAGATTGTTTTGAGTTATTTTCTGTCTACTATAATCTGCTTGGTTCAATATCTGAAATCAAAACTTCCGCTGTTATTTTCTGTGACATATTTTCTGTTATCATTGTCACTGTCATTGTTGCAACATTCACTGCAACATTGACACTCACATCATTCCATATTGAGATTCCGTGGCATCACGTTCTTTCAGTATTGGTAAAATGATAAAAGTATTTTTCATAAATAATATTCCATCCATTCCACCCAAAGAGTTCCCATTTGAAAAGTCTAATTATTAAGGGATATATTAATGTCATTACAGTTAGTAATAATTACAAAAATAATTAAGCAAAAATAATGTAATTACAACACAAGTGAAGAGTAAAGATGAAATTTTATATAAATTGTAAGCATAATTTTTTAAAGTAAACTCTTATAATGAAATATCTCAAAATAGTATAGTTGATTCTTTACCTGGAACGAAATGAGTAAAACTTTATAAACGAGAAATTTTTTTGGAACAAAAGAAAGAGAATAGAATAACAATTTAAGGACGGAGCAGGGTAGCATTTTAAAAAATTTGTACTTAAAAAATTCGTTTGAGTTGAGTCAATAGACAATTACAGCCCGAGCAATTCCTCGACCACTCAATTTACACAAAACAATAGACACTCAATAAGTTATTGAATTGAAGTGTATTTCTAAGTGAGAGTCTTTGGGTATAATATTTTAAATTGAATAGACATAAAAGTGTGTATCTTGTTCTATTGGAAAAAAAAAACAAATTATGATATATTAAAAATTACATGAATGAACGAACATGGAACTTTGTTGTGAAAAGTATGGCTCAAACAGGGTGCGAAAGGCGTAGTCCATCGCAGTAGAAACTTTTGGAGTTATTGAATTGAAGCGATTGCATCACTTGGACAAATTGAGCGCGTTGGGTTTTGGAGGAGTTCCAATACTTGAAACCGTCACGTGAAGTGATCACATATCAAATGGAGTGAAGCGATTGCGTTTATGTGGCAAGTTGGTTATTGAGTTTACTTTTCTAATTAATCAATCGGTTTAAGATTTGATATTATATATATCTTATATATAATTGTTGTATCTTATAAGGAGTATATAATTGTAAACATATAAAATGCAAAATGTTTGTCTTAATAAAATTAATTTTGATAATCCGTTTACCCCGATCTCTCTCTTATTTTTTGATTGATCTTGTTTTATTGATTGTTATTGTTCAATTGCTTTCGTATGTATACAACACTCAAAAAAAAAAAAAATCTTTCTTATCTTAGAGTATCAATCATATATCAACCTTGATTATCATAGTAATAATAACGTTATTTATAGTTTTAATGATCATATACCCTGCACCCAACAGTTTGACAAAGAAATTTTAAACTAGTAATTAAGTTCACATTGTACACCACAAGATGGGCATAATAATCACTTGAAAGGGGTAATGATGTATTCTTACAGAGGTTTGACTTAAGTTTATTAAGTACACAAAAGAGGTTTATAAATTATAAATTAGGGCCTCGTGAACCACGTTAATTTATTTTATAGTAGTACAAACTAAAGTCTGTTGACTGTTAATACAATCATCACTACCACTTTGGGGTCCATTTCACCCGCAAACCAATAAAAAAAAAGCAATAAAACACTTTGGTTTTTTTTTTTAAATATCTGTTTTATTTTGATTCAGTAAAAATTTAGGTCAAACGATTTCTTATAGATATCTTTTAGAAGAAGAATTCTCTTTATTTGATCCATTCCATGTGTTGATGGATTGAAATATAAGAGAGTGTGACTCCGTATTACAAATTAAGATCCATAAAAATGTATTTTACATAAGACTTACTCTTTTCGTTTTATGTCTGTTTCAAAAAAAGTACTATCTAATTAGTTTTGTTATTTTATCATTACTTTTATTAGTTAATCAAATAGGTGTATGGATCAAACGGAATAATTAATTGGAAAGAGAGGGTGTAATTATAAAAATTTAGAACACAAAAAAGAGAAGCTTTTTTGGCATTCAAAATCCGTAACTTTATGAAAATGCGTGTATATCTAAGCAGCATAATACAGATCTTTTTGTAAAGTGATTAATAGTTAAATGTGGGGAATTGGGGCATCAAAATCTTTGTTGGATTCCGTTTATTCTTCCATACATGCGTTGGAATTGATTCTTCCCACGATGTCCTCTTATTTGCTGCTTTTCTTCTTTCAACTTTGAAAGAGAGTTGGTAATTTTAGTAAGGGTAATAGCCAATTAAAAAAAAGGCAAAAGCCATTAAAGAAAAAAGCTCAACTGGATGGTAGTGGTGGTGGTGGAGGTGAAAGGTGACGGAGGGAAAGCAAAAGCTACCCACCACCCGTGCCTTCACATTCTCCCACCACTATTATTTTGGAGTACAAATTTTAATTTATATTCTTTTCGTTTGGGTGCATATCAGTCCGTCGTTATAATGCTCTTGTTTAGCAGTACTACTATGTATCAAGGTTCTTTTACACAACTTGTTTCTCGTCCTTAGGGTAAGTCCAATGATAATACTTACTTATAGGTATCAAAATTAAATTTTGATACCTATTGATTATTATTCATGGGTATCAAATGATCATCTCCAACCATAAATATCAAAATGAAGGGTATTAAAATTAGATAAGGTACTAAGGGAGGTATCAAATTTGATACATTCCCTAGTACTACACCTAATTTTGATACCTTTTACTTTAACTATTGGAGAACCTAATACTTTTACATAGATATCAAAATTTAGTTTTGATCCCTACCATTGGACTTACCCTTAACAACGTCTTTCAATTATGTTGAATTAGTTTGTATGTTTAGTGTGTGTTGGTCTTATGAATTGGTGGTAGCTCACTCTATTTCTTAGCTAGACTCCTAGAATAATGGCACAGATCGGGTTCGATAGCGATGACAAATGAATACAAAATAGCAACGAATTTCTATTTGAAAGTCAATTTTTTTAAGAAAATAATACTTGCAGTAGTTCATTAGTAATAAAATAACAATTTTATGTCTTAATTTTTAAAAATTAACTCTTTACCCAAAACAAATAGAGTATAAATTATGACAGCTGGAAGTTAGTTCATGATGTGGTACAATGCTATTTCTATTATGCTTCACACATTCGTCGTACGTACCTAAACTATTGGTATACTTGGTGAATTGATATAAGAATCTCTACACGTCTCTAATGAGGATAAAAGTATAAAAATAAGCCAACGTTTGGCCTAGAGGGAAAACCAATCATTTAACTCCCAATATTCGCCTTGACCAAATCTATCCCTCATGCCAACCATCAGCCTAACACAAGTGCATTATTCTTCAACAGGTATACGACTCAATTATATATGCATCTGATATAGGTATATTAAATCTGATATAAGTATATTTGAATCTGATCGGAAACCTAATATCGTCAATCTAATCAGTTAACCCGACGGATCAAATATATGTCAATTTATATCCGTTTTCGTTGCATCAACATATCCAACTAAATATTCGATCTGATCCGAAATACATATTTATTGATCAAGAACAATGGAAATATGAAAGAGAGTGATGTGTTTGACCCTAAAGCAGGTCATGAGCCAGTCACGTGTTCCATCATGTGCCGATCACGAGCCTCCTTATCAAGAGTAGAGAGACATTACCGAGCAGGAGAGCATTAATTAATCAAGTCTAAATTATCCTTGTAGGGCAAGGTCATGCCTCCCCGAACAAGGGGCCTTATCCAAGAAGAAAGGCACAGAGAGGAGGGAGCACAACAACCTCAGATCGAGCATACCTAAGTCGGCCCGACCTACCGAGCATGCGTACGGTGTAACGCCCACGCCCGAGAATTAAGCCATTACTCTGGCTATTACGCGGTCAACTCGCATTTATGACCATGAACATTACTCGATTCGGTTTTCACTCCCTCGGGACTATATAACCCATGATACCACATTTGAAAGGTATGCTTACATTATACATCGAAACTCAATCAATTTACTTACTAAAGTTTAAGACTTACTCTTACACCGAATGGGTTTCGCGAGGCCCAGCGACGGAATTTTCAGCGACAGAAATATTCCGTCGGTACATAGCGACGAAAATTGATCATCAGCGACGGAATTGATGTAATATGCCTTCAACGACGGAATTTCCGTCGCTAAAGGTGACCTTTAGCGATGGAATGCACAAATGTTAAAGGTTTTCAGAATTTAATTTCAACGACGAAATTTCTGTCGCTAAAGGTCGAGTTGTCTAAGCCATTTCGTTTCTTTTTGTCAAACTTTTTGTCTAACTCACTTCCTTTTTTCTTTGTGAGTTTCGGGAATACTCTCATTCTTAGGTCCGCGATCTACCTCTATGAATTGAAAGGTTCCGAAGGATCAACTCTGCAATCAGTTGTTAGAATCAATAAAAGGGTAGATTAGAAACCTCTGAGAAAATGATCGCCCCTAACCCAGCAGATAAAGTACATTACATAGTTTGTTTTCGGGATTGGCGACTTACCTATTCAGTGACTTTGCCACTCGACGTTCCAAAAATGGGTACTGTTGAGTCAGGGGAATTCAATAATATACGCCTGTTGGCATTATAGCCTTCCCTTGCCTTTCAGGGCCTATCCGAAAGAGAATCCAGTACTTTTCAGGCGTAAATATTTGAACTGGTTGTTCGCTGTTCAAGAATAAAAAACATCCCCTGGATAAGCCTCGTGACCGGGCGATCTTCGTAATAGAAGTGACATTTGGCGATAAGTTTGTGGTTGTTTGGAGAGATCATCATAAATGATTGAAGTGTGTCGTTCACGGTACATAAAATATTCAGCTAGAGCTGCGCATGTATAAGGAGCAAGGTATTGTAATGTAGCAGGGGAATTCACCATTTCGGCTACGACAATAGTGTACTCCATCGCCCCCTTTTCCTAGAAAGTAGTCACTACCTGAGCCACCGAAGATGCTTTTTGACCAATAGCTACATAAACACATATTACATTTTTCTCTAGTGACGAAATATTCCTTCGTTGAAATTAAAATTTAATAAAATTCTGAAAACCTTTAACGACATTGCATTCCGTTGCTAAAGGTAACCTTTAGCGACAGAAATTCCGTCGCTGAAATTAAATTTTAATTAAATTCTGAAAACCTTTAACGACGATGCATTCCGTCGCTGAAGGTGGAAATTCCGTCGCTGAAAGTAAATTTTAATTAAATTCTGAAAACCTTTAACGACGGTGCATTCCGTCTCTGAAGGTCACCTTTAGCGACGGAAATTCCATCGCTGAAATTAAACTTTAATTAAATCCTAAAAACCTTTAGCAATGGATAATTTCGTCACTGAAGGTCACCTTTAGCGATGGAAATTCCGTTGCTGAAATTAAATTTTAATTAAATCCTGAAAACCTTTAACGACGGAGAATTTCGTCGCTAATATTAAATTTAAATTAAATTCATGTATTTATTAAAAAATGTTTTTTTGGTAAAATCCCTTATATATATATATATATATATATATATATATATATATATATATATATATATATATATATATATAAGAAATATTATAATTATTTTAATGAATGATATTATATTATTAAATTAATATTTTTGAAATATTAATTTAATAATATAATATCATTCTAAAATGATTAACATCAATATAATTACAAAAATAAAAATATTCACATTAATTTATATATTTAAGAAAATAATAACAAAATTATATAAATAGAGTACATTTGAATTTGCATGTGGTCATATTTTGTTGCTTGTCTCTAGCGCATTCCTTGATATAAATAATTGAATTATTATTTTTACTCAATGTTTTATAGATATAAGTTATTTTTCTAGCTTTACAATATATCATCTCATAGAGTTTTTCGAACTGAGTTGAACCAACCCGGATAAAATCGTATTAATTGAACCGATTACGCATATTGTATTTATATTGGACTGTTCATTGATATAATTTTTAACCGTTTCTAAATGTTTCAATGTATAGCACGTTTGAAACGCTAAAGTCCCATTTATAAATTTAGATTTGCGATGTAGCAAATCCCGATGCAAAAATTACATTCTTGACACACAAATTGGATTCTCGATGTAGAATTGGACTATTCAATGCACAAATTGGATTCCCGATTGAGAAAATTCCAATGCACAACCATGAAACTAAACTGCGAAACTTCACAAATCGAATTGTCGTGGTTTTGTTCAATTTAGTTCAAACTCGATCTAGATTTGGGCGGTTGAGATCGATTTGATAGTTTACGAATATAGGGGTGGGGAAACAGATTCTAGTTACATTTGTATCTCGACCCAACCCGATCAGCTAAAACCCAATCGGATCACATATTTTTACAAAATTTCGTTTAGCGGGTTACCTTAACTCGAACCCCAATCAATTTGTTCATGACAATACATCAATTAGAATCGCGATGCACAATATGGATTTACGATGCAACAAATCGCGATGCACAAATTGGATTCCTGACACAAAAATTGGACTATCGAAATATATCCATTTTCCTTAAGGTGTATTGACTTGTGTGGCAGAATAAAAGACAAATGAAGCTAAACCTAAACACTAACTTAACCTTAATCCCTAAACCATAACCTGTAAGACCCTGAATCCTTATGTACTTGACTTGGTATATTTATAGTCATGATGGACCGCAATTCATGCAGTGTTGTCATACTTGTTGTGTTTATTTATGTTTTACTCGGTTGATATTATTTTGATCCTAAGTTTGGCCATGAATGACTAGGGGACCTTTGAGATTAACTTGGAATCATTTTGGAATTGATAGTGTACACGTTTGTACGCGTTCGTGGTCGGTTTTCGGTTTAACTCATGTTGCTCGCATGCCAGGATAAGTTTGCAGTAGTTTGACCACAACTTTGTGTACAGAACTCGGAATTCAGATCCGTTTGATGCGTTAGAAACTAGACTTCGAGGGATTTCTAAACATATATTATTCATAATTTTTGGGCTTGTATATCAACCCAGGAACGTATTTGAAATTGACTAGAGTTCTTGGGTAGTATTTGGGCTTTGATTACTTTTGGGCCCATTGGCTTTAGGCCCACTTACCCTTATATGATGTAAGAATGTGGGAGATGAGTTGGAAATCTGTCTCTTCTTCCCCAATTCAGTCATGCTCCACCATACGAGTGTTTTGAAGGCTTTGAGCTTCCAATGTCGATTCGTTATTGAATCTTTACCCGTTTGTGATTTTGACTCCGCAGGGTTATTGTACGAGTTGAAGACTTCTTTTGTACCCAAAAATTATGGAATTTTATTATTATATTTATGAGATCTAATTGTTTTATAACTGACTCTATAAAATCAATTTGAGTGAAATAAATTATATGAAGTAGTGTAATAAACTCCTAGGAGGTTTGTAATTTATTTAGTGGATGATTATACCATTATAGAAATTTCGATACAATAATAAGAAATTTTTATTTGATGTTTATGGGCTAATAAATAATTAGCGGTTGTAACCCCAAAGTGTTATCGTATTTTAATTGACCCTACAGGGTTAATTGGTATGACAGTAAAATATTGATTAATGGAACAATATATTAGTCCCTACGTGTTAAGAATATTTAAGTGGTATTGTAAATTGACTTTATGGAGTCAAATTGGGTTTGACTAATAATTAAGTCAACTAAGTAGTACAGACCGATATCGGTACGCGATTGAATTGTTTTGATGGAGGAACCCTCGGGAAGATTTTTGTTTGGTTTGAGACTTTTAGGGCATTTACTTTAGACATTTATCTTCCACTAACTCTAATTGAATTAGATATTTACCAAGTCTTTGTGGAAGTCAAGACTTCCATCTTCTCCCTCACTTCAACCGTGTTCTTGAGAGCTTGTGTGTGAGAAAAAGTGAGATTAGTGTGTGTGATCTTGGTTTGAAGCCGTGATCCGTTTTCAAATCCGAGACCGCCGAATCGAAGCCGCCAATGAGGAGCTTAATAGTCTCTGATTAGTTTCTATTTTCTCTACCTTTTTCTTGGCTCAAGTAAGCTACTATGCCTCTCCTTCTTGAGTAAACTAGCTATAAATCTTGCTAGGTTGTTGTAGTAATGGATGTCATGCTATAACCGATGTTTTCAGCTCTTTATATTAGGAGTTTTTGTCCCTGTAAATTTGGTGGGTTCAGCATGATTGAATATGGATTGGTGTTAGTTGGGAAATTAGGGAGCAATTGGAGAATTTTGGGAAGCAAAGAAAAAGAAAACATATTTTGAAATGGGTGCAGTCCTTGTTTTGGGCATTTTTCCAAAAAATACTATAGCAATTCCGTCCGTGATAATTTTCCGATTCTTAGATATGTTATACCTATAGATGTTAGGTAACTCCCTATAAAGTTTCATTAATTTTCGAGTTAAGGAAGTATTTTTCATTAGTCACGAATAATTGCAGCGACAGTGCGATTGTAGTAGGGGAAACATATTTTTACCATGAATTTGAGGTGGCTGTATTCTGAAGAATACAAGTCCATATAGAGTACTTTAAAGTATTAAATTATAGTTCCAAGAGTCTAGTTTCTGAATATATAAAATTCATAAAATTTGGAGTTGTGAGGAATTAATGGTTGAATTTAAAAGTTGACTGGGCAAAATGTGTACTAGCAGGAAATCAGATTGTTATAATGAAATTGAAGTGACTATATTTGGATGAATATAAATTCGAATGAAGTGATTTAAAAGTCTAAGTTATAGTTTGAAGAGTCTAGTTTCGGAAAATGTAAGATTCATGAAATTTATAGTTGTGATGAGTTATTGGTCAATTATACAAAATGGCTGCGCAGAATGAGTTATTACTAAGTTGTAATTCCAATGGTTAGAATGGGTATCTTTCGGTGCATGAACATCGAGTAAAGAAGGATTAATTTGGTTTGAAGAATGGATTACCATTAAGGGATATTGTAGAGCGTGTCCTTAATTTCGACGTAGAGACCATTTAGATGCTCTTAGAGCATAGTGGATTGTATCTAATGTGCGATCATATTCACGTGAATATGATGAGATGGGTTTATGAATTAAAATGAACTTTAATGAGTTGAGAATATAGAATGATTTATCATTCTAGAAATATTGTAGTGAGCATAACATTGTTGATTAACTACCCTAGATTAACAAATTAGTCATGGTCAATATATGATGGGTAAATGGTTAAGTAAATAACTTAGCTTGGTTGTATACTAGAATATGAAATTCTATGATTGATTTAGATTATGACTAAACATATAATTCCTACATTTGTTGAGATTTGTATCTTGTATGCGTTTGAGAATATGACTCATGAAGTATATATTGCCTTTGATTACTTGGTGATTTTATTGATGTTGATTTCCCGACTTGTATTTAAATTGTATTCCATTAACAAGTGGAACTGCGAACTTGAAATCAACTTAAGCTACCAACTTGTTCTTGACTTAGTGACTTGTGAACTAGGGTTCCTAAAGGGAACGCGAACCTAGCAATGCCTTAAATGAAAATGTAGAACGAGACCCTACGACTCCTAGAATCCATTGACTAGATTACAAACTTTTGGACATTGACTTGAATAGAGTGGACAACTTGACACTTGAGATTTTAACACTCAAATGAGTTCTTGTTGTGGTTTTGTGATTATTGTAACAATGTGCATAATCGTATGAATTTAGTAGATCATTAAGTCTACTTGAGAATCGGCAAGTAAACATCTACTTGCGCATTACATTTAAGTCTAGCTGGCATTACTTGAGATTTTTTATGTTGATGGTGGGATGATACATTGTCTTCATGAATTATGGGATTCATGGTTACAATGTATCGTCGTACCGGATATGGTTCACACACCCCTCCACTGTGGGCCACAGTGGAAACGTAGTTCCATGGTCCACTCTTGCGTAACTAGAGGGCGCATTTGACTAGAACTATATGACCGGAAAAGGCTCCACCCTTGAGGTGATACTGCTCGGCACTTTGATACCACTATTTGGGGTATCACTGGCACGATATGATTAACAGTTGTGATTGCAAGAGCAATACAACGACATTGATTCAATATTCTCTCTTAAACCCTTATGTGGTTTACTATGAGCAAGTATGTGATAACAAAGTGTTATCTGAAACATGAAATCTAAATGACCATGTTTGTATTGATTGTGAATTAATGAGATACTTAATATGTATATATGTAGATATACATACTTATACTTGAGAATTCCATGAAGGACATAAAGTGTACATATATAGATATACATTTCTTTATATATGTTGATTCTTTGTGCAATGTTTTATGACTTATTTGGTTTGTTTATGATTAAAGAATTTCACCCTAGTCATTTGGACGGTTTGGTACATGAGCAGAGAGGTTATCTTGAGAAGTGTCGAGTATACGACACATCTTCGTTAGTTTTAGTCGTAACAACGCGATGACATGTTTTATTATAACAATGTTTCTTTTATGATATGTTGTTTGTAGTAGCGTACCGAGTCTTTATGACTCACTCCGTACTTTACTTTCTAATGTGTAGTTGTTCGTTATCCGCATTGAGGCCGAGTAGATCCCGTCTGTAGCAGAGCCACGTGGATCGATAGTTGAGTTGGGGTCGTGATATTCGTGCAGTTATCTCCTCCCAAGATTTTGCTAGCGGAACCTAGTATGCTTATTTCAGTATTTATATTTGTGTCCTTTTACTTTGTTGAGGACAATATTTCTTTTGTATAGTTATATAAACTTTGTAGTCGTGTAGATTATTCTAGTATTGTTGTATTATTCCTATAGCCGACATTTGTAATCAGGCATGAGTACTCCATAGTATAGTAATCTGTCAGTTGTATCCCGGGCAGCAGTAGCTTCGGGGATTTCATTATTCTAGTTATCCTAGTTGTTGTTGTTACCCCGGTATGCTTTAGTCGTGGGTCATTGTTATATCAGGTTGGTTTTTGATGGAACGCCGGCCTGGAGTGTCGATGGTTAGTTCTGCGTCTGCAATGTTGCGGCACGCGAGTTTCGTTTTCATACCTCGTGAGGCAACGCATCTCTTGGTTTCATTTGTTACAATCTCGAGCTCTTAAGCTCGAGGGCTTGTTCTTTAACGCTTCCGCATCTTCCAAATTTTGAAATATGTATTTTTGTACGACTTCTTGTTCGTGTCTAGAGCTTGTTAGCTCAAATGTTCCACTTGCACTTTGTTTTAGCAAATGTTTGTCCTCTCTTATGTAGTAATAGCGGCACGGCCTCGGGATTTTGTGCTGGAATCCGGGTCGGGTCGTGACAGTAACACTAACCTTAAATCATAAACCTAAACCTAAATAAAACACTAACCTTAAACCTAAATCACAACTCTAAACCTAAACATTAACTTAATCCTAAACCACAATCGGCTCGGTGTTTTGGGCGAACTTGGGTTTTAACTCTAAGAAAATCACCCCGGCTCAGCTGATCCGATTTAATGTTTGGCCAAGTAAACTTGGTGCAGGCTGACCCGGCTAACCCACAACTTGGAGTTGTCAAACGGACCAGACTGGCCCGTAAAATTCTCATCGTATCTAGCTTAACATCAAGTCAGGCCGGGTCGGGTCTCATAAAACTCAAGCCCAACCCATACCCATGTCAACCTTAGGCCTCCGGGTTTTACTGAACCAATGCATATTGATTCAATCTCTCACACACACATAACATTAACAACGACATATTATATTATAAAATATAATAATATTTATATTATATTATATTATAATAATATTTAACTAAATTAAATTGGATTTGGCAATTTAATAATATTATATTATACAATATAATAATATTTAACTAAATTAAATTGGATTTGATAATTTAATAGTATTATATTATGCATCACGCACACACACATTTTTTTATTAAATTAAATTAAAGATAAAAACTATAAATCGAAAGTATAAATTAAGAAAAAAATCAAATAAAAATGTTTTGTCTATTTAATAAATTAAATTCAAGATAAACCAAAACAATGTAAATTGTATTGTATTTATAAGATGATAACTAAAAACACGTAAAAAAAACCCTAGTTATAAATACAACTTATCTAAACCCTAATCTCAAACACTCTTTCTTTCTAAACGGCGCCCACTCCCCGTCCTCTCTCATCTCACGACCTTGCCCTAGTTCGCTCTCCTCCATCCCCCATCTCCTCTGCCCGGCCACCATCCTCCATCGCCGACGTCAACCCTACCATCTCCGACCATCAGTTCTCACCCCCACTCAGATCCAACCGCCGCTGCATAGGCCAGTAGCTATATCGTGTGCGTGCTTTGGCTCCTCTTCTTGCCGTCATCAACTTTGTTTGTTATCCTCCATCTCCACCCACAATCACTCCAGCTTTCAGATCCAGCCGCGCCCTTCATCTACAACCGGTTACATATCATTCTTCACTGAATTTGAGTAGCCATGTTAATGCTATGAAATCCATGGACTTTAGTTTAATTGACTTCGAAACCAAATAGGGTGTTTTCGTGTAAATGCTATGAAATTATATTATTTGGTTTAACTAAAGTAATTATAATGATTGTAGGAAAGGGAATATGGCGACGTTAGTTTTCTTCATGTGTTTGTTAGTACACATACTAGGCCCGGTATCTATGTCGATGACCCTCAGTAGTGGGTTGATGATAGATCATCATCTATATTTGTAAGTAAACTTTAATTGAAAGACTTTCTTTTGAATATGTAAATTTATTTATGTATATTGTGTATATGATAATATTTGTTTGTTTTATTGATAGTCTGGATATAAGACATCGATATTAGAGGAAGATGCTGATCCTACGTAGCCCATTCCATTTAATCCTCAGATTTGGAAAGAAATCACCCTTGAAGGACGGAAAAAGAGGGGATATAGAGTGTTCGGATTGGGGAACCATGGGCTGCAATGCTCATCGTCGACAGGTCGCTCGCATGCTATTAGGCCTGACGCTCAGCAGATTTCGAGGATAGAGACTTTGGAAGCACACTTGGTTGAGGAGTAACGTTTTGGCTGCGAAATATCAGGAACAAACAGAGCGACGACTTACAGAAATGATGGCCGTGATGCAACAGATGCATGAGTCTTCGAACACTCCCTCTAGTAGTATCAGGTCTTTTTCTCATACCAAAAATCTCTTCCAAGATCAGCCCCCCCTCCCCACTTTGATTATATGTACCGTTTGAGTTAATAGATTGATATTTGGTATTGTTTGATTTCGTATGTATATATTTGGTACTTTGTTATAATCTATGCATATATAAAAAGAGAGGTGCGATTTTTGAAAAGTTACGCCAAAATTGCAACATTATTATTTTGTTTAGTTGCATTTTTTTCTTTGGGAATTGAAATATTTTTTTATGAAAAACTAATATTGAACAAATGCATTGAACATGTTACCTCCTTATAATATGAAGAGTTGTTGAGATTGACTTTAAAATGAATCTATTGAATATGAAAACACATTAAGTATATTTTGTGATCATGCATATATTTTATAATTTGGTAATTAAAACACAATGGGTACATAATTTTGAACACTCAATGATATATAAAATAATATTTACATCCTTGAATAGAATTGAAATAACATAATTTGAATAGATTTGGTGAATTTACCTATTTTTGAAATAAACGTCTAGAGTAATCTATCTATATTATAAAGAAGCTAGGTAATTGTCTCGGGCTATTCAAATGTCAGAATTTAATTTTTTTTACTATCATCTTACGTCTGTCATTTATTTGGGTAACCCGCTTTTTTGGGTTTCCTTATACTATTAGAATTACCAAATACAATTACTGGCCTGGATTTAATCTCACAATCTCAACAATTTTTATCACATTTTTTTCCATCCCTATTTTATATCCACAATCATTTTATCTCTCACTCCTTCTCTATCTCTTTCTCTCTCCTCCTCTCTGCCTATTCACCAGTTTCTACGAGATTCACTCTTTTACTGCGAAAATTAGATATTACAGTTTTACATTTAAGATTTTACAGTTTTATGGTTACAAAAATCTGTCTTTGTATTTTTTTTCTTTTTAATTGTTATCGTAATTAACTTAATCAATTTAATTTTTTTCCAACTCATAATTTCGTATACAAATAATTTTTTAAAAAAAAAAATCGTAAGTTTTGTAATTTGAAATATTTTTTTCTTTTTAATTGTTATCATAATTAATGATGCGTCCAAAATAATTCAAGGACGCACTGGGCTTCTTAAACTGGATATCTGACTTTCAACGTGTCCAAAATCTCCAAGGCCCAACCCTGTAGAGCACGCAACAACAGTAAACTAGGCAGGGGCAATCCTTGCAAAAGCCTCCGGCGTGAGAATTAGCTCAACAGTTCACTAAGTAAACAAATTGACAGAGTTTTGCCTTATAGAAATCACGCACCTCTCTCCTTAAATTCGAGGGGTTTTTATAGCCTGTGCCGACAACTGAATAACCTCCCATTAAACGTCGTGGCGTACCTGGCGGGCACATTAACTGCCTCATTAATCACAACGGTCTGATCATTAAGGTGGTGGCAAGTTTCTCGGAAATAACTGCCCACATTCCGGATGACCGTTACTTTCATAACTGAGCATGATAAATCTTTCCATGTGAATATTTGTCTGCTGGGTAAACCCCCAGCTCTCTTGCACTCTTGCCCGCTAGATGTTGAGCCCCCAGCTCGCAATATACTTGCTAATTTGGTAACCCCCAAACCCTGATAGCGCATCTTAACGACTAAAGTATGATCGCTACCCGTTTCTCGAAATATAATCTGGATCTTTATAGTGCACGTGTTCTACTCATGACTGATGAAAACATATTGGACCCGTGACTTGCATCTTGGGCCTATCGGGCCAGGCAGTTCAATTAACTTAATCAATTTAATTTTTGTCCGGCCTGTTTTTTCGGCCCGCAATTTCGTATACAAATTATTAATTAATCCCTCCGTTCCGGGCAAAGAGGCCCAGTTTGAAAGTCAATTTTTTAAGAAAATAATATTTTTAGTAGTTCATTAATAATAAAATGACCTTTACGATTTTACAAATATTTAGTTGCAGTTTCTTAATTGATTGCTATCGTAATCAACAAAATCTCAATTTAATTTATGTATGACTTAGATTTATTTTTCTTATAAAAAATTGTTCGTAAATTTTGTAATTATTTTTTGTAATTTTAAATATTTGTATTTTAATTTTTTTATTGTTATCGTAATTAATCGAATCAGTTTAATTTTTGTCTGAAAAAAATTTGTTTCTAAGTTTAGTAATCAACTTTTTAAATTTTGAATATTTGTATTTTAATTTTTTTATTTTCTTAAAAGTTGTGTTTAGTTTCCCTTATTGGTCTGAAATCTTTGTGATTTCGATTTCAAAATAGTATTTTGTTAGTTCACTATGTCTTATTCATTTATTTTGTAGTTTTTTTTTACGAAGATTTTCATTTTTAAGTTTATTTCAATTAACAGATGTTGGGTTGGTGTGTGTGTGTGAGAGAGAGAGAATGCTTTTTTATGCTTAATTATATTCTTTTAAAATAAGTTATAAATTTTCTTTTAAAATGAGTTATAAACTTTTACGACCAATAAAATATGTTATTTTTTTAATTTTTGGGATGTTGGTATGTAATTTACATTATGGATATATTAATTTATTTTTATCATGCTCGGTTCATACATTGATAATGCTCATACTGGCACCGTGCCATCTGCACGGGCACATGTTTATTTTTATAGAATACTACACATCTTCTCATTGTTGTGGTTTCGTTTGTTGGGGCATATGTATTGGTTTCTAATGATTTAATTGCCATTTTTTTAGCTTTTAAGATTGATTAATTTTGATCAAAATGTATCTCCGTTCGCCTGTTAGATTTTATATGATAATATGTGGGAGGATTCAAGTTTTGCAGATGAAGCAGAAAATTTGGTTAAATGAATGTGTTTGAATTTTCTTTGTGTCATGTGTATGTAGAAATAATGGACAAAGTTATTACGTCTCATATTTCCAAACCAACCATTGTTGTTAAGCAAGAACCCCCAGAAGAAGAAGACTGAGTTTTCGTTATTGAGAAAATAATAAAATTTTCTTTTCGTATTTTAGCAGTAGTACAATTAAAATATTTATTTTTTGGTTTTCTTATGAAATAAATATCGAAGTAAAATGTTTTATTTTTGTTTGGTATTTGAGTTTTCTCCCTTTTTCGTTGTGTAGTGTACATATATCCAACTCATACAAATTATAAGTGAATATTAATTTATTTTCACAATATATGTTTCATTTATTGATAAATTCTAAACTGGCGTCGTGCCATCAGCACGGGCAAGAGTACTAGTACATATATAAAAGGAGAGAAGTAAGTTTTGGAAAGTTTCCGCCAAAAGTGACTTTCTAAATTTAGAAACACTTCTAAGTTTTATATAAGCCACTTTTTGTATTGGAAATTGAAAATAGAAAATGTCATTATTATGGTTGATTGGATAAATGATTCCAAAACCTCTTTGCCTTCTTATTTAGTATATTAAGAAAAAATATGCATAGTAGAAATATGAGAAATAACAAAACCAAATTTTTTTGTCAATTTCTTTACATCAATATCCAGGCTAGAAAAAATAAAGATGGAATAAAACAACGATTTTGAAACTAAATCATATACACACACTTTGAAGTAAAACTAATTCACAGACAATCAATTAATAATATTACAAAGATCTGACAATTTTTTCTCTATTTTATCATAACCAAAGTTATTATTGTAGAAAAAAATTATAAATCGAGATAGGACCAATTTTTTGAGACATCTAGCCACATGTAAAAAAAATGGAAACCTGATAATTTCTGATTTTTTAGTTACACTTATACATGTTAAAAAATTCAGATATAAAGAAAGTACTGAT
The DNA here is from genome assembly GCA_013146195.2 of Codonopsis lanceolata. Classification (NCBI taxonomy): domain Eukaryota; kingdom Viridiplantae; phylum Streptophyta; class Magnoliopsida; order Asterales; family Campanulaceae; genus Codonopsis; species Codonopsis lanceolata. The sequence goes on along the minus strand of CM028384.1, from coordinate 57,627,104 downwards.
GATGAAATTAATCAACATTCAGATTGAATTTGTTTGCTAGTTGAATTAAATCATGAATTAAAATTAATAAACGAGTTTTGAAGTTAAACATAGTTTTTGAAATATTTTTGGAAACATGAACATACCAACAAGTTTCCGATAAGTCGGTGGTCATAGCTTTCGTTGTCAGACTTTATTTAGGTGGTAACTGTGGAGTTGGCCATTGCTGCAAATAATGTGTAAAAAAAATTGCAATGTGTGCTGAAACTAGGGTAAAAATGTTTTCTTTTTGTTTATATACATCAACTAAAACAACGTGGTATTATGAGTGTTTATTGGGCTGCGGTCTAAAAGTTATCCATAGCACGGTTTAAACCAAATTTTTCGATGTCTATTCACCGATCGTTTGAATTTTTGGTTCATATCCTTGACCCATCTTCTACATTTTATTTTCCTTGGTTTATACTATATATTTTAATTATTTTTCTTTATGTCTGATTTTTAAATTGAACCATAATACTTGAATTATTTTTTAAAAATTACCAATTTTGAAGTTTTTAAGCTTTTTATGACAAAACATGTTAGTATATCACAAACAATTTTCTCTTTGTCTGATATTATATGCTCTATCAATTTTTTAAAATATTAATGTAACTTTTGTTTATATATATTTATTTGTATATATTTTAATATTATTTTTAATACGGGAAACACATCAGTGAATTTAAATTTTATTGAGATTCTAGAGTAGAGAATGAGAGAAAGTGAACCTCAATTCCATTATTTACAATTATAATTGTAGGCTTCAATGTAAATTTTATTGTTTATATCCAGAAAAAATATTATAATTGGAATTGAACTGAAATTCGTAATATTTTTATTCTATAAATTGATTTTTTTTCTTCAAATGTATAACATTTTTAAACTTAAAGACTATTGATTTTCATTAATTTTTTATACGTTTAGATTTTTAATTGAACTCTACATGAGAGCCAAACAAAATAATCTTAATTTTAATGTTACAAAATTATAATATTCAATTCTACACATCGAACTCATAATCTTTATGTTGCAATCATTTATATATTTTATTAGCACTAAAGTTTTAACTATTGTATTGATATGGATATAGGCTTCGTGCATCGCACGAGTGCTTTGATTATAATTTTCTATGATTAACTGCAATTTTTACTGTACAAAGTAAACTATTTTGATTAAGGACATGTCACTTCGATATCAATTTAAAGATATGTTAAAAAAGTTATTGTTTTTATTAACATAATTTTTTATAATTTGTTTTATATGCATATTGAACTCGTGATTTTTCATATAATTATTCGGTTATATGATTATTATTAAAGTTTTATATTGTTTTATTTATATCAATATTGAACCGTGCATTACACGGTTGTGTTGTAGTATATATAAAAACATAAGTGCATAATTTTTAGAAATTTTCTTTTCCACTAAAACTTACTTTTCAAAAATGGAATCACTTATGTTCTGTTTATGTCAATTTTTTAAAAAAATTGAATTTGAGAAATGTCATTTAATGATGTTGACCGAAACTATTTCAATTGAGTTTACTTTTTTTATTTGGAGAATTAAATTTGAAAATGACATATAACTATACCAAAACCATATAACTATTAAATATCACACAAAAATAAAGTAGAAATCAAATTTATAGGCAAGCTATTTATAAGTCAAACAGAGTCCATGTGCATATAACTAGTTAAAAACAAAATCAATATATAAAAATAATTCGTAAAAATGGTATTTATTCAAAAATATTGAATAGCTTACTGTTATTATAAATAAAAATAATAAGTAAATAAAAATACTTACGATTGTTTTTAATAGATCTTGAAATACAGTTCTATAATATTTAAAACAAAAAAAAAATACTCATGGGCCTGACTTTGTTTGTTTTTTTAGTTTGAGTCCGTATTAGTTTAAATTATCACTAGATTTTGTGTCTTTCAATGTATGAAGCAGACAGTATGCAAATGAATTGATATATATGCTTGAGATTTTGTAAATATCAGATTAATGCACACAACACAACTGAAAAGAAGACAAAACTTAATAAACTAAAAAAAAAAATACATTTTATGATGGTCCATTACAAATAAGTAAGAATATCGAGAACTTTATGTCATGTTCAAATTAGAGTGACATTTTCTTTTTCTTTTTTTGTTAATTCTTTATATAATTGAAAATTGAAATGTAATATATAAGTTATGTTGTTGAAAGAGATACATGTTTTTTTTGTGTTTCAATTAAATTCATTTTGCAATTTTCAATTTAGTGCCATAAGGCTTGAACACTCAACCTCTCCGTTAAGATAAGTGAGTAGATAAATGAGGCCTTTAGATAAGGCTTTAACAACAACGATGCCTTTGAAGAGGCTTGCACACCCGACCTCTCTACTGAGAGTTGTAAAGTCTAGGGTGTCTCTAGTGAGACTTGAACACTCAACCTCTCCGTTAGGAGAAGTGAGCAGTATCAGTTGAGTTAGAGCTCGTTGGTACTTAACTACTCTTAACCGAGAGGTCGGGTGTTCAAAGCCTCACCAGAGGCACCATTTGTTCGAGCCACACCAAAGGCATCATATGTATATAATTGTAGCCTATCAAGGCATTAAACTAATAAAAAAAATTTAAGGGTTGAAGTACGGTCTATGTCCCCTCCAACCTTAAAAAAAAAAGATGCAATTTTTTGTAATTATATCACATCAATGAACAATACATATTTTAAAATCTCAAACTATCAGTTAAATTTGAACGATGCATACTCATGAATATTTCAATTGAATTACATATTCTAGAATCTCAAACTGTGAGTTAAATTTGAAGGTTGGAACTCAAATAATGTTGTTTCATAATATAGTCTATTCACTTGAGTTATGCAATAACACGAGAATAATTGTTATAAGGTTGAGAAACCATTATTTAGAAGATTGAGTTATTTCAAAGGACAATTCTGGTGGTACTCTTTTAATTTCAAGAATGTCACTGATACTATTTGATCGTATAATTTCTTTCAAATTCCAGATAAAACATTTTTTGTTGATTATGACTTACGCAATGTCTATGAATAAAAACCATGGTAAGTCATTGTCTAATATAAGACTCAATTTGAAAACATGTTTTTGGTTATCGTAGTTTTGTTTAGAGTTACTATGTGATATTTATAGTTACAATAGTCGTACATGTTGAATGAAAATTATTGTATATAAAAAGTATTCCAAAATTTATATTATTTTTTCAAATTTACAGGATTTTCTATATTTAATTTTACTGTTTATTATTTTTTGTTTATTTTTTTCATATTAAAAAAAATTAATTACATATTATTCAACTTTAATTTAGTATCTAGTAACATTTAGAGTTTGAGGTTTTTAGATTGGTTTTATAGTATAACTTATTTCGTATCTTTAGTTTCGTATTAATTGATATATCATGTACAAAAAATTAAAATTTAATTAAGTTTTAAAAACCTTTAGCGACGAAAATTCCATCGCTGAAATTAAATTTTAATTAAGCTTTAAAAACCTTCAGCGACGGAAATTCGTCGCTGCAATTAATTTTAATTTAGCTTTAAAAACCTTTAGCGACGGAAATTCTGTCGGACATCTGCGACGCTTCATTAGCAACGGCCTATTGACGGAATAATTTCGTCGCTAGGTAGCTAATAGTGACGGAATCACTCCTTTAGCAACGGAAAATTCCATTGCTAAAGTCCATTTTTCTAGTAGTGGATCTTTTCTTGACAAGTTCTACAAGATCTTACCTCACATATAAGCTCAGATATTCTACGATCCGCTATGTACGACCTAATACCAAATTGTGTAGCATCATGGAAGATGACAAAAAGTCAACAATTATACATTAGTTTATAACTATATATGTATGTGTATAATAATAAGTGTGTTATTTTCGAATCAGATATATGTAAATCCATATCTGATCTGCTAAGTAAATAAATTACACGAATCAGATTCAGGTTATTGGACCATTATACAAATTAATATCCAAAATTTTGCATCAGATTTAGATTGGATTCGAGCCAAAATCTGATGGGAAAAATTTGGGTAAGACGGTCAAAAAAATTTGTAAGACGGATCCTTTTACCCAGCTCATCATGTGTTGGTGTGTTTAGTAGTGAGAAAATAAGGTTCTGTCTTACAAATTAAGATCCGTAAGACGGCTTTACATGAGACCTACACAAATCTGATCAATTGAGAAGCGCTTATCTCTTATGCTTAAGAACACAAAATTATTTAAGGGTTCACACTTATAGGATTCAAAGATAAATCCTCACTTTAGCCTGAACGTATTTCCTCACTAGCACTAGGGGTGTGCAGGATTTTTTCAGAACCGGACCGAACCAATCAAAACTGGACCTGGTTTGGTCCTCGATCTGAATTTTCATAAAACTGGACATTTGGGTTGGTCCCGGTTCTCGAACTAAAAAAATACAAAACCGGACCGAACTGACCCGATATGTTGTTTATTTATTTATTTCATTATATATATATATATATATATAATTATATAAGTATATATATTATATATATTAATTCCTAATACTTTCTTTATTCTACTTTTTAGTTGGTACTCTTTTATTATTATTTTTCCACCGGTTTGTTATGTTATGAATTTATGAATTCGACATTTTTAATTGTTGAATGTACTTCTATCGAATGTTTTTTAAACTTTTTTATGAAGTTTCATTCTTAAAATTTTTATTATGTATTTGTATTAAACAATTAAAAAGTAAAAAATCATAGTATTGGTCCGGTCCTGGTTCTCAACTTCTCACACATCTTTAATTGGTTCTGGACCGGACCAATGTTTTGGTTCTCATACATATTTGGTTGGTTTTAGTTCTAAATTTTTTGAGAACGATACTATTGGTCTGGTTCCGATTTTCTCTTTTTTTTTCTTCAAAAAATTGGACCGAACCGGACCAAGCTCACCCCTAACTAGCGCTACAATGATGGTGATAACCGGATTGGTCTCTTTTTGAAAGAATGAAAGTATATTGTCTTTTTTCTACCATATACAATAATTTATAATTTGAAGTTAAACATGTTTTTATCGTAAATCTTTTTTCATACCTGAAGTGTTAAACTTATGTGTTTATCTATCTATATTTTTCTTCACTTTTATTTCTATCGCATGAATTAAATTGTAATGTTATGACTAGAAACTTTTTAATTGTTGAATGTATTATCTTTATTTTTTTTCTTTTGTGAACTGGTGTGTATTTTCAATGTTTTACTTGAATGCTTTTTAATCTTTGTAAAGTATTAGATTTTATTATTTGTGTGTATTAAGCAGTTAAAAGAAAATTATTGGTTTGGTTTTGGACATGACAAAAGTATTTGTTCTCTTACATTTTGGGTTGGTTATAATTCTGGATTTTTAAGAACCAAAATTTTGTCTTTGTAGCAAAAATTGGATGGAAAATTGTGGGTCAAAACAATCTGTAAATATTTTTTTATTTTGGAAAAAATAACGGGTTGATTTCGATCGGGTTAAAGCGGATCGACCCCGTTACCCATTTCGACCCATTATCTTTTTGCTATATAAATGTAAGTTTTTAATGGAAAATTTTGGGTCAAACGGGTTGATCCGTTCTGACCCAGCACCCATTTCAACCTGGCCCGTTTTGAAGTAACCCATTTAATTTTGGTTCCAACGGTTAATTTTTTGCAAATCTTAACCAAATCATCTCTCCCAATGGTGACTCTCCAATAAATCGACCGTTGATTTTGAAATAAAAGAATCACTGGATGAATTCATGCAAGCTTCAAATCCAATGTTCCTTTCCATGTGTCCTTATGTGAGTGGTTGACGTTTTATTTTTTCTTTTTGTCTTGATCAATTTTTAGCCAAAAAATATGTTTATTTATTTTTTGAATTAAAATACACATTTTTTTACCTATAGAGCCATAATTTGTACATCGAAAAAAATTATATGATTTTTTCAAGTTTCTAGTCATTATTAATAGAGATAAAGATGGTGACATATCTAAATGTGTAGCATTTTTGTAAGTGCACAATATGCATGTCCTATTTTTGGTCCTGTTTTTAACCTGTCTTGGTAAGAAATTTTCCATATTTAATCATTTCCTAAATCCTCTCATAGAGTCCATATATTTGGTAATAAAATCTATGTAATAAAGGAGTTTAAATTGTTTATGGAAACTAACACATTGTTTCCTAATCCTTTAGTGTTTTAGAGTGTTATTTGTTTCCTAATTAAATTGTATGACTCCACCAACTATTTATATGGAGCATGACATTTAAGAAAGATACACAAGAGCCGAGAGTGCAGAGCAGCATACGCCTAAGAGCATACAGAATACAATCTGAGAGAAAATCCAGAAAGTTGTGCTTTGCTGAAATTTGTATGAAGCTTGGAGTGAAGCTTCATCACGAACTACATTGGATATCTGTTGTTGTTTGTCTTCCTAGTTTTTCTAGGAAGCTTATTTTTTAATCTCACGTTTTCTCTACATTTGTTTCTGTGGGTTTTGCTCTCCAAGACGTGTTGTCTTGTGAGAGTTTTTGTTTTAGTGATTTCATATATTGTCTTGTTAAACACTTCATCCTTTTTAGTGAATTTTTTTTTGCCATAATGCTAGATCTACAAGAATAAGGTTGTAGATTGTTTGGTAAACATCTGTGTATATTTTTACTTTAAATTAATAGTCTTCTTCTATTTTTAAATTTCTAGTCAATGCACTTCCGGATATAGCTACAGTAACAAACTACATCACGAACTACATTGACAGATTTCGTGAATCCTAGCTACTTTTGATCTCTCAATTTTGTACCACTATTAGGTATGTTTTTTGATTTTGAATCAAATAGATATCCGATAGATTATTTTATTAGCTTTTAATAAGTTGTATTTTATTTTTGATTTGATTTGACACAGTACATGTTCTTATGCGCTAAGAGCATCCCCAATGTGCTTATTTGTAAACTTCTTAGGCTTAGAGAATTGTGCAAGTTGGCCAAGTAGGAGAGAAGGAAGTCCACCTAGGAGAGAGAAACTCCATTCGCTTCCTAAATAAGAACCTGCCAAATACATAGGGAATGAAGAGAAACTTGAGGGGATATCCGCCACCATCTCTGGTGTGAGTGGGGGTGGGGGTGGGGGGTTTTGTTTTTATTTGATAATGTTAAATTTAATATTTTTTGTGTAAGAAGTTGTGTAAGAAGATTATATAATGGGAAGATATAATTTTAAGTGGATAAAAGGATAAAAATATGTAGGTGACAAGAAATTGATGTTAAATTTAACATTGAGGATGCTCTAAACTCTGTACAGTAGACATAGTATTGGAAAAGAGGCTAAGAGCAGCAGGTCTACTTAGGCAGCCGAAGAGGTTGGATTGGACTAAGCCTTTGACAATATGAATATACTTGAGGCTACTTAAGATTATTTCTGGGCCACGATGTCATGTCTAATGGGCTGATATTATGAAGTTGAAGTCAACAATGAAGTCATGTTAATGGTATTATGAAAAAATATGTTAATTTATTATTTTATGAATTGTTTTAAATCATAATATTGCATGTTAATTCAATTGATATTTTTTGTTATTAAAATTTAAGATTTTAAGTATGATAATTAGTAATTCAGATGTATATTCTTCTCTATATAACCTATAGATTTATTAAATATTTATAATTCGTGGTTGGTATCTATTACTATGATTTAATCGTGTATATTTGCTATGATTTACCAATAAGTTATAATTAAATGCGGTTAAAAATAAATTTTGTTTTAATATTATAATTTCGGATAGGATGAAAGAGACAAAAATTTCAAATACAAATAAGTCATATATGAATATTTCCATATCATACTTTTTTATAATTAATTGTGATTATATTTTATTTTGTAATCACATGTATTCAATGAACATGTTTTTTATAGCACATTTGTTCTTATTTCAAGGTTATTTGCTTATTTTTATTAATCAGTAAATTAAGTGTGCACAAAATGAGATTTGTATTTACAGATTTTCAATGGATGACTACTCCTATTATATACTACTACATAGAAACTCATTATTTTCTACCACATGTACATATTTGTACATTTTCAATAAATCTTGAGAGTTGTGTAATAAGTTAATCAAATTTGTGATCTCAATACATGCTAACTACTACATAAGTAATACTCAAAGACGTCTCTCATTTTTTAGCAAGTGCATTTTGATAGGATTTTTCTTTTTTTAGACTACCTAACTTTTATAAATATATAGATTCGGGCCAATCCACTCTCATAAGTTTTGAACAACTACAATACCTTACGCTTTGTGTAAAATTCTGACCGTATTTTTTTCTTCAAATTTGTAACCATAAAAGTTCATCGTTCTTTTTCTCAATTACAAAAGTTCATTTGTGTGTATCACTGGTGTACCATTTTTCATCTCAACCATTGGTTGAGATGCAATGGTGGCGATGAAGAAGTGACACTGCAGGTGGTACACAAGTGGTATAAGATAAAGAGACTCATTTATACGAGAGTCAGATCTCGTTATTTATGTGTGTATCACTGGTGTACCATTTTTCATCTCATTGGTTGGGATGCAATGATTGAGATGCAATGTTGGCGATGAAAAGTGATACACCAGTAGTACACACAAGTGGTATAAGAGATCTGGACTCAATTTATAGACCACGATATATTAATTAAAAATTAACTAATATAATTTATGTATTTAGCTGCATTAAATGTCCAAGACATTTATTTAGAATCAGACTACCTCTATGCTGCATCCTATCACTTTTATAGAAACAAAGGGACAAAAATCACTATTATAGAAAATTAGAAACATAGTGACAAAAATCACATGCATAGACTTGTGAGTTTCCTCTTTGGGTTAACGAGGGAGCAATATATGAATGATACCCTTGTTCAATGAGGAAAGAATAATATTTAAAAATAAATAAATAATCAATGAGAAGGAGATAACTGAGAATGGGTAGTACCAACAAATGACATTGACAATGTCATGACTCATGTTCCACGTAGGTACGCCAATCCATTAGAGATTAAGATCAACTCAGTCAATCCATTATCTTATTTATGAAGAAATTATCGAATTTACATCATATCAGATTATTTTTTGGATATTTAAAAATTTGATCCATATTTAAAATTTTTGGATTCAGATATTATTTTTCCCTAATTAAAGCACTGAATAAAATTAAAGGTTGAATAAAATTAAAATTTTATTTTTTTAGCTTGCACAAACATAAATAATAATTTTAGTAAGATCTTAGAGTTCATCGAAAAATTTATATTTAGTAAAATTAGTAATGATTTATGACTAAAAACTCATTATTAGTAACATTTATATGTATAATATTACTCCCTCCGTTTTCAAAATATTATCTACTTTAACCCGGTACGCCACTTAAGAAAAAGTAATTGACTGTATTATAATTATTAGTGAAATATGTATTTTTTTAATGCCCTTGAGTATGTGATCATAATTAAAGTATATTAAAAAAGTAATGTTAAAGTGTTTTCCTAAAACAGAAAGTTTTGAAAGAAGATACTTATTTAAAAACTGACGAAAAAGGAAAGGTGGATGATAATTTAAAAACGACAGGAGTAATATATTTTTTATATCGGATCGAATCGGGTTGTTAACTGATAGAAATACCTTAATTCATATCTGATTTGTTAAGCTTTCGTATTTTCAGATTTAGATCAAAGTCGAGTAATCTGATTTAAAAACTAAATCTATATCATAAAAATAATATCAAATTCGAATTGGATTCAAATCAAAATCCATCTATCGACAAGCTTAGGTCCACAACTAGAGGACAAGAGGTTCCTTTCTTTTTGGGGGTAATACTGCCATTAAAGTTCCTTCCCTCTTTAAATTGCCACTATTAAATCTAAATGGAAATGAGATAACTGCATAAAAAATCCGATTTATTTTAGGTATTGTAAATTGAATCATGATAATTGCTTATAGGCTTACTGAAACTCAACCTATTTTTTTTTATGTTTCAATTATAACTCTCCATCTATTTAACCCGTTAAATGATAACGGTCTGCTGAAATGGAAAAAAAGATGAACCTTATTGATTCAACACTATCTTATATCAATATGTGCATTAATATTATAATATACTTTTTTTATATATTCATATATTGTTCTTCATTACATTTTCTGTATATTTGTCAAACATTCGAAAATATTTTTTAGAAATCATTTTCCAAAAATCATTTTCTGTGAAACAAATGGAGTCTTATTGTCTTTTTTGACTCGGCACATCGTTTAAGAAAGTAATTGAATGTATTAGTGTAATATTTGGGTTCCTTGAATGTTCTGTATATGTAATTATAATTAAAATATGTAGAAAAAGTAAAAATAAAATAGTAAACGTGTTTTCTAAAAAAAAAAAAAGTTGAAAGAAGACAATTACTTTTAGATTTGACAAAAAAGAAAATGATGAAAAATATTTGAAATCGTTTTTAAATTATAAATGCTTTTTATTTTTTAATTTAATAATTAATTTTTGCATCCGTACGTTAAACGCATGATATATATATTTTTAAATTAAACTATATATAAAGAAAATGAATAGAAAAAACAAAATTAGAAGATGAACACATATTTTGAAATGAAAATCGATTAACACGTATTATAAAATAAAAATCGAAATATTTTGAATTTTTACAGATCAAAATTACTTCAATCCTTTCGTGATTTTGCAAGTTTGTCTTAATGTTTACACTATCTTGTTGCACTTTGTGTATCTATGTTCTGGATATAATGAAATATGATTAAAATGGGTTCGGGATGGCACTGTACCAGACTTATCTTGTATGTTAACTCATTTTTTGACGGGACGTTAAGTTTGGACGCTAATAGAAACTTTGTATGATAATAAAAACTCGAATGGGTCAAACTGAAAAAAAAATGTGAATGTCATTTGTATAAAGAGTAAGGGGTCAAAATGTTGAAATAAACTTCATATTCTCCATCCTTCTTAATAGCAACAACATATCTTCTTCATTCATGATTTCAAGGAAAATGGAACTGCTACTTTGATTCATACACCGATGAGTGAATACTTTATTCAAATCAAGGTGATGCAATTCAAGACGACGCAAACCACAACCACTCAAATCCTGATTCACAACCACCGCGCCACCCACCCCCCCCCCACCCCCACCCCCACTGCTGCCGCTGCCCTGCTTCCATCCCTATTCGGTGACCTGACACCAACTCTCTCCACCTCCGACCTCTGCGACACTGCTTATGAGATCTTAACAAAATATTCTCTTTCTGGTCAAGTAACCCAGATATGGGTTTTAAAATGCTTCCCCATATTGATCTGAGTTGGTAGCGTTGAGATACGTGAGTTGCTTACAATTAGAGAGATAAACGCTGATATCTCCATGCAATTTGTTCGACGAAAAATCGAGGTGTTGAAGATGAGAGCAATCGTTAAATGAAGGAAACCCAATTGAGAAATTGTTTGTAGAGAGATCTAAGAACTCCAAGCTGGGCAGTCGATCGTTAGCTCATAATCTTGATTTTCCAACCCCAACACAATCTCCACAGAAACAAAACCCACAAAAATTAGAGAACCCAATATTCAATCAATCCTGCCAACCCAACTCTTCTAAGTGTAACGTTTTTTCCTAAAATCAAAGCTCGACGCCGAAGAAGAAGACCAGAACTGGTACTTACCCACCACAAACAACAACACCAACCACAACCAGCTCTCTTTCTCCTAAAAAAAACTTCATTTTACAAGTCCCTGTAGATTCCTCATCTTCTTGCTCCCTTCTTCAGCTTTTAACAACCTCAACCCCTCTCAGGTTCACTACTTTTTCCCTCCCAAACCCACCATTCCATGAATCTTGAACAACCCCTTGGATAATTATTTTTACCTCGTTGGCGAACCCGAGTTATTTCAGACCCAACCTTTTAGCAGGGGAACTGGGGTTTGGACCAGGTTCAATGATTAAACCTCCCAAACCAACATGGGTTCTCCTAGTTTGACATAGATCATCATTTCTCGACTACTCATTACAAAAACATCAATCGAACCCTAATTCTCAACTTCGTCGGTTAAATTGTTAGGTTTAAGATCTTAATTGGGTTTAAAACAACTTCTCCGAGTATAATCTATCTACCGTCGGTTTGTTAGATCCATGAGAGACTGAGATCCATATTGTAAGAAAAGCATCCACAATGATCTCGCTCAAAACTTCTTCGGTGAGATCTTAACTGGGTTTAACAGTTTGACTCGGTTGAGAACGCTATTGAGAGGATGAAGAAGATGAAGTTTATTTCAACATTTTAACCCCTAACCCTTTATACAAATGACATAAACAAATTTTTTTTTTCAGTTTGACCCCCTTTGAGTTTCTATTATCACACAAAGTTTCTATTAACGTCCAAATTTAACGTCCCGTCAAAAAATGGGTTTACATGCATGATAAGTCTGATACAGTGGTCATCCCGAAAATTTTGGCGTCTCAGTAGCCTAATTGCAGTTTTTGGAAAAGTACAGTGGCCCAAATATGCGTTTTGCCATTAAAATGATATCATGTACTTTGGTACTTGTGAATCATTGTGTGTTGTATATAAATCATTTGACATATACATCTACTAAATAGTTGGTAAAAGATGTTATTAATTATTACAATGCATTAATATACATCAATATTTCAACATTTGAAATCATAATAGGATAATTATCTCTTATTTCGCATGTTCAATTTATTAATAAACATGATTTTTATATTATAGTATTATGTAGCTATTTCAAGAATTATTTGACATTTATGTGTCTCTATACACACACACACACACGAATACGTAGTAAGTAGTTTACCAAAAACATGAACTAAATTTACACAATTTGTTTTGGATGTGCTTGAACAAAAAAAAATGGAAATTTGATAAACAAATATGATTAATTAACCCTACCACTATAAACTATTTTTTAATACCAAAAACGGTGCTAGAAATTTTCATCATTTGTGTTTTAAGTACTTCAACCAAAAAATATAAATTGATAAACAAATATGGTGAATTAATTTTACCACCATAAAATATTTGTAAATTTGTTTTGTGAAAGTTTTTATCACCAATTTAGATCACATCAATTGTTGACATAAATTATAATTTGTAGTTGTTTGTTGTGATATATGTATCTGTCATGACTATTAAACACTGAAACATTTGATATGTAGTATAAACCAATTATTTGTCTATTTATCACTTTACAAATGCAACAATAGAAGTTATATTTTTAGATTAGATAATTAATAAAAGAGAAAATCAGAATATATAGGAGTATAAGTTTTATACTTATCTCGACATCAACAATGATCAACGTCATAATATTTTCAATAAAAAGTAATGTGAAAATATCAAATGATTAAATTAGATTTATCTTCAAAATTTTTGAGACTACTTTTGAAGGTTCACTAATAAGTAATATATATGGTGGAAATATGAAGGGATAAAATGCAAAAAGTTTTGAGAATCTGAACAAAATACAAAGAGTTTCAGGAGATGTATTTTTTATATATAGAACATTAATTGTTATTAAATGTTGTTGATTATAATAATTTTATGAATATCCATTTTTAGAAAGTTAGTTTATGCGAGAAACTGCCATAAATAGGAGGGCTATACGCTTATATCATTATATATATAGATTGTTTTCTATAAAAACTTTCTTTTTAAGATTTTTTTAAATCATATTTCTCTTATTTTTTCTATATACTTTAATTACAGCCACATGTTAAAGGGCATTAAAAAAACCACATATTTCATTTATATTTATACTCCTCCGTTTTCAAATTACCGTTATTATTTCTTTTTTTGTCTGTTTTACAATAATTTTCTTTTTTCTAAACTTTTCCTTTTACGAAAAACTTTTATCACTTTATCATTACTTTTTCTACGTACTTTAATTATGCTCACATGTTCAATGTGGTACTAAAGTAAACCACACATTTCACTAATATTTATAATACAGTCAATTACTTTTTTAAAACAGTGTGCTATGTCAAAGTAGATAATAATTAAAAAAATAAAGAGAGTAATGCAGTTAGTTATTTTTTCTTAAACAATGTGCCGAGTCAAAGAAGATAATAATTTAAAAACGGATAGAGTACGATTCATTGATTTTAATTTTTTTAAATTTATATTCCCTCTGTCCCTAAATTATCAATCTCTTTTATTTTTTCGTCAGTTCTAAAATAATTGTCCAGTTTGAAACTTATCTTTTTAGAACATCACTTTTACAATTTTATTCTTACTTTTCACCCAACTTTAATTATGTATTACATACATGTAGGCTTTAAAGAAAATAATATATTAAACCAATATTAAATAATTAAATCAATTATTTTTTTAACTCATATATCAGATCAACTAAGACGATAATCTATTAACTATAACTAAAACAGAAGCCGCTGCTGCCACTTGAAGGCTTTCTGTAAAATGCTTAATTTTTAAAGGAATTTCATACTTCCACATGTCACTATATATGAATTGTAAAAAAATCGTTTTTTTTCTGCCAAAATTGTTTAGTTTGCGGTATAAATAAGAAGTTATTGATAACAGTTTATCGTTAGTTTAGGATACATTTTATCACATTTGTAGTTATCAAGTAGATTTTATCATATTATCAAATTTGATTTTATATGGTTAGTTTAGGATAAGTTTTGTTGTGGATAGATTTTATCAAATTTGAAATGGTAAAAGTTTTTTACTTTAATTAAATGTTAAGCTTTCATCGGAAAAAGTTTTACACATTTTTATTTTGGCCAAAATCACTTACCCCATGTCACTCAAATGGTAAAAAGTTTTTTACTTGAAAAAGTTTTATTCGTAAAAGTTTTTTTTTTCAAAAATCAATTAGTTTAATATAGATTTTATCAGATTTGATTTATAAGAAAATTTTAACAAACAAATCTTTTTTAAATTCAAAATATATTTATCTGTTTTAAACGATCTCTTTCAAATTCAAATTATGTTTAAGATAGAAATTACTAAAACAAAAGTTATTCCAGCCATGTGGCGGTTTTATGTATGTATATATATATATATATATATATATATATATATAAAGCTTTAAAAAGATTTTGTGCTGCCACGTGTCATTTTTGAAATGATAAAAGTTTTTTCTTTTTTCAAAATCGATTAGTTTAAGATAAAAATTCCAATTCTAATTAGATATGATAAAATTCCTAAAACTAATTTGATAAGATAAAACATATTTAGGATATAGTTTTACGAGAAAATTTATGATAGAGATATATGATTTTTTTTTCTTCCAAATATCGTTTAATTAAACTAGATTTTATCCTATATAATTTATACATGTTTAATTTGACTAAAACTCTTCTAATTCCATCTTTTTTTATTTTCATAATTTTTAATTTATACAAATTATCCACTGAATAATTCTATATTATTTGTTATTCTACTAATCTATATTTATTAATTATTAATTACTAATATATTAATTATCTATTAACTATTATTAACCATAAGTTTTTTTTAAAACCATTTTTTTGTTGTCAAAATCAGTTAATATCAGATAGATTTTATCACATTTGATTTTAAGTACTCCAAATTTTCATGGTAAAAGTTTTTTATTTGCGGATAGATTTTATCAATTCTCATAGTAGAAGTTTTTTAATTTTTATTATTTTACCAAAACTTGGACAATTTAAAATATATTTTATCCAATTTGATTAAACGTTTTCCACCAACACCACAAACAACCATTACGAAATAGCTTGCAAATTAAATCTACAAAATTCGCATGGATTTTCGGTTTTATGATTCAGTGTGATCTCACTTTTTTTAATTTATTAATTATATAAATATTTTACTGTTGTTGATTCATTCAAATAGCTTACAAATTCTATTTACAAAATTAAGTTAATAGCACATTGCACATGTAATAACCTAGTTTTGGATAATTCAGGAACGGAGTAAGTACACGTTAGGTTGAGTCATTACTCTTCTTATTAGTAAAGACATTTTTAATTTTTTATTCGACCATTGAAAAAACAATACGTACAAGAGAAGTATTTCAAAATACTGTATATGTTTGTTATTCGCTAACAGAAAGCACCACATTTATATCGACACAACCACACTAGTGGATAGAAGCCAAGCGTAGCTTCGACGCGCTATGACTGAAAGTCGGGGTATCAAGGAAAGTATCATAGAGATTTCAAAAAGGAATCCCAGACGGACGTGCCTCGTTTATGACTAGAGGCTGAAACGATGCCACCTGGCACCTAACAAAAAAGGACAAAGAATTTATTCAACACTTTTTCCTATTTTACAATGACCACCCCTCCCGTTTATTCCGGAATGATGGAGCCCTAGGTCGGTTCTCCCCCCCTTTCATCCACTCGTTTCCTTTTATATATACTCCCTCTTCCCTCCCCGATCAATCTCACACAAATCAGCAACCTCCCTTCCTCACCACCACTTCTTTCTCCTATCCAAATAAATCTCTTCATCCAGCTCTGAATTCGCTGCCATTATAATTCTTCTAATTGAATGTAAGTTGATACATTTTTTTGTTTATCTTGGTGTTTATATGATCATACGAAGAATTGTTTGTTAAAAACTCGGGGTTTTGGGCTGTGTAGAGAGAATTGATGTTCTAATGGAGACCAAGGGAGGCAAGAAGAAGTCTAGCAGTAGTAGTACTACGTACGAAGTTCCCCTCGGCTATTGCATTGAAGACATTCGACCCCACGGTGGCATTGAGAAATTTCGTTCAGCTGCTTACTCAAACGTAATATTTCTCCCTTTACATACCAATGTATATGATTGTGTATGTGTTGGATCATTATGTACTAATTATTATTATTATTTTATTTTTATTTTTTGGATTGCAGTGCGTGAGGATGCCATCTTGAGACTTACAAAGACGATGGTTCGTGGAGTAGAGTAGGAATCTTTCAATTTATCTCATTTTTTTGGTTTACAATTTTGCAAAAAAAATTAAATTCTAGCTTAGTCGCCCTTGACCAGACCTTCAATTTGGTTCCTAAAACACATTCATTCGTTTTGTTTGTTTGCCATGGCTACTTCGCCAATTGGATTCGAGGGCTTCGAGAAGCGCCTCGAAATCTCCTTCTTTGAATCATCCCCCTTTGCTGATCCAAACGGGTTGGGGCTTCGTGCCCTAACTCGTTCCCAACTCGACTCCATTCTCGAACCCGCCTGTTGCACCATTGTAGATCAGTTATCGAACACTGAGTTCGACTCGTACGTACTGTCTGAGTCAAGTCTTTTCGTTTACCCATTCAAGATCATTCTGAAGACATGCGGTACTACAAAGCTTCTTTTGTCCATTCAAAAAATTCTCGAACTCGCTGAGTCAATTCCACTCAGGGTTAACTCGGTTAGGTACTCACGTGGGACCTTCATTTTTCAAAACACCCAACCTGCCCCTCACCGGAGCTTCTCCGAGGAAGTCTCCTTCTTGAATTCGTACTTCGGCCACTTGCCAACCGGCGGACATGCATTTGTACTAGGCGATGCGATTGGCAAGAACCGGTTCTGGCATGTCTATGTGGCGTCAGTGGGTCCACCGGCATCTGATCTTGCGGCTGTTGTGAACCTCGAAATGTGCATGACGGGGATGGACAGAGATAAAGCGGCGGTTTTTTACAAAAATTCGGAGGGCAACGGTGCAAGTGAAATGACAAAAGTATCCGGGATATCTGATATTATTCCAAGTCACGTGATATGCGACTTTGAGTTTGACCCGTGTGGGTACTCTATGAACGGGATGGACGGTTCAGCTTATTCGACGGTTCACGTGACTCCGGAGGACGGCTTCAGTTACGCTAGCTACGAAGCCATGGGGTTCGACCCCAGGTTCATTAAGTTCGAGTCGCTGGTTGAGAGGGTGCTGAGGTGTTTTAAGCCTGCAGAGTTCAGCGTGGCGGTCACGTGCTCTGGTACACAGGAGTGGTGGGTGGGTGACGTGGAAGGGTACATCTGCCGTTACCAAGTGATGCAGGAGCTGCCAGGTGGAGGGTGCGTTGTGTACCTGTCTTTTGCTGCCAATGAAAAGGGTTGCGCAGTTAGCACACCTTCAAAGTCTATAAAGCATTGCCTGAAGGAGAGAGCTAAGGAGGTGGCTGGCAGTGGTGGTCGTGGTATGGTGGCGTGTCCTTTTGTGCCTCCGGTGTAAGGCGGAGCTGTGATAATAAGGGTTGGCATACTCGAGTCTGTCAATATTGTCTTGGTTTCAATAGTCTATATTTCGGTTATTGTAATAGAGATGGATTTGTGGATCGGTGTTTGGGTCCAGTCAAATTTCATCCTTTTGTTTTAAATATGACATTTAAAGGATGTTAATTGATGCATTTTGTTTTCCAGTTCCGTTCATTTCAACTCTTTTTTAAAGTTAAATTACAAATAACATTTCTCACCTATGTAAGGCATGAATAGATCTCCTTATTATCAACTGTAGCAGTATGCCCTTCAATACATCTCAACTATTCAACTATTAATTGAAACAACATGTCCTTTAACTACAACGTTTTTTTTTTTTTTTTTTAAATATTTCATCCGTTTTTAAATTATCATTTATTTTTCTTTTTTTCGTCCATTTTAAAATAATTGTCATATTTCAAAACTTTTTTTTTTTAAGAAAACACTTTTATCACTTTAACTTTATTTTTTCTACATATTTTAATTATGACCACATATTCAAGGGTATTAAAAGGAACCACATATTTCACAAATATTTATAATTCAATCAATTACTTTTTCATAAACGATGTGTCAGATCAAAGTAGATGATATTTAAAAAACGGAGGGAGTAATACATTTTGTTTACACGTCATTTCAGTATTCAAAAAATGCTCCCTTGAGACGCACAATACCATTCTTAGGTTTTTTTAAAAAAAATTATTTTTTAAAATCATAATGCTCTTTTGTTATTTCAATTAACTGTCATACCCATGTTTCCCTAGGATCCTCTTTGTAGTCTCATGTACGAGACTGAATTATCGACCCAACTGTTTGGATGCTTAAAACGAAATATAGAATAAGAGTTTTTTAAAGTAAATAATAATTTATTATTAAAATTATTATATTTTTATTTAAAGTTTATCTTTCGTGCTTTTATAAATGTAAAATTATTTATTAAATTATTGTAATCGATTTCAATTGACAATTCTTTTTCAATATATAATAAAGCTAGTCCACTTAATCTTTGTTGAGATATTGTCGATCTTAGATAAGATTTTTTAAATTTATTTTAGCTTTAAAAAACTCATCTCTGCCGAAGCGACAATTACGGGAATTGTTAGCATTATTCTATAAGCGATCCTCCGCATTTAGAAAAGAATCAACCCTTAATATATAATTAAGTATCTCATTTGGTGTATCATTCTTCACTTGTATAATTTATATATATATATATATATATATATATATATATATATATATATATATATATATATTTATTTATTTATTTATTTATTTATTTATTTATTTATTTATTTATAATAATAATAATAACAAACGTGATTTTTCCTCCTAAGACTAAATTCCATCAATTGAAATATTAGAAGCTGAAACACTTTGTTTTTTTTATTTTTTCTTTTGCTTTTATACTAAATATTTAATATTCTTAGATAAGTTGACATGAATATATTTATACATTTTTAGGAACTTTGAATGCACACAAACTGTTGGTATTCTCAGTACAATTCACAATATCATGTTTGACCTTTTATTTTCCATCACATTTATGTGGATGTTCTTTGCATGTTCAACCAATCTTCTGTAGAGTTTTTAAAAAAATCGGTCACGAAATAAGTTTTAGACATTTTGAACCAAAATTTTTTACTGCAACTATTATGGTTTTCTGTCCCAAGATACGTCCACAAACAAAGATTCGAATGGATTCTCAAAGTCAAAGTTGCAAGGAAATAGTTAGTCTCAATTAAAATAAACAACGAAGTTGTTGATATAGTCTAACTATAAAGCTATATATTTTTTATAAGCAAGAAAAATGGTTAAATAAAAAATATTAAGAAATATAACATATAAATTCATCAGTTATAAATTCAAATCTTAAAATTTTAGCTATGTATTCTTTTCAAAATAACCTTGAGAAGTATATTTAAAAATTTAGAATATAACAAATCTTGGACAATAAAATAAAATATTTATCATTAAACAATGTTTTTACTAAATACTTGATTTTATTTTAAATATTGAAGTCTCAAATTATTATATTTGTATTTTTTTTTCAAAAAAACTTTAAAAGTTGTACAAGGAAATAGAAGGTAAAAAAAATGATAGAGACTTAATTTTCAACTCAATAAAAAATTAAAAGGATTTGAATAATCTAGGGAGAGATCGCTATGATTTCTTACCGAATGTTAGGTGAATAAAATTTTGAAGAAAAGAAATATACGTCAAATGAAGGGTTCTAACTGAAGGGTTGTATTTGTTAGACGACAAATGTTGAATTTGGTTAGGTGTTGAGGTCGTGTATTACTTTATTAAGAGTACAGTTCTCCGGTAAGACTGTCTTATGGGTCTTAATTCGTAAAAGAGAGCCTCACTATCTCACAACGCAATGGGGGTGTTAGTGGTTCCGTTTGGTTTACTTTATACCAAAACCACAAATCGAACCACTCACTATTGGTTTACAAATCTCGAACCAAACCGAACCGTGTAAGGCTTGGAACCGAACCGAACCACTCGGTTTGGTTTTGTGGTTTACATAAATTATTTTTAATCAAGTTAACCAACATTAAAAATAACAATAAAGATAATATTTTAATTTAGAATTAACATTAAAATAAAGAAATAATCTATTAACAACAAATTATCATAAATGAAAAAAATACAAATTCCAAAATAAACACAAATAATTGAAGAAATAATAATTCTCCAACAATCAAGATTTTATTTGATTTAGTATATCTCTCTCTCTCTCTTTCTATATATATATATATAATAATAATAATAATAATAATAATAATAATAATAATAATAAATAAATAAACAAAAATAAATAGGTTGGTTTGGTTCGATACCAAAAATCAGGAACCGAACCAAACCGACTAGTTTGGTTCGATTAGGTTCGGTTCCGTGGTTTGGTGGTTCCGATTCACACCCCTACAATGCAACCCACCAACATACGGTTGGTCAGGTCAATAAGATCCGTCTTATATAAAATACACATAATATTATCTTTTCTAAGTTTTTATTTTATATTAATAGTTTAAAAGGGACAACTTACATGGCATAGTGCTTAAGGGTGGATTTGAGATTTTAATGAGCTAGGTATATATATATATATTATATAATAGGCATGTTAGTGTTTTTCAATGGGGTGAGTTTTTTTATTTCTCATTATGGTAAAGAATAATTACGAGCCGATCTCTTTTTCTAAAATGTTAACCGCTGAAGCAATCTATTTTTTTAATCGCAAAAGTATTTTTTTTCTTCCTTAAATATCATCGTTCTCACTGAAGCAATACTTTTCGAAAACCGAAGCATTACTATTGGAAGAAAAGTCAGCCGGTTAGGGGAAGAAGAGTTTTCCCTCTCCCTCTGTGTTCCTTCTCCTTGAAAACTTAGTCCCTCCTTTAATCAAATCAATCTTTCCTTCTCCCTTTCTCGCTCTTTCTCTTTCAACCGACCTTGCTCCGGAAGGATGAAGGATTAATTAGGCAACTCCGTCTCTTTCTTCATTTACCTTTCATAGATTTTGCTTGAGATTGATCTTTCCTACCTTATCTTTATTCCTTAAGTTGACCCTAGCTCATGCTTTATATTTCATTTCCTAATAAAAGAAAGAATTCTTGACTTTAATCCACTAGTTTACGTCTTTCACTCGTAAAAAAAAAAAATCTCTCACTCGTCTTTTCTATCTTTCTGAATCCTTCTTCGTCTAAGTTCTCCTCTTCTTCATTCGTCTATAGAGAAAGTTTCTCTTTTCGTAGAAATAGTTTTAAAATGCACCAAAAAGTGAGTGATCATTGCAATTCTTCCATGATTCAGGAGGCGCGGGATGGGAGCTATCGAAATGGATCATCATTATTAATACACAAGAATTGCTTTGACACATTTCGATGCTCGCATCGTAAGCATCGTAAGTTTCGACACTAGCATCGTAAGTTCCGACGTCGGCATCGTAAGTTCTGACACCCATCTTTTCCATTGCGATGCCCAATTTTTCTTTGGGCGGGAGTTATTGTGATGCCCATCTTTTCCATTGCAATGCCATCTTTTCTATTTTGATGCCCAGCTTTTCTTTGGGCAGAGCTTTGTGCGCGTATCTTTATTAAGGGTGTGTTTGTCATTTCCCCCAAAATATACTTTAGCGGTTGAAAAAAAAATATCGTGGACTTTTGCGGTTAATATTTCTCCAAAAGGTACCGGTCCAGTTATCACCCAATAAAATAATATTATGTCTCGATAGTTTTGTTGAAGTCTTTTGAATTATTTAGTCCATATGAAAATGATAGTATGAATGAAAGATTTTTTTGGTGTTTGTTTCTTTAATTTAATAATCTTATATGAATTATGTTGCAGCACATGTTGTTTCCTAAGGGCTTGTTTGGTAGTCGGACAAGGATAAATAGTATTATTAATCTCTGTATTATTAGTGCCCTCGCTATTAATCCTCACTTGTATATCGGGGGTAGTTTTGAGATTACAAATGTTAATCCCAATTTTTTTTAGTGAGGGCGCTAATAATACCACCCTCTCCCTTGGTATTAATAGTGATAGGATAATAACTTTATATGAATAATTTGTATTATTAGTTCCGACCACCTTTTGTGTATCAAACATCAGACAACTCGGCTTATTAATCATATATGTCCTTAATTCTGGCTATCAAACGACACCTAATAGTATAATATTGAAGGTTCTAATAAAAATGTGTTTATCCTGCTTCAGTTATTCCTTTATCAAATATCACAAATGGTAAAATTTATTATATTATTTTTAAAGTAAATTTTATTAAATTTTTTATTTATTATATTTAAAGTATACATATTTATTTTTAGTTACTACACAATACAGGGAAGAACAATTTCTATACCTACTCACCTTTCACAAGTTCAA
Source organism: Codonopsis lanceolata (assembly GCA_013146195.2). Lineage (NCBI taxonomy): Eukaryota > Viridiplantae > Streptophyta > Magnoliopsida > Asterales > Campanulaceae > Codonopsis > Codonopsis lanceolata. Next base: position 57,603,958 of record CM028384.1, on the reverse strand, counting down.
GTTTCTCGCCCATTGTTGATTCAACAAATCATGGAGGATGTTCAAATCATATTGTCATTTTGATTAAGAAAAAGCGTTTAAATATATATCTCTCACTTACTTAATGTAAAGTTTCGGTATAAATTTTGGAATATTTCGTTTTATAACAATATCTTTGAACATGTACGACTATTACAACTATCACTATCACATAACAAAATTTGAAAGCCCTTAGAATCAGTAACTCTAAATAAAATGACATACAGATGGCTAGACTAAAAATAGGTTTATTTAAAAGAAGTCATACATTAGACTTACAAAAAACATGAGACTATAATCTCTTGGTAATGACGAATGCAGTCTTGTGTTGAAGGCATTTTATAAGTGGATTTTAAGTATCGGCGACGATACATGTGATGATGAAAATGATGATGTTTCAATAATGGAAGTTCCAAATGGTCTTTTGGTTAATACATCAGATAATTTGAAAGTATATATCTGTCATTTTTGGAGTCTTTTATGATATGTCATATTTGTAAGGAAGAGTTATACTTGCTTCGACTCTTGATGTTGTTGACACCATAAATGAGTACATGGTATCTAACAATTACTTAGAAGACAAAAATTATTTAAGTTCAAATTATATATGCAGGACAGAGAACAACATAAGTTTGTTTGAAGACAATCATTCTACAGAGTTTTTGAATAATATAAAGTGTTCAAGATTGTCTAACCATGAATTAACACTTAAGGTTGATGTTTCGGTGATATTGTTGAGAAAGATTGACCCTTGTGCAGTGTTGTGCAATGGAACAAGACTAATCATTATTATGCTTGAGAATCACGTTGTTGAAGTAAATTTTTTGAATGGAAGTAATATTGGAGACAAAATGTTTATACCAAGAATGTCATTGTCTCCATCAGATGTGAGGTTGTTTTTCAAATTTACAGAAAAGATAATTTCCATTGGTAGTATCGTATGCCATGACAATTAACAAAATCCAAGTTCAATCATTTTTGCATGTATGACTCTTCTTGAAGAAGTCAGTATTCAGTCATGGTCAGTAGTATGTCGCAAGTTTTAGGGTAACAAACCGTTTTGGCTTAAAGATATTAATACTGATGAAGATGGAAAGCCAACAAATAAAACAACAAATGTTGTGTATAAAGAAAATTTTCAAAATCTATAATATTACCAATAAATGATGTATTTATATTTCAGTAGTTGCCTCAAATATTACTTTTCTTAACTAGTTTTATAATCGCGCGTTAAACGCACGGACAAAAGTCTTTTTTAATTAAATAATATTCAAACAAAACGAATAAATAAATATTATTATTGAAAGTTTAATATAACATTTTACGTTGACTTGAGTCAGTTTTTTATTATTATTCCTCAGTCTTACATTTGCATCATAGAAAAATACACATCATACTTACATTAAAAGATAAGATTCATATATTCCCTTTTAACTTATTATATAAACAAAAATATTAATTAAGAAAATCAATTACATTTTATGTAAAGTACTAATCATAAGTTGCAATGTAATAAATATCATTATTTTTATGATATATTTATTATTATATTTTTAAGTTATGAAAAATCAAACGTTTGACCAAAATATGAGGTATTATTTATTTAGTAAAAAAATAATATCATAAATTAGAAAAAACGATAAAACATGAATAACTTTGAATCTACTTAATAATAAAAATTAAAAGATGTAATAAACATAACAAAAATTTACATGGAGTAAGCGAGAGAGATCTATTTAAACGTTTTTCATTGTTCGAAATGACAATATGATTTGAACATTCTTTATGATTTGTTGAATCAACAATAGGCGAGATACTTGAACTTGTGAAAGGTGAGTAGGTATAAAAATTGCTCTTCTCTGTATCGTATACTTGTGTAGTAGCTGAAAAAATATGTAATTTTTAAAAATATATAAAATAAAATCTTTAATAAAATTTACTTTAAAATAGTATAATATATTGTCTCGTTCATGATATCCAATAAATGAAGAACTAAAGTAGGATGCGAAACATTTTGATTAAAACCTCAAATATTATATTGTTGGGAAGCAACATTTTTTGCAACACAATTTATATAAGATTATTAAATTAAAAAAATAAACACCAAACAATCATCGAGACATATTATTATTTTCAACTCACGGACTAAATAATTCAAAAGACTTTAATACGCCTCATTCAAAAGACTTCAACAAAATTATTGATGAAGAATATTATTTTCTTATGACCATTTCCAAAATGTGAAATAAAAAAAAACCATCGAAAAACATTTAAATGCCTACTATTTATAAAGCTACAACAGTAAAATCTCAACTCCATCCTTAAGCCCTATGCCAAGTAAGTTGTCAATTTTAATCTATTATATATAATCAATACACCACTTCAAAACTTATTATACTGTACGATGCGAGGCTCGAATAATATTTTTGTTCGTTAAAACTATTTATAATAAGATTATATATATATATATATATATATATATATATATTGATTTGCTTATTCGTTTTGCTTGAATATTATTTAATTAAAAAAATATTTGTGTTCGTGCGTTTAATGCACAGGTGTAAAAATAATTTCTCTTAAAATTTTTAGTTCCATAAATAGATTTAATCCCTCAATATTAGAGTTGTGATTATGTTTTAAGGAATTTTCAAGGTTAAGACAATTTTATTTTAAATTTTCATTATTCAATGACATTAATTACTCAATACTAAATAAAAAACCAAAAATATCTTGATACATTTTAAATCGTTCAAATCTACTTTGAAATGAAAAAGATTGCTTTATCTAGTATGTACAAGATATAATCAACTTTAAATGATTCTTCGGGAGATTTCTTTCCATTCCTTTACCGTTTTCGAGATCTTAGAGAGAAATATTCTGCGTTCTTGCTGCTGCCTCTTCAGAAGATTTCCAAATTCCAGCCCTTTGTTCATTCCCAGATTTCGATCGTTTCTACTGATTTCTTTTCTTCCGGTTCGGTTCCAGTTCTAGATTTTGTGACCGTTTCTATTCATGAAGAAAACTCTTCAGCCAATTATCGACAATAAGCTCTCTTGCCATGTTTCTAGGTTTCTTGCCCATATTTATGCATTTATTGGGTTGGGCATTTAGATTAGACCATGACTTTAGGGAGAGATCGAGGAAAAGACCAAGTACTAGTCTTGCTCGCTAGGCGGGCATGGCCCCTTGGTGTACCTAAACTTAATATTTTTCCTTTATGTCTTACCAGCTATCCGGGTAAAATTTTGACTTTTCTTCGTCGGTCTCTTTGTATAAATGTCTCATGATGAATACTCGGCTAACAATAAAGAAGCTTTCAGTTATGGTGGGCAGAATGAACCGCTAAGCAGCGAGGGGACCCCTTCTCTTGACGTCGAAGTTGAGGACAGTGATGAGTTAGTGGTTGGGGAAGCCACCAGTGGTTGTACCAGTGGTTGACCTTGTGGATTCCTCCAACGGGCATGGCCCCTCTAGAGGGGAGGAGCCCATAGCCGAACCGGTTGGTGATGAGGTGGTGCGCTCCATTTCTGGTCAACAGGAGACCGCTGTAGAGGCTTCCCAATCGGCTGAAGCAGGCTCTGATATCTCGTTGGCCCGGAGAAGAAAAAACTCTAGCCGGTCAAAGAACGAGGCCACTTTTGAAGTCGATGAGCCTGACTGGACAATAAATGTCGATGAGAACCGGTATCTTAGCACATTGGGCCTCTCTAGATACAACGGCCAAGATAGCTGATTGGCTTATGTCTCTAGGCGTGGACTCCAACGATTATAGAGCGGACAAAATGTTTCTGCCCGCAAACGTTGAGCTATCCCGTGAGCTCGAGGATGGGCTTCTATTTTTTGCTGACTTTTTCCGCGTGGAGCTACGTTTACCCTTGGAGCCATTTTTTGTTGATTTCCTGCTCAAGACCAAGTCATGCCTTGTGATCTGATGCTGAACACTGTGCGGGCCATCATGGCTTACACTGTGACCTGCCGCATGCTAGGCTTCGAGTCGGACATGTATCTTTTCCATAAGCTCTTCATCTTCATTTCGAGCACCGGTGAACGAGTTTGTGTCAGGTCGTACTCAAGTTTCTTGAGACTTTTGAGCGACGTTCTAGGAAAAGTAGAGGCCTTGGACAAGAGAGTCTTAGTAATTGATTCGCGTGTTGGGTGGCTGCTAAAGCCCACTGCAAGCAGCGATGTAAAGGTCCCCAAACTTTCTAGGAGGGACTTTAGTTCTGGAGAAGGTGCGCGATTGCAGACGTTGAAGACCGCCCTCGGGGTCCGTGAGGAGAATAAGAAGCGAGTGGGCCAGGAATTCTTGCTCGATTGGAAGGAACTGGTCTGCAATCCTCGGAATCTTTGCCGCAGTGGTACAAGTAGATCTACCCGGGGTAGAGCTCCTACTGACCCATGGACCAGAATCCATTCATCCATATTGGGGTGACTGCCACGGGTAGAAATTTTATAATGAATGCGTTGAGTGTACCCGGCTTAGTACAGGGGCCAGTTGTCGACCTGTTTTCGAGGACATAAATGGTTGCCTATTAACTGCTATAATCTTCTTTACTTTGTTGTCTTGAATACTTATACTGATCTCCGCTTATTTTCATCTAGGAATGAAATCTCTTGCTCTGATTAAAAAAGGGAGGGGTCGAGTAGACCAGCGGGTAACCGACCTGAAGGAGAAAGTGCCTTAGGAGCTGCCTAAGGTCCCTTTCGGCCTTCCGGCCAAGAAAAACGCTGCGGCGGGCAAGATTGTTAACCCGGTGGAAAAGGTTGTTGCTACTTCCCCTTCTACTTCTACTACAGTGGAGGCAGTTGAGGTCGTTGACGCCAAGGTCGCTGAAGCTGCTGCGGTTAAGACCACTGAAGATACCATTGCCAAGGCCGCCAAGGCAGCGAGCAAGAGAAAGAGCTAGAGACTCTCATCTTCGCTCTGACTGATTGGTGCGTCCCTGCGGCCCGGGCTCCGAGCCAAAGATAGCGTCCCATCGTGGAAGCGGCCTGGTTTTGAGATGCCCACTTCTATCAGCGCTGCACGGGCTATTGTTAAAGGGATTGAAGGTGATGCTCCTATGCTCGGGGGTATCGATCTGAATGCCCACGGGAGCCCTGTCGACCTAGTGGGGAAACACATCATCAGACGGGCTCTCCATGACGATGTTACCTTTGATCGGGAGACTACCGGTCACGTAATGGTTGGACACGTTGGGCTTTGTCTGAGCGAGGTGAAGCTGACCGCAGTTTCATTTCTATTTTTGATTGTTAGTTGTTCTTGCTCGTCCTCTTGCTGATTACTTTGTTCTCGTCTGCAGATTGCCTCCACTTGCACCAACCTTTATTACCGATACAACGAGGAGAAGGAGGCCCGTAAGAAGATGGAGTCCGTTAGTGCTTCCCGGGAGGCCCTACTGAAGAGGAAGTTCGAGCAAATTTCTGCTTTGGCTGACAAGTTGAAAGAGCATGAGGGTGCTGCCAAGAAGAAGGAGGTGGAGCTGGTCGCAAAGTACGGGGAGTTGGTCTTCGAGAAGACAGTCCTTGTGGACCAGCTCAAGAAAGAGCAAGCTTCGATGGAGGCTGTGTCGCTGCAGCGGTCACAGCTTCAGAAAGAACGAGATGTTCTTAAGATGCAAGCTGTTAAGGATGTCGTGATTGTGACTGAGCTTTTAGAGAAGCTTGCGGCGGTCAAGGAGTCAGCGGTGAGAGACATCAAAAGCTCTGAGGCGTGTGAAGCCATTGTTGACGATGTTATTCTCCCATACCATGCACATGACACAAACCACATTCTTCTAATGCTTGCCGGTCACGGAGGGGTGAGCATGCAGACCATGGCAGAATGGGCTGTATTAAATCCCTTTGATGAAGTTGCCCGCTAGTTCCATCACTTGGTCCCATATATTGTGGAGGAGCTAGCCATCATTGCCCGCGATGATTTAGCTGCAAAGCGAGCGCCTTGGGTCCGTCCAACGCCACTAGAGATTAATGTTTGCTCGCTGGTCCAAGCCTTAGAAGCAGAGGATGCAGTTGATCTACGAGAAAATACTCGGAGATACCGATGCCAGAGTTGCTGCGGATGAGGCTGCCGGTAGAGAGTTGAATGCTCAATATGAGATGTAGTATAGGGCCTCCTCCAAAAGTCTTGCACCTCCCCCGAACAAAGCTCTAGATTAGGGATTTTTCTGTCTGACTGCGCATCACTATTTTTTCTCTCCATATGTAATTAATTCCAACTTTCTAATGGAATTTTTTGTTGTATTCGTTTGGTGTCTCTTTACTTGCATTTTTCCTGTATTTGATTAGTACTAGCATGTAATGTACATGATGTTTCAGCAAGCATAACAAGCATAATACGAACATAACTAATTGAGCATGCAAACTTGTGAAAAATTAACTTAAAAATAATAAGGCTAATTTAGTGGACATGTTACTTTAAGTTTGACTACCTAGGAAACGATCTTACCCGAGTTAAGTGATTGGTTCTGGCCAAGGCTTTGAACGGGCATGGCCCCTATCGCCCTTGGGCGAACATCCTGATGACTGCCTAGCGGGCATGACCCAACTCTGAGCGGCGACCAGCTAATCGGGCTTGGCCCTGTTCGACATTTGTACGCCGAAGCTATTGCTAGTATATCATTTGGGTATAGAGATAAACGACTAATAGTGTTGATCGGTCACTGTAGGAGCCCAAGGTAGTTAACCGATATCTGATATCTTATGGGCATGGCCCGTTGGTACATTGAGAACTCGCTCAATGGTAATATTTTTTGAGATGGTCTGCGTGTCATGGATGCTTCAAGTCTTTGCCTTTATGTGTCCGTAGTGTGTAGGTGTCTTTTCTAACTATTCTAGTAACTTGAAAAGGCACTTCCCAGTTAAGTGAAAGCTTTCCTCTTTCTGCTCAATGATGGTGACCTAGATTTTTTTAGTACCCAGTCTCCGACCGTGAATGCTCTTCCTTGGAATCTTTTATCATGATGAGCTTTTGCTCGCTGCTTGTAGTTGACCATCCTTAGACGTACATCCTATCTTCTTTCTTTGAGCAAGTCAAGATCTATTTCCTGAGCAATCTCGTTGTTCTAACCGCCCATAAGGTTGACGGCAGTTCTTCCGCCCACTTTCCTGCTCACCCTTCTAGGTTTCTCTTAAGGGCCTACAAGACTTGCTTGTTTCAGGCATCTGCTTGGCTGTTGCCTTGTGGATAGGCTACAGATGACTGCCAGTGCTTGACACCCAAATGCGCACATTCAGCTGTAAATTTGTCCAAGAATTGAGTGTCGTGGTCGGAGATGATTGCTTACGGGAGTCCAAATCTGCATCATATTTGATCATGGACGAATTTGATGATATTTGCCTCTGAAATGATGGCCGGTGGTTTTGCTTCGATCCATTTGGGGAAGTAGTCGATGGTGACCACTGCGTATTTGTACTTGTACTGTGCTAGGGGTAATGGATCGATCAAATCAATTCCCCACATGTCGAAAGGCCAGGCAGCGACCACCGGAGTTTGTATAGTAGAGGGTAAACTCGGTATGTTTGCATATCTCTGGCATTTGTCACATTCTTGAACATACTTTTCCACATCTTGAGGGTGATCCAGTAGTAACCCGCACGTAAGATTTTCTCTGCAAGGGCTTTAGTGCTCGGGTGACCGCCGCATTCTTCTTCATGGACCTCGTACAGAACCCATTCGATCAATTCTAGGGGAACACAATGAAGCATAGGTCAGACCTTAGATCACTTATAAAGGATTCCCCTAACTACTCGAGTATCGGCAAGCTTGATTTTTATCCGTTGTGGCCCTGACTTTGTCCGCGGGCAGGATTCCTTGCTTGATGTAGTCCTTGTAGTCATCGATCAAGCTTCTGCTCGCTAGCTCGGTATCCATGATCACTGGTCTATCAATAATCGGTGTTTCAATGTGCTCGATCATGACTCACGGATTCAAAACTGCAAGGCTTGCCTCGGTGATCTTTGATAAGTAGTCTGCTCGCATGTTGTCTGCTTGATCAATTCTGATGATCTTTCAGAACTTGAAATCTTTCAATAACTCCTTGACAAGCTCGCAGTATTTGACCAGGAAAGGGTGATTCACCATATACTCCCCCTGGACTTGGTTCGCTACTAGATGCGAATTCGAGTACATTATCACTGCTTCCACGCCCATGTCTGATGCGAGCTCGAGACCATCAATCATTGCTTCATACTCGGTCACGTTGTTGGAGGTTGGAAACTTGAATCGAAGAGCTAATTCAAATTATATAACTTGGTCGGGATCTATGAGAAGGATGTTAGCTCAATTCCTGACTTTGTTCGCTGCCCCATCTACATAAAGTTCCCAACAGTAGGCCAGTCAAGGCATTGGGAGTAGCTCGCGCACGGGCTTTGTTGGCTATGAGGCTTCAGCCTCTTCTTGTTCAGTGAAACTGGTTTCAACCAAGAAATCGGCCAAGGCTTAAGCTTTGATTGCTCGCCTTGGGTGATAGTCGATGAGTAATCTGTCTGCTGAATCTGGTTTGTGATGTATTTAGCACAGTGGTGCGTCTGTGTAAACTATTATTACATGTGCAGAAAAATAAGTCCTTAATTTACGGACATTTATGCCAAGCGAGTAAGCTAATTTTTCTGTATTAAAATAGCGACCCTCAACAGGACTAAGGCCTTTGATACACAATACACAAGTTTTTGTAAATCAAGTTCCTCTATAACCAGAACAACGGCCACGGCCTGGTCTGTGGCCGCTAAATACACATACAATGGCTCCCCGAGTACCGGGCTGCTAAGGAGAGGAGGTTGGCGCGATATTTCCTGAGCTGCTCGAGGGCTTCGACGTACTGCTCGTTCTATTTGAATCCTTTACTATCGCGCAGGATCTTGAAGAACGGTAGCCATTTCTCCGCTGGCCGGGAGATGAATCGACCAAGGGCGATTATCCTGTCATTTAGTCGCTGGATATCTTTGATGCACTTGGGTTGTTTTTTCTTGATCAGAGCTTCTATCTTCTCAGGGTTGACCTCTATTCTAGGTGCCATCACCCATTATAACTTCCAGGTCGATGGTCGCCTTGACATTCACTTAATGGTTGGTGAAACCTTCAAGCTTCCCCGAGTATGGCTTCAGCCGGGTATCTGACAGTTTCAAGCTTTTGAAGCGGGAGTAGTACATAATGTGCCTGCACGCCCTGTATCCAGTAGCACCCTGTGTACCTGCCAGTTGTTTATGAGGCAAGAGATTACCAATGGTTGCTCGAAAGCTAGGGATATGCTTGCCTCTACTCTCCTGCTCGATGGATTGCTGGGGCGTTGATCACCTTGGACAGAGTAGATGTGCTTGTCAAGCTGAGTGTTGGATGGGAGTTCTTCCTGGATGACATTCACAACCCTTTGAATCTGAGGGGCCTGGCCACCTCTTCCTCGAGGGGGTCTTGCTCGGCGATCATTCCCAGTGTCATGGCGTCCTCCCTGATTTTTCTTGAAGCGATCTAACTTGCCCGCGTTAATCAGTTTTTGAATTTATCGCTTCAAGACATTACAATCCTTTGTAGTGCGACCGTGATCGTGGTGATAGTCACAGTATTTGGAGTTATCCCAAGTGTGAGCGAATTCAGGATCGAGTGGATAGGGAATAGGTAGAGCATCGCTGACCTGGAACATGATTTCCTCCTGTGAAGTGTTCAGGGAGGTGAATTGTGACTCTCTGAATTTTTGCCTGAGAATGGAGGTTCAGTTTCTATCTCTTCGCGGGCGATTGTTGCCTTCTGTCAGCTGACGTGGCCAAGTTGTCCTAAGTTGTGTCCCTTCCCTTGGGCTTATCACCATTGGTGCTCTTCGTCGAGCAGAATAGGTGGGAGTTGGCCAGCAATTCTGCCTTTTTTGCATTGGGGTTCATTGTCAGTATGGTTTTCAATGGACCCGACCTCATATTATTCATATAATAGAACGTGATTTCTGCATCGCTTGTGGCTGTCACCTGGTCGAGCATTTCCTCGAACCGCTTGAGGTAGCTGCTGTAGGACTCATGGTCACTGCTTGATTTTACCGAGATGAAACACGTTCTTGGGCGTAGGCCCTGTTGTACCGAACTCTTTTAGGAATTTCCCCCAGAGCACTTCCCAACTGCCAATAGATCCATGGGGAATTCTCCCTATGTAAGACCTCGAATCCTTAAGTACTTGACTCGGTAGAACGTTTACGTACTTCGTTCTTGCTCGCGACTTTTAAGAGATCCTAGGTCTTGGTGTACTTGCTCGGATGCATTTACATTCATAATAACCATGTTTACAAGTTTAGACGTGGCCACAACATTCATAGTAGTTGTCGTCGTAAGTTTGATTCCCCGATTCGCGATTTTAGTTATCGTGTTGTCGTACGAGTTCGTATCGTTGTGTTTATTGTCGTATTACTCGGTAAGTATTATTTTGATCCTAGGTTTGGCCCTGGATGACTTGGGGGACCTTGGGGATTAACTTGGTATAATTTTGGTTTGGTCGTGTTTAAGTTTGAACACGCTCGTGTTTCATTTCCGGTGTGACTTGTGTTTTCGCCTTGGCCATGATAGGGCTATAGTAATTTGGCCATAGTTTTCTGTAGACAACTCGGAATTGAGATCCGTTTGATGTGTTAGAAACTAGACGTCAAGATCTTTCTAACCATACCTCTTTCTTAATTTTTGGACTTGTATTTCAGTATATGCACATTTTTAAAGTTGACTGAATAATTTGTTCTCGGTATTTCGAAAAATTTGAGTTTTGTCTTGTTTATTGGATTTACTTATAGACCCTTAATGAATTTCACTAAACCTGAATTGAGACCTTAATTAGACATTAATTAGAGTGGATTAATCCTAAGTGAAAATTTTAGCATTCAGTCCTCAATTAGGGACTTAATCTCACTTAAAAATTGACCTATAGGAGCTTGACACTTGCCCCACTCACCCTCTCACCTCTTAGTGTACCATGGCTGTAGAACTCTACTCATTACACCTCCTAACATCAGATATTTGTGTTCAACAATGGTGGAGCTTGAGTGTGGGTGATTGGAGGTGAGATTAGTGTGTATTTCTTGATTTTCCAGAGATCCGACCACCCGATTTTGGATTCGAGACCATCAAATCGTAGCTATCGACGAGAAGACTACTAATCCTTACTTTGTTTTCTTTTTTCTCAGCCTTTTCTAGGCTTAAGGTATGCTTACAATCCCTGAAAAATTGTATGTTCAATATAATGGCATACTCCATTCATAATAGTTGTAGTATACTAGTATGCATGCTTAGGAAGACTTTTTGTGAAGTAGAAATCTTCATTTCAACAAGTTATAAATCTAGAAATTTTGAGGCTGCTTTGTTAAGTTATTAATTTGGGTTTGGGTAAAGCATGAACGTTGTTCTAATTGTGCTTAGGAGTAAATCTTGTGAAGGTATCATTACAATTGTTAACTTTAAAGAACTTTTCAAATTAGGGTTAAATTCTGGAAATTTTGGGGCTGCCCTCTAGACATAATAGATTGGGTTTGTGTATAGTATTAAAAGTGTTCTAAACATGATTTGGAACAACTAATGTTTATGGACTTGTTGCAATTGGGAAGTATTTTTAATAAATCACGAACCATGACTGCGACAGTGAGACTGAACAAGAGAAACTGGTTATTAACATGATTTTAATGTGATCATAAATCGATGAATACATATCCAATTGGAGTGTTTTAAAATGGTAAACTCTAGCTCAAAGAATCTAGTTTTGGGATCAATGAGCAATTTTTGGTGAAGTTTGTATGATAGACATGCGAGCAGCCACAACAAGAAATCGATTTCGACATGAACTTGGAATTTGTATTTTGATGAATACAGGTCCTATAAAACGGGGATCGAAGAAGAAGATGGAGGACGTAAACTGGTTCTTTATGCTTTTGTATCGCGATTTATAAATTTTATTGCATTATTTTTGCACCGCAGTTTAAAAGTTTGATTCATGTAAAATTATTACACCGTAACACCGCGACATATTTGTATTTTATACTATAATTTATTAAAAATTAATTGCTTTTTACACTTTAACACTCTTTTCAAACGGCGATTCAGAAATCTTTACACCACGATTCACAAATTCAAAAACTACCATAATTTTGTACCGCGATTTACAAATTCAAAACGTTAGCATAGTTTTGCACCGCGATTCTTTTTTTTTAAATTGTTGCACCGTGATATATTTGCACTTTATACTGTAATTTATTGAAAATTAATTATTATTATTTTGCACTTTAACAACCTTTTCAAAAGTTGTACCGTGATTTAGAAATCTTTGCACCACGATTCAAAAATCAAAAGCTAGCATAATTTGTACCGCGATTCACAAATTCAAAAAGTTAACATAGTTTTGCACCGCGATTCTTTTCTTAAAATTATTGCACCATGATATATTTGTATTTTATACCGTAATTTATTGAAAATTAATTATTTTTTTATACTTCAACAACATTTTTCTAAAGTTGTACCGCGGTGCAAAAGTTTGTGTCATGTAAAATTGTTGTACCGCGTTTCATAAAATTTAATTGTAACGCACATACAATTCATTAAGGGTATCGTAGATATTTTGCCATCAAAATTGATTTTTTTCAGTTGAAAATAAAAAGGATGTACTGTAACGATTAAATAGTTTAAAAAGTGGACCGGCCCATAATTTTTCCTTTTAAAAGGTCATAAATCATGATACCATGCGGTGGAATTATAACCGCAAAAGTCTATAATTACTTTTTTAAACCCCTACAGTACACTATTTGGGAGAAAACGACAAAAATACCTTTAATGAAGGAAAAGCACACACACAAAACCACTATCCCAATTTGTGCATCGGTAAAAATTTTGGGTGTCGGTCAAAAATTTTGAGTGTCGATCAAATTTTTGGGCGTCGCTATGCAAAAACCACTGCCCAAAATTTGGGCGTCGCTCAAAATTTAGGGCACCACAAGGAAAAAAATTGGGCGTCGTTCATCAATTCCGGGCATGATTTTAAGAAACAATTCCTAATTAACTAACAACAAAGTATGTTAAAAAAAAGATGTATAATTATTTATATACCGATGCATGATTTGATGGAACGATGTCTAATTAAGTACCACCGAGGCAGAATTTGAAGAAACGATATCTAATCAAGTAATACCGAGGTAGAATTGAAAAAATAAATTAAAGTATGTTACAATATTAAAGAAATGATGCCTAATTAGTAAGTCCGATGCATGATTGTAAGGAACGATGCCTAATTAAGTAACATCAAGGCACGATTAAAAGCATTGATGCCTAATTATTTATATACCAATGCATGATTTGAAGGAAGGATGCTTAATTAAGTAACACCGAGACAGAATTGCAAATAACGATGACGAATAAACTAAAACCGAGGCATGGTTGGAAGAACCGGTGCCTAATTTTTAAATCATTAAACACGTATATTTTTAAACCGAGGCATAATAGAATTTATTATTTTTTTTTGACTAATTAAATTACACCGACGTTGAATTGCAAGATACGATGCCTAATTAAAAAGCACCGAGACAAAATTGAACACACACATCATAGGCAATGACACCCACATCACAGGCAACGACACCCACCTGTGATTCCATTCTCCATGTGATTCTAGTACAAACCTTACAAACGGAGATAGAACACAAATGTTCTGTCTGCTCCATATAAACGAAAAAAGCGTGGAATTGAATGAACACTTTGATTACAAAATTACAATGAAGATAGAAACAGATGCTTAGCACAATCGATGGATAGCTGAATATATATGATTTTAGGAAGAAAAAGCTTCAAATGGAAAATGAGATTAGGAATAGCTATAAGATTTTGGAGAAGAAAGGACGGTAGGAGAAAGGGCATTTAAGGAAGAAAATAACGAAAATGAACTTATGCATTCAAAGAAAAAAAATCAGGGTACTTGAGCGGTTATAATTTCAAAAAAAATATACCGACCATTAATTATTCCTAAAAAAACCCAAATCTTATCTTTGTGAGTTCTTTGGTCTAACTAACCTAACTCCAACACGGAGACCGATTATATATCAAATTAGCACAAGTAATTTAATTCTCCTTTGTCCTAGAGGCTAGCAAAGTGCATTATTTTAGATGTTTCATTTAAAGAGTTTACATGCAAAATATTATGTTTAGCACAACATTTTAACATTATCCTTTATATTTAATATTAACATATTAATTATGTTAAATCATTTTTGTAATTATAACAAATTTTAAAGCTAATTATATAATATCTCTTAAAAATTAGACTTTTCAAATATGGAGTATGGATTCAAGAAACTCATTGATGGGTTGGGAATTTCTCTCCTTCCTTCCACTATAAATAGTTTTGCATTGCACGATACCACTCCTATAATAACACAGTTTCATGTGTTTGTTTATAAAAATTAAAAACATTGGTTTGGCTTTGCGTCCGAAATTTCTTTGAATGCTATGCAACCGTGTAGCAGTACAAAATAAAGCACGGTTCCATGGCTAGATTGTACTGTATTCTTAATTATGTTTCAATGACGAAAAAGTGGTTGGACAAAAGAAACAATATTCTCAAGACATAGCAATTACCTTGCAAACTAAAAAATCTTCAAATGAGGAAACAGCAAGCAGGCACATAGGTCTCTACTTTTCAGCGCCTTCATCCACAAAATTGTGATTATCATGAACTTCATATTCATAGTCCTCGTCAAGAGCCTCCATAGTCCTCCCAAACACAAACTGTTTCGTCCCCATCGTCGTGAAAGGCATTAGTCCAAATGCTCGGGCTGTCTTGATCTCTCTAGCAATCTTCCTTTGGGCCTTGGCACTAATTTTGGTCTATACATTAAACAAAGGTACACGTAATCAATCAATCGGCAATATATATGTATATCTATATTTATTAAAATTCCCTGAACAATTTTATCTACCTGCCTCCGCTTAATTATTACTCCAGCCTCTGTTATGAAGTTGGCAAGGAATCTAATATTCTGCACAAGACAAGAAACTGGAAACAGGTAAAAATTTGCTTTAAATGAAAGTAAGGGAAGGGGACAAATAATGTATCTAATTACACTAGTCACTGGCCAATCAGTCCACTATTTCATTTTGAGAAAAAAAAAAAGTCTACTTTCAAAAATTAAGGCATAAAAATGTCATTTTATTACTAATAGACTACTAAAAGTGTCATTTTCTTAAAAAATTTAACTTTCAAACAAGGACTCTTTGCTCGGAACGGAGATAGTATAAGCATTCTACAACAACTAAAAAGTTGCTTGCAAAGATCATCTTGCCACTTTTTTGATAGGTAAGATCATCTTGCCACTTATATAGACCAAAAGCAAGATATAGTAGTTGCCCCAAGTATTTCATTACTCCGTCTGCCCTAGATTTCCTCACCCTGAAATCAGCTCTTCGAAGAACTTCCTCTGTTGTTACTTCAAACTCAAACCGTGGAGGAGGCTTGCTAACAGCCGGTTCTCTAAGATCAAGATCCTGCACAGACCCACACATCCAGAAAAGAGTAAGAAAGAACATACAAAGTGCACAAGTAAAGAAGTTACGCATCACATAATCAAATACCACAAAAAGACAATACATATTTACCGAGACAAAGAAAACACACACCAACCAAGAGGACCATACACTTTTTACAAGAACAAAACTGAAAGAAACAACAGAAAAACTAGGGATGAATAAGTGGCAGTTGTAATTGTACTAGTACCATCTTGTTAGTTGCTCAAGGGGCTGTCATTTTATATCTATCACCAAGTTGTTCACGGTGTACAGGGTTGTCACCTGTGTCTCAGGAGTCAGGAATCAAAATATAGTAATTGGAATTTATAGAAATTAGAAGTAACTGTAACCATAACTACACCATGAGGGCATTGTAGAAGGGAATGGAATTCGCACAAACCACAGGTATATGAAACCACTCAAACATTAGCTCGTAAAGCACAGTACTCAAAAGCTATAGAATGCATATAACCCATTGTGTGTTTTACAAATCCCAACCACCAAAAATTATTACATAGAGTTTTAACACTGATACCTGATCTAATCCTCTGTTGAGTGCCCACACACAACTAGCGCATCTGCAATAAGAATCTCGCAATAGCTTTTGGGGACAATCACACGTTTCCTAGTTTTCTCCTTCTTTGTTATAACTAAATATGAAAATACACCATCTCTACATACTTTTCATCCTTATCTAGTATATGGCCTCCATTTTTGAAGCCTTCCAGCATGAATCCTAAGCTGAACTCAAACTCACTATAGTGACAAGTCTTAGGTCCACACACAACTAGCGCACACACACAACTAGCGCATCTGCAATAAGAATCTCGCAATAGCTTTTGGGGACAATCACACGTTTCCTAGTTTTCTCCTTCTTTGTTATAACTAAATATGAAAATACACCATCTCTACATACTTTTCATCCTTATCTAGTATATGGCCTCCATTTTTGAAGCCTTCCAGCATGAATCCTAAGCTGAACTCAAACTCACTATAGTGACAAGTCTTAGGTCCGCATAAAGCAATCAAAGCACTAATAACTGGTTAAACATGATCAGTAACTAGGCGTAGGGGACTCTGAGCCGCTATTAAAGCTAATAAAAAGCTACAGATGAGGCTTCCATTTCTTTGCTAGCATTGTCATACATTAAATACAGGCTACAAATAGAACTTGAAAACTCAAGGATAAGCTAACAACATATGTAGAATACAACTAGACAAGGATGATACATGAATTGCAATAGATAAAACAGATGTTCCAAGTCAATTCCCAGGTATTCAACTTCATAACTCATACCTTAAGTGCATAAGTATTCCCTTCATGAAACTGCACATCCGGTCGATAATCCTCACCTTCTATTTCCTCATCATCTGAGTCATCTGAATTATCGTACGCGGCTCTCTTTAGCTTCTCATCCATCCCATCAGGCAATGTACTGAAACTGTCGTGTAGACCATCCAAAAACACATCGGTTGAAGCACTGAATTTAGAACCCAGACCAGGTCGGTCACGAGCCCTCCCAAGCTGGTCAAGCTTTTGAAAGAAGGAGTTTGAACTCTGATTGTCCCCTTTACTATCATCGAAAATCCGTTTTTCAAATTCATCGGCAGATTCGGATGAATTTGTACCTTCCTTGGCATCAAAAACTGTGTTGAAAGAGAGACACCATATAAAGATCAATTTCGCAGGAAGGTTTTACCAGAAGAGTATAAATATTTAGAAATTAGGTACTTTAATGCTTCGGTCACCTAAACATACTCCATTAATCCCATTTAAAGAGTCCTATCCTAAAAAAGCACTTGTTTTTCAATATGTTCAGTATATCAAAATTTCCAGCTAGTTGCTAATCTATTTACTCCCTCCGTCCAAAAATAATCATCATGCTTTCTTTTTTCGTCCGTCCCAAAATTATTGTCTTGTTTGAAACTTTCGTTTTTAA
Organism: Codonopsis lanceolata; assembly: GCA_013146195.2. Lineage (NCBI taxonomy): Eukaryota > Viridiplantae > Streptophyta > Magnoliopsida > Asterales > Campanulaceae > Codonopsis > Codonopsis lanceolata. The sequence continues at coordinate 57,586,493 of CM028384.1, read as the reverse complement.
GACAATCGTTTTACCACTTTACCCTTACCTTTTCATCGTACTTTAATTATGGGCCATATAGGCATGAGCTTTAAAAAAAACTACACATCAAACCAATATTAATGATCAAGTCAATTTCATGTGCCGTGTTAAACAAGACTATAAATTTGGGACAGAGGGAGTATTTTTTTGGATCAATGACAGGTAGGTATAAGTTTGAATTTACAAATGGAATCACTATACGGGACATCCAAAAAATGGAAAAGGTAGATACTAATAATGTCTATAATTGTTGTAGCATTACTCCGATAGGAATGTCCAGATGCATTCATCATCAGTATGAAAATTCTTCACATGGAGATACTAAACAACAATAAAGCTCAAGAGTCAGAAGAGAGCACGTATGAGCAAATACATCCAGGCTCATTAAGAACAATAAATAAAGATAGGAATAAGAGAGAAGCTCAGGGAGGTTTCCATATATTACAAGCAATGATCAAGCCATACATGGCTTTGCAATTAGCATCATCAAACATGTTTCAACACCAGAAAATTGTAAATCTTCTACATGAGCAATCTCAACTTGCATTAACGCCATTTATAATTTATTCTCTGTATAATACTTCTCTTAGTATAACATTCACCATGGGCACCACATGAAATGAGCCTAAATTGACGACAGTCATAAGTATCACGCATAGGCAATTAGCAATATCATCCCAATTTCCTTTTGCAATGTTCATATTCTTTAGTTGTAAACAAGTTAAGATTAAAGAGGTATGTTTGCTGAAAGCACGTTACAATCCAATATACTAGTAAATTTTAAGTTGTATACCAGAGCAGTAGGAATATCATGACGTAGGTGCATTTAGACTATCTTAGGGGTTGGGAATTACAATTACCGGGGTCTAGTAACAAGAACATCCAATGAGGGATTCAATCATATATATGCAAAATGAATTTAAAAATGGAAGTATAGTAACTAGACAAAATAAGTTGAGGAAAGGCATAGTAATGAAAGGGATAAAAACTGTTGGCAAGTGAATACACTAGCAATAGGAACAAGGGCTATTTGAGCTACACAAAAGAACTGAGATGCTCCACAGTTCACACTGATTTTTGAAACGACAGAGACAAAAATACCCCACTTGAGCATCCCCTTTTGCTTCAGTGGCTGTTGCTAGTTGGTAAGGCACTTTTTCTTGTTGCCTGCCAGATCTCTCTCACATGCATAACCATCAAGTAATTGCCCTTTTTCTTCTTAGGATCTCACTTGATGCCAGTGTGATCAACTGAGGTGCTCCACAGATTTTTGAAACATAGAATGACAAAATGGCCCAGGCATGGTTGCTGCCTGTTGGTATGGCACTTTTCCTTACCTGCCAGATTTCTCTCACACAAGCACACCAACTGAACTAGTTGCCCTTTTCCTTATTTAATGCTCTTTCTATGCCAGCGAGATCAACAGTAAGTCTGTAACCCATTCGACCTGATGTAATCAACTTGGAATACTAAAGAAACTGTCCAGTAAAATCCATTGATAGCCTTCAACAGCATTATTAAACTTCTACCGTTAATCAAATTTATTGAGTTTTGGCGGAAGATACATCATGAAAGAGAGGCAAGGGAAACTGTGAATTAAATTGGGGACTCGCAAAGAGATAAATGATGCATTTTGGGTAAGCTTTAGGAGTTAGGAATACAAGGACTAGTTTAAAGTTTCGCAGTGGGAGGGGAAAAGGAGAGAAACAAGCCACCCCCTATGGCGTTAACATCCCGCAGTCTGTCTTTACTGTCAACTCCACCACCTGGCAGTGACAGGTTAGTTGTCCCTCCGTCCTCAGTAGCATGCGCATCGCCGCATCCCCCATTATTTTCAGCTGGAAACTTCCACTGTATTCCCCATCCGCCTCCGGCATCCTCTCTTGCTCTTGCCATCTGTCACATTGCAACGAAATTCCACATCCCAAAAACATAAGTAATTGTATGGGTGGCACCTAATAGCTCACGGCTCCCCTATTCCTCTGTAATCTTATCTATCTCCACTACATCTCCCTCTTAATACTTTCTTCAAACACCTTCCATGCTTGATTGATTCATTTAGTTTCAATTCATTCTATTTTCATTTATGATTCCACAACCTTACACAACTTACACCGTAGTATGAACTTGAGCAAACACATTTTAAGAAGGTATCTTTAGTTGTTTTTTGGAGAGCGATTCATGATTCCCTATGAACAATGCATACGTAGCCCATAGTCATCTGACCCCCTTAACGTACAACATGAGGAGACAAATTGAAATTCCAAATCAACGCTCTATTCAATATCAACTCAGAATAATTGCTTTGTTTGCCCTAAAATAGTACCCCCAAGGAGATGCCAAACGGACAGTGGTCAATGTTACTGATGAAAATTCAATTCTACTTCATTCAAGCAATCATTATACGGAGAATTTGTTTATATTAATAACAAATACAAGTTCCATAAGAAAAAATGATTTTTTTTATATAAATAAAAAAACGCGAATGAAAAAATACCTGACGAAGAGAAGCGTTGGGGGGAAGGGTGGAAGTACCGGCGGCTGACGGACTGGTGGGCATGGTAGTTGACGGCGGTAGCGCCGGCAGAAGCTGAGGCATAGAGACATCGGAATCTGCGACAGGTGGAACGGTACAAAGTCATCCTCACCAATTTCTCCATCTCTCTCTGTTTTTATGCGTCTGTGTGTGTGTGTGACGACCGGTAAGTTTAACAGTCCAAAGGAGCTTTCCTCCCTATTCAGGGACGAGCTTTATGGCCAAATAAAAATACGGGAGGGCGGGCTGACCACACCTCAATGTTCTCTTTTCGCACCCTTACTAAAAAATATTACACAAACGTTGTTGAGGGAAAAGACCTAAAAACTTTTCTACCACACTCTAATAATGTTTGTTCCTGGTGTGATGAAATGAGTAAGGTACGTTTGGCCTTAGTGTGATTAAATGACTTACGTACATACGTTCGGCCACCATGAGATGAACATTCTCATTTAAGTTCAGCCAGTGTAAAATGATGGTATCAGAGACGCTGAATCTGGAGTCAGAGGAAGATGGCTGGAGATCGAGAGATAAAGAAACATGGCTCCAAGTTGATGCCCGAATCTGGGGATGGAGATGTTGGGTCTGATTTGGGATTTCAGGCGATAGCAATAACACATTAACACGTAACCTAAATTGGAGGCGGTTAACTGGAGTGAAGTAGCAACATCGAAATGGAGGAGAGAGAAAGAGAGTTTGGACTGGAGTTGGCTCCGACTTAACCTGGTAATATATGGACAAAGGTGGGAAGGTTTGTGGCAGTCGACGGAGGGTGTTGGATTAAAGAGGAGAGAAAGGAAAGCAAATCACACTCTGTTGAAGAGGAAGGAATATAGATAGATCGCTTAGCTTAGGAATGGCAAAATGTGTACTTAAGTGAGGAGTCCAAATCTCCTGTACCACTGGTGTAGCACTTTTATCTCAACCATTGGTTAAGATGCAATAGTTGGGATGCAATGATTAAAATGAAAAATGGTACACCAGTGACACACACAAGTGGTACAGGAGATCTGGACTCTTAAGTGAGGTGTATTGGGTGATGTGGAAAAGTAGTGGGGTGTAAAGAGTAATGGGGCGTAAAGAGAGGAAATTGGGGTGTGGTTAGCCCGTCCCTAATTAGCCATTTTGGTATCCCTCAAATTCCAGTTCTTCCCTCGAACGCAAATTAATCTGTATTGAACCCCTCTCATTTCCAAGTTTTCCAACGCCGTTAACCAAACCGAACCGATTGATTTATAATTTTTCAAACATAAAATGAACCTTCTTAATTGAAAACCAAACCAAATCGAGAGATTTGATTCATTTTAATTCAATTTTGTGATTCGCTGGTTCAAACATACACTCCTAGTTTCAACCTTGACATAATTTTATGAGAGGTAGAATATGAAAACTAAGGGGTGCATTTAGCTTTTCGATAGATTTTAAAATGAGGGTGGTGTATTTAATAAAATGGATGTATTTAGAAGAATCGGGTGTGAAAATAACGTCATTCTTTTGAACCTCTGAAAAAGCTATTGACGTTGATGATCTCATAACCTTGGATTGGTTATGGGTAGAAGTGACAAATTTTACTTGCGCTCATTTACTCGTCCAGACCACCCAATAAATAATGGGTATGAGCACACCCAACATTTTAAGTGGATACAAATGGACATGCCCATTTTAGACCATTAATTATGATGGGCTAAATGGACGCCCACTTGGGCACTCATACTAAAACTTATGTCGTGTGTTGGATCCCCACCCCTCCCCCTCCCCCCAGTCTCACTTAGATCCGCTAGTGTAGGCTCTCCGTTGTCAAAGTAATCATTTTCTAGCTTAGTGATACAACCTTCTCAAAGTAATTGTTGTAATTTGATGAACTCGTGGGTTCAAATTATCTTAATTCGTTAAATCATATCTTAACGCTCATTAATTATTTTATCAATCAGCATCAGTCCAACAATCTATCTGGTTAGCATGAAGCATTTAATTTTTGGTCAATTTTACAAATTAGAATCTCTAAAAATTACTATATGAGATTTTTTTTTGAATGAAAATTAGCAATGGCGGGATAAATTGAAACTATCATTACTTGAAGAAGATTCTTTGAAAATTACTAATATCATTCATATATATATAATGTGAAGTCTCGAGCTCGAATGTCTACATTCTACGCATGACCCATTGGCTGGGTCACTAAACTCATAGGTTGATTTAGATTTTAGACCTATCAACCATAATCACGCCTTAAAGTGTATAGATGATATTGGTGTCTAATGATAGTGAGGTAGTCACTTATAAGCACACACAAAAATACATATTTATTTTTCCTTTTTTTTTTGGTGAAATTAATGTTTTTGTAATTTTTGAGTTTTTTTTTGTTAATTTTTTTTTAATTATTGTATTTATTTGATAATTTTGTGTTAATGAGTAAATGAGCGTCTATGCCAATTTATTGTCCGCTCATATATGTCCATAGTATTAAATGGACACTTACTTGTCCATCAATTTGAGTTCATTGCCTATATGGGCGCCGCCCATATCAGCTCATACCCTTCCGTTTGTCACCTCTAGTTATGGGGCGGCAATATCATCTTTTAGGAGCCTATAGTTAAATATACATTCACATTATTATTATGTATGAAAAGCTCCACTAATCTTCAACCACATAAAACTACATATATTCCTTCCGACAGTATTTGTTATGGCAAATCCAATGGTGGTACTTGTATATAAGTATCAAAACCAAATTTTGATATCTATTTATTACTATTTATGAGTATCAAATAATCATCTACAACCATAGGCATCAAAATTTGATATAATAATAATTTTGAAAAAATATATCCGACACATATCATAATATTAAAGCAAAATTAAAATATTAATATACAATAATTTACCAACACGTATTATGACATACATATATGGTTAAAATAAAATGTATTAAAATTAGATGTGGTATTATGGAAGATATCAAATTTGGTACTTCTTTAGTACCACACATAATTTTGATACATTTTACTTTAACTATTGGATAGTTCAATACTCTCACATAGGTATCAAAATTTGGTTTTGATCCCTACTATTGGACTTGCAAAGGAGATAAGATATTTGGGAAGGAACGAGTAGGAGTCAACGAGTGAGTGTCAAATTGATGCATTTGCATTTGTTTGTTTTATTGTGTTCTAAGACCAACTACAATAGAGTATCCATTAGTAGCATTGGAAGGAGCTTGCCAAACAATGACAAAAAGTCCGGGAGCTAGCAGTAGTAGCTAAAAAAATAAAGTGGAGACTTTAGTAGCTTTGAATGCTGCGGTAGCATTCAATAATGAAGAAGTCAAAACGACATAGCATTAGACAAATTAATAATGAAACGTTGTTGTTTCAATTTGAGCAAATGAATTAGCATGATCAAATGGCCGGCACATCCTCACTTCACCTTTCCACGCCGTGCCATTTGAGTGGTCATGTGTATTTTTTTATCTTGTTTTTTGCCTATTTTTCACCATAATTTTTTTTCAATTTTTTTAAAAAATATTTACACATTTTTATCTATTAATAGAGACTTGGTTTGCTGAATTTGGATATCAACTTAATTTTCTTCAACTTTTTGAATTATAATATAATTGAGATAAAGATAGTGGGGTATGTAAAGTTACTGACGTTTGTGTCACCGTTGTAACAAGTTTTTTTGTTGGGTAGCAGTAGTTTAAAGATATTTTTTTGTTTAATTTTTAATAATTTGGGTAGCTTAGGGAGCAACATTTTCTCCCACATTGTACATGCTCTAATTGGTACTCTGTAGACACCCTAATTTCGTACCTCTGATATGTAATCTTGACATAAGATATCAAGACCTGTTAAATACTAACAAATGGCAAGTTAAAGGATTTAGATTGCAAAAAATGCAAAAGAAATGGAAGGATGCATGAATAGTGAATTGCAGGGGGCAAACTGCCAAAAAGAGAAGAAAGAAGGCAGCTGGCACCACCAATGACATCACTTGGCGCCACCCATGCTCAAACTGGGTGCCAGACCCACATCCTCCATGGGTGGCACCCAATAGTCCCCCTGCACTGTTGCGTTCTGCTTTGGCACAATCTCTCAAGCGCGCAGTACAAGTTAATGAAGCACAAAATAAGAAAACTTAATGACGAAGGAGTCCCTCCTCCAGCCTATAAATTAAGGTGCCCGACTTCAGGAATGAGGATGGAAAAATTTTAACACACTTCACACACCGCTTACGCTTTACGCAGAGAGTGATCGTCCTGAAAGATATCCCTCATCTAAGCCTCAAAGCTCCGTCAAATCTCCCTCAAACACAAAACCAATCAGTCAAAGTGAACCTTAGACTCCCCGCTAGGATTCAACCCTATTCCACCGGTCCAAAAATCCCAAAAAGAGCAGTTGCTCTACCCGAATCCAGACGCCAAATCCGTTAGAAGCAAGTAGTTGCTCTGCTCGATTTCCACTATCAATAAGCAAACAACATCAAAAAGCAAGCAGTTTCTCTGCCTGTTTCCCGGTGCCAGAAAGCAACTTTCGGAAGCAATTACTCTACCCAAATATCCGCAACAACAAAAGACTCTCTCTCCCTGAAGGACAGAGCAAGCACACCCCACGCTCTTAAAGGTAAGCCTTTAAGAGGTTTAATAAAAAAAGTGATATTTTCAGACGGCCCGATGTAATAAATGTACGCAGTTATGCTGCCCGGATTTCTATAGAAAATAGCACTAAAAAGAGTCATTATTATGGCCAAATATTTATAAATATATTTGTAATTCCAGGAAGGAAGCGGCTACAAGTTTGTAATAATGTAGATACAAATATATATGTTTAAATGCTTTATGTCATATGCTAAATAAATATAATAAAAACATATTTTAACCAAAAACTATTTTTGAGACCGAAAGGGCAGTTGGGTGCTTAACACCTTCCCACCTCGTAACTTAGCCTCCAAACCTTTTTTTTACAAACTCTGGTTATTTTTAGTTTTTCTTTATTTCTCCTTAAAATAAAAATGACGACTATGTTACAACATTTTGAATCACAGTGAGGCCCACAACATCTTTTTTTTTTTTTTGCACTTTACCGTTTTCCCCTATATAAGGGAAGAAGATAATGAAAAGGGTGATGCATTTTATGTATCTTGTTTTTCCCTAAACAAGGGAGGATGAGATATGAAAAAATCCAAAGCACTCATAGTGGCAAAAAATGAACCCAAGTCCACAGTGAGGCAGGGCGCATTCCCACGCGCCCTCGCAATATTCTTTTTTTGCACTTTTCCGTTTTCCCCTAAAAAAGGGAAGATGTGAATGAAAAATGTGATGCGTTTTATGTATCTTGTTTTCCCCTAAACAAGAGAATATGAGATATATAAAAATCAAAAGCACTCATAGTGGACCCAAGCACACTCAGTGATCGAGGTGTATTCAACGCGCTTTTGACAACATTCTTTTTGCACATTTAATTTCGTTTTCCCCTAAATAAGGGAAGATGGAATGAAAAGAGTGATGTCTTCCCCGAGCCGCGTGTTCCCCTAAAAAAGGGAACGCGCGATGGGAATTTCCCGGGGCACTCACAGTGGCGAATCTGCTGGGAACGTTGTTTTTATTTTAAAGAAAATAAAAACGGAGCGCTAGACTCATTTTTCACAAACAAAAAAAAACAAGTTTTCTTTTCTTTTTGGCTAAATATGCTTATTATATTTCTTTAACATTTTAAATATTGCATTTTTATATATCTGTATATATATTTGTACACATAACTGTGAAACTTGTAGCAGCTTCGTTTCGGGTATCATTGCGAATATTAAAAAAAAATCAAAAAGAACAAAAAAGAAAAAAAATAGAATCTCGGGCAGGATAACAAAAAAAAAGAGACTGAGGAATATTATAACTTTATTTTATTTTTACCCTTCTTTATTTATTATTCCAAGAAAAATATGTAAATATTATTTATTTATGTCATTTTATTTTGGGGATTATGACAAAATGTCATTAATATGAACAGATAGATTCCCCGATTTTTTTCTATTTATTGATCTGAATGACCTTCACGCTCGCTCGCGCCATCCTTTTGAGGATTCAAACTAATTAGCCAAGAAAATCCACAATGAACAAAAAGACGGGCCGTTTACTGCTTTATTATTGCTTTATATCTAAATCAAAAAAAATCTTTCCTTTAATATTGTTTTGTTTTTATACATATTGGAATCTTTATTGTTTTCCTTTGGTACCACTAACAATTTTGCAGGGGCTGAAAAATAAAAAAAATTGATTATCTATCATTTGCTCTCCTAAGAGGATTGTCCAGAGGTACGTAATCGTCACATCTCATTTCAAAGATCGCAAAAAAAGAGAGAGAGAGGGAGTTTTCTAATTAAAAAAATTATGTGTAATACTTAATTATCTTTTCCTTTAAAAAAATTGTTTCTTTTTGCAAAAAAATAAAAATAAAAATGATCATTATATATATATATATATATATATATATATATATATATATATATATATATATATATATATATATATATATAGAGAGAGAGAGAGAGAGAGAGAGTTGAACTACGATGACCAGAGCCTCAAAACGAGGAACGTAGGTAGTCTTCGAGTTCGGTCAAATGCTTTAATTTACTCTTTAAAAAAAGATGTATTTTTTATGTGTTTTCTTTTTGTTTCCCAAAACATGAAAAGGCGGGAAATCCCCTCACCGTTATTTTCCATTGTCATCTTCAAATTAATCATCCCTCTTAACCTCTCATAAATGCATCACTACTTGATAAGTGCATCGTTCACTCTCGATTAAAAAAACAAAAAAATTCAGTAACTCCTACTTCGAGATGTCAGGGTCTACCACTTCTTAAAAAAATGAAAACAAGAAGAAAAAAAACCCGATAGGAAGCCAGAGAAGAAAGGAAAGCTCAGAAAGCCAAGAAACCAAGAAAGCAGAAAAGTCTGGAAAGTCGGGAAATCCAGAAAAGTCAGGTAACTCAAGGATCATACGCAACAATTCAGGACTAGGGGCTTTCAAACCCCAGGGGTATATCTTTTGCCCATATTGATGCCTACAGCCCATCCTTGCAAGAGTATGTTCACGAATCTATTTGGTCTCCGTTATTTCAAAAGTCCAACTAAGTCCTCAAATCGAGCTTTCCAAAGTATTTTATCTATATTCGAGTCTGGTAAAATTCTTACTTCCCCTATATTAGCTTGTCGAGTCTTCTTCTTGATCTTTGAGCACCATTTATCGCCGAAATATTTGTTATATGAAAAAAAAATGACGAGTCGACTCATGTAAAAACATGATAAAACTACACGGGTTGATAATGAGTCATTTCACAATATGGACCCACAAACCATTAATAAAATAAGTTCGATAAAGCAACCTTCTGTCTTGGTAAAAGGTCATCTTCGACCCATTGCGACCGAGCTATTAGTCGCACACTAGGAGCTTCCAACTATACACCAAAACCCTTTCAAATACCTAAAAAACCATATACCAAAGCCTAACAATCCCTAAGATCCAGCTTCGCAAAACTGGGACTGCTTCACCCTTATATATACATTCATCAAGAGTGACCATTTTTTTATCCCAAGAGAGATAAGACAGATATCTCTTCAAGCACTCTCTCAAATTGCTCCGAGAGGTCAACAAAAAAAAAAAGGTGCAGGGTTGAAAAAATAAAAATAAAAATAATATATATATATATATATATATATATATATATATATATATATATATATATATATATATAAAGAGGTCTGTGCATTAAAAAAAGAAGAAGAAGAAGAAGAAGAAAGAAAAAGAAAAGAAGCCTCTCCTGAGCAATTTCCTCAAAATCTTTCTCTCGCAACAAAAAAAATATCAATCACTCTTGGAAAACCCTATAACCCATAACCAAAGCCAAAAGCCGATCTCCCAACCATATATACAATCAGGTCTAGAAACCAAATTCACATCCAAACCCACAGCTTAAAAGGTCAGCCAATGATCGCTTTGCGATCGCCTTTCCGAAAATAACCAAATCCACAGCCCAAAATGCCTTTGAGCAAGAGGCCAATCAAATCCTCAACCCTAAAGCTAATTCATCTCAAATACTTAAACACTATACCCTAACCTAGTTGCCACCTATAGCTCTGTTTCAATCGGTTATAACGTGATCTGGGTCCAGGACAGAACTCTTTACTAAAGACATAAAATTATCAAAAGATAAATGTTAAGTAGAGTCCATGAAACTTGTGATACTCTGCAATAAACTCTGGATCATGACTCTTCTTTTGTCCATTAGAGTCATCCTTTTTCTTTGAGCATACTCATTTATGTCTCCCACAAAAAGTCTTTCCAAATCGAATCTTTCTGTGGCTATCTCCAGTTAATCTCTTCAGGAACTTGCCCGTCCCATCTTACAAAATATGGTTCATCGAGTCATTCTGGGGCTTATCCCGCCAAACTCATTGGATTGATAAATGCTCATCATCTCTAGAAACAACTGTCCTTTTCATCTCACCTGAATAAATGAAGAAGCTACAAAATTGTGATCGCTCAAGAATAAGCGGGTTATCATCGCATGCACTGAAAGACCGGCTCCCTATGAGGTAAAAGCTCGCTAGGTTGAAAATCCGAAAGGGCGGCCTAAGCAAAAGTTAGAGCACAAAAAAAAAAAAAAGTGGTCCCTTTAAGGCATCGGTTAGTAGGATTCACTAATCTTGATTGAATTCCTTTTTTGAATGATGCACTAGTCAAAAGACTGAAAAACAACCCTAAACTTCACCCACCTCCATCTCAAATATCACAATCAACTCCTATACTCATAACCCTTCAAAGCCAACCAGAAGCCACATCTCAAGCTCTTATATTGCATTTCCATCACCTTGCTTTATCTTGTCTTAACATGTTTAAAAAATAGATAGCACACATGTATATTCAAAAGCCCATTTTTGAAGGAGAGAAGTTTTTTCATTTGCATGCTTGCATCTTCTTTTTGCATCCTTTTATTGCATCTTATCAGGTCTTCTGTCGCATCGGCCTTTGGAAAAATATAAATGTTCTACCAACATCTCGCCAAGACCACCTCCCAAAGATCCTCAACAGCATCATCAAAAGCTACACAAGCCGATCATCGACAACATTCTGTCACAACGCTTCTCCTATGCTGGGATAAACACATTTTAAAAAAAAAAATTGCATAGTTTCTCCTATGCTAGGATAAGCACATTTGCAAAAAAAAAAAAAAAATCGCATCACTTTCCCTACGTTTTGGAAAGCTCATTTTGAAAAGCAGCATCACTTTCCCTATCCTGGGGAAAGCTCATTTTGAAAAGCAGCATCGCTTTCCCTATGCTGGGGAAAGCCCGTTTTAAAAAGCAGCATTGCTTTTCCTATGATGGGGAAAGCTCATTTTGAAAAGCAGCATCACTTTTCCTATGCTAGGGAAAACTCATTTTGAAAAGCAGCAACACTTTCCCTATACTAGGAAAAGCCCATTTTGAAAAAGCAGCATCATTTTCCCTATGCTGGGGAAAACACGTTTTCAAAAGTTGCACCGCTTTCCCTATGCTAGGGAAAGCTCGTTTTAAAAAGGTTCCATCGTTTTCCCTATACTGGGAAAAACGCGTTTTGAAAAGTAGCATCGCTTTCCCTATGCTAGGGAAATCGAGTTTTAAAAAGGTTTCATTGCTTTCCCTATGATGGGGAAAGCGCGTTTTAAAAAGGTTTCATCGTTTTCCCTATGCTGGGAAAAGCGCATTTTGAAAAATGACATCGCTTTCCCTATGCTCGAGAAAGCACGTTTTGAAAAGTGGCATCGTTTTCCCTATGCTGGGGAAAGCGTGTTTTGAAAACGGTGGCATCGCTTTCCCTATGCTGGGGAAAACACGTTTTGAAAAAGGGTTCCATCGCTTTCCCTATGCTGGGGAAAACGTGTTCTAAAAAGGGTCCTACCAGTTTTACCTATGCTGGGCAAAACGCACCATCTATCTCACCTAGTGGCTGTTGTTTGTTTGCATAAGGCCGAATTACGTTTGGTCTGATTTCATTTATTAAGGGATACGTAGGCAGCCTACTTCGATAGGTCCGACCATTAGAGCATTTAATTTGCATATATGTTTAAAAACTACGATAACCTGCTATAACCGACTAAATATGTCCAGGGCATGTAAGATTGGAGCTACTGCATCATAAACTGCCGCATTTGCATCTCTCCCCATTATAATTTCCACGAAATTGGGAGTCTATTTCTTATCAACGATGTTCGTTTACTCAGTAAGCTTCGGGTTACCCGTAAACTCCATCGTTGAGGGGCTCTGTAGATACCACAATTTCGTACCTCTGATATGTAATCTTGACATAAGATATCAAGACCTATTAAACACTAACAAATGGCAAGTTCCATGGTTTAGATTGTAAAAAAAATGCAAAAGAAATGAAAGGATGCATGAATAGTGAATTACAAGGGGCCAAAGTGTCAAAAAGAGAATAAAGAAGGCAGCTGGCACACCAATGACATCACTTGGCGCCACACCCACATCCTCCATGGGTAGCGCCCAATAGTACCCCTGCACTGTTGCGTTCTGCTTTCGGTACAATCTCTCAAACGCGCGGTACAAGTCGATTAAGTACAGAAAAAGAAAATTTAATGACGAAGGAGTCCCTCATCCAGCATATAAATAAAGGTGTCCGGCTTCAGGAATGAGGACGAAACAATTTTCACACACTTCACACACCGCTTACGCTTTACGCAGAAAGTGATCGTCCTGAGAGATATCCATCTTCTAAGCCTCAAAGCTCCGTCAAATCTCCCCCAAACACAAAACCAACCAGTCAAAGTGAACCTTAGACTCCCCGCTAGGATTTTACCCTATTCCACCAATCCAAAAATCTCAAAAAGAGCAGTTGCTCTGCCCGAATTCAGACGCCAAATCCGCTAGAAGCATGCAAACAACAACAAAAAGCAAGCAGTTGCTCCGCCCGTTTCCCGGTGCCAGAAAGCAACTTTCGAAAATAGTTACTCTGCCTGAATCTCCGCAACAACAAAATACTCCCTTTCCCTGAAGGACAGAGTGAGCACACCCACGCTCTTAAAAGTAAGCCTTTAAGAGGTTTAATAAAAAAGTGATATTTTCAGCCGGTCCGATGTAATAAATGTAAGCAGTTATACTGCCTGAATTTCTATAGAAAATAATACTAAAAAGAGCTATTACTATGGGCAAATATTTATAAATATATTTGTAATTCCAGGAAGGAAGCGGTTGCAAGTTTGTAATATTGTAGATACAGATATATATGTTTAAATGTTTTATTTCATCTGCTAAATAAATACTCCCTCCGTCCCTAAATAATCGTCCTAGTTGACCCGGCGCACATTTTAAGAAAAAACAATTGACTTGATTATTTATATTTGTTTAATGTGTAGTTTTCTTTAAAGCCCATGTGTATGTGACCCATAATTAAAGTAGAGTGAAAAAGTAAGAGTAAAGTAGTAAAAATGATGTTCTAAAAAGGGTAAGTATCAAAGTGAACAATTATTTTGGGACGGGCGAAAAAGGAAAGGAGGACGATAATTTAGGGACGGAGGGAGTATAATAAAAGCATATTTTAGCCAAAAACTATTTTTGAGACCGAAAGGGTGAGTTACATAACACCTTCCCACCTCGTAACTTAGCCTTCGAACCCTTTTTACAAACTCTGGTTTTTTTTTGTTTTTCTTTATTTTTTTCTTAAAATAAAGATGACGACTCTGTTACAGTATTTTGGATCACAGTGAGGCCCGCAACATCCTTTTTTTTTTGTACTTTTCTGCTTTCCTCTAAATAAGGAAAGATGAAAATAAAAAGGATGATGCATTTTCTGTATTTTGTTTTCCCCTAAATAAGAGAGAATGAGACATGGAAAAATCCAAAGCACTCATAGTGACCCAAAATGAACCCAAGTCCACAGTGAGGCAGGGCGTGTTCCCACGCGCCCTCGCAACATCCTTTTTTTGCACTTTTCCATTTTCTCCTAAAAATGGAAGATGTGAATGAAAAGGGTGATGTGTTTTATGTATCTTGTTTTCCCCTAAACAAGGGAGGATGAGATACAAAAAAATTCAAAGCACTCATAGTGGACCCAAGCACACTCAGTGACCGAGGTGCAACGCGCTTTGGACAACACTTTTTTTGCACTTTTAATTTCGTTTTCCCTTAAACAAGAGAAAATGTAATAAAAAGAGTGATGTCTTCCCGAACCGCGTGTTCCCCTATAAAAGGGAACGCGCGATCGGGGGAATTTTTTGGGGCACTCACATACTCAAATCAAGAATCGAGTGAAAGATGTTCTGGACAACAATACCCTTGCAAAATGTTTACGTAAATTGCTTACCACCTGCAAAAACACATTCAAAAATTAGGGCTTTTCTAAAATTCTCTCTGGCTGTTTCTCACGTCACTAACCCTAACCCTAATTTGGGTTTCACCTTCATGGCCGCGCCGGATGGCCTGGAGGCTCAACCTCCAGCTACCCATTCCATACACGTAAGGTGTCTCTACCATGCCTACGGCTCAGCCTACGTCGGAACCCACAGGTGTACCGATGCCTAAGACTTATGCGACAATAACTGCTCAACCAAAATCTTTTGTTTGTAACAGCGCTTCAGTTTTGAGCGCGATCCCTCTTGCACCAAGACAACCTACGACTATTAATGGCGAGCCAGGATGCCTATTCACCCCTATCGAGCTTGAAACTGCTGACAAACAGTTTGTTAACACTATAGTGCTTAAATTTTCGGCTGGTCGGCCTTCAGTTTATGCTATTCAGGAAGAGATAGCACGTTCGTGGAAGCTTACGGAGCCTTTTGTGGTAGGTCTATTGGATCCTAGACATGTTATGGTCAGATTATCGTCGGCAGAAGACATGATTCTTGCTTTGTCTAAGGAATCTCATATGATTCAATCTAGTATGTATCGATCTTTTAGGTGGTCTCCAGATTTTGCCTTCAAGAAGGATAGCACGAAGGTGGCCGTATGGGTTCGTCTCCATCAGTTACCATTGACCTACTATAATCCATCTTTCTTGCAATGTATTGGTAATTCATTAGGACGTTTTTTAAGGGCTGATGAGAAGACTTTTGCATTATCTCGTCCGGCTTTTGCTCGAATATGCATAGAAATTGATGTTTCAGAATCGTTACCATCGCGCTATTGGATTGGAACTAGCAAAGATTATGGTTTTTGGCAACCATTGGAATTTGAGGGCAATATTTTGTATTGTGTGGGATGCGGTTTGCTGGGACATACCAAAGATCGATGTCGCAAGGGGCAGAAACGTACACTAGTGCACATTGCAAAGGATGATGAAGCTTGTACATCCAAAATTCCTATGCAAGATTTACAAGCTGGTAACATGGGGAACAGCAGTGCACAGGCTGGGCAGAATATTTCGAAGGATACTTTGAATGGAAAGGACAAGGAAAAGGTGTTTCCCACTACAGATAATCATCCAAGTCAGAAAAGATGGACTCTAGTTAAAATTCTTAAAAATCCTAAACCTGCTTCGGTTTCACAATTAAAGGTTGGGGAGGAGTGTTTGAAGGATATTGGGGTGAAAGGGACAAATCAAGTTGACGATAATATTCAGGATAAATCTACTGAGAATGTTTCTGTTGAAGCTACTACTCAGGATAAATCTGTTGAGAATGTTTCTGTGGAGGAATGTGTGGAACACAATAACCCCTTTGCAACTTTGGTTGATTTAACTGAGGAAGAGGCTAATGAACGAGGGACGCGGGATAATGTTCCTGAATTGGCGGGAAAGGCAAATACAATTTCAGATGATAGGGGAGCCGATATGGAGAATGACAATAATAGCAAACATGCAGCTTGTCATCTTAATAAATTTCCTTCCTTTTCTGATCTAGATGGAATAAATGGAGTTAGGGGGCTGGATTCTCCAACATCTCTGGATCACGTTGGGCACAAAAAGTCTACCAAACTTACTCGATCTGCTTCGTTGGACGACTTAAGGGACTTTCCACACTCGTCTTCATCCATTAAAGCCTTTCAACAACATTGTAGAGAGCAAGTTAAAGGTAAGAAGAAGAAAAAGAGTAAGGCAGCTCAAACCAAACGTCAAACTAGGGCCAAAACTAAGGCTTAGGTAACATCATCTTCTTGATTTTTTATATGACGATCATAATATGGAACGCTCGTGGTGTGGGTAACAAGGATACAATTTCGTATTTGAAAAAGATATCTTCGCATCATAAGCCTTTTTTTGCTAGCTCTTTTAGAGCCCAAACTTGATGGTGGTCGCATTTTCACAACTGCTCGTAAGCTTCAGATGGCTAACTGCATGCATTATAGTCCTTCCAATACACATATATGGCTGCTATGGGATAAAATTGTTAACGTTGATATTTATAGAGTTTCTGCCCAACATGTTACGGTGAGAGTTACTGGCCCTAATAATCTTTGTAGTTTGGTTACAATTGTTTATGCAAAATGTAATAGGGGGGATCGCCAAGTTTTATGGCAAGAGTTACTGGATATTGCCAGCAATATTAGTGAGCCATGGATTATAGGAGGTGACTTCAATACTCAATACTGTTTCGTTGTCAGCCGAAAAGCTTGGAGGTAATGGTTTTGATTATGGTAGTATGGATGACTTTAATGTTTTTATGGCACAGGTGTTATTGATGCTGGATATGAAGGCTCCATTTACACCTGGTGTAATAATCAGAAAGGACTCAGTCGCATATGGGAACGCATTGATAGAGTTCTTGTGAATGGCATGTATAAGGCAATATATCCTTCTCTTCGAATCTCTCACCTTTGTAGAGTTCATTATGATCATGCGCCTTTGTTAATAGACTTTCAGCTGCTCCCCAAGGCTAAAGGTTGCTTCAGATTCCAACGAATTTGGATTGATCATCCAGATTTTTTGAAGTTTGTTCAGTCTATATGGTGTAGGGATTGCTATGGGACGCCAATGGATATTCTTCATAGGAAACTCATGCTTCTTCGCTAGGCTTTAAAGGATTGGAATTGGTCGGTTTTTGGGCATGTTCAGAAAAAAATTGTAGCTTGTCAGGATGCGATTTTGAGGTATGATCACTAGCTTCAACAAGGCTGGGACACTTCTATGGCAGATTTGCTACATCAAACACAAGAAGAGCTGAACCAACTTCTTAAATGGGATGATGAAATGTTACAACAGAAGGCTCGTATCAACTGGCTTCAAGATGTAGATCGTAATACTAGCTTTTTTCATGCCTCTCTTCGTGATCGAGCTGCGAGGAATGTCATTAAAATTAAATTGCCGGATGGTTCTTGGTGTTCAGATGGGCCTACTATGGGGAATATGGTTGTGTCATTTTATACTGAATTGTTCTCTACTTCTAATCCTATAATTAATGATGATTTGTTTTCTTCAGTTAACAATAGGATTGAAGCGGAAGATAATTTTGCTATGATGGCGCTTGAGCCCTCGGTTCGCTGAAATTTGGGATGCAGAAGGGGTTAAAGGTCGATAGCGCTCTGGTCCTCGATGGTTTTACAGGCACTTTTTCATGCATCTTTGGGACATTATTAAAGGGGATGTTATTACAGCAGTCATGACTTCTTTAATGGTGGTATCCTTCATAGAGGTATCTCCTCTACGATGATGGTTCTCATTCCTAAAATTGCTAATCCAAGTAACTTTGGTGATCTGCGTCCCATTAGCCTATGTAACTTTACTTGTAAGATTATTTCCAAAATAATGGCTAACAGATTGGCAGATATTTTACCTAAGATCATATCGATGGAACAATCGGGTTTCGTCGAGGGGCGAGCTATTCGAGGATAACATTGCCATTAGCTCATGAGCTTATCATAAAATTAATAGTAAGGTTTATGGGGGGAACGTTGCTTTTAAGCTGGACATGTCGAAGGCATATGATCGACTGGAGTGGCCTTTTCTTTTAAAGGCTTTAGAGACTTTTGGTTTTAATTCTCAGGTTTGCAGTTTAATTGGAAATCTCATAAACAATACCTGGTATTCTGTTCGGATTAATGGGGCTAATTATGGTTTCTTTAAATCTTCGAGAGGTGTGTGGCAAGGGGATCCGTTATCTCCTCTGTTGTTTATCATTGCTCAAGAAATTCTTTTGACTATTGCTATTAAAAAGCGCTTTGATACGGGTCTCATGGTGCCTTATAGACATGGTCGTGGGAACATGGTTATTTCTCATCTTCTGTATGCAGATGATATGATCATATTCAGTAATGCGGGCAAGAAAACGATCTTATCTCTCCGGGCTATTTTACAGCAGTATGAGCACTCTTCAGGTCAGCTTATTAATTTACAAAAAAGTGGTTTTTATACTTCAAGGCATTGCTCTAGACATAAGGCTCATCGCATTGCTTCTTGGTCTGGTTGTGCTCGTCGTACCTTTCCGATGACTTATCTGGGCCTCCCTTTATTCTATGGTAGAGTTAAACGGCAGTATTTTGAGAATTTGGAAGATCGTATTCGGAAAAAAAATTAAAGGTTGGAAATCGCATCTCCTCTCTTTTGGTGGTAAAATAGCTTTGATCAAATCGGTGCTTAGTAGTATTCTTGTTTATGCCTTGGCTGTCATCAAGGTTCCCACGGGTGTTCTTCGGCATATTGAACGGACTATGGCAAATTTTTTATGGGGCAGTACGGATGGTCATAGAATACATTGGGTTTCTTGGTCCAAGATTTGTAGACCGGTAATTGAAGGTGGTTTGGGGATTCGATCTTTGGTTCAAGTCCGGGATTCGATGCATGCTAAATTAGCTTGGAATGTGCTGAAGGGTAACAGCTTGTGGGCTCGGTTCATGGCTATCAAATACAAGCGGGCAGAAGGGTTTGTGGCTCCAGCTACTGCTTCTCATGTGTGGCGGGCAGTCCATGCTCATATGACTTTCTTTTACAGCATAGCAAGTGGTTACTTGGTGAGGGTAATGTATCATTTTGGAATGATAATTGGGCTGGTAGCAGGTTGGAAGTTCCTCGGCCAATGGATATTAATCTCATAGTTAAGAATGCTCTTTCTATCATTGATCAGCTGCTGCCTCTCATTCCAGCTTCGTCTCATGCAGCCATTTCGAATATACAGCTGGTTGATAATGAGCTTGATAGTTTAATGTTTTGTGAAACATCCAATGGAGATTTTGACACTAAAACATGTTGGAATTTGCACCGAAATCATGAGCCTACTCTATATTGGGCTAGAAGAATTTGGCAACCTTGGATTCCTACGAAAATTAGCGATGTTGCTTGGAAACTTTTCTATGCTGCTATTCCGGTCGATTTAAGGCTCAATTCTAAACATGTTCCTGTTGTTTCTTGATGCATTTGTTGCCGTAATACTCCAGCCCAGGAATCTGTTGAACACTTGTTTTTGCAATCTGAAGTTGTTCGTGAGTTATGGTGTAAGTTGGCTCTTCCCTTCAACAAGATAAATTGTTATGCTTCGATCCCTCATTTATTTCATATATGGCTTGAGGGGGTCTCGGTTCGTACCCAATTTGGAGCGGTTCAAGTCGGAATTCTTCTCTATGGGTGCTGGACTATTTGGAAAGCTAGATGTCTCGCGATTTTCGAAGATGTTCAAATTTCAGTTGATAATCTTTACATTCAGGTTTTGAATGGTCTTAAAGACATTTTATGGATGTTTAGCCCGAAATATGTTAGTAATGCTGTTGGTCTTCGAAGCTTACAAAGTTTGGATCTGCCGATTAAAAAGGTTAATCTGTTTACAGGGTCTTGGATTCGTTGACAGCCTCCTGCTCCTAATTATGTTAAACTGAACACTGATGGCTCTTCCATAGCGCGTATTGCTACTGGTGGTGGTGTCATTCGGGACTCTAATGGCTTTTTCCTCTTTGGTTTTTCTAGGTACTATGGTAATGGAACTAATACTAGTGCAGAGTTTCAAGCGCTACGTGATGGCTTGGTAATGTGTTCCGAATTGCATTTTGATAGAGTTTTGGTGGAAATGGACTCTATGGTTGTAGCCTCAGCCATTAAAGGTCAAAGTAACTGTCCATGGATCTTTACTTATGATTTGCGGCGTTGTTTGAAGCTTCTGGGTACTAATGAGCTTCATCATGTGTTTCGTGAAGGGAACTTTGTTGCTGATCGTCTAGCTGCTTTTGCCCATGGGACTAGGAGTGATAAGAATTTTTCTTTGGTTCATCAGCTTCCGGGGGAGGTTCTTCGTGCTCTCCAGCATGATGCTCTAGGTCTTTTTACTTTTCGTAGGAAAGATTAATTGTTTGTATTTTCTTTTCGAGGTCAGGCTCCTCCGTCCTCCCTCTTATAAGGGCAAGGCTGGTTGTCCCCCTCTAGTTTGTATTTTTTTTTTCCTATATTAACAAAACTCTGCAGGGTGCCGTCCCTGCTTCCTCAAAAAAAAAAAAAAGTCCACTAACACTTGGGTATAATGGATAGTTGGCTGGGCACAGCCCTATCTGCTCGTCTTGCGAGCATGTCTTGCCAAGCAATACGAAAGCAATTTGTATATGATAAATAAACAATTGTATTGACAAACAATAAATAAAAGAACTTACCTTTTTATTGATAAAATGATAGTGACCCCCAACGGGGCTGGGGGTCTTGCCCGTTGGTACATTGAGAATTTGTTCAATGGTAATATTTTTTTAGATGGCCGACGCGGGGGGATGCCCGACCTTGCGCGCAGGGATCATTGTTAGTGGATTAGGTTGGCCTCATCGTGCGTAGGGATCGTTGTTGGTGGTGTTGTATGACGTCTCTTTTTCAAAGACTTTGATTTCTTGCTCGAGAGTTGAGATGATGAGCTTCTGCTTCTTTCTTTGAGAGTTGAGAACATACTCCCACATTGCCCATCGACTTACTGTTAAACACTCCTACCTCGCTGTCCGTGTAAAATTTAGCTTTTTGGTGCGGGATAGAGGTGACCATCTCGAATTTAGCCATGGTCGTAGCGCCCAAGATGCAGTTGTGGGGGGACTAAAGGTCTATCATTAGAAAAGTGATAGTTTCTTCTCAGGTTTGAACTTCATCCCCGATGAAGGCTTCTAGGTCAATAGTCCCTTTTACTCTTACTTGGTGGTTGGTGAAGCCTTTTAGTTTGCCCGAGTAAGGCTGCAAGTGGACATATGCCAATTCCAGACCTTTGAAGCAGGAATATTACATTATATCCTTACATGTTCATGTGTCGATCAACACCCTGTGGACGAGGGTAGAGATCACTAACGGTTCTTCGGAGGTGGGGTGCTCGCTAGCTCACTCTTAGCAAAATAAATGATTTATTCCCTTGCTCGCTGGATAGCATGTGTATTGACGGATTTCGTCAGCGAGTATATGTGTCTGTCGAGTTGAGTGTTGCTCGGCATTTCCTCCATGATAACATTTACGACCCCTTGAATCTAAGGGATCTGTCCTCCTCTTCTTCTATTGGGCTACTGATTATCTTCGGCGTTGTTGCCCGCTCCTTGGTCTTTCTTGAAACAATTGAGCTTTCCCGTGTTGATCAGCTTCTGAATTTCCTGCTTCAACACATTGCAGTTTTCTGTGCCATAACCGTGGTCGTGCTGAATCTCTGCCTGGGAGTGGAGGTTCGATTCTGATCTCTGCGTGAGCGGTTGTTTCCCTCTTGGCTCTGGTCAGCTGGCATGGCCGAGTAGTCATAAGTCTTGTCTTTTCCTTTGGGATTGTCACCCTTATTATTTTCTTTCGAGTAAGAACAAGTGTGAATTGGCCAACAATTCTGCTTTTGAGGCGCTGGGGTTAATTGTTAGTATGGTTTTCAATGGCCCCGACCTCGTGTTGTTCAGGTAGCAAAATGTGATCTATGGGTCGCTGGTAGCTGTCACCTCGTCAAACATCTCCTCGAATTGCTTGAGGTAACTGCTATAAGACTCGTGATCACCCTGCTTGATCTTACCGAGATCAAACATGTTTTTGGGCGTAAGCCCTACTGTGTCGAACTTCTCCCTGAGCACTTCCCAACTGTCGATAAATCAGCGGGGAACTCTCCCCAACCATGATTGTGCTTTGCCTTGGAGAGCGCCTTCGAAAGCTCGCATCTTTAGAGCTTCGACATCGGTGACCATCCGGACTATTGATTTGAATGACCTGAGCCAATTATTTTCCCATGTCTTCCCGAAGTACTTTTCGAATTGTGCGAAGGTCACTCCTTGTGCGGGTGGTGCGTTCTCGATTTTCGGGATGAACGGACTGCCTTCCCCTAGTTTTATGGCTCCGTAACCGAGCTTGGCCACGACTAACTCGGCCATTTTCTTGGCCATGTCTTTCTTCATGGCCTTCATCCAATTGGCTAGACGTTTCTCAGCGTCTACAATGAGCCTAGAAGAGCGGGACGAACTTTTTCGAGCGGGTGTATTCTGACCGCCGACTGTGTCTTCTCTTAGATTTCGACGGTCGTGTTGAGTGAGCAACAGCGGAATATTCGATCGTGGGGGGATAGTATGTTGGATCATATGAGGCTTCAACCTTCTGGTCGGTGCGAGCTATGTGCCTTGGTCGTTGTTCCTCTGCCTCGACATACTCACGAGCTCTGTAACAGCCATGCCCCTCCACGCGGGCATGACACTCTTGTCCGTGATGATGATGACGATGGGGTAGATTCTAGCGGCTGTTCTGGCTTTTCGCCTGATCATCTGTCCCCTGCTCATGAGCCTCTCGATCTAACAGAATTTGTATGACATATAGAAGTCGCTCGGAGCGGGTAACTGTTGTGGGGCCTAACCACCACAAACAGTCAAAGAGTTACTAGGGGCTGGTAGCGCAAATTCAACGACTGGCACCTGGTCTGACCCAAAGTGAGTAATTGCTGATTGAGCACGTACATCTTGTTGAAGTAGTCCACTTGGACTTGTAGAGCAACGGCCTATTGTTCAAGTTAGCCCAGTGCGGGGCCGCCTGGCTAGCTTGACCATTTTCATGCTACCGATTGAGATGATTTCTTAGGTCGCGGGCACGAGTTTGTTACTCGTTGATTACTTCACGAGAATCTTGCTGGTTTACTTGGTTTTGACTACTGTGGTGGGAAGACATTTCTTCAACATATGGAACGTCCTCCCCATGAGATGCACGCCAAACAACCATTCTTTGATTTCTCGTTTGCACCCCTTGTTGGGGTGCCTTCGGTGGTAAATCTCCGGGTGTAGCGGGTAGTGGCTAGTGACCAGTCGGTTGGCTCATAACTAGGTGGTTGCTAACAATGGCATGATGTTTGTTACCCTTACCAGCCATTTGTTGAGATGTTTTTTGGTGAAAACAACCAGAAAAACTTGAACAAAAAGTGTTAAGAGCTTTGTTTCCCAGCAATGAAACCAAACTGATGTGGTAAAAATCTAGCTTGGGTCGTTCGATTAATGAGTAGAATATCTGGGCTTGATTGTATGGCTTGATCTGTTTCCTTGAACCTGTCTAAGAACACGAAAACATATTAATGGAAGTGCAATGCTTGACCTCGCGAAACCACTCAATTTGACTTAGGTTTGAAGTTCAAGAAAGTGTGTGTCCCTTGTTCAGGGTTTATGGAAGGGTATTTATAGGCCCCTAATGTCATTGAATCTGTATAGGGTTCACTTCCATAGTTATCTAGTAGATTGAGGAGAAAACTCCTAAATCATAGGCGTGATAGGCGGCTGGCCGCGAGAATATTGGAGCAGATAAGGTAAGTGTTATGCTCGGATAAGGGAATCTTTGATCAGTCTTGAAGAGCAAGTCTTTGAGATTCCTTTGCTCAATACTTTCCCGGCTAGGTGATGTAAGTCTGAGGATGATAAGTGTAATTCCCAAGCATAGCCCCCTGGTCGGGCAGGCAAGGCCGGTGCTCGACCAGGCTTAGACGGGAGTTGTCTTGTTTCTCTGCTCGGATACCTTGTTAGCTCTATCCGATAGGCTGGTAGGTCTCACGCTAATTGAGCTCATGACTGACATGTGATGGCCTTTTATGTCTTGTTCATGATCGGGTTTAGGTCGGACACATCAATCTCCACCACAAAAAGGATTTCAAGAAAGCTTCCTCACCCGCCGAGCGTTATTGCCAATGGAAGATTCGGTTAGCACTGCTGCCAAACTAGTCTTTTAAGGCCATCAATTGAAAACCTCATTAGGGTTGACTTTATAATTTAGCAATATCTTAATTGTAATTTCTTTTAATTAAGGTTACTTTGGTCTTTATGTGATTTTTTCACACTTTGTTTAACTAGGGAGTAACATAGAGGAGTTTTTTAGCATTAATATTTTGTATATGAGACTTTTTTGATAGCAAAAATTTTTTGAGATTTTTTGGATGTAAAATTTTTTATTAGGACTTTTTGGTATTTTTCATAATATATTCTTATGTTGAATAGTGGCGTGTATTTAAACATATTATCTCATATGGTATTACAAAGACTACCATCACACAAGTTGTCAAATAATTTGATAAGCTCTTATCAAATAAAAAAGTTGATTATCAATTATTCGCTACATTTGGAATAAATAGTCTATTATTTTATTTTTAGATATTTTCATTTAAAAAACTTATTTTTAAAAATTAAGACATAAAAATATCATTTTATTACTAATAAATTATTATAAATATCATTTTCTTAAAAAATTGATTTTAAAACGAAACTCATTACCCAAAACAAAAAAATATTAATTATCAATTATCTATTCTCAATCAAATAAAACATTGAATGCAGATGACTAGTGTTGCTCGAGTATTCCATCACCATCACTTCATTTAGAAAATTATTAGTCTAAATTTGTACAAATGCGACTAAACGTTGCGTTTACTAGTCGATGATCATAAATTTCATTATCATTTGTCCACTTACCTACTCCATTTCATCTGAATTTTCTAGTGAAGGAATATCAAAAAATTTCTCAAATAAGTCTTTTTCACATTTTATTTTTCCCCCGCACCGAAAAAATAATCTATCTTTTTCACATTAATCATATTCGTAATTTCTAACTCATCACGTGTATAACATGTTCCTTTTATAAGGATATTTACGACTTTTTGATGATTTTTGTTCACTAAATAGATGGAAAATACACATGGTGACCTTATTAATTATAATTGTTAAGTACAATGATTATTTTGACAAAAAATATAATAAAATAAGTTTAATGAATTTTGGTTAAAAGTAAGGTGTCAAATTGATATTTAAACCTTTAACAAATTACCAATCGGTGAATAATGTCAAGTTTGCGAATTTGAAACATAAATTCGCGAATCCAACAAACCCGAGTATCGAAGTCTCTGTGAATTTGATTTGGAAGCGCCAGTCTGGGCTCGAACCGCCGGAGCGGCACCCTTGACGACCAGTGTGACTTGGGTTACAAACCAGTCAAATTTCATTTCCTCTTGCAGGAGTATCTCAACTTTTCCTGTGTGACACAAAGGATCTCACCTCTCTCTCTCTCTCTCCCTCTTTACACTGACACACACACGCACAAACCAACAGTCAGAAGAATGGTAAAGCTGCCTGACAAAATCAAGACTCTGCTCAACAACAAATGGCTAGTTTTTGTGGCTTCAATGTGGGTTCAATCTTGTTCTGGAATCGGGTATTTGTTTGGAAGTTTATCCCCTGTGATCAAGAGCAGGATGGGTTACAATCAGAGACAAGTTGCTATGTTGGGTGTGGCCAAAGATCTTGGGGATGCAATTGGATTCATTGCAGGAAGCTTGTGTGAAGTGTTGCCCATTTGGGCCGTTTTGTTCATTGGCGTGGTCCAGAATTTTGTTGGGTATGGTCTGGTTTGGCTCACTGTCTCTCATACCTTGCCCGCTTTCCCTCTCTGGCTGGTCAGTCTCTCTCTCTCTCTCTCTATCTATTTGTCTTCCCCCACCCACCTCTACACACATAGATGCATGACGTAGTTGTGGTCTTTGAATTCTTTATTCAGTTGGATATATGAGATTAATTAATAGGGGAAATTACTGGTTCTTGTAAAATTGGGATTAATTAAGTTCAAGATTGACTTACCCGTATATCAGTGGAGTGGACCTGTAATGATCTTGCTTTATCAATAGATTCAATACGCTTGATCTCGTCTTACCTCGATCCTAGAATGTCTGTCGTTGGCTTGTATATTGATTGGATCAAGTGCTACTCCCTTCGTTCTACCCGAGAGAGTCCACTTTCTATATTTAAAAGTCAACTTTGGCATATATCAAATCATATTCAACATACGGTTCTTCTGTTTTAGGTAATTTATGATTGAATTGCAACATTCATAATTTTGTAAAGATAACTAACTTTAGATTTATCCAATGCAGAATTAATTTCCACTATACCATTGAATCTATAATCTATTCTATTGCAAGTCTTTTACCTCAAACTTGTTTAGTTCTTTGTATAGCTTAATGTTGGGTTACCCTTAACAGTATCATGCGCCAGCAATATTAGATAAGGGGAAGCAGACAACTGAAAAGATGAGAAATGGATGCATTTCTTTGAACCCCAATCTTGTGTGTGTTCAGATTTGACAAATGATGAAAAACTGGTGAAGTGAGACGTCTGCGGGGGAGAAGTTGCAAAGAAGCACAGTTGGATCTGGTGATTTGAGATTTTATGCGTATGCTAATATTATGGCTTCTAGATGGCTGCATGGCTTTTCAATGTTCGCATTTTGACTTGAAATAGCTTCTTCAAGTTCAACAGTTTACACATGTTAGATCACTTGGGTTTAGTCTGAATAATTAATACAACTTGAGGTGTTTAATGGACACTGTGTGGAGACACTAATTAACGTTCAACCAGTGGTAACAACCAGAGTAGCTAAGATATTACTTTCAAGAAAGAAAAAAAGGAAAAGAATTAGTCTAGAATTCTTTCCTTTTGGGGAAGAAATAGGGTTAATCAAACTAGCTCGCTGTTGTTGGAAAATGTCTCAAATAGTAGTAATTATGGCTTGTGTTGTTTAATGGACATGGCCACGTGGAATAGAGCCTCGAGTTCAAGTGGTACCACAGCCAGAATTAGTTTATAAATTATGTTGAAAGAGTAAATAAAGTCTAGAATTCTCCTTTTTGCAAGGCTTTGTAACTCTGAACCTAACCTAGGAATTAGGGTTAATACTTCTGTAATCTCTTCGTATTGACCATTTTTTTTGCCATTGTCAACTCGGTTCATACCTAGGTGATCTTTATTACAACTGGAGTAATACACCCTCCATCCCCAAAACATAAGTCCTACTTCGATGTTATTTTGTCAACTTGATTAACTTTCACCAAAGATTAATAAAAAAATATTTGTCCTCAGGAAATTTTAAAAATTGCTATTCATAGTATTCCGAATATTGTTTCAATATTGATTTTTTTTTTTACCTAAATCATAGTAAATGTATGTTTCACAGTGACAGGTTTACTATCTAATATAGGAAGTCGACCCTTTTTTTTTTGGTACCGATATGTATCCCAAACTTGCAAGCATGCCTACTTACAGTTGCTGCATTTCAGCAACATAGGGTCTGGTCAAATATGTGGATTTATTTAAGTTTATCATGCTATGTATAGTATTTAGGAGTAAACAAATTGAGCCGAAGTGGCTTTAGGTGTACAAACATTTTCAGTCAATGATATGTATAAGAATAATCATATACTCCCCCTTGCTGCTACTACAGTCTATTTAAAGTCTCCAACGTTTGAAGTTTTTTAGGAATACATGTGATTTTTCAATTTTCAGAGCTGTTACTGTATCAAACTACCTGACTTGTTTCTATGTTAAGTTTACTTGTTAGTTTAATGTTCAATCAAGTATTTATTTTCCGACATCGAAAGAGGGAAGATAGACTCTCAGAGTGGGAAGGTGGAACTGTTGAATGGACGAAACTTGTATAGACATAAGTAACTCTATTAGGCAACGAGGCTGCCTACAAGTTACCTTTTGCATCAGGTATACGAGTGACAATAGGCATTGGTTGCTTTTCTTATAGGTGTGTAGATATGTACGTGGAACTGTTGATACATGTCTATCGTTCTTCCCAACAAGTTGTTTGTTCCTGGTACATTGACCATTTTTTTATTAAATCGTTAACTTGCATTCCACGTGCAGCTTTGCATTCTAATATTTGTGGGAACGAATGGTGAGACCTACTTCAACACAGGAGCTCTAGTTTCTTGTGTGCAGAACTTTCCAAAAAGCCGTGGCCCCGTTGTAGGGATATTAAAAGGATTTGCCGGACTGAGTGGAGCAATATTGACCCAAGTTTATACCATGATAAATATTCCTGATCAAGCATCACTTGTTTTTATGGTTGCAGTAGGGCCGTCAGTAATTATTACTGCCCTCATGTTCGTAGTTAGACCTGTGGGAGGTCACAGACAGGCTAGACAATCCGATACTTCAAGCTTTACGTTTATCTACAGTGTTTGCCTTGTCCTAGCAGCTTATTTATTGGGAGTTTTGGTTGTTCGAGGATCTATTCAGTTTAAACCAAACTATTCTCACGGTACTCACAATTTTATTGGTCATTCTCATTCTGCTTCCAGCAGTAATTCCCATTATGCTGGCATCGGAATCGAGATCACAAACAGAGGAAAGCCTTCTCCACGAGGCTCAGAAACAAGAACCGAGTAAATCTGATCAAGATGGGAACAACGAGATCATTTTCAGTGAAATGGAAGATGAAAAGACATCTGAGGTAGACTTGCTTTCGGCATTAGAAAGGAAAAAAGAATGGCTCATTTGCAAGCCAAGCTGTTCCACGCAGCTGCAGAAGGAGCAGTGAGGGTCAAGAGAAGAAAGGGCCCTCGCAGAGGCGAGGATTTCACGTTACTTCAGGCCTTGGTTAAGGCAGATTTTTGGCTCATTTTTTTCTCACTTGTACTGGCTTCGGGTTCAGGTCTGACAGTAATTGATAATTTAGGTCAGATGTGCCAATCTCTGGGTTATGAAAATACGCACATATTTGTTTCAATGATTAGCATTTGGAACTTTCTTGGTCGTGTTGGTGGCGGATACTTTTCTGAGATTATCATAAGGTACATGATCTAGTTTTTTTTTTTTCTCTTTTTTAATAATATTAATAAGAAAAGTAAAGAGTAATAACACTTTTTTTTTCTCCCTGGGTGAAGGGGGGGGGGTTGTTTGTGTGTAATGGGATTGAACTAGATCTCATACACTGTAAAGCCCTAGGTCTACCATTTGACCACCTCTAAGGGTTGCATTATCTAGTTCACTTTATCTCATCTTGTGTATTACCATCTCTATCCCAAAATGATGAAGAAATTTGGACACTCATTTTGGAATGGAGGGAGCATTAATTTGTTGTGAGATATCAATTCCTTTTTTCCCTGACTTCGTTTTTTTTCTTTTTGTACCAGAAATTATGCTTACCCAAGACCTGTAGCAATGGCTTTGGTTCAAGTCATAATGGCAATTGCGCTCTTCTTTTATGCTATGGGTTGGCCTGGGTCAATTTACGTGGTCTCCGTGCTGATAGGACTTGGCTATGGGGCGCACTGGGCTATTGTCCCGGCAGCAGCCTCAGAGCTGTTTGGATTGAAAAGTTTTGGTGCCTTGTACAATTTCCTTACACTGGCAAGCCCGGCAGGTTCTTTAATCTTTTCTGGGGTCATTGCTAGTGGCATATATGACTACGAAGCAAAGCAGCAGAGCACTTTGTACAGGCTGCTTGGAAAGGAAGACTCGCTTACTTGTCATGGTTACATATGCTATTCTCTCACTTGTGGTATCTTATCCGGTCTTTGCGTTATTTCAGTTTTCTTGAGTTTGATTGTTGTATACCGAACTAAGAGGGTGTACACGCAACTCTATGGAAGCTCAAGCAGTTGAAGAGTAGAAGCAAAGAATCTTGTTTATGTGTTCCCTTGAAAACTGAAAGCCAACTGCCAAATCAAATTGATTGTAATTTAATTTGAAGTTAAGCCCAGAATATTTCTGGCATTTGTGTATAGGATAAAGTTTTTCTCTCCCAATTGTGAGTGATCGAATATTGTACCTCTTGAAGTATTGAGCCTCGAGGGCATATGTGTTTGTACTCTTTCCACTACATATTACAGAAATACAAATTGCATCTATTCTTTTGAATCTTCTTATTTCAGTTCACTTTCTGATTCATACTTGTGTTAGAATTTAGAACGACTCGGGTACTAGTCTCAGGGATTGGCATTGCCGTATGCGGCGGTGTCCGACTCGTTGAATGTAGGTTTCTCACACTTGTTTAGTCGCCACACACATGTTCATGTCGTGTCGTGTCTAGGTTTTTACTAAATCTTGAGATATATTATGTCTGCATGACTTGTGGTTTATGCCAAAAGGCCAAATCTTGAATTACAATCCTATCAGAATAAAATCTCACTGCGACAGTGGGCTCTGCTCAGTCTCTTGGAGGAAGGTATCATTTTTGAGATGGTCAGTGACAGTTTACATGCCTCCCAAATGCAGTCAACCTATCTGGGTTCATAATCCCCCTGTGTGGACATTTCTACCCCTTGGATAATCAAAATCCAACTTTTTTTAGAAAACAATCTAACTAATTAATACATTTGGATTGACTTCCTCCATAAACTTGACAGGTAAGAGGTTTTACCAAATGACATGCATGCAATACAAGTAGACAGACAGTATGTACATACCTTACGCACATAAAAACTACTTTTAAATTTTAATGACAAGCACACTGTTTCGTAAAACAGTTTTTGCGTGGGCCCTTTCGACCTTAGAATTGATTTCCTTTTTCCTTTTTTTTTTTATCTTTTACAAAGATCGTAAAAATCTTATCTTATCATATACATGAGTTATAGAGATAGAAAATTACGGTCTGATTAGCCTACTCTTATAAAAACTATGAATGCATTCCTTTAAAGCATCACGCTAAATCTTGAAACACCGTGCTACTCAATTCCTTCTTCTCTCGAATTGAACTATAGCAAGTGTTTTTCCGCTAATATCATACATGCTTTAATCTAATAAAAATTAGTAAAATTCAAATGTTGAGATAGACTTGATTAAATTCTTTTTCTGAAGGATGGTTCAGAAAATGGTAATTAGACAGAAATTTGGAGAATATACATTTGCAACATTACTACTTGTGTTAAAATTCAGAAATTATAGTCAACTATGAAAAAGTGTTTAGAGAAGATAATATTTAGAAACAAAATATAGAAAGAAACATAGTGATATATTTTTGTTTTTCTTGAATATTTATAAGATGATTAATTTTACAAAATTAGAAATAAATTTGGTAAATTAATCATGGTTAAAATTTAACCATGGTTAGGGTTTAACCCATTATAAAAAGCAGTAGGCTATGGTTAACAAATAAATAAAAACTTTAAATACAAGGAAAACAATATGCAGCCTTTTTATTTTTTTTTTAAGAAACCATTTTCCCCAGATTTTTCAACTGTAAATTACTCCATTTAGGGTTTGTGGGAATTTTGTTTAAGGAAGGTGGGTCTTCATTTGTGCAAGTGATTGATCACGAAGGGACAAACAAATATTTTGAAGGAATTTCCCAGGGCCGAAGAAATTCCTCAGTGGCATCTCTTCGGCACCTTTGGGCCAGAACAATTTTAGGGTAATTTTATCATCTCTCTGTATACCTATACCTATCTATCTATATACATATATCTGATTTCATATCTGTACAATGTCGTTGGTTTTTCGCTTGGTTTGGTATGTGATGCTTAAATTGCTTTTTCTGGAAGATTCTTTGGTTATGATTGGAAGCATTCTAGGGTTTAAGACGAATTTTACTGTATTTGTTTACTTCGATTATGAATTATCGACTGTTGTAGATCTCTATAAAGATTGGTTTGTTTAATGTTCGCCATTTGGAGTTAAATTGAGTAGATTTATACTTTTCTCTAGTCCTCTGTGTGTGCGTGTGTGTGTGTTTAAATGCCTATTGCTGTTCTGTTCATGCCTGTCCAGTAGAGGCCTCTGGTAACTCTGTTCAAAAAAAAAAAGTAACTCTCTGTTCAAGTGAGCAGAATTAGAGTTTTGCTGATTTTACCTTGTGTTGATTTCCTTTTGATAACTAGGGATGGGTATGAATGATTGAATGAAGCTTCAGGTTAAACTATTTGTTTCCAACTCGTCACCACCAATTTTTTTTTGAAAATCCAGTAATCTTGTTGGTTCATTTTTATAATTGGCTCGACAGATTTTACTGTTAGGAACGGTTTTTGGAATAGTGCATGCATGTTTGGAATCCTTATTGAAAGGATGAGTATTTATTGTGTCGCTGGCATCGGATATGTCGTTATGCTGCTCCCTATGATTTGTTACCATATTTTGCGGCATTAATTCCATGTCGTATTGGGTAATTCACATCTCTTTTCTTATCGTTGTGTGTATCTATATCTGTTCAGAACTACAAATTATCGTTGATTTTAGCTGGATTTGCAAAGTGATGCTTTACTGTCAGTCTGTTCTTGCTCATAAATTCTTTCTGTAGATTGGATCTTTCGAGGGTTTAATAAATTCACTGACTTTGATTACTTTGAATAACGAAATATCTAGTGTTTTATATCTTAATAGACGAGTTTGTTCATTGTTTTTCATTTTGGGGGTGGATATGAGCAGACTGGTACTTTTACCGTTTCCTTGTGTTCTTGTATATGGCACAATGTTAACCAGATTTGATTATGGGTATTAAGTACAGCATGTGTCCAAGAGTTGGTAGATCAAATTTATATTTCAACGGTGGGCGGATATAGCTTATCATATATTTATGCATATTTCATTTATTTCTTGATAAACTAGTTTTCACATGAAATCTAGTGTTTAAACTGGGCAGTGGGCACTTTACTTGGTTTATGCAATTGCTTGTGCCATAATTGAGCTATAGCCTATATGTTTGCTATAGTAGCATATCCAAGAAGAAGTTTTTCAACCAAATCTGATTATTAAGTGTTGGGCACGGGTACTTGACACAGTTTGATGGGTCGGGTACGTATATCAGGTACCAGTGAGAGTCTTTGAGTCAGATGATCAAAATTTAATTTCCAATATAGGCTGATATAGATGGATTATCATATATTATGCATTTTTCATTAATTCTATATCAACTAGTTTTCACATGTAACTAGTATTTAAACTAGGCAAATGTGTGTGCTATAAATTATAATTGAGTTCGCATATATGCTTGTTAGTAACATTTAAAATGAGAAGCGTCCAACCAAAATCATTTTCTTATCTGATTAGTAAGTGTAGGACACGTGTACTTGGCACATTTTGATGGGTTGGTTGTGCATAGCATTTATACTAAGGCAATACTATTAGTTCTCAAATTGAATCATTTGTTGACCCTAATTTGTATTAGGGTTAATGGAGTTTCGCTGTTTGTCCTTTTTATTTTGAATCAAATGGTATGAATGGAAAATGAACGTAATACCAGAAGTGTATGTGTGTGTGTGCATCTTTCTGATAACTGTAAATTTAACAGGGTTTCTTCAAATTGGGTGGTCTTGTTGTTCATTTCCATAACTGTCTCTGCTGTTTCTTCCCTTCAACCACTAAAAAGGTTTTTGGTTCCTACACGAATACTTGGAAGTAGGAAGCAAGATAGAAGTGAGTGGAATTATGATTATGCTTATACTTATCATTCATGTCCTTTTACAGCTAAAAGTTTCGCGTCATTGTTTTCCTTTTCAGCTGAAGTAACTTTCCTCATCTGCATTCGTTTCTTTTTGTATTAGGGCTTGCAAATTTAAAGGCTGTTGCTCTGTGTTGCATGTGAGAATATTCGGCTGGCAGAGTTGGAGGCCTTAATACAAAAGAAAGCAAAACAAGATAAAAATTGCTTTGCATGACAAAATATTGTCGAGATGGAGTGTAATAAAGATGAAGCCCTCAGAGCTAAAGAAATAGCAGAGACAAAACTAACACAGAAAGACATTGGGGGAGCGCAAAAATTTGCCGTCAAAGCTCAAAACTTGTTTCCTGGTCTTGAGGGTCTTTCTCAACTTGTAGCAACTCTTGACGTGTACGCATCCGCCGAGAAGAGGATAAATGGGGAAGTAGATTGGTATGGGATTCTTGGTGTGGATCCTTCGGCTGATGATGAAATGATTAGGAAAAATTACAGGAAACTTGCTCTCACTCTTCACCCGGATAAAAACAAGTCAACTGGTGCTGATGGGGCATTCAAAATCATTTCAGAGGCATGGAGTCTTCTGTCTGATAAAGCTAGGAAAACTGCATATGACCAGAAACGAAACCTGAGAGCTACATATGAGAAAGTTGTAATTCAAAAGGCATCAATGCCAGCTAGCAAGAATGGTTTTCATTCCAGCATAGCGAATCGGCAAAAGACTTCTAATCCTCAGCCTGCTCAAGTGTATCCTCGTGCATCTAAGCCCAATACGTTCTGGACTTCATGTGCCAGATGCCTTATGCACTATGAATATCTAAGAGATTACCTCAACCAGAGACTTCTGTGCCCCAACTGTCAGCAGCCCTTCTTGGCTGTTGAGATGCCGGTCCCACCTGGAAACAATAACATGTCTACAGGTTGGCCTCCTCATGTGCAACATCAATTTTCGAACCATCACGTTGCTAGCAACTCGGTTCCTGCGGTTGGTGGAGTTGGTGCAACTAGTAATGTGAATGTTCAGCGAGGTCCACTCTCTAAATCAGGCACTAGTGTGAAGTTGAAGGGAGGCCATGAGGCAGAGACAGTTGCTGGAAGAGAGGGGCCCCTCCAGGCAAAAAGAAAAACTGACAGGTCCTCAAAAAAGAGGCGCATAGATGAACATAAGTCGAATAGTAACAGAAACGACTCCATACACCAAATGGCTACAGGACATGGAGCTAGTGTATATGTTAATGGGAAGGGTAGTACAGGAGGAGACAGGGTCCTTTTTCCTGGTAGCAGGCCAAATGGTACGAGGGAATTAACCCAGTCAGAAACTCGAACTATGTTGATGACAAAAGCCAAAAATGAGATTGTCAAGAAGCTGGATGAATGGAAATTAGCTTCCCAAAACGAGCGTAGGGGTGTTGAAAGGGAGAATGCAGATGCTCCTATCATTGATAAGAAAAAGCCCAATGTCAGTGGTATTAGAAAAGAAGGTGACATGAACCGTTCATCTCTTAACATTAAGAACTTAGTCCAGTCAAAACAGTCTTCCAGGCCTGCTGTTATCGTTGATTCGGTAGTAGAGCCCGTTGAAACCATCTCAATGAGTGTTCCAGATCCAGATTTTCATGACTTCGATCAGGATAGGACAGAGAAGTCATTTGGCGAAAACCAGGTTTGGGCTGCTTATGATGATGATGATGGGATGCCTCGTTTTTATGCCTTGATACATAGCGTGGTATCTAGAAGGCCATTCAAGATGCAAATCAGTTGGCTGAATTCCAAGAGCAATGCTGAGCTGGGCCCCATAAATTGGGTTGGTTCAGGATTTCCAAAAACCAGTGGAGATTTTCGAGTAGGCAAGCACGAGGTCAATCACACACTTAATGCTTTCTCTCACAAGGTTAAATGGACCAAAGGCAAGAGAGGGGTTATCCAAATTTTCCCGGCAAAGGGGGATGTGTGGGCCCTGTATAGGAACTGGTCCCCTGTTTGGAATGAGCATACCCCCGATGAACTGATACACAAATATGAGATGGTGGAAGTACTTGAAGATTATACAGAGGAGCAAGGTGTAACTGTTACTCCTTTGGTTAAAGTTGCTGGCTTCAAGTCAGTTTTTCATCAAAATTTGGACCTGAGAGAAGCGCGGAAG
The DNA here is from genome assembly GCA_013146195.2 of Codonopsis lanceolata. NCBI lineage: Eukaryota > Viridiplantae > Streptophyta > Magnoliopsida > Asterales > Campanulaceae > Codonopsis > Codonopsis lanceolata. Next base: position 57,550,243 of record CM028384.1, on the reverse strand, counting down.
ATTCCCAGAGAAGAGATGTTTCGTTTTTCTCATCAGGTCCCGTCTTTTTTGCTGACTGGTCAAGAAGCTCAAAATGTTCCCAAGGGTTGCCAAGAGCTTGATCCTGCAGCTATGCCGTCAGAACTTCTTCAGGTCATAACAGAAGCCCAGTCGGTGGAGAACGCAGAAAATGCTAAGGAAGAATTGCATGTATTGGGGAATTTTAAAAAAACTGAGGGCAAAGGAGTAATAACATATGCTAGAAAAGCAGTGGGGAGGAATGCCAAGGAAATCAAGGGAAAAGAAGGGTTGGGAAGTACTAATCAAGCAAAGGAATAAACTTAAGTGGTGGGTTCTGGGTAACTTTTTTGAAGTTGCGGAGAAGATCCCAGTTTTGGGCACAGCTGTATCTGCTACTTGAACACCATTTGGAAGGCAAAATTTTGGGGGTTAATTGTTGGTGGAAACCTAGCGAGGAATCTTTGTCAAGCTTATCTTACTGTTGGCTACCAGTAAGGATTATTTTTGATCTTCCTTTTTTGCTTTTTATATACACACAGCAAGTCTTATCAAGGACTAACCTTTTTACCAATAGAAAAAACTTGTGTAGCCAGATAGGATAATGTCCCTGGTATACTTTCAATGCTCTAGCTGATCATTTTTCACTTATCAAATTCAAAATTCGTCTCCATAAGCATACTTTTATTTCTTCTTCTTCTTTTTCTTTCTTGAATTAACAGGTGGATTGTGTAGTTATGATTTTGAGATTTTGAGATTTTGTGCTTGTTTCATAAACAGTTTTACCTGATGATCATCTTGGTAGTCGGCAACAGATTTTCTCTCTCTAGACATCCTAGGACTTTTGACATTGATGTTTTCCATTCAAATGCTGCACAATATTGAAATGTCATCTATCATAATTACCAGGATAAGGAGCTTTTCTTACTTCGGATAGCCTAGAATATATATAATCCTCTTTCAATGCATCTGATTAGAAACAGATTGAGGGTAAAAACTTTTTTCCCGAGTTTGGCTTAGTGTTTATGGATATATCATCATTATTGGTTTATGCCTTACATGTTAACTTATGTTGGGGTTCTTGTCAATTTAAAATAATTGTTGATAACATGCTTGATTATAGAAGAAAATTGAAGAGCCAATTTGTTTCTGTCAAATGGATATCATTTACCATGCTGCCGACGAAGTGTCCTGCAAATGCCTTCATCTTAAGCTGTAAGAATGATGCAAGGCTAACGGAATTTTTATGTATACTGACCAAACGCTCCTTGCATGTTAACTACTTAACTTATGGAAAGATTTAGTTATTTTTGCTGGTTTGAAATTGGTGAAAGTTTGGGACTCTTGTCAGTTTGAACTTTGAAGTGAAGGTTGATAGAGTTACTTGTTCTGAAAGACGGGCGGTTATTTCTTCATATACTAGCAGTGCTTTCCTGAGAGAGGTGATGGACCTTGATGACCAATGCTTGGCGCCAAACTTTCTCCAGCAAGTCACCATGCAAGGCAATGAATGATGACTTCACAGTTTTACCCCCTCCCGAAATTCATATATTGGAGATGCGTATATGTGCATTCTTAGTTTATTTCGTAGGGGGGGGGGTGGATTGGGATTGGAGCTTTAGGGTTACAGAAGGGTTACAGAAACTTGGGAGAGTGTGGGAAGGAATGGTAACTTAAGAGAGGATGATCACGCAACAAAGGTCTATTTTGAAGGTGGCATTGGCATATACAAGAAACATTCGAGGAATGCTGGCACAGTATATTAAGATATCATATCAGGATCAGGAAAGCTTTCCAACAGGTCTCAGTCTCTTTCTTGTATGTATCTGACTTCTGACAGAGATTGAGCAAGAAAAACAACTCCATTTATAAACATGGGTCATACGACTCATACCTTGACCTTCTAGAGTTCTAGAGTGCAAGGATTGCCATCGGCTCGCATGGACCAGGACCATTAATAAGCACATGACAGCATCGATGGTTGCATAACAAATTTGATTACGTGGACTTGTCTTCTTTTAGAAACAAATACTCCTGTTTTCATTCTTCGAAATTACAACAATGTGGAAAATATACGAATATACGATTAACTAAATCAATTGTTGTAATCTTAAATATACCATATAGACAGTTAATTACTCGTTGTTGACGTGGCAATTATTAAAAATAGAATCCATCATTTTATTTTTTTATTTTTTATTTGGCTTTTCCCTATAAAAAATCTAAAATGTACATACAAATTTTGAAATATAACAATATTTAACCTTTATTTAATCTTTTCTGTTTTATCTTAATATCGTTGTTAGGCTGATAATTGTAACACATTATCCATTAACACACTCAATTTAACCCACTAGTTACCCAACCCATTAATATTTTTGGGTTGAAGTGGCCAGTGGGTAACCCATTTCAACCCAATAATATTAATGGGTTGGGTTGGGTTAAAGCGGGTCGGATCCGTTATCCATTTTGACTCATGACTTTTTATGTTATAAATTTATGTTTTTTTGGGAAAAAATTTTTGGGTTGAGATGGGTCGACCCGTTTTAACCTGTTACCCGTTTCAACCCAACTCATTTCGACCCAACCTATTTTAACCCATTTGATATTTGGGTTCTAATGGGTTTCGACCTGTTTCAACCCATTACCCAACCCAACCCAAACCCAATCCAACCCATCCAATTGCCAGACCTAATCGTTGTGATATATTATAAGATTTTACTACTATTTTTTTTTTGAGCACATCGATCATTAATTTTAAAATATCTATCTAATCTTTAATATTGTTGTGATTTATTATTGTCTTTCTATTTCTCTTTTAACTTTGTCTTTCCACTATTTTTTTCCTCAAAATGCTGAAAGTTGGAGAGGAGTAAGGGAGGGTTACTTGGCTTGAAATCGTCCATCGCATTTTTTGTCACATTCGTTATCTCATTCAATTTTAATCATATATATGTTCTTGTAATTCAATCTAGTATTTTTTTTATATAATGATACGTATAAGACTAAGATTTAATGAGATAAATTTGAAGCCGAGTTAGCAACATGAAGAGAATAGAGAATGGGGAGAATAAAATGGGTGGGGAATCGGGATGATCGGATAGGCCGGTGGAGAGGGGAAGGAGGGAGAGAGGTGTAGGTGCTGCTGATATGGGAACGCTTAAGGGGGGAAAAGGAAGGAAAATGGTAGAATTTGGTGGGTTATTAATCTCTTCCTCTTTTGCACCTCTTTGAACATAAGGTATATTTCGAAATTCACAAAAAAAAAAAACTATGATTTATACTTTTTAAGTAGAATTATTAAATGAAATGTTTTAAAATAGAATAGTGATTGTTTTGTCTAGAACGCAGGGAGTATCTATATATCTATTAAAAGGAAAAAGTATACTAATAATAGAAAGTTTTCACCAAAGAACTTATTGACAAAAATAGAATGTAAATATTTCTGTTATGCAGGGATACATTTGTGAATAGCCAACAATTTCTACTAATACCGTGTGCTAGCCCACTGTTTTTGGTTGGTTTGACAGGTCATGTACTCATGTCATTGAAAACCCACAAACAATTACCAGCAAGGCAAAACACACCTCTGGGCCATCAGATTTTTCAAAAGGTTGCAATTAGGCCATCGAGACTTCAAAATTTTCTGATGGCCATCAGATTAGACTTTCTTTGCACGTTAATCCCTTTTGGATGGACGTTAAGTTAGGTTAAATGTCTATTTTGCCCCCGTCTTCATCATCATCACTGTGATAAAGTAACCCAGATCTGGGTTTTAAAACTCAGATCTAGGTTTATAAAACAATGAAATCTCAACCTTACTATCCATTAAAGCTGGTCTTGTCTGGCTCATGAAGGAAAGAAGGTTTTACCCAACCCACCAGTCGGCTCAAAGATCGGAAGAGTTGTCTGGTGGATCGTCAGCAGTAGAAGACATCACCATCCTCATAGACACCGACAACTCTTTTACCCACCCCACCGCCGCAACATCCGTCCGTCTCTTTGATCTTGTCCGATCCGCGACTTCTCTCTCTTCGGCCCACTACTGCCTCCTCGCCGAGACCTAGGCGACCTAGATGACATCGCCACGACGACTACATCGCCACTATCTCTCTCGCTCTTTCCGCCTCTATTTACTCCCTAGGCCAACTACGAGCATCTCCGTACGAGACCAAGCCGGTGGTGGTCACCTGGGTGATGAGTAAACTGGTTTGATTCGTCCAGATGTTTATCGATAGATCCGCGGGTTTGTTGATGATTTTGGGATTTTGTTTGAATTTAGGAATTTTGAATCTTCAATCTAGATTTTGTTTGAATCGAAAATTTGAATCTTGAATCGGGATTTTTCTGGTAAGGCTATGACAAAGCAAAATAGGTATTTAACATAAATTAACGGCCAAACTTAACGTCCATCCTAAAAAGGGTAAACGTGCAAGATAACTCCTAGATGCTGGTCATCCCGAAAATTTTGAAGTCTCGTGGCCTAATTGCAACCTTGAAAAGACAAAATTTCAAAGTGAGCAAAGCTACTTTACTAAAGAATCAAGACATACTTTCATAAAAAAATCCATCCATTTCCTTAATCCCCCATCCTTCAACTCCTTAATCCCCCCTGATCCCCAACCCGGCTATTTATGCCATCATCGCTTCATCGAGCTTCGAGTAGCTTGTAAAGCATCCCCAAAACCGCCTTCATCTAAGCCTGCCTCTCCCCGAATCGAAGCTCCTCCCGCCTCACCTGCTTCCACGTAAATTGCCGGAACAAAGCTCCTATCGCCGCCAGATACTCCACCGATTCTCCGCCGGATCTGAAGTTTCTTCTTCGCCTCTTTTACATTAATTTGAGTTTGAGTTTCAAATTTACATCCGTAATTGTTTTGAGTTTTTCATATATTGATTTGGTTATTCAAAATCGCTTTGTTGGGTTATTGAAAATCAGTTTGGTTTGGTTATTGAAAAATTAGTTTTGTTTGGTTATTGAAATTAGTTCAGGGTTTCAAGTCAAGAATTCTTCCAAGTTTTGGTTTGAGTTTCAAATTCACATCAAGAGTTGTCTTCTACTTCCGCTTCTTCTCCCCTGCATCGAAGCCTCCGCCACCGTTTCTACGTAAACTTCACGGAACAGCTCTCCTATCGCCGCCAGATACTCCACCGATTCGCCGCCTTCCGGATCCGTAGTTTTCTTCTTCGTCTCTTTTAAATTAATTGAGTTTGAGTTTCAAATTTATCCGTAATTGTTGAAGTTTTTCATATATTGGTTTGGTTATTCAAAATCGCTTTTGTTGGGTTATTGAAAATCGCTTTGGTTTGGTTATTGAAAATTAGTTTTGTTTGGTTATTGAAAATTAATTTGTGGGTTTCAAGTCAAGAATTCTTCCAAGTTTTGGGTTTGAGTTTGAGTTTCAAATTCACATTTATAGTTGTGTGTTTACTGTTTAGAAAATCACTGATTTTTTCATATATTGGTTATTGAAAATTAAAGTAGTTGATTTGTGGGTTTTAACATCACAAAGCAGTAGTAAAGTAGTTGTTCTACTATTGGTGTTTGAACATACTCTAATTCAATAATGTAGTTGTTTTTAGAAAATCACATCAAGAAAAGTGGTTGTTTCTAAATCGGCTTTCGCTTTTGAGAATTTAAAATCAAGTAATTTGTGTGTTTAAATTGGGATATATCGTCAAGAATTCTTCCAAGTTTTAAAATCACTATTAGTAGTCGCTGTTATTGAAAATCAATTTTGTGTTCGAAAATTTAAAACCGTTGATTTGTTTTGCTTTCATAAAAATAAGAATGAAATCACTCTAATTTTTTAGTTTTTGTTCTCCTACATTTTCATTACATTAGATAAAATTTGATGTTGACCACATATTATCATTTTCTCCCGCATGCTAATTGGATTAACCTTATTGTTTGCCTATCTAGGACCATTTGGATCGTTTTCTTTTGTTTTGTCAGGAGTAATGTTACAATGTTCCCACCAAATTCAGGTGATACTACCAAATTTTGACCGCAGAGGAGATCTTTAAGTCGTTGGAGAATCTCAAGAGTGGTTCTCCTCTTCCTCATAACGTGATCATGATGTGAATCCTTACAGCTGCTTCATCAAATTTACCCAAGTTAGTATTGGTTTTCCCGCTATTTTTCATGCATCTGATATGTTATGTCGCATATTTTGATTTTGATTCAATCCCTTTCTTAAAAAGTACGCTTGTGTTTATAATTGGTTTTTATTGGAGAATTTGTTATTTGGTCTTAATTTTATTTTATTTTTGTTTTTTCACCTTCCATGTTAAGATTATATCAATATGCCTTATGATCGTAGTTTGACTTTTGGTCATATTTTGTAATTTGTATCAAAGACTATTATTACTTGGGACTAGGTTGAGTAACTATATATATATATATATATATATATATATATATATATATATATATATATATATATATATATATATATATATTTTCTACTTTCTCTCTGCTAGCTCTCTCTCATTTCTCAAAAAATAGTTCATTCTTATTTGAATGACCGAAGTCTTATTCAAAATGAAATTTGAATGTCCGTCTCATTCAAGAATGGTTATCTGAGAGCTATCATAGTGGTTCTTTTGTTGTTTATGTTTGTTCTTTTTGATTTCTTTTTATAATGTGGCATATATTTTGTTGTTTTTGTTT
>CM028384.1:57319354-57543473 GCA_013146195.2 Codonopsis lanceolata | reverse complement strand
AAAACTATGTCATTGTCTGTTAACTGGTTTGGGTTTATAAAAAAGGTTACCAAACAGGTTTGCACATTGGTTTGCAACTTGGTTTATCAACTGGCATGGTTGACAAACCATAGATAAACCATGTGAGTGTATGTTAACCGTGTGTGGTTGTTTATAAACTAGTTACCAAACTCGTTTGGTAAGTCGGGTTTATCAACTGGTTTATTAATAAACCATAGATAAACCATGTCATTGTCTGTTAACTGTGTTAACTGGTCTGTGGTTTATAAAAAAGGTTACCAAACAGGTTTGCACCTTGGTTTGCAAATTGGTTTATCAATTGGTTTACGATTGATAAAACCGTGAGTGTCCTGTTAACCGTGGGGTGTGGTCGTTTTTTAAACTGGTTACCAAACAGGTTTGCAAAATCACATGAATGTATAAGTACCTCTTTTTTATGGTTGCAAAATGGAAATGGTTGATTAAAATGTACATGGATTTTAAAAGCACATGTTTTGTTAAGGCAATTTATTCCTTTTAACATTGGAATACATTGAGTATATGAATGTACTTATTTATTATGTTCAATATTGCGTATATGACTTCGTATTTTTGCCCTCGCTTATTTATTTTGGACATTTTGTCAAGACGATATCGCCGATGATCATGGAAATTTATTCATAAATGGAATCCAAGAGGAGTTGGTATCGGTAATGAAAGTACATGTGAAGAGTTATATGGTAAATTACGAACCATTTGCCAAGTTGATGACATAGAGATAAGATTTCTTATTCTAACAATGGCAAATGCTTTAAAATTTTCCGTCTTAATCAATAAAGATGAAGATTTTGAATGGTACTTGAACCTTAACAAACTAGGGGTTCAATCTCCACTTTTGTTACCCGCTTGATCATGAAAAATTTGGACTCGAACCGAGGAGAAAATAATGAAACTGGTTTTGACATGGAAACTAATGGAGAAGAGGAAAATAATAGAGAATATGAAAACAATGGAGAAGAAGAAGAAATGGAACATGAAGATTTTTTTTTTCCAATAACCCTATCGAATTTGCCACACCATCGAGACAGCTTTGATGGGTTCACCAAGAGAACATGAGATGAAGACAACAAAGATGAACCTTTATCCAATAACCCTAATGATTTTGCTACACCCACGAGATAGATGTTTGATGGGTTCACCAAGACAACAGATCAATCCAACAGAGATCAAGACAATCAGTTCACAAACGATAATTTAGGGACTTCTTCGGTTGTAAGTACATCGCAAGTGATACCGGAAGAGATTGATTTGAATGTTGGACAAGTATTCAATAACAAGAAGGAGCTTCAGGATGTTGTGCACTTGCTTGCATTGAACCATAAGTTTGAGATCAAAACAAACAAATCCATCAAGAATGTGTACACTTTTAGTTTGTGTTGATGATAATTGCAAATGGTGTTTGTTTACAACAAAGTACTCAGAAAATGATTATTTTGAAATTCGAAAATATACACCCGAACATTGTTGCCCCCAAAATATGTGCATGGCTGATCATAGGCAAGCGAAAACACGTATGATTGGGAAACATATTTCACCAAGGTTGGAAGACCGCGACATTGTGTTACAACCGAAGGAAATCATTGCGGAAGTGTCTAGAACATTGGGGGTTTCACTAAACTACCAAAAAGCGAGGAGGTCTAAAGAAGATGCCTTAACACAACTCGTGGGTTCAAGCTAAGGATAGTTACAAGAAGTTGGCCGCAATGCCCACAACTTGCAATTGGTCAATCCATCAACGCCTACTCTTTAAAGCTTGATAATGAACACATATTCAAGTACTTATTCTTGGCGTATGGGGCTTGCATTCTCGGATTCCACGATGCAATGCGTTCAGTAGTGATTGTGGATGGAACATTTTTAACTACAAGATATAGAGGTACGTTGATTATTGCAACTTGTCAAGATGGTAATATGCAGATATATCCTCTTGCATGGGCTATTGTCGATTCTGAAAATGATGCATCATGGACTTGGTTTTTTATGAAGTTGAAAGAAATAACAGGAGATAATGAATCACTTGTGATCATTTCTGACAGACATAGGAGTCTTATTACTGCAATCCAAAATGTTTATCAGAGTGCACATCATGCTCATTGTATCTATCATATAAAGGGAAACTTAAGGGTTGTAACATGTAAGCCTGACACGATGTCCCTTTTTATGAAAGCGACAGAGGCTTATACTATAGAAGAGTTCAACAAGCATATGTCTCAAATTCAAAAAACCGATGAGAATGGTTGGAAATATCTTAGTGAGACAAAAATTGAAACTTGGGCGAGGTCACATTGCAAAGGAAATCGTTACAATATCATGACTTCAAACAATGTGGAGTCTCTCAACTCAGTGTTCAAGGAAGCTCGAAAGACTCCTATACTTTCCTTGTTTCAAAGTATTGGAAAAACGTTGTAGAAATTGTTTTGTGAGAGGCGTGAGTCAGCTTCAGGGTATACAACCGTTTTAACCTCGGTAATGGAAACAAAACTAGCCAAAATCAGAGAGATGACCAAGAAGTATACAGTTATTGAAGCCATCAATCAGTCCATGTATGTGGTGAGGGATTGTAATAAGCATTCCACAGTAGATTTTGATAAACATACTTACACTTGCCAAAGGTTTCAGTTGAACCATGTACCATGTGAGCACGCAGTTGCAATTTGCATCAAGAGACATTTTTTCAGTGTACCAATTGTGCTCATCATTCTATACAACATCGTCTTGGAGAATGGCATATTCATGTAACATTTTCCTAGCGCCCAATCAAGAGGAATGAGACATTCTAGATGCAATTAAGGCAATGACTGTCTTGCCACTTGAAGTCCGACCACGAGCTGGACGTCACAGAACATCGATAATTCCATCGATCGGAGAGTTCGCAAAAGACAAAGATGCAATAAATGTGGAGAAGTAGGGCACAATCGACTTTCATGTATAAATCGAACACTTATTTCTGATAGACAACCTACTTCTGATAAACAATCAAATGTTTAAAAACATTTTCAGATTTCAGATTTCATGGACCATTTAAGTTTAGATTTAAGATTGTATTGATGTGTAATTTAAGAATTTTCAGATTTCTATGTTCAAATTTATTTCAATTTAATTTAAGTTTAGCTTCAGTGTTATTAATGTGTAATATCAAATTTATTTCAACTATTTTACAAACTAGTATGCTTATGATGTAATTTGGTTTCCTAAGTAAAAAAAGTTTTTGGCTTGAAAATGCACATGGTTTATTGATAAACCATGTTGACAGTTAACTGGTTTATGAAACTTTTTTACTCAACTGGTTTATCAGCTCTCCGTTTCTCTGAATCTGTTGATTCAGGTGCTGGTTCATGTCCTTGAGATCTTCTTTGATGTATACCTGAGTAATTCTTAGAATATCTAGTGTTGCATAGTAAGTAGCACCTTCTAGAAAGAGATTACAAGAGGCAGCATAGGTTGAAGTAGAATGATATATATGAGCAGCAGGAATAACAGTTGGTGGTGGAACAGCTGTTGAAGTTGTAGGAGCGACATTTGGTGACTTGTCTGATTTGTTGTTGGAAAAATCATGAAGATGCCTGGATAGAGGTAGAAGCTCCTCATACCTTTGTAGATCTCTTTCCTAAGACAGGTAGATACTTAGCAACAACCATATCTGCTGATGTGTGAATGTACTTCATGGCTTGCTAATGAATCCAGTTGAGATTGTTTGGATTGATGTCAGCCAGCTCATCCTATACAAATCTGTCTTATGCATGGTAGAAGGCATTCCAATAGGCGTAATGTGTTTTCATATTATAATGGTCCATCGTATTCCATTATATCATTTCGGTAATAGGCGTGACATGTTTTGATGTTATAATGGTCCATCATAGTCCATTATACCATTTCGGCAATATGTGTAACGTGTTTTCATGTTATAATGGTCCATTCTAGTCCATTATACCATTTCGACAATAGGCGTAACGTGTTTTCATGTTATAATGATCCATCGTAGTCTATTATACCATTTTAGCAATAGGTGTAACATGTTTTCATATTATAATGGTCCATCGTAGTCCATTATACCATTTCGGCAATAGGTGTAACGTGTTTTCATGTTATAATGGTCCATCGTAGTCTATTATACCATTTCGGCAATAGGTGTAACGTGTTTTCATGTTATAATGGTCCATCGTAGTCTATTATACCATTTTGACAATAGGTGTAACGTGTTTTCATGTTATAATGGTCAATCGTAGTCCATTATACCATTTCGGCAATAGGTGTGACGTGTTATCATGTTATAATGGTCCATTGTGGTCCATTATACCATTTTGGCAATAGGCGTGACGTGCTTTAATGTTATAATGGTCCATCGTAGTCCATTATACCATTTCAGCAATAGGCGTGATATGTTTTCGTGTTATAATGGTCCATCGTAGTCCATTATACCATTTTGGCAATAGGCGTCACGTGTTTTCGTGTTATAATGGTCCATCGTAGTCCATTATACCATTTCGCAATAGCGTAACGTGTTTTCATGTTATAATGGTCCATCGTAGTCCATTATACCATTTCGGCAATAGGCGTAACGTGTTTTCATGTTATAATGGTCCATCGTAGTCCATTATACCATTTCGGCAATAGGCGTAACGTGTTTTCATGTTATAATGGTCCATCGTAGTCCATTATACCATTTCGACAATAGGCGTAACGTGTTTTCATGTTATAATGCTTCGAACCGAAACCGTTAGGTTTTTGACAGGTTAGACCAAAGCGTTAGGGTTGAAATTCTAGATGGACCGTTTAGGGACCGAAACCGTTAGGGCTGGACAAAAAACCGATAGTTTGAACCGAAATGTTGAAATCGTAGGTTTTGATTGGATAATATCACTAACCGTCTAAACCGAACAAATGTTGGATCAGAAGCGTTAGGGTTGGACCGATTAACATCTCTAATCAAATCCACTTCTTAGTTCAGACTTCAAATTTCCCTCCCAAATTTGCCCAAATTTTGAAGTCAAATTTGAATGCCATATAAAACCCAGGATTCTCCAATTCTCTCTCCCCCCCCCCATTCAGTCATTTTCTCAATAAACTCCCCCATATTCATTTTGCACTCTCTCTCTCTACCTCTTTCCTTCATCATCCGTTTACTAGCTCGTTTTGTGTCCAAGGAAAACCCGACAATGGCGAATGTCAGCTGCTATTGTGGTCAGCTTGTGGTGTTGAAGACGGTTTGGACAAGAACTAATCCTAGATGAAGGTTCTTTGGCTGTCCAAACTATTCATGTGTAAGTTTTAATTGTCGTTTTAAGGTTTTGTCTGTTGAGTTTAGATTGTGTTTTCTTGTAGTCCATTATTCAATTGTCCGTCTATCAATCACCTTTTCTCTTTCAAATTTGGATGTTACATGACGGAGGATGTCGATACTTCAATTGGTATGACCCCCCTATGTGCCCTAGAGCAATGGTTGTTATTACAGGCCTTGTGCAATCTATCAATCACTTGAAAGTGGAGAATTATGAACTCGAAATGAAGGCAGTTAAAGAGCGGAAAATTTTCATGCGGAGTTTAGTTGTCATTGTAATTTTGTTCTTGCTAGTTGTTGTTGTCTTGCTTTGTGTCTGACTGAAGGAAAGGAATTTGGTTACCCATTTTTTTGTTTATAATGTGTATCCCCTATCTTTTGTTTTTGTTGATAGGGAGGGGAAGATGTATATGCCTTCATGATTTTTGGACATGTAAATATGGTTTGGACATGTATATGCTCTGTTTTTTCTCACTCCAATGTTGCTATGTTATTTTCTCACTCCAATGTTACTATGTTTTTTGCAAGGAAATATCATTTTTTGACTTGGCAACAAACCAAATTAGATTATAAACTAGTTGAGTAAACCAGTTTCTATGAAACTGTTTTATTAATGGTTTATTGATAAGTCAGCTGAGTAAAGCAGATGATACAATTTGTTGAATAAACTAGTTGCATTTTGCAACTGTTAACTGACATGGTTTATGAATGGTATGAGTGACATGGTTTATCAATAAACCAGTTAATAAACTACTTGATTTACATTACAACATAAACCAGTTAAATATGAACATGGGTTATCAACTGGTTTATTGATAAACCATGATACATTTTCAAAGGAAATACCATTTTTGACTTAGGAAACTGAATTACAACAAACACATACGTGGTTTATCAACTGGTCGACAAGTGTGGTCGACAGTGGTCGACTAATTGGTTTACACTGGTTTATCAGTAAACCAATGGTCAAAGGCTATATTTGTTTTAAATCTTTAATAGATATTTCTATGGGTAATATTTGATTTTTATTCAAAAATTTAATTATCATTTTATAAAATTAAATATTTTAAAAAACATGTTCTATAATTGTCCACTATCTCAAATGGCGGTTGAATAGACAAAACATTAAATGTCCGCTATCTCATTTGAAAACTTTACAACTTTCAAAAAGCTTAAACCTCCAAAAGTTTTCTCTATGCCTTCACCTGCAGTTCGTCTTCTTCGCTAAAACTCTAATTTCTACTCATACAACACAGGTACAATGGTGGACAAAACATAATTTGGTTGTCTTCTTTATGTTGTTGTTCTCAATCAAGATGGTCTTGGAAGTGACCTAGTCACCATTCTCGACAATTCTGGTGTTCTTCCTCTTCTTACCTTCAACACCAACAATTTCAGTCAAACCCTCACTAAACTCTTCTTCCAGTAGATGAATCCTACCCCGAACATTCCTCACTCTCTTACTGGAAACATTAATGGCACCAATATTGTGTTTGATGCCCAAACCATTCTTGCTGCTTTTCCAAACATCAAAGAAATTACAAAGAAAATCGTTTCAAGTGGATGGGCTATCATGTTAGGAAGTATTCCTGAACATGCTGTAGCTGCTGATAGGAAGAAGAACATGTTCATGCCCCTGCACTATGCCCTAGCTGTTGTTCTGGACAAGTGCTTGATTATCAAATCTGGGGCAAAAGATAAAATCACGGAAGATCAATTGAGGCTTATGTCTGCAATTGTAGTTGGTGAAGACATCAACTGGGCTACTGTTCTGGTGGGGTTTGTATTTGACAACATCAAAAAGCACAGGAAGCATCCCAACAAACCCAAATGGACTCATCACCTCATCATCACCTCATCATCACCCATTTCTTTAGACAAAATCAAGCTGTGATACAGAATGTTGCTGCTGGTGAAGTGGTTTCTGTGTGGACAGGAAGAAAGTTTGGTTCTACTAAACTAACTTGGGCTACAAAGTCCAGCAAGTACGTTCTACCTGCTGCTGCAAGATCATAAAGGAAGAAAAGAAGATACCTTGTTATAAGTGAGGAGGAAGAGATTGAAGAGGAAGCAACTGCAATTGCAGCAGCTATAACATCTGCACCTGCTGCTGGTGCTTCTTCCGATCATGTTGGCAGGAGTTACTCAAGGAAGAAGAAAAGAGAAGCTGCTGATCTGAACCCTGAAACCTTCATTCCTTTTCCCCCAAACGCTGAACCTTCCAACCTTCAATCTACACCTGCTGCTTCTACTAGATCTAGGAAACAGCGGAAGCCCTACTTCCCTCTTATCTTTAATCCAACCTATCATCCCAAACACTCTCCCTACCTTAAAAATTATACTCCCATACCTGAAATTTGGGTATTTCAAATTGATCACCTTCCATACTTCATTCAAGCCCTTCTCTCCTTTCATGAAGAAAATAAGCTAGCAAAAGCAAATGTTGATATGTTCAAGTATGTGGATGACAACAGAAATAGGAAGTATCATATCCCATACCACAAACCTTCTGAAGAAATTAACTCAAAAGAGGTCATTCAATTAAATTATGGTAAATATTTTGACCTTCTGCCTCTTCAATGAAATGCCTTCTACCATGCACAAGATAGATTTGTGCAGGATGAGCTGGTGATGAAAGTATGAGATATCTTCAATGTTGCTTACAAGCTACCAATGCCAACAACAGATGATCCCTACTTAGTTGGAAGATAAGTCACTGAAGATGACCTACTGGATCAAGAATATGGAAGTATGCCTGACATCAATCCAAACAAGATCAAATGGATTTATGAGCAAGCCATGGAATACATTCACACATCAGTAGATATGGCTACTGCTAAGTATCTGACTGTCTTAGGAAAAAGATACACAAAGGTAGGAGAAGCTTCTACCTCTACCCAGCCATCTGCTGAACCGCATAAAACCCCATCTCCCATGCTTCTCCTTCACCCATTAAAGCTCAACCCATCTCCATGATTGTTCCAACAACAGATCAGACCAACTTACCATCTCCATCTGATATTGACCTGAACAAAATCAAAATCCCCATGACTCCATCTACTACCAGTTCAGAAAGTCAAGAACCAGCCGATGAAACCACTTCTACTGATTTAACTTCATCTTCTTCATCTACATCTACTGAAGACAATTCATCCTAATAAGAATCTGTGGCTCTAAAGACTACATCAGAATCAGCTGCAGAAACTGTCCAGCCTTTTCCAACCCATATTCATGCTTATAGGCTAAGGAAGATACAGAAAGCTACTGTTAAACTAGCTATTCTTCAGCCTACATGGAGGGAAACAATATTCCCTGATGACACCCCCTATTCCTCACCTACAGATGCTGCTTCTACAACTTCAACAGCTGCTCCACTACCAACTGCTACTTCTGCTATTCCTGCAAATCCTTATACTTCAACCCCTGCTGCCTATGGAAATCTCTTTCCTGAAGGTGCTACTTACTATGAAACACTAAATATTCTAAGAATTAATGAGTTGCACATCAAAGAAGATCTTGAGGACATGAACCAGCAGTTGAATCAACAGATTCATGACTTTTTCCATAGGCATCATATGGCTTCAACCTTATGTGATACATGTACTGAATCAATTACGTCCACACTCACTGGAACTAAGACGAAAGGATAGTCAGAGATATGCGGTTAACACTAAGGGTCGAAGTTTAGACCGCTCACACTAGTTCTGCCTATAAAAGAGAAAAGAATATTTTATGAAAGATTCGTCTAAGTCAAATCGTTGATTCATTTTGTCAAGAATCTATACCCATTCGAGAGTACAACATCAGATGAACCAACAGGTTGAAGGTTTGCAGATGCAGATTCAATATTTTCTACCCTCCATACATGACTCCATATCTGTTGCAGTTCAAGCTGCATATGCTGCAGGTGGGTTCGCTGCACTTAAAGCATTCAAGGAGGAGGAAGAGAAACGGATAGCTGAGCTAAAAGCAGAAGCCTTAGCACTCAAAGAAGCATAACTGAAGCAAAAGGAAAGAGCTGAAAAAGCTGAAGTAAAGGCTGCAACTTACAAAGAGAAGATCTCAGGCCTTAAACAGAGATTAGGCTTTGCAACTAAACACCTAGGAAGAGCAACAGAACAAGCTGTTAAAGCTGCAAATGAAGAATCTTCTGATGAAGATACTGCACAAGATTGAAGTGTTTTAGAGACACATTAGCAACTCTATCTATCCCTCAAGTTTACCTCATATACTGTTCTACTAACCCCTGCTGCGGAAACAATTTTTCTGAGTTTATCAATGGTTTATCAATAAACTAGCTGATAAACCAGATGCATTTTCAAAAGAAAAACTATTTTTGACACTTCAAACCAATTTAGAACATAAAACCTACCTGGTTTATCAATAAACCAGTTTCATAAACCAATATGTGAACAGTGTAAACCACTTAGTCGACCATTGGTCGACTTGTCGGCTACACTTGTCAACTAAGATGATAATATGTAGATATATCCTAGTTTCATAGACCAGTTAAATGTGAACATGGTTTATCAACTGGTTTATTGATAAACCATTTGATAAAGCATGATACATTTTAAAAGGAAAACCCATTTTTGACTTGGGAAACTGAATTAAAACATAAACATACATGGTTTATCAATAAACCAGTTTCTATCAACATGGTTTATCAACTGGTTTATCAAAAAACCTATCAAATCACACACATAAACCAAAACCAACATAAACCTGTTGAATAAACTAACATAATAGGAAAGGATTGTGTTTGCAATTACAACATAACATATTTTGTTCCAAATTACAAGTACCAATTACAACAACATAACATAGTTTCTACCAATACCAAAGTATACAATTGAATGATTAGGTTAAACAAGTTTAGGATCAGGTTTCGGGGTAGGCGTGATGTAGGGAGAAGAGATATGTGGAGATGCTTTCCCCCCTCTTTTTGTTCGATTCCAAAATATTGTCAGCTTCAATATCAAGGAGACATTTCATTTTCCTACCCTTAACCTCATCGATTTTTCCCTGTTTATCCTCAACATATTTATCTGCTTCATATGCAGATACTTGTTCCAAAATATCTTCCAAATCTTCCAACATCCCTTTCATATTTTCACTTATTTTTCTGGTCTTCCTTTGGAAGGCACTTTCATTCTTCATCGCAGTAGTAGTGGAGATGAGATTGGTGGTAAGGGGAGTAGTAGAGATGGTGGGAGTGGTGGTGGTAAGGAGAGTAGTGGAGATGAGACTGGTGGGAGGGAGAGTAGTAGAGATAGGAGTGATGGTAGGGCGAGTAGTGGAGATAGCTGTGGTGGTAGGTAGAGTAGTGGAGATAGGAATGGTGGTAAGTAGAATAGTAGAGATGATGGGAATGGTGGTTATAGGGATAGTAGTGGAGATATGAGTGGTGGTAAGGGGAGTAGTAGAGATGGTGTGAGTGGTGGTGGTGGTGGTGGTGGCGGTAGTTGTGGAGATGAGAGTGGTCGTAGGGGGAGTAGTAGAGATGGTGATAATGGTTGTGGTAAGGGCAATAGAAGTAGAGATGAAAGTAGTGGTAGGAGGAGTAGTAGACATGGTGGGATTGTCATTTAGGATTCTGGAAAAGGCAGCAAAACTTGGAAAAGTAGAAGAAAAGTAACATGTGGGAGTCCATGTCAAGCTGGGGGGTGATGTTTGTTCTCAAGCAGGACCTAAACTTGTTTTTAGATCATCCTGTCAATTCAAGTAGGTAAGCAAGTTTAGGTAAGTATAAACTAATTAAGATCACAACAAATTACTCAAAATCAAAAGGTCAAATATTTTACCACTTCAGTCTTAAGATGGTCAATCTTTTGGTCCATATGGTCAATATTCTGGTCCAATGGTCAATCTTCTGGTCCATCTTATGCAATAAATCAAAAATTGCATTGAGATAAGGAGTGTTGGTGTTGCTGGTGATGATGCTAGTCACAACGGGAGAGGGAGAAGGAGAAGGAGAAGGAGAATGAGAGGGAAAGGGATGTTGTCGGGAGGGGATGCATGATGGGGACCGACGACCTTCATCTTCAACATGTTCAGCCTCAACATGGAAGGATGTGCTCCAATCGGCGCCAAATAGACTCTCATACTCAACAGCATAACGCTTTTGTTTTTTTGGATTCGGTGGGGATCAGTGGAACAAGCACTTCATCCTGTCAATTTAGCAAAATACTAACTTGATTAATAAATAAACTATATTGGGCACTCTACTGTTTATAAAATAATATAGTTGGGATTAAATAACACAACAACTTTATTAATCAAACTCTACATGTACCCTTGGGTTATCCAATATCTCCATGATTTTCTCATAACTTGGATTTTGGCATGACTTCCAATTGCACATTCTAGGTATTTTGGGCACTTAATTGTTGATTTTTGATAGCTCATATAGTTCTTTAAATCCAGGAAAACCATGGAACAACTCAAATACCCAAACCTGCTTTTTCAAAATGTTACATATTAGAAGCATATCAAACTGAAAAAAAATCATATAACCATTCAATATAAAAATCAGCTACAAATGGTTACCTGTAATGCCAACAAAAAGTCGTTGCATACAGAAGTCTTAGCACCAGAACTAGCCATCTTCATTACTGAATTGAGTAGATGGGTATACGACTTTGTTCTCCATGGATATTTATTGAACAAATCCAAGTTCTCAACTATACTCAAAACACCCATATCAATACCAGTATTAGGTGATGCACCCCTCAGCACATACTCCCAAACAAGTGCAAGACCAATCTTCAGCTTATCATCCATGTCAGTTACCTCTCTAAATATTTGCCTTAACTCTTCATGCTTCATTGTTTTTCCTCTCAGTCCATGAATATATTTTTCTACTAGTGCCTTGGTAGTAGAGATTTCAGGGACATAATCTTCCAATAATCCAGGTTTTAAACCCGTGATTAAGGTGTAGTCCGAAAAAGAAAATCTAACTTTTTTACCACTTATACAGAACCATATTTCATTTTTATTGTTTCTAAGTGACTCAATCCTAAAAAGTGCCAAAACATGAATCAACACAACTCTTATTAATATTTTTTCTCATCCTATACAATTTACCAAAAGATGATTTCCTGAATAGTGTTTTGTGTGCACGATCTAATGCGTTATATACCTCATCTAACATTAACAAATTGCATCTTGTGGTAACCTTGCATTTTTACCAGTCATCACATGAAACAATATATGCCATCTGTACTAGAAATATAAATTAAACATTAAAAAAAGAACTACTCCCTCCATCCCGGATAAATATTCCTACTTTCTATTTTGGGATGTCCCAACTAATGTTCCTAAAGACTTTTAATGCACAATTTTTTTTATCATTCTTCCCAATATACCCTTGAAACTTCATTTAATACTAACATATCAAATTATAGAGAAACCAACTCATTTAATTCTAATCCAAACTACTCTCATCAAAAAACTAAAACAAAAAACAAAAACTTCATTTCGGGTGGCTACAGTCCACCATTGTCAATGATGAGAACACAAAACAGCTTACATAAAAACTTCAAAGCAACAATTTTTCATGCATAATAGTAATGCTAACACAGCTAACATAATTTTTTTTTAATCGATAAGCATACAATTATAGGTTGGTAAATCCAAATCCTTAATATCTCATGCATAAAAAGCTCCATCAACTCCTTTTTAGAAAGCTCTCCTTCATCATCCGGTATGATGTTCAAATCAAAACCGCAATATGTCGGTAAATTCAAGTCAATCGCTAATGGAAGGACCTCATCAATGAAATTTTGTATGTTTTTCTCTAGGTCTTTTGCTCTTCCATGGTGTTTTACTTGACTCTCTTCTTGTGTTTATAGCTCGGTCATGTTGTATCCCTTTTATAGGGATTAATTTCTTCTCAAGCCTTCATGTTGGGCATAGTGAAAAAATGAAAGTCTTTCAATTAAACAGTTAATGTGCTAATACTGGAAAAGTGATGGAGTAATTACTCCGTATATAGGGAGGGTGGGTTTTTTCAAAAAAAGAAAAAAAAAGGAATTAAATTTACATATGCTTTTATGAAGAAACCATTGAATAAATCCACTACCGAAACACATGATGCTTACATCTTCATAAAAAAAAAACATGACTCAGTACCAAAAATCCATACTGAATCACTCATAAATAGATCTAACTCAATACCCATCTTATGCTACCTAATTTCCTTCAATGTTACTTCATTCACCAACTCTTGCTCATACTCAATTTGGATTGGAAGTAAACCCAGTCTTGATATGAGGAGGATAGTTGTTTCCACCCAACCTCATAACTTGTTTCATGCATAATTGTAGACTAAGAAGCACATTACTAAGACTTTCAAGTGAGAGTTGATCGAATGACTTCTTCACTACTTCAATCAAATCATCTACATAATTTGGAGCTTCTTGTTGTTGAAGAGATTGAATGGCTCTAAAGTAACCAAGATCAAGGACATTCATATCCTATTTGGAGGTGGAAAATAATTCCATGTTAAACCCACCTTCTTGTCATCTTTCTCAATGTGTGGCTTGACATTGTCTGTTGGATGTAGATTCTTGAATTTTATCATAGTATGGCCATTTTCTCTAATTTCTTTGTCAATCAAGTAGGATACACATCTTTCGTTAATTGGCTTCGTTTCCATGGTTTACTTTGAAAATAAATGGAAACATTCCAATTTTATCTCACCGCGATAGCTATAACCATATTAAAAACATAACCTTTGTGATAAACCTCTTACTTTTACAATAATGGACCTTTTTCTTCGGGAAGCAAATAGTGTAGTCATATAAAACCACTTTTATCTACATGTACATAGTTGTACTAGGAAAGCTAGTAAGATCAATCATGGAATAACAAAACTCTAATGTTCCCATCGATCAGTGTGTCTCTTCAATCCCCCTTCCTTGAATCTTCTATGGATTGTTGATTTTTTCATGTTATGGTTTTTTAAAGGGGATTCATGACTTTAGAAGGATCAATCTCAATTGTTCGTACTCTTTTTGAAATTTCCATGGCGCATCGGTCATTGGTTTAGCCATGAATGCCAAAGTTTTCGTATACTTTGTGAATTGCATGGAGCCCTTTGCAACTCTTCCTGACATAGGAGAGTTTCAATGATTGTATCACTTCTTGTTAACTTTTTGGCTTTATTGTTTATTTCCTTGATTAGTTTGAAGATCCATTGAACAAAAAACGTTATCAAATTGAGGCATGATAAAATTCCTTTTAAGCCTAAAACTTTGGGGCCAAATCATTGTGAAAGGTAACCTTGAAAACAAATTTTTACTCCGGACTTATCATCACGTGAAACAATATATGCCATCTATACTAGAAATATAAATTAAACATTAAAAAAAGAACTATAATATATGACTATTACAACAAAATTTACTTCCATGGTTGATTTAAGTGATCATATGAAATTACACATGGTTGATTCACATGGTTGATTCATATATCAGGTTATAAAACACTTGGTTTTCTAACCTTAAACAAAAACCCAAGTACATGGTTTATTGATGAACTAGATGTATTCAAGAGAAAATAAAATCTTTTTTGTCTAACAAACCAACTATATGACAAACTAATAAACAGAAACATAAACCTGAATATAGCAATAAAATTCAATTTTGGACAAGTGTTCATGTTTATTTAAAGTGATCATATGAAATTACATATGGTTTACTGACATAGTTTATTGATAAACCTAGATGCATTCAAGAGAAAATAAAATCATTTTTGCCTTAACATACCAACTACATGACAAGTTGATAAACATAAACAAGAACATGAATATAGCAATACAATTCAATATAAACAAGTATCTACTATACAATAGAGCTCAGTGGGATAAAAAGCGGCTGAGATTGATTATTTTTACTTATATCAAACGGCTGTAATTTATTTCGCCTGACACATGTGTCCCCCTGAATCAGGACTGTCAAGAAGATTCCTAATCTAATCTAAACTGTTTTTATCTCATATATAAATCTCATCTAAACCGTTTTTATCTCAACTTAATCTAACCGTTTCCTATTCACATTTTTCTTCATAAATCTCATCTAAACTATTTTTATCTTAACCTAATATAACTGTTTCCTATTCATCAATCGACTTTCTTCCATCATTTTCAGGCTTAGTTTTTTTTTTGTTCTCTTTTTAAACTTTGTACTATTTCTTTCTTCTTTTTTCCTTCATGTAAAATGGGCTATTAAATCTATTTGATGAAATAATTATATTCTAGCTTTATATATATATATATATATATATATATATATATATATATATATATATATATATATATATATATATATATTATTTATTATATTGATTTATTTGAATACTAACATCGTCCTATACTGACATCGTCCCATACTGGCGTCGTGCCATAGGCACGGACACATAATCTAGTTCATGTTTATTTCAAGTCGTCATGTTTATTTCAAATATTTTAAAGTTGGGGTCGTAAAAAATGATCGACCGTAACTACAACACTAAAATCGTAAGCGAAAAAGCAATGTAAGGTTTACCTGGTTCTGAATTGATGATCACCAACGAGTTAGAATTTCGAATAATTGAGAGCTCCTGAGTTTTTAATCGAAATCAAATGGTTTATCAATGGTCGTCGTTGAAAAAATCTAGATCGACAAAGCTCTGTTATACCAAAATGAAATGAACCAAGTGTTTTTTCACTTTCATTCGTATTATATACGTATTTTTTTTCTCAACCAATGTATATCGTGGTCATCAAGTGGTTTATCTAATAAACCAGTGTATATATAATTAAAAAATATTGTTACTCAAAATTTATTCATGATCGACTAGTCGACCACTTGACAACTAAGGTCGACCAGGACATGTACCAGGGACCGTTTCGTCAGATCCCTTCTTTAACTAGTCAAATGCTATAAATATTCATCAACCGGATTAAATGGCTATACTTGAGCAATCCCACCATGCCAATTTGAGCCAATTGTCCATATGGGTCTGCCCATCCCCGCCCGTTTACCCGTCTAGTTAGGAAGCAGAGGGTTGTTCCAAGTTCCAGTTAGCTCCCGGGGGTTTGGTGGGGGTGTTGTTTCAAGTTCGCGTTGGCTCCAAGCGGACCAAGCATATGGCCAAAGCCTTCTACCCCAACCCGACCAAAAGCTCCCCTTTCAGATATTTCCACATCAACCGCATTAGGCCCGGTGGACGCACATGCGCCCGTTACCCATTCATAGCAAAGTTACCTATCTGGCTATCTCGATAGATCCTTCTTCTCTGTAGTTCTCATTTCCCAAACTTCGCCAACCACTCGTTTTCTCACATTCCTCCTCACACCCCTAAAAAATTTCACCCCCTCTCAACCAAAAATGAAACCCTAAATTTGTCCCTTTTTTGTTCACATCTTTGTAAGTAGTTTACGGAAGTTCGTGTAGGATTGACTGTATTGCTTTGAATTTTTGAGGGTTGTGTGTGTGTGTGATGGGTTGAGGAAGAAAGGGTTGAGTTTGATTGTTATGGAGTGGGATAGCAATTCTGATCTGAGTGGAGACGAGGAAGGATTCTTATTGAACGATGGTGGGCCGATTCCTTTTCCCATCGACAGTTTACTTCAACCGGCGCCTTGTGGCTTTGTTGTTACTGATGCTTTGGAGCCTGACCATCCGATTATTTACGTCAATTCCGTCTTCGAGTTGGTCACTGGATATCGCGCCGAAGAGGTCCTTGGTCGTAATTGGTTAGTTTCCCTTTTGTTCAGTGCAATTTCGATGATTGTTGCTTGCTCTTCTTTCGTGAAGGTTTGGTTTGTTTTGTTGTTGAAAATGAGTGTTGTTGACCTAATCGTGTAGAAATTAGTTTTTAGCCATAATTGGTGAACTTAGCGTTACATTTGATGAGATATTTTGGCTACTGAGAAATCGGGCTATATCTTAAACTTGCATTTTTAGTTGTTATCGCTGAGAGTATGACAGGAATTATTGGAAACTATCTTGCGTTTAATAGATATATATAAATATATATATTTAACATGCTGTTCTCTACCTCTGCGGCCTCCCCCCCCCAGGATGGTGGCCTGATAACTTTATTACAGGTGAGACAATTTGTCCCTTTATTTGGGAAGGGTTGTAAACACTGTTATTGGGCAACAGAAGGTGAGATAGGGTCCATAGGGATATCTGACAATTTGAAAAATTGAAGTGTGAGAAATGTGATGAGTGTGGTTGGAAGACACATTTTCCCATTATGATGAATTTATCTTTCAAGTGAAACTGAAGGGAGCAGTGTTCACAGGTAAACTGATTTTGGAGACTTAATGACATGGTTAATACTTAATATGGAGTAATTTGTGCACTGGTAGTGCATTCGTAGTGATTAGGGAAACACATTTTAGTCAAAATGTAAGAGTAGAGCACCACTATCACTTCATGGATGTGCATGCTTGTAAATTATAGTTAGCTCTCTGGTTTTATGGTGGATTCATCTACAGTCTAGAGAATCGCCTTATGTTATTTGGAGGCACATAATTAGTATTCTAAATGCCCCTTTGCTGACATGTAGTGATTGAGGCATCCCTCTTATAGATGATTGCATCATATATGCAGTTACTTGTTGGGGTTTGATTGTCAAAAAATCAGGGAGTTCAATTTATTGGTGATTGCAAACATCAAAAGTTAGTGCAGTCTATCAGAAACTGGGCACAGTATACATCTTTGGGCCCCTGATGATGATTTAGAAATTAGAGTAAAATTGTTGTGACCGGACTTTTTAGTGTCTGGCTTGTTGATATTCTTGCAGCTTAGAGGTATAAGGGAAGCCGTTAGCAAAGAACAGTAAGACATTTTCAGAGGGTAAGAATTTGTGGAGGAAAATAGGAGCTTAATATGCGTGAAATTTAACAAGCACTGAATCAAGGTTACATGACAATATAGTGAATGTCGAAGTTAGCTTTATGGAGACAGAAGCTGTTGATGATATTAGATAGCATATTTTCCATCGTAGTCGATCATCTAACCAGCTACCGTAAAGTTAGATTTTAGAAGACTTAAACTAGGTTAAATGCATTGGGATGTCAGGACCCTCATGGACCATCATAATCGAATCATCTAACCAGCTATAGAAAATTGAGATCTGTAGAAGACTTAAACAAGACGGAATGTTCTGGGGAGCCCAGACCTTCATGTACTTGTTTAATTGGAACAGGCTACTCTTTGTTGGATTATTGCCTAGTGAAATAGTAAGACAACTCAGGAATAGAGTACCTTTTTATATCCCTTTTGTTGTAAATGTACGATGTATATAAATTGGAGTACTATTAATCACATTCTCATTTTTGTTGAAAGAGGCTTTGAGACGATGATAATTAGTCGGTTGTTCCAATATGATTTCCTAGTGATGGAATCAATCAATTATATGGTAATAGTAATGCAATGGATGACTTGATTTGAGAGACAGTGATAAAGAGCAATACGAGCTTCGCTTAAGTGATGTACACCATGGATTGTTGTTTGTTAGGACGCTCACTGTATTATGATTGGCCTGTAACATTTTGGATATTGCTATACTTCATTATGTGTGCTGTAGCATCTATCCTTACCTTAACTTTGACAGGAAAATAGAGGGAAAAAAAACTACCATGCATGCAAAGCTACCTGATTGGTTTTGGGGTGGCGTTTAACTGCCCCTATTTTCAAATTATATTTTTATTTTAAGCTGCATTAGTCTTGGGCTCTTGGTTACCTACTTAAAATAGAAGACTTGGTTATTAAAGAAAAGGTTAAAATAAAAGTTTGGTCCCTGTACCAGGCAAAATCCATTAATTTGGTCCTGCTGACATTTTTTCTATGCATGTGGTCGCTGTACTTGGCTTTTGCTGTCAGTTACCCCTTACGTCTGTTACTGTTAAATTTTCTGTCAAAATTATGTGCAAAATGACTCAAACACCCATAGCCATTTCGTCTTCAACCTCCCTCTTGAGTGAGTCATTAGCCTTTTTGTAGATTTAGTTTGAATCACTTTAAATCAAAAGACTATTAACAAAAAAAGAAAAAAAAGAACAAGGGCTTGTTTTCATTGAAGCATTAGAGGGAAGAGCAGGATCCTCTTATTGATTGAATGATTTCCTGCTCTCCTAGCATAGGCGGGAAGGGAGATCTGGGAATCCACTTGATCTCCCCTACTAAAAGCCTCATCAAAACCAAAAAAATCAACAAAATCCAACAAAAACTATATTCCTACTTATCTTAAAACCAAAACAACATTACTGAAGTTGATTACTTACTCGGCCGTTCAATGTTGCAATACCCAAGGCAATGCAGGAGCAGATGCTTTCTTCATGTGGGAAGTATCCCATGAGGCTATCCTTACCGGGGACAATTTGCGGAAACGACACATGGTCTTCGTCAATTGGTGTTATGTGTAAGGCTTGTGAGGAGAGTGTGAATCATGTGCTCCTGCATTGCCAAGTTGGTGCTGAGTTGTGGAATTTTGTGCAGGGATTGTTCAAGATATCCTGGGTCATACCGAGGTCGATTCTTGTTCATGTTAGGGTATAAGAACAGGAGAAACTGCATTTGGGAGACAACTCTTTTGGGAGTGTGCTGGATTTTATGGAGGGAAAGGAACCACAGGGCCTTTGACAATGTGGTAATGGCTGTCCGGATCTGAAAATTTTGTTGATTCGCACCCTTCACTGTTGGTTTTCCGAGGCAGCTCAATCCACTTCCAGTCCTAACACTACTCTTGTGGATTTTGTAAATATTATTGATATTGGCTAATTCTTTTGGCTAAGTATACTCCTTGTACATAGGCCGCATCACCTATTTTGATGCTTTTTATTTAATTATTACTTATCAAAAAAAAGTGAGAGTTTTCCATCAAGACACTGGCCACTTGTCCACCGCCACCACATCACCACCACCTCCGCTTTCTAGTCCCTCCATCAGCGCTGTATCCATCACCAACTCCCTTATCGAAACCAGATCCACAAGAAACATATTAATTTTTTTAAAAAAATCAACACCCATTTCATCTCTCTCACTCACGATCTCTATATCTCTAAGTTTCTCTTTTAGAAAATGAAGAATTCGACATTTGAAAAGATCCCTAGATCTACAAAACTCAGGAATTGAATTAGAAGGACGACGTGAGCCTGAATTTGTTAAAGAAAAATATTTAGTGAAAAAAAATATTTAGTGAAACCAAAAGAGTTAGTATGGAGAGAAGTTAGATTAAAGATGAGATGGAGTGATGATTTTGAAGTTTTGAAAATGGGATTAATGTGGAGTGTAATTGGGGTTGAAGATGGTGTTCGAGTGAGATTGTATTTGGATCTATAGAGAGGGCTGGCAAAATTATGCTACATGTAGTTGAATATGAAAGCTGAAGAAAGTAAGGGCATCATGGGCAATTTTTTCTGAAAATACGACGAAAAAATCCTAACGGTAACACTCGGGAGGGTGGAACTTGGAGCGAAAATAGAGTAAAGGACCATGTGCATAAAAAATGTTATAGGACACTCGGGCAAAGACCTTGAGGTCCTTGGTTCCAATCCCCATACCAACAAGGGGCCACACTTCCGTGTATCAAGAAAAAAGAGACCAGAAACTTTCAAGACTGGGATATTGAGACAGTTGCGAGATTGTTTGAGTTCTTATACGCTCAGAAAGTTGGCCTTCCAGCGGATAAAGTTTTATGGGACGATGACAAAAGTAGTGTTTTCGGTGAAAGGGTTTTATTCTAAACTGGACAGTAGTAACAAAATTCTGTTCCCGTGGAGTTCGATATGGGAAACTGGGGTTCCAAGTAGAGTGACTTTTTTCGCGTGGGAGGTAGCAAATGAAGCCATCTTACATGTGACAATTTGAGGAAAAGAGGCCTTCTGTACACTAATCGGTGCTATCTCTGTAAGGGGGATGAAGAGAGTGTTAACCATTTGGTGCTACACTGCCCGGTAGTGGGGACCCTATGGTTTGCGATTTTTGGCTTGTTTAACATCTTGTGGGTGCTCCCAAACTCTACCAAGGATCTTTTTTGGAATTGGTCTTATTTTAGGAGGAAAAGGAGGAATAGCCTTTGGGATGTTGCCCCATTAAGCGTAGTTTGGACTTTGGACGATTTGGAAAGAAAGAAATCGAAGGGCGTTTGATAATGAAGAGGGTTCTATGAATGCTTTGAGGAAATCGCTTCTCTCGAACATGCTTGAATGGAGTGTAGGGGCTGAACATACCTTGAATCTTAATGATAACACTAGTGCACATGTGAATATTTTCCATATTGGCTAGTGGGTATATTTTTGTGTAGTGTATACTTTTATGTCAAGGATGCATCACCTGTTTTGACGCTCTTCATATATATATATGCTTTACCTTTATAAAAAAAAGAGAGACCAAAATATCACTTTTTTTTTGATAAGTTAGAATATATTAAAAAGGCGTCAAATTAGGTACAAAAGGTACACATGGAATACAAATTAAAAACTAATCACTAGATACGCTATCCACAAACTCTACATGAGGGTTTGCACAAGGAGCTATCGACTTATGACACTAAAAAGACAGAGTTTACGGAATCAGCCTTTTAATCTTCTCTATGCTCCTCTTTTTTTATAAGTAAAGATAGTATAAATAGCGTCTAATCAGGAGACGCGCTTATGTACACAGGAAGTATACATGCCATTTACTTTACAAAAGAGACATTATCCACAAACTCTACAAAAGGATTGCCTCCCTGCACTTACAGCTCATGACACCAAAAGAACATTGACTGCACAATCTGCATCTGGAACTCTTCCACCTTCCTCTCTTCATTCTCGAGGCATCTTCTGTTCCTTTCCTTCCAGATGGACCAGTATGGACCAACCAGCACACTGCCATATGAGCCACTTCCCAAATAACATTTTTCTTTTTTCTCTTATACAAATCCCAACTTTCCATCAAGTGTCTCACGGATCTGGGCATAACCCAGCTAACCTGGAACATATTGAAGACAAAATCCCAAATCTTCCAGGCAACGTTTTCCTCATCTGCCTTTCATAAAAAACACCAATTAACATATATTTTGTTATTTGCCCCCTCCCACACTACTCCTCTCCACATTCTAAAAAATTCTAGCATTCATTTCCCTCTATTTAGTCCAACAAATCACCAATGGAACATTGACCCACAAAGAACAAATTAAACATGAAGTCACAAAGCTCCCTTGCTACCGAACAATGCAACAATAAATGATTAACACTTTCCCATCGCACTTGCGCTTATAGCACCTATTGCCAAAAAATTTCCCTCAGCGCTAAAGATTATCTCCTCTTAATAAAGTTTCATTGGCAGCTTCCCACGCAAAGAAACCCACCCTTTTAGGAGCCTTCGACTTCTACACACTTCCAAGGAAACGTGCCATTGCTGCCCAATAATTTTTGGTAGAAGGATTTAACTGTGAATTCTCTGCTGTTCCCACTCTCCCAGACTCCCACACAACTGAATCATCTTTATTCCTATCCACCTTGTGGTTATAAAGCTGCTTAAAGAAGCACCAAGAGTGTCCAAATCCCTATCCTGATGGTTCCTTCTAAAGGAGGAATTCCACGTTACAGTATGGCCCATGAAGTGCACACCATCACTAACAGTTTCATCCTTGTTTAAAGCGCACGAAAAGCTCCGAGACTCCCACACAACTGAATCATCTTTATTCCTATCCACCTTGTGGTTATAAAGCTGCTTAAAGAAGCACCAAGAGTGTCCAAATCCCTATCCTGATGGTTCCTTCTAAAGGAGGAATTCCATGTTACAGTATCGCCCATGAAGTGCACACCATCACTAACAGTTTCATCCTTGTTTAAAGCGCACGAAAAGCCCTCCGGAGCTCCATATTCCCACACCAATGATCGCTCCAGTCCAGAATCTAACCGTGTTACCATTACCCACCAATGATCTCGTACACCGAATTTGCTTACTACAACCTTTTTCCAAAGAGTTTCCTTTTCTCGCAAATATCTTCAAAGCCATTTCGCCATCAACGCTCCATTGAACAACTTGAGCTTTTTAATCCCTAATCCACTACTTTGAACACTTGAGCACCCCCCCCCTCCCATCTAACCAAATGATACTTCCGATCCACCACTTGACGTTCCCACGAAAAGTTTCTTTCCAATTTTTTGAACAAGGACATAAAATATGTAGGTAAACTAGAAAGGGTACTCTTAATAATAAGGCCATTCAACCTCCCTTTGACAAATATTGCCTTTTCCACCCCGCACTTGAGTCTTGGCATATATTGCTATAATCTGATTCGAAATCTCTTTGTTTCTGGAATTTGCCCCTAGAGGGAGACCAAGATATGACGTTGCCCTACATGATGTTATTGCCCGAGTGCCCTACATCATGTAGAACATCGATGGAACTGAAAACGTGTTATTGTTTGTCCCTTTCCAAAGAACTTTGTCCTCACTGATCCCAGAAATGTGCATGGAGTACGATTTTTCAAAAAAGGTAAGAACAGGCTGAACCTCCCAATCTTGTAAGTTTCTTCTAAACTTAGGATCCCATGTAATCAATCCTGAGTTGCAGCTCATATAAGCACTAACAAAGGCATCTTTGTTGGTTGCGATATTGAAAAGACTGAGAAAATCCCTCCACATCTCTTGATCCCCAGTTCCCCACTCCATACATCCTTCCAAAACAGAATTCTAGAACCGTCTTCAACCTTAAAATGAATAGAATCCTTAATTCGATCCCACCCTTTCCAAATACCCTTCCAAACATCCCCGTAAGGAAGTTGTACCTCGTTTGGAATCCATGAATGCCCACCAACTCCATATTTTCCGACCACTATTCTTCTCCATAAAGCATCATCTCCTTCTACCAATTATCTCCGGAGCCATTTACCCTGCAAGGCCTTATCGAACACCTTCATCTTCTTAATCCCAAGACCTCCCTGTTTAAAGCTGGAACAAACTCTCTCCCACCTAGCAAGATGATATTTACGAACCTCCTTAGAACCTTCCCATAGAAAGTCTCTCTCAAGTTTCTCCAACCTCTTACCTACCACATTCGGGATTATGAACACTGACATATAATAAGTAGGCAGACTAGCTAAAGTGCTTTTAGCTAGAGTGAGCCTTACTCCCTTGGATAGGAGAACCCTCTTCCATCCCGCTAACCTGCTCTCAAACCTTGTGACCACAGAATCCTTAATTCGATCCCACCCTTTCCAAATACCCTTCCAAACATCCCCGTAAAGAAGTTGTACCTCGTTTGGAATCCATGAATGCCACTAACTCCATATTTTCCGACCACTATTCTTCTCCATAAAGCATCTCCTTCCACCAATTATCTCTGGAGCCATTTACCCAGCAAGGCCTTATTGAACACCTTCAGCATCTTAATCCCAAGACCTCCCTGTTTAAAGCTGGAACAAACTTTCTCCCACCTAGCAAGATGATATTTACAAACCTCCTTAGAACCTTCCCATAGAAAGTCTCTCTCAAGTTTCTCTAACCTCTTACCCACCACATTCGGGATTATGAACACTGACATATAATAAGTAGGCAGACTAGCTAAAGTGCTTTTAACTAGAGTGAGCCTTACTCCCTTGGATAGGAGAACCCTCTTCCATCCCGCTAACCTGCTCTCAAACCTTGTGACCACAGGATTCCAAGATGCTGAGCTATTGGATGGCGCCCCTGAAGGCAGACCTAGGTACTGCACCGGAAGTTGGGGGTAGCCTTACATCCAAAAAAAGAAGCGAAGGAATAAATGTTTTCTACATTCCCTTCCGGAATCACCTCACTCTTGGAAATATTGACCCTAAGCCTTGTCGCTGCTTGAAAGAAGAGCAAGACTTATTGCAGCAAACCCAACTGATCCTCCTTTGCATCACAGAAAACCAAGGTGTTGTCCGGAAACAAAAGATGTGAAACCACAACCGCGTGATCCCTGTCTCGGCCTATATCAAAACCACTGATAAAGCCCCCCCTTACTGACATGTCCAACATACGACTTAATGCTTCCATCACAATTAGGAAAAGGAAAGGAGACAACGGATCACCTTGTTGCAGCCCTCTATTGCTAGAGAAAAAACCTGTTGGGTCACCATTCACCAAGACCGAGAACCTGACTGTTGAAATGCAGAAATGTATCCATCTCTTCCATCTATCTCCAAAGTCCATACTGTCCATCATATGCATCAAAAACTCCGAGTTGACATGATCATACGCCTTCTCTATGTCCAACTTATACAACAGGCCGGAAACTCTTCTCTTCAATCTGGCATCTACATGCTCATTGGCAATGAAAGAAGCGTATCTTTGAACATTAGAAATTGGAAAATGACTCATTCCCACATTGTTATCTATCAACTAAAGGGCAGCATGATATAGCGAGTCCTTATAATTTGCGGATGCATCCTTTGCATTTTAGCCGTAGAGTGATGAATGATAAGGCCAAAACTCAGTGTCGAAATATACATTATCTGCCTCTGTTCTTTAGTTGTTCCTCGTCTTTCTTGGATCAGATACATCTGACATGGTGAAGGCATAGAATAGTAATTGGCGTTAAAGGTTGGATGTTGCTTTAATAAATTCGTAGAGGCAATCCGTTTTATAGGGGCTATCATCACTCATTTGTTCTGCTTTCTCTTTGAAAAGAAAGGGCATTTTGTGTTTCTTATACCATTTAGATACATATGATATCTAATGCTCTTTTTGAATTGAAAGGACAATTGACACATTGATGCTGGAGTGGTAGTTTAATAGAAGAAAGTACTTAATTTCGCTCAGTGCTGAGTTCACTTGGTATTTTGCTCAAGGGTAGGTTCTCATGTTGATGACGTGTTGACTGCTATTAAGTTCTGTTAGTCTGATATCAATTTTTTCATGATGGTCCTAAAAGTCTTAAATGTGATGAGTTTTATGGTAAGATGGCGTGACTTCTTTACATAGCTAAATTTTACTTCACATTGCATGCTTTAAAATTGTTTTTCATTTGTGTGTAAAACAACAGGACACTTGTCCCTATATAATTTGTGAGTTGTAACATAGATTGATTTTTTTTGATAAGTAAAGTATTATATACCAAAGCGTCTAAACAGGAGACGCGTCCTTTTTACAAATTATAGGCATACACAAACGGACTAATCTATAGAAAGACAATTCACAAAATCGATACAAGAAATGTTGTGAATGTTGGAAGAATTAGTGTCCTCAACCCCCCAAACGGACTAACATAGATTGATGCGGAATGGAAGAGAAATTCTAATGAAATTGGAGTTAAATTAATGTTCTGATTTATCTATTAGTTTATTACTCCCGCCATTCCAGGCAAAGAGTTCACTATTCTTTTTTGGGATGTTTCACATAAAGAGTCCACTTTAAAAAATTAAGACATAAAAATGTCATTTTATGACTAATGGATTACTTATCAAAAAAAAAAATGACTAATGGATTACTAAAAGTGTCATTTTCTTAAAAAAGTTGACTTTCGGACTCTGCCGGGAAGGGAGTATTACTTAGGGTTATTTTGGTTTTTAGTTTATTAGAGTATTTTCTAGAATACTCCTGGTAGAATTAGGATTTAGTTAGCACTATAAGGATTTATGTACTCATTACTAATTGAGTTGAGTTATTTGAGAATTAAGCGTGTGAGCTTTATGAGTTTCTGCTTCCTACTGATCTCTTGTGAGGGTAGGGTTCCCTTCTCTTTCTGATATTCTGCGGACTAGTGGATCCTATGCGAAGGTGGCACAAACCACTACTTTTGTTATCTCTCCAACTTCTTATCTGCTATGCAACCAGTAGAGCGGGAATCCTTATCCCCTTCAGCATTATAGATCCAAGGTATTCCAGGAAAAAGGAGCTGGGAAATGAGCCATGGTTTGCTTCATTATCCATTGCAGATTATTTGTGTCTTAATTTCTCTCTTTTTCTTTGGGCCTTTAGCTTGCCACTGCACCCAAAAAAAGGTGGTCTTAAAACTGGGCTGAGCATGAGCTAATTTTAAATTTTTGCTGATGTGTGATCATTGATCATGTACACTAGGGATTCAAACAATGTGGAGGAGAGCTAGTTTTCCCCTTTTTTTGTTGGAGAAATATATTATACTAACTCATAGTTGTCAAAGGCGCTCGCCTCTCGTGCCTCAAGTGAGAGGTGCCATCTGGTGAGGGTCCAGTGCCCGAAGAAGCCAAAGCAAGTTGACGAGCTGGAGGCGAGGACAGGCAGACGCCTTTTGCGCCTTTTAGAGAGGTGAGATGCGAGAGGCTAGAAAAAGTCGGTCTAAAGCACTTCAAAAGTTTTTTGTTGTTTTTTTAGGTCGGATGATGTAGTTTAGGGTTATTATAAATAGATAAAACCCTAAAGAAACCCTTCAGACATCATTCGAATACAAAGCGAGCCTTTTAAGCCCTAAAAATTTTCCGACAGTGTCTGTCTTCTTCGATTCAACTTGGGGCTAGGGTTTCGATTTCCAGAGTAGTTCACACCATCTCAATCCCTCGCTCTCTTGGGCGATTACTGAGGTAGGCCTCTCAATCTCTGTCTTTCACTCTGTCTCTCCCTTGTCTCATATTCTGTTCGACATTCACATTTTTTTTTCTCCTTTTGTTTTCGACTTCCAGAACAGTTTGACACACTCTGCGATTACTAGGTTGACATTAATACAGTTTACTTCTTTTGCTCTTTCTTCGAAATTATTTATTAAATTGTTTCTATTTTTGAACTCACATAGACACTCTGACACAGTACATTAAAAGTATATTTTTGAACTCACACACAATTTATCAAAATGTATATTATTAAATTATTTTTATCTTTTCTGCGATTACTAGACATAGTACATTAAAATGTACTTCAAATAATTATTATTTTTTTAAATTAATAAATTTGTTTCTATTTTTTTAAATTCAATAAATTATTAATTAAAATGTGGTTTGATAACTATTTATTTTCTTGTTTGAAGTTTTAGTTAAGTTCATCTAATGCAATGGAATTTCAATGAAATTTGTGTTATTGATATTATGTTAGAACTTAGTTTCATATATTATGCTCACTTATAACATGTTTTGTTGAGATTTGTTAAGTTATATATTTTTTATTTATTTTTTCTTTATATTGTTTCCGTGAGCGCTTTTTTGAGTGCCTCTCGCCTAAAAGATTGACTTATCGCCTGCCTCTCGCCTTTGACAGCTATGTCATGTACTAACTTCACATGTAGAATTGAAGTTATGGTTAAGATTCATTTTTAAAAAAATGTTTGTTTTCTCTGTTTGAGTTATTTATTTTTTGTTCCAATTGTTTGATAGTAAGAGCTAATAACCATTTACCTGTATTCCATCTGTCTTGAAAGAATTATCCCATACTCCCATTCACCTTTTACATTTTATGAGCTCTCTTCTCAGATAAGATAGAAGTTAGTAAATTAATTTTCCAAAGTTACAAATCACTTATTTTTTGTTACGATTGTTTGATAGCAAGAGTTAATAAACAATTTACCTGTATTCATAGTTGAAAAAAGTGGAAGGTGAGAGGCGGGCGAAAGGTCAAAATTTGATGAGAGAGGCAAGGCGCAAAAAAGGCGCTCACGGAACAAATATTAAGGAAAAATTAATATATATATATATACACATATATATAACTTAACAAATCTCAATAAAACATGAAACATGTCATGAGTGATGAAACTAAGTTAACAACATAATATTAATAACACAAATTTCATCATTCATAGTTGAAATTCCAAAGCATTAGATATTCAGATGAACTTAACTTAAATTCCAAACAAGAAAATAAATAGTTATTAAAGCAAATGAACATAAAGACATGCAAAAGAGAATTAAAGTCATGAACTGTAATAATTAACAACAAGAAGAAGCTAAAAATCCAATGAATCTATCTCATCATCATCTCCATAATCTTCATCATCTTCATTCACGGGCATAGGCGCAAAAAGGCGCAAAAAAGCGCAAAAAAGGCACTTGTCGCATGGCCTCACTCTTTCCGGGCGACAACCCCTTGCCTCCTCTCGCCTCAGGCGCAAAAGGTGCTCGCCTTTTCAAACTATGCCTGTATTCCATCTGTCTTCAAAACTTTGGCTTCCATTGAGACTGTTCTTGTGGGATGGAGTTTGCATCTTCAGGCCTAGAAAAAGGGGCAGCTCATGTGACGGTATTAGAAGCATTCTTTGATGTAAGAGAATTTGAAATCGATAGAATTTTGATGTTCATATTCACCTCTTAGAACTTGGGTTATACTTGCAACAGGAATACAAGTTGGGGAACCCTACTAGGATTGGCTTTGATTGCACCAATTACAAGTCCAACAGCTGTACCTCTTCTGTGCTTCAGTGGGATTTGCTATTTATAGTGTCAGACATAATGAGTAGTAAATTATATTAGCATATACAGCATTTGGAGTAATTCTTGTTTCAAAAGTAGTAATAGATGCATGCATTTTCTTTTAATAGAATTAAGGGCGATGCAAGCATTTTCTTTTAATTGAATTAAGGGCTATTGATTTAACTTTTTGAAATATTTTTACCCGAGGGGTGGCTAAGGTGATAGGTTTCGCCAGGAATTCTCGAGAGATAATCAGTTCCAATTGACTAATTATCCATATGCTGACTTTCCCTTTGGATGCTTCATTAAGAAAGACGATAAGCATCTCTTACCATCTGATTGTTCTATTGACAGATGTTGACACTACCAATGTGTATCATAAAATGGGCTACACCTTGGTCTTACTGATTGATACAAGATGTAGTTCTTATTTCATAGTTAAACTCGTGTAAGAAATTGGACTTGGCTCTTTTAGTTGGATTTTATGCCCTTTATCTGCTGGGATTTGCTGCACTCTTTAAAGCATCAGCAGCGTTCTCCTCCAATATCCTGTTCACTTTTCTTGATTAAATACTATTTTTGTCATCTCCCCATTCTAATTTGTGGAATCTTGTGGCAGTCGCTTCTTGCAATGTAGAGGCCCATATGCAAAAAGAAGGCATCCCCTGGTGGACTCGACAATAGTTTCAGAGATTAGAAGATGCCTTGATAATGGGGTTGAATTCCAAGGAGAATTGCTGAACTTTAGGAAGGATGGGTCCCCATTGATGAACAGGTTGCGGATGACTCCTATTTATGGCGATGATGAGGCAATTACCCATATAATTGGTATCCAGTTCTTCACAGAAGTAAACCTTGATCTGGGTCCCCTTCCAGGATCGACAACAAAGGAAACTGCAAAAGCATCTGATCGGTTTCGTTCCAGTCTTTTGTCTTGCCGACTGGTTTCAGAAGGGAATCGGAATATAAATCGTGGAGTTTGTGGGATACAACAGTTGAGTGATGAAGTATTGTCTCTCAAAATTCTTTCACGGTTGACCCCAAGAGATATGGCATCAGTCGGATCTGTCTCTAGGCGTTTCTATGAGCTAACAAAGAACGAAGATCTGTGGAGAATGGTCTGCCAAAATGCGTGGGGTAGTGAAACTACTCGGGTTTTAGAGACGGTGCCGGGGGCTAAGAGATTAGGATGGGGTAGATTGGCAAGGGAACTGACTACTCTTGAAGCATCAGCATGGAGGAAGCTAACGGTTGGAGGTGCTGTTGAGCCCTCTCGCTGCAATTTCAGTGCTTGTGCTGTTGGGAATCGGGTGGTTCTTTTTGGTGGGGAGGGAGTCAACATGCAACCGATGAATGATACATTCGTACTGGACTTGAATTCGAGCAAACCGGAGTGGCAACATGTCAAAGTTGGATCTCCACCCCCTGGTCGTTGGGGTCACACCCTTTCTTGTGTGAATGGTTCTAATTTGGTAGTTTTTGGAGGCTGTGGGAGGCAGGGGTTACTCAATGACGTTTTTGTGTTGGATTTAGATGCAAAACATCCATCATGGCGTGAAATTTCCGGTCTGGCTCCTCCACTTCCAAGATCATGGCACAGCTCCTGCACACTTGATGGGAGCAAGTTGATTGTTTCTGGTGGTTGTGCAGATTCTGGAGTACTTCTTAGCGACACTTTTCTGCTGGATCTTTCAATGGAAAAGCCCATCTGGAGAGAGATACCAGTAACTTGGACTCCCCCCTCACGCCTAGGCCACACATTATCTGTATATGGTGGGAGGAAAATTTTGATGTTTGGAGGCCTTGCAAAAAGTGGGCCCCTCCGGTTTCGTTCGAGCGACGTGTTCACGATGGATCTTAGTGAGGACGAACCCTGTTGGAGATGTGTAACTGGTAGCGGAATGCCTGGTGCTGGAAATCCAGGAGGCATAGCTCCTCCTCCAAGGCTTGATCATGTGGCTGTTAGCCTCCCTGGTGGCAGAATTCTTGTGTTTGGAGGATCTGTTGCTGGTCTTCATTCAGCCTCGCAGCTGTATATCTTGGACCCGACGGAGGATAAACCTACATGGAGGATTTTGAATGTACCTGGGCGCCCACCACGATTTGCCTGGGGACATAGTACTTGTGTTGTTGGAGGTACAAGGGCAATTGTGCTAGGAGGTCAAACTGGTGAGGAGTGGATGCTCAGTGAGCTTCACGAGCTATCTTTAGCGAGTTCTGTTATCTAAGTCATTAGAAATCTTCGCAAGCTTTTACTATGAAGAGATGAGTATTTGGCTTCATTATTAAGATTGTCCATAGTTATCAGTTTGTGGAGAATGAAGTTGAACTTATCCAAAGGAATGCTCGAGAGGTATTATGTTGGTTGTGGTCGGCACTTCTATATTGGCTCTCAATGCAATGCATTTTCTTGTACGTACGCTCACGGTGGACATTCAATAGGGTGACGTAAGCCCGGTATAATTTTATGAGATTTGTTCAGGAGTTTCTGTTCCACCTACTTTGGATTCTCCATGTCTAGGTTAGTAGTACTTGACAGATTCGGTAGGTATTGTATACGTAGGTTTGTTTTTATCATTTATGCTCAAGTGTTGTGGTTCAAGGCTCCGTAATTCGAACCCTCAAAAATGGAGACGTAAAAAATGAGACCGAAGGGTGTTGGTAGTGCATGTATATAGAAGGTGACCAATATGTCCTATAATCTGTACTGAACTGTATCTAGCTGTACTATGCTCTTACAAAACATCATCTGGTCTTGAAACATTTGTAAGAGATTCTGCGGTAAAGTGATAATCTGAAGAAGCCATATTTGCCCCCTCTGTAAATGGTGAGTGTCCATTCTTTGGCTATGATCAAGAATGCTGACGGGTATGTTTGGCTGGACTCCGACAACGCCATGTTAAATAATGAACTGTGCAGATGGCTTCTTCATTGCTCGACTCTCTATTCGCCATCTTTCAGCCTATAAAACTGCTGTTAGTGTTTTTATATATGCTGCCATGCTGGTGCTTTGTGGCATTTTGCAGTGGCTATAGTAGGGATTCTAGTTTCAATCTGTAATCATGGGATGTTCTGAGGCAAGCAGTATGATTCAGATGCTTACAATTACATTACATATATGAGCAATATATTGACTCAGCTGACGATGGTATCAGTGAACTATATTGTTATTGTTGAATGTTGACTGGTACGTTTATTCTAAGTTGTAGTATGTTTTTTGAATACAATTCTATTATGACTGTGCCGATATGGTTCTGCTGTGAAAGGATCTCCTGCCCTATCTAAAGATCTTTGTACTTTGCT
Organism: Codonopsis lanceolata; assembly: GCA_013146195.2. Taxonomy (NCBI): domain Eukaryota; kingdom Viridiplantae; phylum Streptophyta; class Magnoliopsida; order Asterales; family Campanulaceae; genus Codonopsis; species Codonopsis lanceolata. The sequence continues at coordinate 57,510,529 of CM028384.1, read as the reverse complement.
TTGGAGCACTTAAAGAGATCTATTACAACTATTTACTATACATATTTGCTTCCCTTGCTCGGTGATTTGGTTTGGGGCACTCGGGGGGAACTTGGAGGGAACAGGCATGAACTTTCTGGAGTTCAGATTCTGATCGCAGTTTTTGGTATCATTTTGACATACGAACACCAGTAGACGTAAAAGCTCCATAAAAATGTGCCAGGTGTCAGTCGATCTGTGTAGTATGATTTAAGAATTCTGTTCCAGTGAAAATGGGACAGACTGTAGGGCCATAAATGAACCGAGCTGTTGACGAAGAAGCTTGGGCTTGACTTGTTCAAGTATATCTGTAATCTGTATAGACCGTATATCTCTCATACAAATTTGTATGTTCATATACCAAAGTTTGAATTTGTGCCAAACTGCAAGGGTATTGATATTTTCTTATTTACGATGGTTTAAATTTGATCATCTACGAGCTGAGCCTAGCCTTTTTACGAACAAGTGAAACATTTGTTGCATTACGTGTTCGATTTTAAATGAGGGTGAGCAAAGTCCCAGCAACCCTAAACATGACAGAGTCGAGCCTGAGCAGTGAGCATCACAGAGCTCGGTCTAGACTCATTTCATTTGCAGTCACATTATGTGAAGATCTCCACCGCTCGATATCACTTGTAATATCTCGAATCTCACATCGGCTATATCTAAGATTTGAATGTGCTTTATATAATGGCCAGACACTACTCTACTAGGCTCAACATTATCCATAGACTTTTGTGTCGGTTTGATGACCTAAAGTGTTGCATGGTTAGTTGGCCAGTACGTGGGCTATGACGTAGCAGACCGAACTTTCGGACTCGGGTTCGCTACATTATGACTGGTCCTGTCCATAATGTGATGAGCGTGAGTGTTTTGCGAATTTCTACTATTAGAACAGTTAATGTTGAGACTTGAAAGTGATTTGAAAATTTCTACTATTAGAACGGTTAATGTTGTGAGTGATTTGATAACAGAACACCTAAATGTAACACCAAAATCCCTAAACATAATACCATTTAAAAGGTAAATTTACTTCATTAACCCTCTTCTCATTTAAACTATACTACCCCCTCTCTCCCTCTCCCTTCATGTAATTTTGATTACGTGTCATTATTGATTCGATTTCCATTGTTAATTCGCATGATATCGCATGTTAATTATATTGATTTTGATTCGATTTATTTTTTCTTTTCAATTACGAACAAAAAACCGTTGATTTGTATTTTTTTTTCGATTTCAGACAAAACAACAACTACAAACTAGCGGATGTTTTATAAAACATCCGCTAGTGTGTAGCAAAAGTGAGTATCTATTAAATGTTAAAAGGGGTATTTAGGTTATTTTATGCATTAAATGATGTTACGTTTAAGGAATTTGGTGTTACGTTTAGGGTCACTCATTTGATAAATGATCAAAAAACGATGTTGTTAATATTCAATTAAATTTAAAATTTATGGAGATGATAAGGACACTTGGGCAAATACCATGAGGTCTTTGGTCTCAATCCTCATACCAATAAGGAATTACATTTACCTATAAAAAAACATAATTTTAAATATGGACTCTTTAATTTAAATATTCTAAAATAGAAGCGAGGTTTGATTATTTTTTTTAGAAAAAATTGTGGGTTGGTCTATTTTTTGAAACTTTTAATCGTTAAAGTACACTTTTTTTTTTATTTTCAACCGGAAAAAATTACTTTTGAGGGCAAAATGAATATGATACCCTTAATGAACCGTAGACGCGCTACGGAGGTAATTATTTTTTCACCGTGATTCATCAATTTTATCGGATTATTTTTTGCATTGCGGTTCAATAGTGTAACTACTACTCTATTTTTGAATTGCGATTCATCAATTTTTATTGAATTAATTTTGCACTGCGGTTCAATAGTGTAACTATTAGTCTATTTTTGTACCGATATTCATCAATTTTAGTACATTAATTTCTGCACTGCGGTTCAATAGTTAATTGCTAATCTATTTTTGAACCGCGATTCATCAATTTTAGTGCATTGATTTTTACACCGTGGTTCAATAGTGTAAATGTTGACTCTTGATATTCTAATTTAAAAAAAAAAACATATGCACCGCGGTATATAAATATGTTCAATGTGACATATCAAAAAGGGAATCGCGATACAAAATTATACGAGCTTAATTGATGAATGAACTTTTTTTGCACCGCGATAGATAAACTTGGCGTAGTGCGTCTCTTGCCTATTAAAGGGTATCGCAGTCTTTTTGCGACCTAAAGTAACTTTTTTCGGTTGTTTTAAAAAATGAGTGTATTTTAACGATTAAAAACTTGAAAAAGCAGACTGGTCGAATTTTACCCTATTTTTTGTAAATGGGTTTAAAGACATGTGGACGGAGATATAAGTTGGGTAATCAATTTTTTTTTGGTAGACCTTTTCCCTGAAGGGATATAGAAATGGATGAAAATGAAACCTCAATATTTTTTAAATCACCATCTCTACCATGCCACCCCTTAGGGTCGGGGTAATCAAGAAATGCATGAAAAGAAAAATGGGTACTATCGGTATTTTTGCTAATTATATTCTGCTGTTTGAGGAGTAATTTTAATACCCTTTACTTGTCAAAATCCAAAGAACTTCCAGTTTTAGTTTTGGGAAGAGATATTCTCTAAATTTTTAAATTACTTTCTTAAATTATCTTTTGACAAGTCACAAGTGTTTCTTAGCTAATAGTGGTTTAATCACTATCTAAATTTTTCCTTTAAAAATGTTGATTTATGTATGGTAACAATTATGGATAATTAATTTTGACCAAAGAAAACTTTTGTTAATCGATGTTTAATGAGCAATAATTTTCTCAACAATTTTGACTTTTAAAATAAAGAATCATGGATGGTTTATCTTATAAAATTCTAATTTAATTCCTAAGAACAATAACTGTTTCTTAAAAAAAAAATCTATTATGGACAGTGCATTAAGCTTGTAAAACGAGTTTAGCTATTTAATACTCCCTCCGTCCCTAAATTATCGTCCTCCTTTCCTTTTTCGTCTGTCTCAAAATAATTGTCCACTTTGAAACTTACCTTTTTAGAACATCACTTTACCACCTTTACCCTTACTTTTTCACTCTACTTTAATTATAGGCCACATATATATGGACATTAAAGGAAACTACACATTAAACCAATATAAATAATTAAGTCAATTACTTTTTATTAAACTGTGCGCCGGATCAACCCAGACGATTATTTAGGGACGGAGGGAGTATTGAATACAACCACGATTCAATAATGGTTAACAAAGGAATCATATAAGGTCAAATTTGTTTAGAGTCTCGGAACTTTCTTGTAGAACTTGAGTGAGTTAACATATAAATTTGGTCATCAAATGAATATAAGGTTAAATTTTGTTCAAACACAGTCAATATACGAATTAAGTTGACTAGGGAAGAAATTTTACAATTTTCATTATTCAGAAACCTTTTACAAAAAGAAAGAAAAAAAAAAGGGAGAAATAGCAAAAAGTCCCATTAAAAAAATTTCAAAAAATATTATTTTATCTAAAAAGTCTCAAAGTTAAACTCTTAATACCAAAAAGTCCAAAACTTAACGCTTTCTTCTAACATCGTTAGAGTATGAGGTTTTATTTGAAAGAAACTTATTTTAACTTCAATAATTTTAATGATTCAAAAAAATAATAAAATAATAGTATTCATAATAGTAATAATAAAAACAACAACAACAAATAACTTACCATTAATAATAACAATAACAATAAAAAATTTCTATTAATATTATTAGTGTTATTAATAGTTTTATTATTATCATTATTATCACTACTACAACTTCTAATAATACTACATCAATTTCATAAAAATGTAAATGTTAACCTTTTAAATTTTAGTTTGAAAAGATTAATTTTAAATTGTATAGATTGAATAGTTGTTTTGGGATCATTGTGAAATAAATTTTTTAAATAGACTTTTGGTATTTAATAGTAATGATGTTAATAAAGATAATAATATTAATATTATTATAATAGTATTATTGTTATAATAATAGTAGTAGTAATAATAATAACAATAAAAATAATAATATTCAATATAATTCTTATTATCATTGTCATAAATAAAAATAAAAGTAAATTTTTGTCCAAATAAAGTTTTTAACATAATGACGTTCATAGATACATTAAGTTTTGAACTTTGGCACTAAAATTCTGATTTCGAAACTTTTTAGATAGAATAATTATTTTTGAAACTTTTTGGATACAATAATGTTTTTTGAAACTTTTTAGTATTTTTTTCTTAATAAAAACTTCAAAAGAGAATAATAAAGAAAAAGTATAGAAAGATGGCAGTGGTGTAATTTAATAGAAAAGCCAGTGCGAAATACCTGAACCAGCTATTCTTTCCCATCTATCTATCTTGAAAAAAGCAGACTTGCATTTTCCCTTTTAGAGAGAGAAAGAAAAGAAAGAAAGAGAGGAGAGAGAAAGTAAAGTACATCAAGAAAGACAAAGATCCCACCACTCTCCTCTCCTGCTTCAAATCTCCCCCAATTCCTCGCTCTCTCTCTAGAAATCCCAGACAACAAACCCACCAAATTTATTTCTACTTGTTTCACTTTCACATGGCAGCATCCTTAACGCTCCTTCCCCCCACTCACTAGTCTCGTAGCTCACTCACTCACACATACTTTAAAGTTTAAACCCACTTCAGAACCTTCTCTCTCTATCTCCGATTAATTTTTTTGTGGATTTTGAAAATGCCGATCAACAAAGAAGCAGGCACGCCTCCGCCGCCCATGATTGGCAAGATCGGGCCCTACACCGTTTTTGTTACACCTCCGGCCACCCCCAAACCATCTGAGCCTTTGGTGGAGTCCCCCATGAAGAAGCTTTCTCCGATTAAGACCCGGGTTCAATCTCCTTCCTCGTCTCCGTCTGTTCAGCTACAAGTTCAATCCCCGCCGCCGCCGCCTGTGCAAGTGCCGCCATCTCTCTACAAAGTACCAGCTCCTGGTAATGACTCCAGTTTCGGGTTCTTCTGGAATGCTGTCGCCAAAGTCCAGAATGGTACTCTCTTTTTTAACAATCTTTTTTCAATTTTCAATTTAATATCATTTTCCAGATTTTTTTTTGTTTGGCCTGATAATAAAATGCAATGGTAATTGAATTTTGAGTTGTTTTTATTTCCTTTTGGTTGGCTCAGATGTTGAAATGAAATGAGTGAAAAATTGGGTATTTTGTGATCTTTTGTTTGTTCAATTCGAAGTCTTTCGCGTTTAAATTGGTGGTGGTTGTTGTTTCACATGTAAATTGTGAAGAATCTGAGATGCATGCTACTGCTAGTGCTATGTCCTTTTGAGTTAGCCTTAATCGACCAAAATTGGTATTAAAAGTCGTATTGAGAAGAAAACAAAATAAATGCAAGCCTATGCCAGAGTTTGATTCATGTGGCTTGGGTCGAGTTGCTGGCTGAAGGATGGATTGGAGATATTTTTACTCTCGCTTGGCTAGAGTATTCATTTTATTAGAAATTGCAGAAAACATGTATTGATATGTTTCAATATTTTGTCTTTTAGATGTCTAATGTGGACACTAAGACATTGAATCAGTTCGGTACTGTTTCAAAACAATGTTTATTAAATGGTTACTATCTACGTAATAGTTTCCATTAAATTCCAAAACTGAAAACAGAGTACAGAATGAGAAATAAAACGTTTTATTTTGTTTGCAGCGCATTCGAGTTTGGATGATTGCGTGGCTCGTTGGTTTGGGTTGAATCAGTCAAAGTATCAGTGGGCTTTGGATGATTACTATGAAAGCAAGGGAGTGGTAAGTTATTGAGAAATGAGTTATTTACAAGTTTACACTTTTTTGCTTGTATGTTTGGCGACAAACTTATTCTTATTTGGTTTCTGGTGGAATGTCTTGTACCTTCTAGGAAATTTTGATTTTCTTACTCTAGTTTCTGCTTGTTGTCTGGAGTTGGCCTGGTTGATATTTTAGGTTGAACGTTGCTTTAAGGTAGAATAAATGTAACTAGCAAGCACTTTCTTGTTCACCTTTACCCCTTGACTGGATGATTCTTAAGTCAATGTCTTGAGATAGACTGCTCAGTCAACTAAAACCCCATTGAGGATCACTGGCTCAGTTACATAAACAAGAATTTAGATCAAGGTCCTTAATACAAATTTGGTTGGTAAATACTTGGAATGTCTTTATCTCCTAGAGATTGTTGACACGAACACCACTGTGGCCCAAATTTTTTTGACACAAAATTACACAAGTGAGAACTTCAGTCAACATTAACTAATTTTTGTTTGAACAGACCACTGAATGTAGGATTCTAGATTTATATTGCTCAACCTTTCAGTGTATGTTATGTAAAAGCAAAATATGTTCATGTGAAAGTACATATTAATGCATGGAGTACAGAGTACTATCAATATTATAAAGGTTGAATCTTTTATCTGAAAGATTTTGAACTCGATATAAGCTTTATGGAATTCTTAGTTCTTACAATTCAAATTTGGGTGCAGTGTGTTAATTGCTACCTTTGTTGGGTTTTTCACCTTACCTATTCTTGTTATTTATGACTACTGTCAAAATGGTTGAGTTCTACTGAAATTCTACGTACAGGATCCAGATACGAAACCAAAAGATATATCCACCAAAACACAGAGTGTGTAACATGCTTGTTGGCAGGTACCATGACTTTTGAATGTACTCGATAATTTTTACATGAATCTTCATGGCGTGTGTTTGATAAATGTGGAATTTATTTTCATGCAGGATTTCGTTTCAGCAACCGCACCTTGAAAATCACTTTTTTTGTGTACGCAATACTTAACAGAATTGCCTATTGGTTTGAAGGGATGTTTTACCAAATGTGCTGGAATCTGGTGCGTTGTGGTTCTATCAGCTACTAAGCTGATGCAGCTGACAAGGCTTCTGTATTGTGTCTACTATGAGTCATGTACTCCTTTTGATTACTATTATGTGAACCAAGCTTTCTGTTGGTTTTGTCATTTAGCGGCCACCACCAATAGTTTGATGTCATAAACCTTACATAATATATTCTTGTTGTATCTGTACTCAATTTTGTGTTAAAGCAAAGCTTTGCAGCAAGGAAAGTAATAAAAGTACCATCGATAAGTTCTACCCTGCATCTTGGTTTATTTTATTGGGTAAAACTATTAGTGCTCCATTTATCAACCAAGGCACTCCATGTACCGCTTTATTATACTTGTACACGATGCATCCTGTAGTGTACTGTGGAGTACCTTGATTGAAAATTGGAGTGCCAATAGTGTATGCCTTACCCATTGAAGATTGATCATAAATTGCGCCACGTGGATAACTTTTATACTGGTTTCATTAGGTGACAAAAGAAGCAAACAGAAGACAACTTGTCAGGGATTATTTTTCTAGAATATGTTTAAAAGTTCAGTATGAATATTCAGGAGAATATCCATTCTTGTAGAAACATTGTTTCCTTGATGGAAGACAACTTGTACATTTAAGCATGCACATCCATATTTGAATACATCTACAATTTTTCATTTATGGATCTTGAATTTGGAAGTTTCTTCTCTTTTCTTGGTTGCATTGATAACCAAGTACCCAATTGTAATTTTTGGTTTGCATCTCTTGCTAAGCTGCTTCTCCTGGCTCATATCATCCACTCAAATGGACACTGCAGCATATGCTATGTTAATTTTTTTCGGTAAGAGACTTTCTGTAACTTCTGAATTAGTTGTTTCTATTGTAGATAGAGGAAGATTTCTGTGCTTTCTAAGATTTAATCTTTCTCATATTTGCAGTGGTTTTGATCATCTTGAGGTTATCCTATTGGATTCAAATATTATCTCAAAAAAGGAGAGCTGTTTCCTCGTGTCCTCAAGACACCTCCAAATGTGTGGAGCCCACTATCAATAAGGCCTTGGATGAGATCGAGAAGCCTATCAGATTTTCCTCGCAGCAGTTAATGATTGCAACACAAAACTTTTCACATTTGTTGGGTGCTGGTGGTTTTGGAGCAGTTTATAAAGGAACTTTATCTAGTGGCTTATTGGTGGCAGTTAAAGTACTTAAGGGTAGCTCTGACAAGAGAATAGAGGATCAGTTCTTGGCGGAGGTGCGTACCATTGGTAAGACCCACCATATTAATCTCGTCCAACTTTTTGGCTTTTGCTTTGACAAAGATTTGCGAGCTCTCGTTTACGAGTACATGGAAAACAGTTCCTTGGATAGACTACTTTTCAACAGAAGTGAAATTATCGAGTGGGAGAAGTTGTATGATATAGCGATTGGCACAGCTAAAGGCCTTGCTTATTTACATGAAGATTGTCAGCAAAGGATTATACATTACGATATTAAACCTGAAAATATTCTTCTTGATGGTAGGTTTTGTCCCAAGGTGGCTGACTTTGGGCTGGCAAAGCTTTGTAACCGAGAGAAATCACATGTGACTCTAACAGAAGGTAGAGGGACCCCAGGGTACGCCGCACCGGAATTATGGATGCCGTATCCGGTTACATGGAAATGTGATGTTTACAGTTTTGGGATGCTCTTGTTTGAGATATTAGGAAGGAGAAGAAATTTGGACTTCAATCTACCGGAAAGTCAGGAATGGTTTCCTAAATGGGTTTGGAAGAAATTTGAGAAAGGGGAGTTGGGTGATGTCATGTACATTTGTGGGATTGAAGAGAAGGATACAGAGAGAGCAGGGAGGATGATGTTGGTTTCTTTGTGGTGCGTTCAGTTCAAGCCGGAAGTCAGGCCTTGTATGAGTTCTGTGGTGAAAATGCTGGAAGGAGGAGTCGATGTTCCTTTTCCTCAAAATCCATTTCGGCATTTTATGCCGGTTTCACCTTTTCCAGGTATGGCTGGTGAAGTAAACCTAAATGTATGCATTTCTGATGCAGAATCTACACAAACATCTGCAGAATCATCTCCTCCTCCCTCATCACCTGTAATGAGAAAATATGAAATAAATGTGGCCTGTGAAATATGAGCCTTGGTTGCTGAAATTGCTGTGAATACTGGCTCTACATTTTTCAAATAGTCTATTAAGCAAGTCTTCAGATTATTCTCTCCCCCCCCCCCAGGTAAATATGATCTCTGGTTTTCATATGGCTTGACCTATTTATTCTGTATTTACTGGATGGTGCACATAATTTTTTCTATCAAAGGGGAATGATGTAAAGCAGAATATAAAACAGAGAGTGAAAATGCAAGTTCATCTTAAATAGACCTGGTCGATCTTTCTCCCACATAGGTAAGTACCATCCACAATTTCCCCTTTTCCAGTCTCCATTGTGTGTAGAATCACTCTGTTTTATGAATTTGTTTGTGTCCAATATTGAGCCCTATATTTGTTGCTGTTTGAGAAGATTAAGAACAAGTAATATTATGTGGTTGTTGATAAATGTCCTTTTCCTCAGCCGGCCTTGTTTTCTTGTTCTCAATGACCCAGCAATCTTGGATTGTTTGAGAAGATTAAGAACAAGTAATATTACATGGTTGTTGATAATTGCCCTTTTCCTCAGCCGGCCTTCTTTTCTTGTTCTTGTGATCTAGCAGTCTAAGGTGGTTTCAGCCTATTCAGCTTAAGCTAATAGCTTTAGATGCACTTGTCAATGCAAACTAGTTTATACGATGTTGAGGTTTTAATGTTTTGTGCATATGCACTGTTCCCGCATATCATGTAGTTTGATCCGTTCATTTTATTTGTGCATATCATGTAGTTTTTCATCTGCAGTAATGGTAATCCATAATAAAACCATTGATTTGTTACCTGTAGGGTTAAAGCAGGTTTATCCCATCTGTTGGGTATTTTTCTAATGTAGCGTTCAACCACTGCCCTCCGCCACTTCTGACACCACCCATATTCCGACTACCATCATCTACCACCTCGTCCTGGTTACTTTCTGTAAAACCAAAGAAATAGGAACGGCCGCCATATAGATTTTGGAGTCGGTACTTCATCTATCGATCATCTAAGAAGCAATTTATATCACTGAATCATTTCAATCGGTTGAATGAACGAGAAGTTATGACCTAAAACCCGACCTCACTGCACACGCATTTTACGAGCCTATTTGATAGTAGTATCAAATACTCGCAATAAGAAGTTTTGATGGAAATTTTGTTAAATACTTCATCTTTTCATGTAAAATGTCTAATATTTTATTCTATAACTTATACCCGTGCGATGCACGTTTTAAGATTTTTTTTATTTTTATTTTGCAAAAGTTACTTATAATAAGAGAATTTTGCAAGCTTGTTATAATTAGAATCTTTTAAACAAATCTAAAATAGGGTAAATGTTGAAAATAATATATGAATATTTATATAATACAAAAAAGATTAATTATCTTATGAAAATAGTTGTAGAGACGGGTGGGTAATATACCTTTCAAATTTACTTAACCACTACAATTGGATTAACTCAATAAAAGTGTGTTGTGTGCTACTTGTAAAGATTATCGGTCACAGTAAAGTTCATCTTAGATCAACTTGTTCTGACCTTCTGATCATAGAAGATCATACTATTTGGAAAAGACATATGCAAGTATCTTCTAAGAGCAGGTACAATGGTTAGCTAAAAATCAAACCCAAAATCAAACTCAACCCATTAAAAACCAATAAATTAATCCATTAGATACTCATTTGATTTAAAACAAAAAAACCCTCCCAATGGTGGCACAAAATCCAACATATTTAAATACCCCACCATTTTTATCTCCAACAATTTTATCTACCACATCATTTTTATCTCTATTAATTTAATATATTCTTTCAATTTATACTAACAAATAAATTTTATATTGCATAAATAAATAGTTTCGAAATTATATAAATAGTCATTATTAAAATAATATTTATTTTTTATAATTTTAATAATTTGAGTCAATAAAATAAAACAAACCAAGTCTCTATTTATAAGTAAAAATGTGTAGTTTAATTCAAGAAAAAAAATATTTTTTTTGAGCTGAAAATTTGTCAAAAAAACAAGGAAGAAAAATAAAATGATGACCAATAAATTACTGACACATGGAAAGGGTGGGAAAGGGGAAGGAGGCAATACCTAGGAGTTGGAGCCATTTGGGTTCATCTCCTGATTTTTTTCCCACAAATCAATAGATGATTTATACTTGATTTTTGAAGATGCTCCATTGGAAGCAAAGATTACAATGAAATTTGGTTTAGATCTTCCGTTGGCCTTGCTCTAAGAGCATCTCTAATGTGGGAATTCTTCCCACAAATTTTAACTGGGTCCCACTGCCACCTACACATTTTTCTCTTTTTCTCTACTTAAGAATTCATCTTCCCATTGTATACGATTCTTAACATATTCTTAACTAGGTCTCACTGCCACCTCATTAACTTTACATTTCATTCTTATTTTTATACTTCTCAACAAATAAATTTATTTCACAATATTTTATATATTTCATATTTAAATATTTCGTATAAATAATTAATTTATAAATTAAGACAAAAATTAATTTAAAAATAATAAATTACATTATTATTTTTAAATTTTATAATTTATAATTTATTTAATAAATTATCTATAAAACACATATTATACATAACTCGTACAATAACATAAATAGAAAATTACATAAAAACGTTAAATACATAAAATATTCAAATTACATAAAACATAGTACACTTAAAAATTACGTCAAAACAATTCAATAATTAAAAGTACATGAAAACATCAATAATTAAACTCTATCACTAGTTGTCACCGTAACGACGCCATATATGCTCAACCAAGTTCGATCGAAGAGCATGATGGGTGCTTCTCACGAATTTATTTCGCATATATTCTTGAAATGCTTGAGTTGACCCATGGTTCACTTGTGGAGAGTCATAAACGACATCATCAGCCCAGTTCGTAACGTGATCACCCTCGGCCTCCACAATCATGTTGTGTAGAATAATGCATGTGAGCATTATTTCTTTCAAGTTATCTCTATACCAAAATCTGCTAGGACCTTTGATAATTGCCCATCTTGATTGGAGCACTCCAAATGCTCGTTCGACATCTTTTCTTGCAGCCTCTTGCATCTCTTTGAATTTCTTTCGCTTAGCATCCGACGGACATGAAAAACTTTTTACAAAAGTAGCCCAATCCGGATAAATTCCATCTGTTAGGTAGTATCCTTTTGTATACTGTGTGCCATTTACTTCGAAATTGCACGGCGGTGCATTTCCTTCGAGTACGTTATTGAACAAAGGTGATTCATATAACACATTAAGATCATTACGAGACCGCGACCCCAAAAATGCGTGCCATATCCATAAATCTGCAGACGCAAGCTTCGAGCACAATTGTTGGTTTCCCATGACCTCTTGCATATTGACCTTGCCAAGCGACTGGACAATTTTTCCATTCCCAGTGCATACAATCAAGACTTCCTAACATACCTGGAAATCCGTGTCTTTGCTCGTGCATTTGAAGCAGACGTTGTGTATCATTAGCATTTGGCCTTCTCAAGTATTGACCTCCAAACAACTCGATAATACATCGACAGAAGTTAAACATGCAGTCGATAGCAGTTGTTTCTCCTAATCGGAGGTACTCGTCGAGATGATCGGCAGGAACTCCATAAGCCAATTGACGGATAGCTGCTGTGCATTTTTGAAGTGGTGATAGACCTACTTTTCCGTATGCATTAGGCCTTTGTTGAAAATAATTTGAATGATTCTCCAATGCATTAACTATCTGAATGAATAAATTTATATGCATTCGGAAGCGTCGCCGAAATATATGATCAGGATACAATGGCTGAGAGGAGAAGTAGTCATTAACAAGTTGAGTATTTCCTGCTACACGATTTCGCTTTATGTAGCTCCTCTTTTTCCTTTGGCGACACCTCTTGATGTTGGCTCTCTCCATTTCAATCATCTGTTGTTGTAATTCAATCATCTGCAAAACAATTTTTTCACCTTCAGACATGTTGGATTCTTCGTTGGATTCAGACTTGTAAGATTCTGGGGTATGACTGTCTGTATTAGAGCTATTGGTAGATGAAGAAGAAGTAGAAGACATCTTTAGTGGCAAAATGTAGGACAATGACAATGGTTTATATGCTGAACGTTTGTAGCTATTGGTAGAAGAATAGAGAAATAAAAGAGGGAATGAAGAAGGTTTGGAGAAAATGAAGAAGGTTGAGGTAGTGTATTTATAGGGAAGAAAGAAGATAATTAAAATTAAAAAAAAACTTTTTTTAAAATATTTCCGTTGCCGCCCCCACCCCCCAGGACCCCCAATAACGGTAACAATTTGAATTTAAAAAAAAAGTTAATTTTTTAAAGAAAAATCGGTTAAAACTTGGTTTTAAAAAAAATAGAAAATCGTTTTTTTTTAAATGTAGTGGAGCAGTCACGGGACCCACGTCAGGCAGCCTTGACGCGTCTTTGTAGCGCGTGTTATACACGCGCCTCTCTTGAAGAAGCAGTGGAGGGCACGCGTTGTTCAGCGGCTGTGCTTTTTCAACAAAAAATTTTTTTTATTGAAGAATCCATTTTTCTCTCTCTTTCTTGGAATTGGTGGGGAATTGCTGGAGAATCCAACATTGGAGGTGCTCTAACTCTCTTTCTCTCTCCATCAACCTCTCTTCTCTCTCCTATTTGGCATCCTAATGGCCACTAACACATTTTTTTAGGTATAAGAATTGTGCATTTAAGCACAATGGTGATGCTCTAAGGCTGCTACCATTGCAAAGCAAAAAAAATAATCTCATTCAGAGTGTAATTCGTCACTTGTTCATCACTTACTTGCAGATGTGTATAACATATGTAGATAATTAACAATATAAGTAATAAATAAAGGTAGTAAAACACAATGCAAAATATTTTGAAAGCATGCTTTAAAAAAGTGACTATCTATCCTAATAAATTTTGCCCATCTTTTGGGGAAAAAAAACTTTTTTTTTTAATGGAGGGGGTTGTAAATTTTTTATAGTCAAATTCAACAGAATTTCCATATGAAGGCTTATTATATGAATTAACTAATAATCTCGTTAAAAATTAAATAATTATGAGATGAGGTGAAATATCTTATTACCATCATGTTGAAGAATTCTTTACTATTTGTAAAGAATATTATCTTTTAAGAATTGTCATGTCCGCTCCCACATTAATTCATGTTTGGATAGACTATACCCCAAGAAATGCATAAGTCAAAAGAAGTCAAAAGGCTCACGGAGTGGCAACGGAAATGTAAACTGTTATATCCTTAAGTCAATTAGGTATTTTCAAGTGTTATGTCTAATTATTACTGTTCAGCATAAATGGCAGCTTGTCATGCCTTTTGTTTTCATAAAGTATGTCTTCCTAGAGACCCTGCTTCAGAGGTAGCTAACATCAATTAAGGCTAGTTTCACCGATAACTTGAAACGAATTGAAAAAATGATGGAGGAAGTCATGACATAGCAGTAGTAGGAATGTTCCCAAGATGACTCATAAAGAAGAAGATCCAAATATTTTTATTGACAATAATATAACACAAAGTCAAAACTATCAAATCATAAAAGTCTTATGAAATATCTGCAGAAAAGTCCTACAAATCATCTTTCTTCAGTGGTAAAAAATTTCTTTAGCGATAGAAATTATCGTTGTAAATTTTTTTCAGTAGAAACGCAATCACGATCCCTTCCCCATCCTCTCTATCTCACACGAACACACAAACATGCACACACACCCTCTTTGCTCCGTGGAATGGTTGAATGGAAAGATGACGGGAATGTTTAGAAAGAAGAGTGGGAATTTTTCGATCTTATACAGTGTTCAAAATACTTGACCGGTTGGGTTTCAGTCAAATGTTGGATCTGGTATGACACGGTGCACGAAATAAGATGTCTTCGAGTTTTATTAATAAATACTCCTATCTATTAACAAAGATTCTAAACTGGTGCCACATTATATATCACAAAATAAGGTTTATCTGTAAAAGTTTTATTAGTAATACCTTGAAATCCAATGTGATAAAATCTATTCGCAAAAAATCTTATCCTAACTAAGGGTATAAAATCAAATGTGATAAAATTTATCATAAACTAACGTTTATCTATAAAATTTTTATTAGTCACATGATTAAAATCAAATGTGATAAAATTTATCCGCAAAAAAACTTATCCTAACTAACCGTATAAAATCAAATGTGATAAAATTTATCTAAACTAACGTTTATCTGTAAAACTCAAATGTGATAAAATTTTAGGGCAAATTTCAAATGGGTACAATTTTAGAAACATGCTTTCGTCTAGGACCATCAATTTTTTGGATATTTCATGTACTACAAATTGGTTGCCAAATGACAAAAATATCATTAATGAAGACAGATCTAATCCAGCCTAAAAAAAATTCAAAAAAGCTGATGACAAGATTTGGCATCTGCATTGATTTCATAGTTTATTCGAACAAAAAAAAAATTCAAAAAAGCTGATGCCAAGGTTTGGCATCAACATTGATTTCACAGTTTATTCAAAAAAAAATATTCAAAAAAAAAAAAAATGAAAAAATTCAAAAACATGTCAAAGTTTGTTTATTCAAACATTGATGCCAGGCTCGGCATCAGGTGAAAAAAAAAAAATCCAATAATCTAGGCATCAGGTTGTTGATGCCAAACGCTCCTGGCATCAGGTTGACAAACCCATTCTTCATCTTATCTGACATTAGGTTGCTGATGCCAAATGCATTAGGTTGTGTACCGTGAATTTTCTATTTGAGCTACACCCTCTCTCTCTCACACACAACACCAATGCCCACCACTATTTGACCTCCCAGCCGATCCATAAACAGCACAAGAATAGACCCAATGGAGCTATGTCAGAATGATCAAAGAGCATGGAGCAAAAAAGATAGGGACATGTAAAGCGTCTTCACTATTCCGCCTTCATCTCTGCAAAGCGTCGTCGCCACCAATAGCACCACCACTTCAGATCCTCCTCCTCCAAGCCATCAACTGAATCCTTTATGCCATTTCCCCGTTTTCTAAGCATCGTCGTGGCTGGCAGAAGATAAAATCATAAACACAAAACAGAAATCGAACATGGGAGGGAATCAATTTCTTGCTCTTGCCATTGTTGTTGCCATCAATGGCGGAATCAAGTTTGAGCTCGTCACCTTCCTCCCCATTTGTCACAGTCACCGTCCTGACCCTGTTAGTTTCTTACAAAGAAACACTCTCACACCCCTAAAACCCCACTGCTCTCTCGATAGCTTCGATTTTCTCAATTCTCATGTCAGACCGGTCCTTTCCTTCCCTCCAAACTTTCTATCTCTACAAAACCTTATCTCTCTATTTGAATATAAATTGGAGGAAGCCCTAACTTAGCCACTCCATACCCATTTCAATCTTTTTCCTCTGCTTTCTTTGTGAAAATGGCGACCAA
The DNA here is from genome assembly GCA_013146195.2 of Codonopsis lanceolata. Classification (NCBI taxonomy): domain Eukaryota; kingdom Viridiplantae; phylum Streptophyta; class Magnoliopsida; order Asterales; family Campanulaceae; genus Codonopsis; species Codonopsis lanceolata. Next base: position 57,494,113 of record CM028384.1, on the reverse strand, counting down.
CATGGCGTGAGAAAAATCTAAAGGTTCTCTCCCTGCAAAATCAACGGAGACATTGAATTGTCTGGGAATTTGAAATTGAAGATTGAAACAATGAGATGAGACCGGGCTGTCATCCACAAATTCATCATCCACTCGTAAGAATACGTGCATAAAGGGGCAGTGACATATTTTCGCTCCAAAATTGTACCTAAAAGATATGTCTAAAAAATAATTGGATTCATTTGAAAATATGTTTTAAAAGATGTACCAGTTTGTAATTTTTCCTAAATTTTATCCTAGACTAACGTTTATCTGTAAAACTTTTATCAGTAATCAATTTTGGCAGAAATAAAAAGAAAAAAAATTACAAATTCATAAGAGGGTGACACGTAGAAGCATGTAATTCCTTAAAAACATTAAACATTTAACAAAAAGCCGTCACTTATTAATAGGTGTTTTGACTATGCTCTGGCACTTTTTTTACAATGATCAATTTTAATTATATTAATATGTTTTAGTTAATTGACATTTTAAACGGACGGAATAGATGGATTATATATTTATATTGTTAGGAAATTACCCATAAATTCAAGATTACCCCACCTCTTTCTCAACATCGATATAAGTCCATGCAGGTCTGGTTTGGTTTTGCAAAGAAACTTCCTTTGAGGAAAATTCTTAAAAGGAGATATATATATATATATATATATATATATATATATAACAATAGAGTTTATTTTCATACATGTACAATTGACTAAAGCTATTTAGAGGTTGTGATTAAATTATCTTTAAAAATTTAATGGTTGGGATCCACTCTCACATTCACATGTGTGAGAGTAGTTATCAACTTTTAACCCTCTATTTCTCTCACTCTATTACAAAGTCACCCCCTACAATTAATATTATGAGCAGTCACACCATGAGATTAATCTTCTAAACCATTACCCCATACAAAACATCAACCTTATATCAATATAATCTCACATAGAGCTCAATTGATTGACTTAGACAATCTGGTCATGAGGGATTGATTACGCCGCAAAATCAAATGTTTATAGGTCAGTTACGTATAATTCCTTATAAATAACCTCCCTCAACTATGGGTAGAGTTCGAATAGCGTCCCTCAACTATCACTTGAAGTAATGTACCCGTCAACTGTAACAATTTTTTTTAAAATCACACCTTCTATTGAGACGTTGGCGTTTCAATTGACGAAATTAGATATACTGGTTTCGTGCCATATGCACGGGCACAAGGATCTAATATATGTATATTTAAAGTTGGTGAGGAGCACTATAGTTGTGCCACCTCACCATCTTTGGATAAATCTTCATTGTAAAGCATCCATGTGGAAACTTTAAAAACTTTTGGTTTTCTAGCCATTAGCTAATAATAATACATAATAATAACCAATATTGTAAGGGGTATTAGTATTAGTATATAACTTCTTCTAATGTCAATAGTAGAAGACTTATATTTAAAAACTTTTACAACTAACATTACTTCTAACCAATGTGAGATAAAACTCTTCAAGGTGAGACATTACTTCTAATGATTCACTTTTAACATCATACTTTAAGCCTTGATATTTTATTCATCCAAAATTTGATTTAGACAAATAAATATATTATTTTGATGTTCTTGCCGAGTAGAACACATTTGTTGTATTACTTTTGTCAACAAACAAATGACACGTAAAGAAATTAGTGCCTCAAGTTGCACAATTTCTTTCACTAAAAACACTAATTTTTTAATAAGTATTATACTTTAAGTCTTGATATCTTATTCATCCAAAACTCGATTTGGACAAATAAATATATCATTTCGATGCTCTCACCGAGTAGAACACATTTGCGCAATTACATTCGCTAACAAACAAATGACACGTAAAGAAATTCATGCCTCAAGTTGCACAATTTCTCTCACTAAAAACACTAATTTTTTAACAAGTATTATACTTTAAGTCTTGATATCTTATTATCAAAAAATCGATTTGGACAAATAAATATATCATTTTGATACTCTCACCGAGTAGAATACATTTGCGCAATTACCTTCGTCAACAAACAAATGACACGTAAAGAAATTCGTGCCACAAGTTGCACAATTTCTTTCACTAAAAATACTAATTTTTTAACAATTAATAGAAGAGATGTATCCACATTGGTTAGAAATTAATGTTGGTTTTAAAAATATTATTATTAAGTACCAATAGAAGAAATGTATCATACATTGGTTGGAAAGTGATGTTGATTTTCAAAGTCATTTCATAAAACACTTCTATCATTATTACCAATAGAAGATGTATATCTCACATTGGTTAGAAAATGATGTTGATTTTAATTATTTTATATTATTACCAATAAAAGACATGCATAACACATTGTTTAAAAAGAAAATGTTAGATTTTAAAGTCTTTAGACTAAAGACTTTCACTTTTACAAGAGATGTATCTCACATTGGTTACAAAATATTCTACTATTATTACCAATAGAAGAGATGTATCCCACATTGGTTAGAAATTCATGTTTGTATTAGAAATGCTATTATTAATTACTAATTGAAAGGATGTATCATACATTAGTTAGAAAGTGATGTTGGTTTTCAAATTTTTTTGATAAAAGACTTTTACCATTATTCCAATAGAAGAAGTATATCTCATATTGGTTAAAAAAATGATGTTGATTAATTATTTTAGATTATATAAAAGACTTACTATTATTAGCAATAGAAGATATATATCACACATTTGTTAGACTTACTGTTATAAAAGACTTACATTGGTTAAAAAATGATGTTGATTTTAAAAGTCTTTAAATAAAAAGACTTTTACTTTTATTATTAATAAAAGAGAATAGAAGATTTGTATCACATTATCTAGAAAGAGATGTTGGTTTTAGATTATTTTAAGATAAAAAACTTCTACTACTATTACCAAATGATGAGATGTATTACACATTAGTTAGAAAATTATGTAGGTATTAAAAGTCTTTTAATAAAAACTTAATACCAATAGAAAAAAATATGTATTTCACATTGGTTAGGAAAATAATATTAATTTAAAATGTTTTTAGATAATGTACATTGCATTGGTTACAAAGAGATCCACATTATTTAGAAATATATATTGGTTATAAAATTCATAGATAAAAGAATTTTTATATTATTATCAATACAACTTTTACTTTATCATTAATAAAAGAGAAGAGAAGAGATGTATCACATTATATAGAAAGAGATGTTAGTTTTAGATTATTTTAAGATAAAAAACTTCTACTACTATTACCAAATGATGAGATGTATTACACATTGGTTAGAGAGTGATGTATGTATTAAAATTCTTTTAATAAAAATACTTAATACCAATAGAAAAAATATGTATTTCACATTGGTTAGGAAAGTGATATTGATTTAAAATGTTTTTAGATAATGTAAATTGCATTGGTTATAAAGAGATTCACATTATTTAGAACATATATTGGTTATAAAATTCATAGATAAAATAATTTTTATATTATTATCAATACAAGAGATGTATCACACATTATTTACAAAGAGATGTTGGTTTCAAAACTATTTAGATAAAATACTACTACTATTATTATTTTTATATTATAACCAATAGAAGAGATGTATAACACATTGTTTAGAAAGAGATGTTGATTTCAAAATTTTTTATTTATAAAAGACTATTATTATTACTATAGAAGAATGTATCTCACATTTGTTAGAAATTAATGTTGGTTTTAAAAATACTATTATTACCAATAGAAAAAATGTATACCACATGGTTAGAAAAAGATGTTTGTTTTAAAAGTCTTTAGATAAAAATCTTAAACTTTTATTACCAATAGAAATAGAAAATAAATATTTCACATTGTTAGAATATAAAAAATTGTATCTTACATTGTTTAGAAAAAGATGTTAGTTTTAAAAGTCTTATAATAAATTTTTTTACTCTTATTACCAATAAAAGATATGTATCTCACATTGTTTAAAAATAAATGTTGGTTTAAAAAATCTTTAGATTAAAGACTTTTTGTTACAAATAGAATAGATGCATGTATCTCACATTGGTTATAAATTAATGTTGGCTTTAAAAATACTATTATTACCAATAGAATAGATGTATTATACATTTGGTAGAGGGTAATGTTTGTTTTTAAAGTCTTAAGATACAAGACTTCTACCACTATTATCAATAGAGTATGTATATCTCACATTGGTTAGAAAATGATGTTGATTTTAATTTTAGATAAAAGATTTTTACTATTATTATTAATAGAAATTGAAGAGATATCCTATATTTGTTAAAAAATGATGTTGATTTTAAATTTTTTTAGATAAAATACTTTTACTTTTATCATCAATATAATAGAAGAGATGTATCTCACATCATTCAGGAAGAGACATTGATTATAAAAATTTTAAAATAAAAGACTTATACTATTATTAACAAATGATGATATGTATTACACATTAGTTAGAGAGTGATGCTGATTTTAAAAGTTTACAATTATTAGCTATAGAAAAGAAGTATTTCACATGGTTATAAAAGTGATATTAGTTTTAAAAAAAATTAGATGATGTATTTCACATTGATTACAAAGAAATGTATCTCACATTATTTAGAAATAAGTATTGGTTATAAAAGTCATTATATAAAAACATCTTTTGTTATTACCAATAGAAAATATGTATCCACATTGTTTAGAAATTGATGTTGGTTAAAAAGTCTTTTATTTATTACTATTATTACTAATAGAAATATGTATACCACATGGTTAGAATGTGGTGTTAGTTTTAAAAGTCTTTAGATAAAAGATTTAAACTTTTATTACCAATAAAAATATAAAATAAGTATCTCACATTGTTTAAAAATGAATTATGATTTTAAAAGTATAGGGTAAAATTCTGATATACCATTTTTCCAAAGTTTCTAACCTCAAAAGTCTATCGTTTTTTTTTTTCAACAGCAAAAAATCATTTTTCGAAATATTATTCTGAAAATATCATCGTCACTTTCAACAGCTCCGGTAAACAAATTGGATTCAAAAATTAACATTGTCGCGTAACGAAACGGTGATCAACCTGCCCGGTCAGGTCGCGGGGGCAGCGCCCCCGAAAGGTAAACAATTTTTTTGATTTATAAAATACGAAACTGTAATGGATCTGTGTTGTATTAAGATTTTTCAATAGAGACGAAGATGAAGGAAAATGATGAAGAATAATACTTACGACGGAAGAGATAGAAGAAGAATGTGAAGAACGTGGTCTGGTTCTTTATGATTTTATATCGCGGTACAAAAATATCGAATTAATATATCGCGTTGCAAACATTGATATATCAAAGTTCAATTGATGTATCGCGGTGCAAAAATAGATTAGACAATTAAACTGATGAATCGTGGTTCAAAAATTTATGTATCGCGGTGTAAAAATAGATTAAGCAATTCAACTGATGAATCGCGGTGCAAAATTAATTCAATAAAATTGATGCATCTCGGTTCAATTTTCAATGCATCCAATTAAACTGATGAATTGCAGTTCAAACATTGATGTATCGCGGTACAAAAATAGACTAGACAATTAAACTGATGAATTACAATGTTAAAATTAATGCAATCAAATTCATACATTGTTGTTCATTAATCCATGCATCGTGAATTATTTTCGTAGCGCGTCTAATGCTCATTAAGGTATAGTAGTATTTTTTCCCTAAAAAGTGTCATTTTCCGGTTTGAAAAAAAAACATGATACTGAAGCGAATAAAAATTTAGAAAGTGGATTGACCCTCAATTTTTCCATTATTATATCCTTGACAAAACTCAAATATCTTATGTCACAAACTGTGTACTACTTGTGTGTTACTTTCATCTCAACCATTACATCTCAACCAATAGTTGAGATGAAAGTGACACACAAGTGGTACACAATTTGTAGTACATGAGATTTTATTTTGGGGTTGTGGTGTTTGCAAAGAAACTTTTTTTTTTTTTTTGAAACATTAAGGTAAATGGTTAATAGAGTTGAACATAATTATAAACATATTTGAACATAATGAATATTTATATATTACCAGATGTAGCGAGTTAAGGTAAAAGGTTAATAGATTATAAATTTAATTTTTAAAAGTGAACTTTTTAAGTAAAAAATATCACGAGAACTTTTGTGATAAAGTATAATTTTAGTAATAAACTAGGTTATTACACGTGCATGCACGGTTGACTTAGTGTTGTTTCTGAAACTTAATTTTGTAAATTGAATCTGCAAGCTATTTAAATGAACAAATAACATCAAAATGTTCACATAATTAATAAATTAAAAAAACGTGATATCACACCGAATTATCAAACCGAAAATTCATGCGAATTATAAAATCGAACAAATATTCTTAGGAAGGAGAGGGAAAGTACCACGAAGACAGACTCGTCAAGGAGTTGTTTGATGGATGAGAAGTATTTCGTAGTGGTTGTTTGTGGTTTTGGTGGAACACGTTTAATCAAATTAGATAAAATCTATTTTAAATTAACCGAGTTTTGGTAAAATAATAAAAAATTAACAAACTTCTACCATGAAAATTGATGAGTACTCCTAATCAAATTAAACTTGTCTAAATCAAACTTGATAAAATATATCTGGTACAAACCGATTTTAGCAGCAAAAAGTTGTAAAAAACAAATTACCATAAGAATTGAAGAGTTTTAATCAATTGAAATACGTCTAAATCAAATATGATAAAATCTATATGCATAAAAACTTTACCATAAAAATTTAGAGTCCTAAACAAGTGAGACACATTTAAATCAAATGTGATAAAAATCTATCTGATATTAACCGATTTTAACAGCAAAAAATGGTAAAAAAAAAACTTTTACTATTTATAAAGGTGACACCCGTTTCAAAATCTATCAAGTTAAAAATTTTTGACTGCAAAAAAATAATATATATATATATATATATATATATATATATATATATATATATGCATAGTTTTAATGGAGTAGGTTTTTTTTTTTTTTTTTTTTTTTGCAAAAGTTGTTTATAATAAGATTTTTTTTAATTATGAGGATTAGTAGTGGTTCCCCACTTACCTCCTGGTGACTCGAATCCACAATCAATTAGGTATGAGTGAAGCGTCTTATCACTAAGCTGTACTTACTTGTCAAAATATATTTTATTTAAACTAAGATTACCAAATTATTCATTTATAATAAGATGATTTTCTAAACTTGTAATAAATAATTATATATTTTTAATTAGAATAATTTGAAAAAAACAAAAAACAAGGTAAAAATTCAAAATTGATCTCATGAATATGTAATTGAAAGATTAAAACCTGATGCGTCCAAAATAGTCTTGGGCGCACTGTGTTTCTTTGATTGGATATCTGACTTTCAACTTATCCTTGATCTTCACGGTCCAACTCTGCAAACAAACAATAAGACAATGAACTGGGCAGGGGCACTCCCTGCAAAAGCCCTCCGGCGTGAAAATTAACACAACAGTCTACCGAGTAAACAGTTTGACAGAGTTTTGGCTAGTATTCAGAATCACGTACCTCCCTCTTCTGGTTCGAGGGATCTTTATAGCTTATGCCGGAGAGTAACTGCTCATTGAAGATCATGGCATGAATGGCGGACATATTAACTGCCCTGTTAACTACCCCATTCATCACAACGGTAACATCATGGTAATAGTGGCGGATCTCCTGGAAGTAACCGTCCATATTCAAGACAACCGTTTTCTTGATAAACGAGCATGGTAAGTGCGCTCATTGCACTTGTTGCCCCGTAACTCATTTGCTCTCTTGCCGTGGAGGCTAAGCCCCCAGCTCACAATATATTAATGGTTGCTGTCCATTTCTCCATGCCTTGAACCTTGGAGTGCCCGTGCTCTGCTCGTGACTGGTGAAGATGTGCCCGGCACGTGACTTGTGTCTTGTGCCTATTGAGCTGGGCAGCTCAAAACCTATAAGAATTAATAAAATCTACCAACAAAAAAACTTTTACCATGAAAATTTAGAGTATTAATCAAGTGAAACTCGTTTAAATCAAATGTGATAAAATATATCATGTATTAACCGATTTTGGCAGCAAAAAATGGAAGAAAAAAAGCTTTTACCGTGTATAAAGGAGACACCAGTTTTAAAATCTATCAAGTTTTAATTATTGGCAAGAATATATATATATATATATATATATATATATATATATATAATATAGTACCGTATGCACGGTTTTTATAGTTTTTTGTGTGCAAAAGTTGTTTATAATGATATAATTTTCAAAACTTGTAATAAATAATTAGAATAATTTGAAAGAAACCAAAAATAAGGTAAATAATCAAAATTGATCATATGAATATGTAATTAAAATATTAAAATATATGAGAATTGATAAAATCTATCTCAAAAATACACTTTTACCATGAAAATTTAGAGTCATAATCAAGAGAAATGCGTCTAAATCAAATGTGATAAAAATCAATCTCATACTAACCGATTTTGGCAGCAAAAAAAAGTAAAAAAAACTTTTACCATATATAAAAGAAGTATTAATTTTAAAATTTATCCAATTTTAATTTTCGGCAAAAAAAAAAAAAAAAAAATTACAACTTCACAAAAATGTGTCACGTCAAAGTATAAAAATTATTTAAAACTTTAAGCATTCAACAGAAGTCATTATGCGGTAGCAACGACTTATGTTTTAATAAATTAATAGATAAATAATAGATTATTAATTAATGATTAATAAATATAGATTAGTAGAAGAACAAATAACATAAAATCATTCCGTTGATAATTTGTATAAATTAAATTAAATAATAGGAAAATGAAAAGATATGAAAATTGAAGAGTTTCAGTCAAATTAAACTTGTATAAATTACATATGATAAAATCTAGTTTAATTAAGCGATATTTGAAAAAAAATAAAAACAAAATTGTAAATCTCTATTATAAATTTACTCATAAAACTATATCCTAAATCTATCTTATCAAATTAGTAATAGTTATAGATTTTCTTGTTTAGAAAAAATATTTATTTTTTCACTACTTCCAGCAATTCAATTTTGTAAATTTTTTTCCTTTTCTATGAGCATAAAAAATTAAATAAAATTTTTGAGCAAGAAAAAAAAGAAATTAAAATACCCGGCCATGGGATATATTGAAAATTTTGAGCTTCGTGGGATAATTAGATATAGAGATGGCGATCCAGGTCATGGATCTCTTAAACAACTCAAAATGCTGCATTGCTCATTGATCGGATCGTGGGTTGCCTCCAATCGACGGTCCATATCTAGCTAACCGGTAAATACAAAACTGCTAGTCTGCTATATAAACTCCCGCCCCCGTCGGTCAAAGAAAACGAAAAAAACAGAGTTTCAAAGCCACCACAGATTCACATTGTCAGAGTTTGAGAGAGGTGAGATGTCAGGAAGAGGAAAGGGAGGGAAGGGATTGGGAAAGGGAGGTGCCAAGAGGCATAGGAAAGTTTTGAGAGACAACATCCAGGGCATCACCAAGCCGGCGATTAGGCGTCTCGCCCGACGTGGCGGTGTTAAGCGTATCAGCGGTCTCATCTACGAGGAGACCCGAGGCGTCCTCAAAATCTTCCTCGAGAACGTCATTCGCGACGCTGTCACTTATACGGAGCACGCTCGTCGTAAGACTGTCACCGCCATGGATGTGGTCTACGCTCTCAAGCGCCAGGGTCGCACTCTCTACGGTTTCGGTGGTTAGAATTCTAAACCTCTTGTGTTAGATTTAGGGATATAGGGATTTAGGGATCTGGTTTCCTGTAATTACGTAAATGTGAATGATGATTTCAGTGTAATTGAAAAGTTTTAATGGAAAATTTGCGAAATTCTCTATGATCAATTGTTTAGTTGGTGAGATTGGGTTTCTCATATTTTTTTTTCTTAGTGGATCTGAAATGTAGGGTTGTTTGGTGAATAGATTTCAATTTGAGCTCCATATCCTATCATTTTGGAGAGAGAGCCTAGAATTTACTGTCTTCTAGCTTGTTAAATCTGCCTGATAATGGACTAATTTTGAGTTCAGTTTGAGATGTATGGGCATGGCTGCATTTGACATTGAATAAATGTAAACAAAAGTTTAAATGGTTGTTGTATATATGGTTGTATCCGGGTTCCTTTTACTCCCAACTAGTTCCGTACATTTGTTATATATATGATCTTATATCGGAATATCTTTTGTTGAACCAAAAGCGAGCTCCGGCAATGGTGTACAGTTGCTTTGGGCAGCTCTGGAAGATAATGTCATTGAGTCTGAGAAATTGCTCTCAGAAGCAAAGGCATTCAGGGCATTTGAATCCAAATGTTCAAATGGATTTGGAGGTGGAGGGATTTCGGCTACTCCCTCCAACATTGTTACCACTGTGCTCATAGTCGGTCTTGATTCTGCTACATACTGAACACACCACAAAGCCACCATACACATTCTCTCTGCCTTTTCTCTCTCTTTCTCTTCAATACCAAACAGTGAAACCATCTCTAGTAATTTGCCGTTAGCAAACATGTCCCAGGCCTGTCTTGGGATCCATTCTTGTGTATCACGATCAAAATTTTTCTTCCTCCCGACAATCTCAAAGAGGAGAATACCAAAGCTGTATACATCACACTTGCGAGTAACTGGGAAAGGCATCCAAAGCTCAGGGGCAGCATATCCAGGAGTCCCTCTGCAACCTGTCAAGCTTACCAGATTGCTTTCTATGTTACATAGCTTTGCCAAACCGAAGTCTGCAACCTTGGGGTTTAAATTCATGTCCAGGAGAACATTCTCTGGCTTTATATCATAGTGAATTATTCCTGGTTGGCACCCTTCATGCAAGTAGGCAATTGCTTTAGCTGTTCCTATAGCAATATCTTGCAGCTTTCCCCAATCAGTCAATCGTTGTTGGTCAAACAGAAATTTTTCAAGGGAACCATTTTCCATGTACTCGTAGATGAGGGCTGTTGTCGTTGGCGTGAAGCAAAAACCATATAGCTTCACGAGGTTCACATGGTGAGTTCTTCCAATGGTGGCAACTTCTGCCATGAACTGTTGTTGGACTCTCTTATCAGAATCACGTTTAAGCACTTTGACAGCAACCTTCACTCTGTCTTCCAACTCGCCTTTGTAAACATTCCCGAAACCACCTGAACCCAACTTGATGGAGTAGTTGCGTGTGATTTGAGTCAACTGCCCAGTTGAAAATCTGATGGGCTTTTCTCTGGCCATTGTGGTAAGAAAATTTTCCATTGATAAACAACCGACTTGTGATTCACCCAATTCCAGGACAACATTAGCTGTTTCGATGTCCTCGGTTGAATGTGTAGGGGAATTCCCAGGATCATTTCTTTGTGCACAATTCTTGAATAACTTGCTTCTGCATGCAATTGCAATTACTGTCATCCTGAAGCCCTTGTATATTGCAACCGATAGTGCAATCACTAGTGCTAATGTCATCCTGAAGCCCTTGTATATTGCAACCATTAGTGCAATCACTAGTGCTAATGTCGTCCGGAAACCTTTGTATATGGCAACCGCTAGTGCTGTTGCCCTCTTGGAGTAAATGCATATCACAACCACTAGTGTAATCATTAGTGCTACTGCCTGTAATAGAAGTGAGCCATATAAGATAGAGTAATGCTGATCCTCGAAAAATATTTTCAACTATGTCTATGTTCTTTCTAAATTAACTTGTTCTTTTCCTTGATACATCGTTTTAAAAAAGTATTTGATTGTATTATAAATATTCGTGTAAAGTGTAGTTTTATTTAATACTCTTGTGGATGTAGTTATAATTCACGTAGGTAGAAAAAGTATGGATAAAGTAACAAAATTGTTTAATTTTTTTTAAAAAACAATTATTTTAGAACCAATAAAAAAAAGGACAATTATTTAGAGACAGAGGGAGTTTATTATTATTATCTTTTTTGAAAATTTCCTATTTAAGACATCACTTTTATCACTTTACTGTTACTTTTTCTTCTTACTTTAATTTTGAGCAACATATTCATGGGCTTTAAAGGAAACTACACACTATTCTAATATTTATAATCCACTTAAATGTGATTTTTTAAACTGTACGTCAAGTCAATCCAGACGATAATTTCATATTTTGGATGGAGTACTATATTTGGCACATCATTTACAACTTAATGTTAAGAAATTCTCTTGTTATTTCTTGTGTGTTCTTATAACACATTCCCCCATCCCCCATGCCCCCCTTTTTTCGTTATAAGATAACATACTCCTTCATTGTCGTCAAAAGTTTACTTGTTAACTTCACTGCTAATCCTTGTATTATTGAGTTTTCTACTTAGTAGTCCTTATTTTGAAACTTGTACACTACTAACCTTAAGAGCATCATCAATGCAACCGCAGATTTGATCGTACGTGGTCGTGGATAATTAACACCCTCAATTCATATGTGTCAATTTTTCTTTCTTCATTCACATTTAATTAAAATAGATCTCTCCAATGCAAATTAATGTAGATTTAAGCAAATGTCACCCTACTTTTGTATTTTTTTTTTCTCAATTTAATCGTTATACTTGGTTTTATTTTCATGTTCATCACTTCATCTAGTTTTTTGGATGAAAAACTTAAAAATAAATTAAAAACCCAAAAATGCCCCTTACTAAATACAATCAACTCGGTGACATTTTCTAAGAATCGAAAGATCGTCCACTACTAAAAGATTGGAAAGAAAGTCCTAGCCTTGTGTTCCATAACATTCCTGACTCTCGAGGGTCACTGGCCCAGCAGCTTAAACTTGGGTCAGAATGTTGGAATTCATGGTATTGGGTTCTCGTAGGTGGCAAATCCTATCTGATCTAAGACGTTAAGCACGAACACGAACACCGATAAGTTTATCGTGCCTAATATTGAAACCCGAACACGACACGATAAAAACACGAAAAGCACCCACACCAAGACGATAGACACGATAAGCAAAAAACACGATTTATTTAGTCAAAAACACGTTAAGCCCAATAACCATTATAAAATATATATTTTTGATTTTTTAATACATATTTTGAAAATTATCAATATAAATAGTCAAGTAGTTTAAAAGTTATAAATTTTCAAATGATAAAACTATGAAATAATCATGAAAATAGTTTGAAAGAAGTGAATAACCCTTAGTAAATTTTTAAAAATATATTTTTAAAACATATATATTTTAGTTATCGTGCCTTACCGTGTTTATCAAGCCAGCCCGATAACAACCCATTTTTATCGTGTTTTATCGTGCTGGCCCTATAACGGCCCGAACCCGATAAGCACTAGCCCAAACCCTATAATTTCGTGTCGTGTTCGTGTCGGTCAATCGTGTCGTGCCTCAAACTGCCACCCCTATCTCAGAGGTTCCCGTTGAAGAGTTCGGACCAGTATGTGCTCCATCATAGGATTCTGCTTTTTTTGTTACAAGAGAGCAAGAAAACTCCGGCGCCTTAGCTAGTTTGCTTGACAGAAGAAAAAATCGATGGGCGTTGGCAAGAATATTCAACTCGCTCTTCTTTAAGGCTCAATAAAGGGCAATTGAGCTATTCCATCCCCGGCAGAACCTCCATCCAGTGGGAGGAGTTTGGCGAAGCCGATAACTGTCTAACGTATTTGTTCAGAGTAAAAAACTCTCACCGCATACGACTCACACAAAGACTCTGAAATGCATCCCCAGCCTTCTCAACAACCCTAGGTTAAAAAATAGATTTTTTAATTAGAGAATAATATTGTTATTAATTATTCTTACTTATTTGTAATTAATTACCTTGTATAGTTATTTCCTTATTTTGATTCCTTTCATATATAGGTTTTTTGTACCCTACTTCAAGTGTAACCCTAATTGTATCTCTCTCTATACATAGGCAATTCAATTAATGGAAAGACTATGCTATATTATTCCTAAACTTTATTAGTTTCTATATGGAATCAAAGTTTTGCTCCTAAACCCTCTCCTTTTTCTCTAGCGCCGTCCCAACCACCCTTCGCCATGACTAATGAAAATCACTCACTCACCATTAAAAACCCTCTTGATCCTACACAAACCTTCGACCTCATCAATATCTCTCATCACAATATCACCAAACTTACCTCCACCAACTACATAGCTTGGAAACTCCAAGTTGAGGCCACTCTTATTGGCTATGACCTCTACAAGTTTGTAGACAGCCCATACTCATGCTCGTCTCCCACCGTCCTAGCCAAGGATGATTCCTCATCCAAGGACGTTTCAACACCAAACCCGCACTACTAACTCTGGATCTGACAAGATTAATAACTTCTGTTTGGAGCTCTTGTCGGCTTCCTGTCTACTCCCTTGGTCCCCTTGATCCAATAGGCCGCCATTACTTGTGTTGCTTGGCAAACCCTTGCTTACACCTATGCTCGCCCAACTCGCGGTCACATCAAGCAGATCAAGGACTATCTCAAGCGAGCTTCCAAGGGCACCCAGACGATATCGACTACATGTAGTCAGTCAAAGGATGTGCCGATGAGCTTGCTACTCTTGGAAAACCTCTCGACCACGAGGATCTTATTGAGATTATCGTCGGGGGTTTGGATGATGACTATCGCCACATTGTTGATGTGGTCGAAGGCTGAGACACTCTCATCTCGTTCGATGAGCTTCATGAAAAACTCATCAACCGTGAGCTACTTCTCAAACAGGCACATGTTGTGTCCTTCTCGCATCCTGCATCGGCCAATCTTGCTACCTCAAGGACCAATATCTCGTCTGCCAGGCAACCATCCTCGCAAGCAGCTCGGCAACTATCCTCGCAACCTCGGTCCCCTTCCCAGTCCTCGGCATCTGCTCTTCGCCAACAGCGATCATATTTGGGCAAGTGTCAAGGATGTCGCCAATAGGAACACAGTTGCTCGCTGCCCCAACTTTCAATTGGTCAGCACCACATCTTTGCCTACTCCTCCCAACTCGAAAAATGGCTCCAAGTGGCAACGACGGGCACACCTCGCAACCACGACAAACACAGGGACACCGAGGTGGCTGTTTGACGGTGGTGCTTCTCACCATGTCACTAGCAACCTTATTGGCTTGATTTGCCAAATATAATTATTAAATTGAAAAGAAAAAAAGTAGATTGAGCTTAACAAAAAAAATGTGAAAGTAGGGTTACCAAATTGCTATTTAAGTCTAAAAAGAATAATGATAACTAAGATGTATCCACACCCTTAAGTAGAGTGTAAAAATTGACATTGTTATCCACAATATGAATAAATTTGGTCGCCACATTATATCCACACTCATCATTCATTATAGATGTTTTTTCTTTCAAAAAGAGTGTTAATTTTAGGTGACATACTTTCTTTCACATCCACATTAGCTTTGGATATGCTCTAAATCTTTTATTTTGCACTCTACTTGTCCCTACGATAAATGCAATCAAATATTTTTCGTTAATCGACCATATGTGCTGAGCACGTGAGACTTTTCCCAAGGGCAAATATGTCATTTCCACTCAAGGCTCATTATGCCTTATCTTCTTCCTCTCATCATATTAGGCTCACTACGACCACCATCATGCAGCGGTTAGCACCGACTCTTCTCCCGCCTCTCTCTAAACTTTATAGAAGAACCTTATATGAAGAGATGGTATAATGAGTTGCGACTAGAAATGACATATTTGTCCTCAGGAAAAGCCTCACGTGGTTGTCGGTACATGATCAATTAACGACAAGTATTTGACAGCATCATCGTTGGAACCAGTGGCATAATAAAATGAAAGACTTAGGATCAATGATATACATGTTTTAAAATAGGGAGTACCAATAGAAAATTCAATGGTACAAAGGCTAGTGGTGCAGTTAACCCAAAGTTTATTATTCTATTTACTGTGCTTTGTAGGGTTTATTTCAAAAAATTATACGCACAAATCACAATCTTCTACTCTTTAAAGCGTGGAAGAAACATGCATATTTGTAGTTATTGAGTTATTCCTAATTCCAAGGATGTAAAATATACCCTAGGCCCTAGCTTAGTTCCCAACTAAATTTACAAGTATGTACATACAGGTAACCGTAAAGGAAATATTTGAAAAATGCATGTTAAAATGGGTAATGGGATTATATTTAACATTTTGTAAGAATAAGACTTAGTTTTGTTGAGCTTACCGATAAAATCGGGCGTATTGCCTTTGGGATGTCCATCAATTACACAAGGTGTTGAGGTCTACTCTGCTCTCTTTGAGAGAGAGAGAGAATCACTCCAATCGATGGCTGCAAGCCTGTTTTGGTCTTTTGTTTTGGGCACTGACTAGTAAGTCTTCGCATTTAAGTCTTTGGAAATTTTGTGGACACAAATATCACATCTACACATGCCCCCTTTTTTCTCTCCAACTCTTCCCCTCCGATGAATCAGATGTGATGATCAGTAATTTCTTCAAATTGATACTCATTACCCAGAACAGAACGTAGGGAGTATCAAATATCATAATAATTGATAGTATATGTATTTTTCAGATATTAGTCCATATTCGAATGGATCGAAATAAAAACCCAAGAAAAAAAAAAAATGTAATTATCCAATTTCTTCTCTAACCAAAATTTACTGTTTTATTATGATTCGTAATTTCTTAATTGATTGTTATCATAAGTAACTCAATTAATTTAATTTTTGTGTGACATATATATTTTTTTAAATTTTTGTCCGGCATATATTTACCGTTTTACAAATATTTAGTTTGTAGTTTCTTAATTGATTGTTATCGTAGTGAATTGAATCTCCATTTATTTATTTTATAAAAAAATTATTCGTAAGTTTTGTAATTTTAAATTTTTGTATTTTAATTTCTTTTTTTTTTTTTATAAAAAATTTGTGTTAAGTTTCTCTTATTGGTCTCAAATCTTTGTGATTTCGATTTCAAATAGTCTTTTGTTAGTTCAATCTGTCTTATTTAATTTATTTATAATTTTTTTGTTGAAATTTTTATTTTTGAGTTTATTTTAATTAACATGTGTTGGGTTGATGTGTGTGTGTGAGAGAGAGAGAGAGAGAGAGAGAGAGAGAGAGAATGCTTTTGTATATTTAATTATACTCCCTCTGTCCCAAAATTATTGTACTCCCTCCGTCCCTAAATTATCGTCCTCCTTTCCTTTTTCGTTCGTCCCAAAATAATTGTCCACTTTGAAACTTACCTTTTTAGAACATCACTTTTACCACTTTATCCTTACTTTTTCACTCTACGTTAATTATAAGCCACATACACATGGACATTAAAGGAAACTACACATTAAACCAATATAAATAATCAAGTCAATTACTTTTTCTTAAACTGTGCGCCAGATCAACCCAGACGATTGCTTAGGGACAGAGGGAGTACTGCTTTTCTTTTGCGTCCGTCACAAAATAATTGTATTGTTTGAAGCTTTCCTTTTTTTGGATAATACTTTTACCACTTTACTCTTACTTTTTCATCTTACTTTAATTATGAGCCACATACACACGATCTTTAAAATAAACTACACATCAAACTAATATTAATAATCCAGTCAAATACATTTCTTAAACCGTGCACCCAAGTCAACTTAGACGATAATTTTAGGACGGAGAGAGTACTATTTTTAGATGAGTTACAAAATTTTACAACCAATAAAATGTGTTATTTATTTAGTTTTTGAGATGCCGTCTTTTGTTTGTGTTGTATATTAATCTAACCCCTATACAAAATGCAAGTATATATTAATTTTGAAAGAACACAATAGTTAGGATTCTCAACAGAAACCGATGTGATTCCAATGTAGCTGTGATTGTCGCTACAATGAGAATCACAATGGACAACAAAGAATATAACAGCGGAAATATAATCACAAAACAGAAAACTGAATGCAACTTTTACCAAAAGACAATCTACAAGATAATACTTGTAGACCTAGCCTCAAGGCCACAAAGATTTCACTAAAAGAATAATCGTTTTACACAAAAACACTTGTCAAATCACTAACAAAATATTCTCACAAGACAATGAATCTTGGAGAACAAAAAACCTCACGTAAACAAGTTAAACAAAACGTGGGAAGAAACAAAATCAGCTTCCTTTAGACTAAACAGGAAGATAAAGCAGTTTTCAGATTTTCAATGTGATTGCCGATGTTATAACATCACCAGCAACAAGCGAACAGCTAAACTTCTGAACACGGCTTTATGGCTTTTTGTTCTCTCACCAAAGCTCTGCTAATAACCCGAATTCCAGCTCTTTTATTTATAGCATGCGATATCCTACACACACGCAAAAGCAGTCCAACTACTACAAGGAAAATGATTAGGTATAAGGAAAGATTAACAACTTACCATTCTTGTGAGATGTTATTACCAAATATGAAACAGGTCAAGTATCTCAGTTAGACTAGGATTTATATATAGATTTAGTTACCAAAAATGAGTGTATCAAAATCTAATAAAAAATTATGATACCAAATATACCATTACTAAATCTAATGAAAGATATTTAAATCCTAAAAAAACTCAAACTTAACAAAAATATTATTTTGACCAAGAAAGGGGAAACAAGTAAAAATAGGCATGACCTATTTTACCCTCACAATCACCCCCTTTGTTGAGCATTTCTGGTTAAATCCAAAACAAGTGCTCCATTATTAAACATCTTGCAAATGTTAGAGAGAATAAACCAAACAACTCACCCCTTAAGCATATGCACTAATCAGTTATGAAAAAGCTAAGATAGCAATAACAACCACTCAGTTATGAAGAGTTACAGACCAACCAATCAGTCTAAAAACAAATTACAGACTCATAATGAAACATTGTTTAGAAGGTATCCACCACAGAATTTTCAAGCAACCACAGAATTTTCAAGAACCACAGTTTATAGAATCAATCCTCAGATGCAGCCTTGAACTTCCTCGGTTCAGCTTCGGCTTCGGCCAGATCACCGCAGAACAAGAGCGCATACGAAGGAACAACAAATAGGAACACTTGCACTAACATGTACACCCCCTATTTGGCCAGAATGCATGGCCAACCAGCAAGATATCGAGCGCCTAATGATTTAAGAAGTGTAGTCTGTGTATCCAGTATATCCAACTGAGAGTTCACCATAGCTAACTGTTCAGAGACAAAGGCCACAAAAATTGGTGCAGTAGGGTGTGCAGAGATGGAAGATGTAGCTACATTGGGAGTAGCATGGACAGGAGTAGAAGCAGATGGTTGTGAGGAACTAGGAATATAAGAAACTGAAACATATGGATTGATAAGAGGAAGATTCACAATCCTATCTCCCCTCAACAATTTGGCTGAGATATGTAGGGGTTCAAGAATTGGTGAGAGTCTAGTTGAAGCAGAATGAGAATATCCTTGGGAAACTAAAATTTTATAGATCAAGGAAGGGAAAATTAAAGACCTCTTATCACCTTCTGACTCAGCTAAATAAGAGATTTTTCTAAAGGCAAAATATCCAAAATCAAAAGGTTTATTGGTTCCAATCTGAAACATTACCCTAGCATGCTCTTCTGTAAGTGTGTTTGAGTTTGTGGTGGGTGACCAATTGGCACAACAAATTTTATGCATGAGAGCATAGAGAGATGACAACTGAGAAGTGCTAATAGATGAACCTTTGGCAGGCCACTTAGACAAGGTGCCACCAGTTAACTCTAAAACACACAGGTTCAAATCAGAATTCATATCAAAAGAGCCAGAAGCAGGAGTGTTCAACATGTCATTTATGATAGAAGAGGAAAAATCATACCATTTCCCTCTCACAAAAACTTTCTCAAATCGTGCATCAGAAGTAGAGGAAATTCATTTCTCAAGGTTGGTATAAAATTCGTAAATAAGATCACGAAAATATGGGGAAGGTAAGACGAGTTCCTATCAAACCTCTATCGCTGAAAAAATTGAGTGAGGTTTTGTGCATGCAACTCAACAGATGGAATAATTCTTTCATCAACAGTTTTACGAGAGGAGTTATACCGAACAGAAGCAGCCTTTGACAAAAATTTAAATGAGAAGGGTTTACCAACAAAAGAACTCACAGAAGCAGACGACTTGGTAACTTTGGATGTAGCTACATTGGTAGCTACATTGGAGGAAGTTGCCCGGCTTCTTGTGAATCGAATAGGAGCTTCCTCTGTATCCTCACTATCTTCAGGGGTTGCTTCTTTGCTTTCAAAGTTCTTGTAAAAACTGTCATCAAAGTCGGAGGAACTGGATTGATGGGGCATGTCTGCTGTAGGTGACTGTGGAGATGGAGCAGACTTGGGAGAAACTTCTTTCTTTAATTTGACCAGATAATCAGCCAAAGTTCTGTCTTCATCGAAGAAATTTATGGATGCTGAAGGAGAACTGTCCTTAGATTCAGATGACTCTTGAGCTTGAACAGAGGAGTCTGGAGGAAATACGACTCGAGGTGATGGTATGGGATAGTCATCATCTTTGGATTCCTCTTGAACTGGATCAATTATGGGAGAGGTAGATTGAGAGGCTGGTTCTTGAACCACCGGGGTCGGACCTGATTTGGGAACAAAATCTTCATCATCAGAATCGCTTTCAATGACCACAGATTCTTCAAAAATTCCTGGAGCAACTTTATGTTTCTTTGCAGCTAGAACATCTTCTACACTTGGATCTTCAAAATTTGAGGGAATCCCTCTTAGCCGTTTTGATTTTCTCATGCTAGGGTTACCGATTTGGGGTAACCATGATAAATCTCCAGGATTATCTACATCAATTGCATTTCCTTTCACTGCATCATGTTTCACAAGCTCATGGAGCTTACGAAAACTCATATGTCCAAGTTTTTGATGCCAAAGATATGTAATATAAAGACTAGCTTTTTGGCATGATTGGCTATTGTTGAACATATAACAATTATCAAATGACCTTGTACCTGTCAGAAGACATTTGTTAGTTTGATCAAAAACTTCACAAGAATTTTTATCAAACCTTACCTGAAGGTCATCATCACACAATTGACTTATACTGATCAAATTTGTTTTAAGACCTTCCACATGATAAACATTTGTGAGATTTGGAAGACCTTCAACATTCAATGATCATTTGCCAATAATCTTGCCTTTGGCACCACCTCCATAAGTCACTGAACCACCATTGATGCTCACATAATCTTTCAAATTCTCAATTGAACCTGTCATATGTCTAGAGCAACCACTGTCAAAGTACCATGACCCAACAATATGAGATTTCAAGGAAGTGAAAGTAACATTGCACATCTCATCATCAGACATTGTAGCACCAGGACATATGTCAAAAGGTTCACAGTATTTGGACTTGCCTTTGTCATTACTACCCTTAGGAACCCACATCTGTTTAAAAACTTTAGGCTGATTATTCTGAGAATGAGATTTCTGATGTGACTTCGGATAAGACTTCCAATGTTGCTGCATTGGCTGTCTCATACGATATTTCATTTGATTTTTTGCCAAGAAGGCCTGCCTAACTTCATCCTCATATATAGCCTTTTTCAGAAAACAAAAAGGTTGTATATGTCCAGGCTTATGGCAGAAGTGACAAACAAAGTTTTTCTTTCTTGTTTTTGGCTTTTCGAAGAAAACAGGTTTCTGAAAATTTTGAGCAGTCTGTTTGGGCTCAGATGTGCCTTCTCCTTCTCTTACAAACACTTTTGGAACAAAACCAATACCTGCCTTGGATGTGCTACCTGAATTGAGCATCTCATCCATTTTATGTTGACTTGAATTCCATTTGGCAATGGTTTCTTTTGCTTAAATGAGCTGCTCTTTCAACCCTTCGATCTCAACATCCTTTTTGCTCAGCAAGCTTTCCAGCCTTACTATGCAATCTTTCTGATCTTCATTGGCCTTTTTCAACAGCTCATTTGCCTTACCAAGCAATGTAACTTGGTGAGCTCGTTTCTCCCAATCTTTGTACAGTTCCTTGTACCCTTCCAGCAAGTCAGACTCTGAATCTCCACCATCTTCTGGGATTGTGGAGTTAAAACAGAAGAGATCATCCCTGTTTCTGTTCACTGCATCTTCTGATGTGACTCCGGATGTAGCTGCATTGGATGTCACATTGACTGGAGAACCTGCACTTTTAGTTTCAGAATCATAAACAGCAGTGAGAGTGATAAGATCACCTGGATCTTCTCCATCACTATCACTCAGAGTTGCTGAAAAATTCAAACCCTTTTTCCTCAGAGTATTCGCACATTGGTTAGCATAATGACCATACCCTTGACATTCTCTACATTGAATTGAATCGATATTCTTACCATTGTAGGAAGACTTTGAAGCAAAGGGGTTTGTGAAAGGCTTTTCTGGAGTTTGGAAAGAATTTTCCTTGGGAACAAATTTTTCAGAATCAGGTTTAAAATTGTTCTTGGAGCTTGATGATGGAGTTCTATTTTGACTCTTATTTTTCAAAAAATTTCTAAATTTGGTAGTCAAAAGAGCAATAGATTCTTCTCCAAAATCAGACTCATCAATATCCTTTTGAATTTCAAGCAAATCAGATGAGATATCAATATGAGCAGGCATAGCAATATTTTTCACAATAGGTGTAGAAGATGATGAAGCCCCTTTACCTTTTTGTTTTATTTGATCATTTAGGTTCAATTCAAAGTTTTGAAGAATACCAGCCAATCTTTCAAAACTCATCTTGTCAATATCATGTGCTTCCTCTATAACACATATTTTGACATTGAACCTTTCAGGCAAAGTTCTCATCATCTTGCTAACAAGACGTGTTTTCATTTGTCCCAAATAGAAAGTTTTGAATTTCAATTGGATATTAGAAGGATTACCATATATAACAAAAACTTTCTCCATCGATTCTTTCTAATCAAGCTTCTCAGTCTGTCATTAACTCATTATCCCTCGAGAAGTAGAAAGGATTACATTCTCCATCCTGCCTAAAATTATAGGAATTCGTTGATAGCTTGAATTCAAATATAAATAAGAGAACTTGAAAAGTATGTGTGTTCGTCTCTCTCTGTGTGTGTTCATTCAAAAGTCTAGTGCAGGGCCGGCCCAAGGGTAAGGATAAGTAAAATAGGGCTTTAGGCCTCGGTAAATAGGAGGCCTCAATTTTTTTTTTTTTTTTTACTATTAGTTTAGGTAGAGGTGATAAAATAGGTGTTATGGATAATGATGGATTAATCTATTATGGATAATAGACTAACCCATGATTATTCCTAACACCCATTTTGTCACCTCTAGTATTAAGTGTGACTATTAAATTTCCTAAACAGCTAAACTAAATAAAAAACCAAAAATATCTTGTACATACTAGATAAAACAATATCTTCATTTCAAAGTAGATTTGAACAATTTAAAATGTATCAAGATATTTTTGGTTTTTTATTTAGCATTGAGAAATTAAAGTAATTGAATAATGAAAATTTGAAAGAACATTTTCTTAACCTTGAAAATTTATTAAAACATAATGACAACTCTGATATTGAGGGATTAAATCTATTTATGGAATTAAAAATTTTAAGAAAAATTATACAAGTGAAGAATGATACACCAAAGGACATACTTAATTATATATTAAGGGTTGATTCTTTTCCAAATGTGGAGATCGAATAATGCTAACAATTCCCGTAGGCCTTGATTCGGCAGAAATGAGTTTTTCTAAGTTAAAATAAATAAAATCTTACGTAAGATCGACAATATCTCAACAAATATTAAGTGGACTAACTTTATTATATATTGAAAAAGAATTGTTAATTGAAATCGATTATAATAATTTAATAAATGATTTTGCATCTCAAAAAGCACGAAAGATAAATTTTAAATAAAAATATAATAATTTTAGTAATAAATTATTATTTACTTTAAAAAAGCTTAATTCTACAGTTCGCTTTAGGCCTCCATAACGGTTGGGCCGGCCATGGTCTAGTGTTTGCATATTTAGTAGCTACATATGTAAGTAATTTTTCAAGGTAAGAAACGAAAATAAAATGCAACCGTTGTTACGTATAAAAAGCTTAGACATGTTACATATAGAAAGGCCAATACATTAGGAAAACTGGAACAAACAACATAAAATCACAAAAAACTGAAGCTAATGGATTAGCTTTTCTCATCTCATACAGTAAAAAGAAAACAACTTAGCCAAGCTCAAATCAGAAACCTTAGCATTGAAGTCATCATCAATTAATATATAGCTCGACTTAATGTCTGATGCACAGCTTTTGGCCCAATTCGTGTAAATATGCCAGTAAATGAATGTATGGTGAGTTCCACAACATCTATAACGTGTAAATAAATATTCCATTTGTTTCAGACAAAAAGTTCATTATATTATTTTAGAATATTTTACATAAAGAATCAACTTAAAAAAAATTATGCTTACAACTTTCATAATCGTTTATCTTTACCCTCCCACTTGTATTGTAATTTGTAAACATATTGATTGTTATTATGTATTTTTATAATTATGACTAACTTCAATCATATTAATATATCTCTTAATTATTAGACTTTTTAAATGGAATCTTTTTGGGTGGAACGAAATGAGTATAAACTAACTGATATGAGCCTTCTTGGGGAAAACTCATAAAAACAGCAACTAGAGAAGGAAAAACGAGCTGGGCAGCAAATGGATGGAAATGGAACCTCGACCTCGGGTTCACGCACAAGACAATCAACGGGTAATCAGCCCTTAACCTTCGTATGACGAAACCGACAATCAAAGGATAGTGAAGAACGCCACAATCGTTATGGAGGGACGATTGATAAGTTCGTGAGTATTCGGGTAACCCCCGATCGCTCAATAGTCTTGAACACTCAAGGTTGGAAAGTAAGCTAACATATTTTCATTCCTCAAAATCTCATTACAATAGATAGGGGCAGCCCTATATATAGCTAGGAGATCTAGGCTGCCATTGGTTACAAATAAAGATAAGATTTATCCAACTAAAAGGATAAGATCTAACAAACTACCTAATAAAAGATAAGATCTATGATTAGGAGCATAATTTGGAGAATATTCTCCTTGTTGTCTCTACACTAGGCCGAATTTTAGGGTGCATGGGCAGCCTTCTAGAAGCCTTCTAGATCCTTCCTTCCTTGCTGCCATAAGCCTTGTTTGGGGCGCCCAAATTCAGCTCTTGGTATCCCCCTTCATCCGCACATGTTAAAGTGTTCACCCATTTTCCTTGACCCGCTTTGACTCCTCCTTTGCGTGCCATAATTTGGGCTTCTAAGTCAAATGTCTCTTGGGATAAATTGAGGACTTCATTTTGAATTTTCTTAGCCCGAGCCCTTGTTATTGGTCCATGCCTTGTTGGCGGATCCTTGGTGTCTTGGGCCTCGTCATTGGGTTCCTTGGCGACTTGGGCCTCATCATCCCCTCTCTCTTGGAAGTGATTTGTCCTCAAATCGTCACCTACATCATAAGGACTTAGATCAGCAACATTGAAAGTAGCATTGACTTTATACTCACCGGGAAGGTCCAATTTGTATGCATTATCGTTGACCCTTGCAAGGACTTGAAACGGGCCATCGCCCCTGGCATCAATTTGGATTTTCTTTGTTCCGAAACCTCTCCTCGCATGTGCAGCCATACCCAATCCCCCGGTTCAAAGGTTACATGTTTGCGACCCTTGTTGGCTTGTCGCACATATTGCTCGGTCCTTCGCTCAACATTGAGCCTTGCCTTCTCATGTAATTTCTTCACAAATTCAGCCTTCCTTTCGCCATCTACATTAACAAACTCAGAAACAGGTAATGGAGATAAATCCAACGGTGTTAGAGGATTAAAACCATAAACCAATTCAAACGGAGAAAATTGAGTTGCTGAATGTAAACTACGATTATATGCAAATTCAATGTGTGGTAAACACTCCTCCCAAGCCTTGATGTTTTTGGACAGTATGGACCTCAAAAGTGTTGATAGGGTTCTATTGGCTACCTCCGTTTGTCCATCCGTTTGTGGGTGACACGTGGTGGAAAACAAGAGTTTTGTGCCCAATTTACCCCACAAAGTCTTCCAAAAGTAACTCAAAAATTTAACATCCCTATCCGACATTCTAATTCTAGGCATTCCATGAAGCCTAACTATTTCGCGAAAGAACAAATTCGCGACATGGGAAGCATCGTCGGTCTTGTGACAAGGAATAAAATGTGCCATTTTTGAAAACCTATCGACAACAACAAAAAATGGAGTCTCTACCAAACTTAGTCCTTGGTAATCCTAAGACAAAGTCCATAGATATGTCCGTCCAAGGGTGACTAGGGATAGGCAACGGCATGTAAAGTCCATGTGGGTGGACCCTAGACTTAGCCTTTAAACAAGTGAGGCACTTAGCACAAATCCACTCAACATCTTTCCTCATGTGTGGCCAAAAGAAATGTTCTTGCAAGACCGATAAGGTCTTGGCCACACCAAAGTGTCCCATCAAGCCCCCACCATGGGCTTCCCTCACAAGCAATTCCCTCATGGAACAAGCGGGTATGCACAGTTTGTTTTCACGAAAAAGAAAATCATCTACCCGATAAAATTTCCCACATGCAATCTTTTCACATCCCACATAATCCTTACCAAAATCAGCATCATCATGGTATAATTGCTTAATGTGCTCGAATCCTAAAATCCTCGCATCTAAATTGGAAAGCAATACATACCTTCGAGAAAGGGCATCGGCTACCACATTCTCCTTACCTTGTTTGTACCGGATGACATAGGGAAATGTTTCAATGAACTCAACCCAACGGGCATGTCGACGGTTCAACTTTTGTTGACTCTTCAAGTGCTTCAAAGACTCGTGGTCCGTGCGAATGACGAACTCCTTGGGCCACAAATAATGCTGCCACGTTTCCAAGGCCCGAACCAATGCATAGAGTTCCTTGTCGTAGGTGGGGTAGTTCAATGTGGCTCAAGCTCAATTTTTCACTAAAATAGGCTAATGGGCGCCCTTCTTGCATGAGTGCGGCTCCAATTCCGATTCCGGCGCATCACATTCTATCTCAAAGGTCTTCTCAAAGCAAGGTAGGACCAATAAAGGCGCATTGGTCAACCGCTCCTTTAAAGTGAGAAATGCCTTCTCTTGAGCTTCCCCCCACTTGAATCCCACGTGTTTCTTAATGACTTCGGTCAACGGGGCTGCAATGGAGCTGAAATCCTTCACAAACCTCCTATAAAAACTAGCGAGGCCGTGGAAACTTCGCACTTCTCCCACAGTTGTAGGGCTCTTCCATTCTTGAATCGCTCGCACTTTCTCTTCATCCACACGGATACCCCCGTGAACTTACAACAAAACCAAGGAAAACAAGTCTATCCGGTACCAAAGTGCATTTACCAAGATTAGCATATAACTTTGCATCACGTAAGGCACCTAAAACAGATTTCAAGTGTACTACATGCTCATCCAAAGTTTTGCTAAAAATCAAAATGTCATCGAAATACACTACTACGAATTTTCCAATGAATTCCCTCAAAACATGGTTCATTAAACGCATAAAGGTGCCCACTCGGTGCATTAGTTAGCCCAAAAGGCATCACCAACCACTCATACAAGCCATGTTTTTTGTTTTAAATGCAGTTTTCCACTCATCTCCCTCCCTCATTCGGTTTGATGATATCCTTGTGTCAAATCAAATTTTGTGAAAAATTTAGAACCATGCAATTCATCCAACATGTCATCTAGTCTAGGAATGGGATAACGATATTTTACCGTTATATTGTTGATGGCTCGGCGGCAGTCCGTGCACATTCGCCATGATCCATCCTTTTGGGCACCAAAAGACCGGACCGGCCGCCACAAGGGCTCATGCTCTCCCTAACAACTTGACCCTTTCCAACAACCCTTCAATTTGTCTTTGAAGTTCCTTGGTCTCTTCGGGATTGCATCTATAGGCTGGCCTATTTGGAATGGAAGCCAGGAACAAAGTCGATTTGGTGCTCAATTCCCCGAATTGGTGGCGCCCACTTGGAATCTCCTTGGGAAACACATCGGCAAATTCTGAATAAGAAGACAAAGGACTAGGCAAAGAAGCAATTAAATCATTGTTAGTATTCACAAGTGCCTCTCGAAACATGAGCATGATCATGGGCTCTCAAGTAGCATCGCTCTTTTACCTCACTCACTTTGGCTATCAGACTCCTCTTTTCTCTCACACTCTTTTCTTTTGAGATATTTTCAATCAACTCACTCTCCTTTTGCCCAGTTATCACTCTTTTGTCACTCACTTTTTTAACCCCCCTCTATCAATTCACTCTCCTTTTGCCCGCTATCACTATTTTTCACTCACATTTTTAGCGGCCCTCTCTCTTGTTTTCCCTCATACTTTCTTTTTTCTTGGCATTCTCTATATTCTTTTCCTTACTTGCCGAATTCTCTTTTGCAAAGTCAATTGATCTTGAAACACTTGTTTTGGAGTCAACGGTGCAAGTGCAATGTGTTTGTTGTCAAAGTCAAGCGTGTACTTGTTAGTGTACCCGTTATGAATTACACGCCTATCAAATTGCCAAGGCCTCCCAAGAAGGATATGGGTGGCTTGCATCGGCACCACATCACACATGAGCTCATCCTCATACTTGCCTATCTTGAACTTCAAGAGGACTTGCTTGTTCACCTTCAACTCTCCTTGCTCATTCAACCATTGCAAGCGGTAGGGTTTAGGATGGGGTAACATGGTCAATCCCAATTTCTTCACCAAGTTCACACTTACCACATTTGCACAACTTCCCCCATCTATTATCACCCACAAATTTTCGGGTCATTCACCTACACCTAGTGTGAAACAGATTTTCCCTTTGACTTTCTTCCTCCTCTTTCAATTGAGCACTCAAACCCTTCTAGTCACTAAACAATCTCCCTCGGCACCTTCCTCATCCTCACTATAATCATCTCCCTCAACTCCCTCTTCCTCTTCTTCCTCCTCAGAGGAACATACTCTACTATCCAACATCACCATAACCTTCTTGTTACCACATTCATTGGCATAGTGCCCAAACCCATGACATTTAAAGCATTTTACCGATTTAGTTTTGGGTTGAGAAACTTCACCTTTGCTTGGAACGGGAGCGGTAGTCTTGGGTGCCTCAACTTTGGTCTTGATGAAACCCTTGTCAAACTTGTCATTTCTTTGATTTCCCGCACTAGCCTTCCATGGGGTTCTTGCGAGGGAATAATTTTTGTCCTTTCACTTGTCTTTCCACCTTGAGGGCCTTTTGCAACAACTTCAGATCATGTTGCCATACTCTTGAAGATCAACCACCTTAAAGATTTCCGATTCAATCCGGTAAGGAATCTCGCCATGGTTTGCTCAGAGTCTCCCTCACATCAGCCTAAGTAGAGCCATTTCAAGCTCTTTGTAGAACTCTTCTACACTCTTGGTGCCTTGCCTCAATGTTTGCAACTTGTGGTGGAGGTCCCTAATGTAATGGGGTGGAATAAACCTCAACCTCATGACCCTCTTCATCTCCTCCACGTCTCAATCGGTGGATCCCTATACCTCTCTCTTTCCCTCCTAAGTTTGTCCCACCAAACCGAAGCATATTCGGTGAACTCAATGGCTGCCAACTTCACCTTCTTAATCTCGGAGTAATTGTGAAAACCAAAAATTCTCTCGATTTTCATCTCCCATTCAAGGTACAATTCCGGATCCTCCTTTCCCATGAAAGCGGGAATCTTCATTTTAATCCCATTGAGATTGTGATCCTCTCTATTGCCATCCCTCCTATCATCCCTCCTATATGGATTCCTCCTACCAAATTCAGATTCATAATCATCCCAATCATCCCGACCCCCAAAATGGTCCTCATCATACCTACGTCGGGTGCTCCCTCTTCCAACTTCCTCTCGACTAGTACCATCCATCTTCCCCTTTTTGTTTTGGGCACTCTCTAACCTACCAATCCTTTCAAAAATCTCTTCGTTATGGGCCCTCAACATCCCTTCTATCTTGGATATCAAGGCCTCCATGAACAGTTTGTTCCCCATAACATCAACTCCATCACCAATACCACTTTCCTCCGACATCCCAAATCTGCACAAAAGAACAATATATATATATATATATATATATATATATATATATATATATATATATATATAGATTCCTCACAGCTCTCCCTCACGTGTTTCACTCAAGAATGATCACTCCCCTCGTGTATACACTCTTAATCGGCTTTTTCCCTCTTTTGATCTCACCCTCTCTTGCCTTTTTCCTCTCAACTTTTCAACCTTAGAGCCACAAAACTAAGAGCAAAGGAACGACCACCCGACAATTCACAAACTATCAAACCGAAAGCAGCTTTTAGAAGAAGGAATTAGAAATAAACACTTGGCAGCAACTCTTGGAATATTCGAAATAACAATCGGGTTTAGAGATAGCAAAGTGGATGCAAAACAGCAACAATCGGGTTTCTTTTTGAAGATAGCACACGGCAAAGTAAAACAGCAACACAATTAATAGAGAAGGGGAACGGGAACGTCAAACAACCATACTTGGTTCTTTTTATGAAGATAGAACACGAAAAAAATTAAACAGCCACACTTGGGTTTTGACAATATCAATCGGAAAGGTCAATCAGCCACGGGTATAATTTCTAGATCGAAGACAGCAACTAAAAAAAAAAGGCACGAAAAAGAGATCCAGTACGTGGCGTTGTGGCTCAGTTAGCACCACATCCTATTCGTGATGCTTGTAGGGTGCAATTAGAGTTTCCAGCCGTTATACTTATTGGATCCAGCACAAATGATAATGATTAGAGATAGAACAAGGAAAGCAAAACAACAACTTCGGTTTTGAGGATAGCAATCGAAATTGTCAACAGCTTAGAGCAAAAGTTTTTAGTTCGAAGCAATTATAAATGATGGACAACACTTGGTTTTGGAGATATTTCTTTTTCTTTTTGGATTTTTATACCAACAAACTCGGGTTTTCTTGAAGATAGAGCACGAGCAGCAAAACAACCTAAAGTATATGGCTGTTCGAAGAAAGCAAAAAATAAAGGAATGCAAAAGAACGATTTAAATGAAAGGCAGGCCGAAACAAGCAAAGATACCAAATAAGCAAGGATTAAATAAAGAAGGATAGTCGTGGAAGCCGAACCTTCGCTCTGATACCAAATGATATGAGCCTTCTTGGGGAAAACTCATAAAAACAGCAACTAGAGAAGGAAAAACGAGCTGGGCAGCAAATGGATGGAAATGGAACCTCGACCTCGGGTTCACGCACACGACAATCAACGGGTAATCAGCCCTTAACCTTCGTATGACGAAACCGGCAATCAAAGGATAGTGAAGAACGCCACAATCGTTATGGAGGGACGATTGATAAGTTCGTGAGTACTCGGGTAACCCCCGATCGCTCAATAGTCTTGAACACTCAAGGTTGGAAAGTAAGCTAACATATTTTCATTCCTCAAAATCTCATTACAATAGATAGGGGCAGCCCTATATATAGCTAGGAGATCTAGGCTGCCATTGGTTACAAATAAAGATAAGATTTATCCAACTAAAAGGATAAGATCTAACAAACTACCTAATAAAAGATAAGATCTATGACTAGGAGCATAATTTGGAGAATATTCTCCTTGTTGTCTCTACACTAGGCCGAATTTTAGGGTGCATGGGCAGCCTTCTAGAAGCCTTCTAGATCCTTCCTTCCTTGCTGCCATAAGCCTTGTTTGGGGCGCCCAAATTCAGCTCTTGGTATCCTCCTTCATCCGCACATGTTAAAGTGTTCACCCATTTTCCTTGACCCGCTTTGACTCCTCCTTTGCGTGCCATAATTTGGGCTTCTAAGTCAAATGTCTCTCGGGATAAATTGAGGACTTCATTTTGAATTTTCTTAGCCCGAGCCCTTGTTATTGGTCCATGCCTTGTTGGCGGATCCTTGGTGTCTTGGGCCTCGTCATTGGGTTCCTTGGCGACTTAGGCCTCATCACTAACATAGCTCTATGGAGCCATTAGTCTAAATATGCCAGACTACAATGACTGTATGGTGAGTACCCATTTTTTTCCACTGAATTGTTCCAATCTCTTTACTTCCATTTTCAGTTGATTTTTTTTTCATAACTAATGTATTGTTTCAATTCTCCATAAAATCATGATACAAGGGAGGATTCAAGTTTTTGTAGACTGAGTGGTATATTCTTATGGTATTTTAATTAATTGACTCTTATGTGTAAAATAAAGTTAATTGAATGTGTTTGTAATTTTTTTTTGTTTCACGTGTATGTACAATTAATAGAAAAATTTATCGTAATTCATGGTTTCAAACCACTTATTGTTGTGAAACAAGAGCCTTAAGAAGAAGATTAAGCTGTCGTTAGAGATGTTAAATTTGGTTGGCTCTAACCCTATAGGGTTGTGACCCTATAGGCCCGCAGGTTAAATGCGTCATTTAAACGGACCACTCAAATCACAACCTTAACTTTAACCTTGTAGGGTACAGTTTAACAGGGTCAACCCTATTAACACATGATGTGTAACACCCCGGATTCTTGCATGTGCATTGTGTGCTTGCCTTCATGTTTTCTTGTTGATTGTGAGCATGTTTACTTAGTTTATAAATGTTTTAGAATCATTCATAAGTCATTCATGAAGCTCTTAACATGTTTAGAATCACGTATGCTTGCTTGTTGAATCGCCGGTTCGATTGCTTTGTTTTGGCCTTAGCGATTTTTCCCTCGTTGCTCGTTTTGCTTCTATTTCGTCGTGCGAAGTGTTCGTTGAGTTCTCGGCTTTGTATTCAGGTCATAACCATGTTGAAACAAGCCTTTTCCATGACCAAGTTATCCTAGTTTGATTGGTGTTTGATTCGTTAACCATTCGTCGCATGATTCGATCCTTGTTCTACCTTGTTTCGGATATTGTTCGGGTGTGTTTCTGACTTGTTTTGAGTTGGGTTAGACCTTAGAATGGTTGCCCATGAGTTTGGGACCATTTAGGACATGTTTAGACCAAGTTCAAGGGCTAGACGAGGCGGCCGCATCGAATTTTGATCACTAGCCCGCCTCAAGAGCTAAGAGCATTGCAAAAATGAACTTAGCTGCAGCATTCCAGGCGCCCGCCTGGACTCTAGTGAGGTGCCCGCCTCAAGCTGGCGGGAGCTACCTACGGAATTTTCCCTGTTTTGTTGTACGACTTTTGGCACCCAAACCCCTATCCAAACCTTTTCTAAACCTCACTTAAACCTCCCTAACCCTCCTTGATTATGTCCTAACATTAGTAACATGTTTTAAGAGTGGATTAAGAGACCATTAGTGATCATTTAACAAGCCAAAATCAGATATTTATCCACCACATTAGCTTGACACTTGTCCCACTCAGATTTTTAAACCCATATACACCACAATCTGATGTTTTGACCTTCATTCTTCTCCCTCACTCTCCAAGAACGAATTTCATCTTCTCTCAAGTTCTCCCATGGCTTCTTGAAGCTACCTTCTTGGTTCTCCATCATCCCTTCTTCCATTGCTCAAGCCACCTTCATCAAAAGTGTAGAGCTTGAAGAGTAGATCATTTTCAACCGATTAGTTTCCTTCTTTGCTTTCTTTGCTGAAGAACACAAGTAAGTTACCTCTTTTCTTCCTTGTTCTAGTTCTCATTGACCCTAAGGAAACAAAGCTTTTGATGTATGAGGTCAATGAGGACACATAATTGCTTCCTATGCCTTCTACTTGTATTTTGAAAGTATGAACTTGCTAGGAGCATGTATAGGATGATTTCTTGCCTATGGAAGTTTATAATACTCTTTCATCTTGTCTATTTAAGGTCTTGAACATGTTAGAAACATGTATTACATGTGTTGCTTGAACAAGTGCTATATGAGAATGCCTTAATTTGAGCCTACATTATATGTTGTTATGTTGTATGTGTTCTATCCTATAAATTGAACTCTATGATGTATATGAATCACATTGCAATGCCTTGGTGAATTTACATCCTTGTTGAACTTAGAAATGACCTAGGTTGGGTTATGAAGCACATAGCTTCAATTTCTCCAAAATTGGGAATTTAGAGAAAAGACTCAACGGAGTCGACTCTAGGGAAGAATTGAACATGTTGAACTCTAATTTCAATCCCTACGAAGTTTGGACACCGTTTGATTGAGTTTACTCAAATATGAGCTTGATTTAATTGTTTGCAAAGTTGTTATGAAAGATTGGTTTTGAGCAATTAATTGCCTTGACATGTTTTATGGTAGAGATTAATACCCTACTTGGTCGGTCGAGTTCGCTCTTGTCGAATTTGATCCTTAATTGGTTTAAGTCAAGTAAACATCTACTTGTGCATCACATTGAGTCCAGTTGGCATTATTTGGTTTGTTTATTAAGCCAGGGTGGGACGATGCATCGCCTTCACGAATTGTGGGATTCGTGCTCGCTATGGATCGCCGCACCTGGGACCTCACACACACCTCCATTGTTGGCCGCAATGGGGAAGTAGCCCCTTTGCCGTATCAATACGTGCTGCATTGGCTTGCTATCTAGATCGAGTAGGTTCTCGATAAAAGTCGATGTAATCACCGAGCATCGATGTGGCACGATCCAGTATAATAAAGTTTATTGCAGGAGCTACGAAGCGGCCGTGACTATATCATATCCTACTTGTATGATTTATTTTCCCGCATTTACGTGAATAATGTGCTAAGTGCTATATGATGATCATGTACCATAATTGAGATAAATGCCATGCTATAACATGAACATGCATTTTTAGTAACTTACTAAGTCTTTCGACTTACCCTATTTGTTTGCTTTGTTTTCCTTAGATCCGAGCCGAGGAGACGGTTCGCGCTAGACTCGCCATACTTGCGTTTGGTTGCTTGCGAGCTAGAGGTTGTTCTTTTGGGATTCGTAGATAGACTTTTGTTTTTGGCAAGGACGTTGGGAAGCAAGTCATCTAGACTTGACTTTGGGTTTTGTTGTTGTTGTAGTAAACTTGACTACTAGATACTTATAATCTTTTGTTTGCCGACTTATTTGTCGAGCTTGTTTATATGTTAATGGTTCACTTCAGTTTCTTCCGCTAAAGCTCTTTTAAATGTTATTGTTGTTGTTGTCTTCGGCATGTTGTGGCCGTTGAGGTTTTTATAAGCATGTGTTAAAATTGTAGGAGTAGTTGTTGGGTTCCTACTGCGTAACGCCGATGACTTGTTTATATTAAGTTGTTTTTCCGGCCAAGTGTAGCCGAGTTGTTATTCGTATGCGATGTTGCGCCACATGAATTTTATAATCCTACTTGCGCATGCTTGTATCTTGCTTATTTGGACGGCACGGTTCGATATCTCGCATTGGGGTCCGGGTCGGGCTGTCACATGATGCCTTATTTAAATCAAAAAATCGAAATTAAGTAACAAACATATTGACGGACAAGTGACACTGATTAACAATACGAATTAAAAACATGAAATCGAGTTTTCTTTTGAGAAAATATCTATTTCAACATCATTATCCTCTTCATCTACAATAATAAAATAACATAAAATAAATGTTGGTAAGAAATTAATACAATAAAATATTTTAATCAAATAGTAAAATATAATACTAAGGTCAATCCGTTTAGCACGGAATTTAAACGGGTTACATTTTCCCGACACTAACCCTTTCTGATTCTCGATTAGCAGCGTCAACCATGCGGTTTTTGACCCTTTTAACATATCTAATTATGTATCCAAAAATCTCATTTTGACCAATTTTGGAAACTTATATGTCTTAGAACTGTACTTACGACCATGTTTGAGTTTGACTTTCATCAAATACACATACATCATCACAAAATTAACAGGGGATAGACATTGGTTTACCAAATAAAATGATAATATATATTACGCATTTGAATTTGAAACAAACAAGTTAGGATGGTTGATTGATGTATGAGATCATCCATAAGATCCTATCCTCTTGAGAGGTTGTGGGTTTGAGTCTCAATTTTAACATTTTAAACCCTCATTTTAGCCAAAAGCTTCCAGCCCGCGGGCCAGTCCTAGAACCCGTCAGCCCAACCCAGTTTATCAGTGACCCTATAGGGGTCAGCCCGTTTATTAAACGGGTTGGATTTTCCCAACCATAACTCTCTCATATTTCCGGTTAATAGGGTCGACCCAACGATTTCTGGCCTTTTTAACATCTCTAGCTGTTGTCATAGAAAACAATAAAATATTATTGCTACAATTTCATTTCTTTTGCTTAAAAATTCATATTTCATTATTAGTTTTTCTTCGAAATAAATGAATTATTATTTAATTATTTTGTTTCCTTCTATGCGTTATCGAATGAGCAACTAAATGTCTCAAGTGTAATTCTTTGTTTTGATTGATTTATATTAAATTCATCACTTAAGTCTAATATATGATGATTCGCAAACGTTGCAACCAATAATTTTTTTTAATTTTCGGGTTTTGTTCTCTTTTGTTGTGTAATATACATTGATCCGAGTCATCCGACATCTATAAAAAACAGCGCAAACATAAATTGATTCATTCGCATACTGTCTCCTCCATACATTGATTAAGTTTTATATTGACACTGTGTCATAGGCATATACACAAAATCTAGTTGTTTTCAATTTTGCGAAATATATCAATTTTATCCCTCACACCGTCACACGGGTTATAACCATTTTGATTTTTGACTATGCTGTAGCACTTTCCATTATATTTTAGTTAATTGACTTTTTAAACGAACGGAATAGTGAGATTATACTTTTTGGAACTTATCCATAAATGTTAGCGAATATTATCCCTTAATATTTGGTATATATCTTTTGTATAGATTAGTCAATGTTGTATCTTGGTAGGATTGTATTGTTATGGTTAGTTCCGTAAATCATGGAAGTGATTGGGTAGATTTGAATCCCTTCCTTCTTGATATCGGGTAGGATGTATTTATAGGAGAAAACATGAATGAGAAAAGGGAGAAGATTATGAATCTTTACATGGTATCACGAGAGGTCTAGGGCCACAGATTTCTTCCGCTGCGCCACCCTCCGTGTCCGCTGCCGTCTTCTACTTCAGCTTCTTCTTTTTTTGTTTCTTCCGATCTTCGGGTCTCTCTCTTCCTCTCTTCCATATGTTGACATCTCGTTCTCTTCATCCGGCTATGGCTGTCACTAATATCAAGAATAATATCACTGTTGTTCTTGAACTCGAGAACGTCCAATACGCGACATGGGCCGAGGTCTTTAAAGTCCACGCTCGATCCCTCCAGGTCCTCCATCACATTATTCCCTCGGCCAAAGGGACGAGGAAGGAGCCAACCACTGATGAGGAAATCGAATTGTACTCCACCCTTGATGCCAAAGTCCTCGGCTGGATTTACGGAACCATCTCTTCTGACCTACTCAACATGATTTTGGAACCTGAGCAAACTGTGATGGACGCATGGAATACCTTGAAGGACATCTTCGAGGACAATAAGAACTCTCGTACGGTTGGTCTCGAGTAGGAGTTCACGTCCACTCGCATGGAGAATTTTTCCTCCGCCTCGGCATACTGTTAGCACCTGAAGCAACTTTCCGACCAACTGAAAAATGTTGGATCTCCTGTGAGCAATGATCGAATGGTCCTTCAGATGGTGGCCGGGTTGACTGAAGCTTACAATGGGGTGGCCTCAATTCTTCGTCAAAGCAATCCTCTCCCAAAGTTTCATCAAGCCCGGTCTATGCTTATCCTTGAAGAAACAGGCTTACAGAAGAAGGCTTCTATGGCATCTGCAATGGTTGCTCGGGACTCAACCAGCCCTGTCACGGTGCCTTCTCCAGTGCCGATGCATTCGCCCACTTCTGGTGGTTCCAAACACCGTCATAACGGGAAGAGGGGTGGCAAGAATGGGGGCCGTAATGGGTCACATGGTCGTGGGGGTGGTCCAGCACAGTTTGATGGCTCCCAGCCGTACGGTAGCAGTCCGCAATCTCCATGGGGTGGTGCGTGGAACTGGCCTTGGGCTGTACCTCCTTGTCCCTATCCCACGGCTGTAGCACAGTGGCCTCGGGCACCTTTTCCATCTAGTAGACAGCAGCATCAGCCGGGTTTGTTAGGCCCGAGACCCCCACAGGCACACCTTGCGTCGAGCCCGTCCGTCCCTACCGATGTGGAATCAGCCATGCATACTTTGAGTATGACTCCACCGTCACCAACTTGGTTCATGGACTCGCCGCCACGCCTCACATGACTTCCACTTCAGGTACTCTCACGCCCTATTTTCATTTGAGCACAAATCATGGCATAACAGTTGGTAATGGTAACTCTATTCCAATTAAAGGTTATGTGCATTCTTCTTTTACTCCCTCTCATCCTAATCTTAGTCTTAAAAATGTTCTTCATGCTCCGCAAATAATCAAAAATTTAGTGTCTGTACGTAAGTTCACAACTGATAATTCGGTTTCCGTCGAGTTTGACCCTTTTGGTTTTTCTGTGAAGGATTTCCAAACGGGGACTCATCTCATGAGATGTGAGAGCCAAGGCGATCTTTATCCTGTCACCAACCCAAACTCGACCAATCTTCAATTTGCACTTTCTTCTTTGTCTCCGGTTCTGTGGCATGAGCGTTTGGGACACTCAGGCACACCTGTGATGGAATCTCTTAGGAAAAATAAGTATATCAATTGTACTAGGACCGATGTTTCTCATATTTGTCACGCTTGTTCTCTAGGCAAACATGTGAAACTTCCTTTTATTAAATCTACTTCTCGCACTGTATTTCCTTTTGATTTAATTCATAGTGATTAATGGACTTCCCCGGTTTTAAGTTCCTCTGGCCATCGATATTATTTATTGTTTCTTGATGACTTCTCTCGGTTTTTATGGGTTTTTCCTTTAGCCCGCAAATCAGACGTGTTTCCCACCTTCTTGTCTTTTCGCACTTATATCAAAACTCAATTTGAACGTAATATTAAAACGTTTCATGTGATAATGGTCGTGAGTTTGACAATAAGGATTTTTGGGAGTTTTGTAATCTTCATGGTCTTGATTTTCGGTTATCTTGCCCATATACCTCTCCTCAAAATGGCAAAACCGAGCGTAAGATTCGTACGATAAATAATATGGTTCGTACGTTGTTAACTCATGGCTCCCTTCCGCCATCGTTTTGGCACCATGCGGTTCAACTAACATCTTATATCTTGAACATTCTTCCAAACTCTTCTCTTCAATTTCTTTCTCCACTTCAAGTTCTTTATTGCAAACCTCCTCTATTCTCTCACCTTCGTGTTTTCGGTTGCTTGTGTTATCCTTTGATACCGTCTCCTTCCATCAACAAACTTCAGTCTGCTCATCCCCGTGTGTGTTTCGCCTACCCTCCTAATCATAGGGGGTACAAGTGTTATGATCTCCAATCCCAAAAAATAATCATTTGTAGACATGTCATTTTTGATGAATCTAAATTCCCGTTTAGCTACATACATAAATCCTCGCCTACTACATATGATTTTTTGGATGATGGGCTATCCCCTTACATATTGGATCATCTCTCTTCTCTGTTCTTACACTGACGGACTGCAGCCTCCTTGGCTCAACCCACTACTGCCCGCTTCGCCACTGCCTCGGCAGCCCATGACTCTTCTCCAACTGGGCTGCCTCCTCTCTGCCTGGGTCTCAGCCCCACGCCTCCATCCGCTTGTCGTCACTGGGCTCCGTAGCCGATGGGTATTTTCAAACCCAAGCTGCCTTCAATTTGCATGTGTCTGTGTGCAAATCTCCTCTCCCATCCAATCTTATTATCGCTCTTCATGACCTAAATTGAAAATGGCTATGCATGATGAATATAATGCTCTTATTGATAATAGGACGTGGGAGTTGGTGCCCCGTCCACCTCAGACTAATGTTATTCGTTGCATGTGGTTATTTTCTCATAAAGACA
The DNA here is from genome assembly GCA_013146195.2 of Codonopsis lanceolata. Classification (NCBI taxonomy): domain Eukaryota; kingdom Viridiplantae; phylum Streptophyta; class Magnoliopsida; order Asterales; family Campanulaceae; genus Codonopsis; species Codonopsis lanceolata. The sequence goes on along the minus strand of CM028384.1, from coordinate 57,454,348 downwards.
GGGCGAATGGTTCGTTCGACCGGCATAAAGCCCGTCTTGTTTGTGATGGGAAGACACAACGAGTGGGTATTGATTGTGGAGATACTTTTAGTCCTGTGGTCAAACTAGCGACAATCCAGATCTGTGTTGGGCCTTGAAGTTTCTGAAATGGCCATCTCGCCTTGATGTAAAAAATGCTTTTTACATGGCGATCTTCATGAGATCGTATACATGCACCAACCCGTCGGATTTCGGAGTAAGGAATTCCCGGATCATGTTTGTTTGCTCAAGAAATCATTGTATGGGTTAAAACAAGCTCCTAGGGCGTGGTCTATGCGGTTTTCGATCTGCCTATGTCTCCTCATTAGGATTCTCTCAAAGTCGCACTGATCATTCTTTGTTTGTGTACCGGGCTAATGGAGATATGGCTTATCTTTTAGTCTATGTCGACGATATTATGTTAACAGCTTCATCCTCGGCATTGTGTGAGACTATTATCTCTTCTCTTAGTTCGGAATTTGCAATAAAGGACCTGGGTTCCCTTAGTTACTTTCTTGGCTTAGCTGTTACTCACCATAATGGAGGCTTATTCTTATCTCAGAGGAAATATTCCATGGAAATAATTGACCGTGCGGGTATGACCAGTTGTAAACCCTCGGCTACGCCGGTTGATACCAAGGCCAAGTTGAGTGCTCACTTAAGTGCTCCATATGTTGATCCGTCTCGTATCGCAACTTAGCGTGTGCCTTGCAATATCTTACATTCACACGCCCGACATCGCTTATGTTGTGCAAAGAAGTTTGTCTATTCATGCACGATCCTCGGATGCTCATACGAGCATTGAAGCGTATAATCCAGGTATGTTCGGGGGATGGCTCATCATGGGTTGGGCATCTATTCGTCCTCTTCTCGCTTGTGTCATTTACTGGACCAGCGGATGGGCCGGTGATACCTGGATACGCCCACATCCGGTATTGCGTGATTCTTGGGTGACAATTTAATTTCATGGTCCGCTAAACGCCCGCCCCCACCATTTCTCGGTCTAGTGCCGAAGCCGAGTATCGAGGTGTGGCAAATGTTGTTTCAGAATCCTGTTGGCTTCGGAATTTGCTTAGGGAACTTCATTGTCCTATTGGTCGAGCAACTCTGGTTTACTGTGATAACATCAGTGCGATTTACTTATCAGGTAATCCGGTTCAACATCAACGTACTAAGCATATTGAAATGGACATTCACTTTGTTCGTGAAAAAGTTGCTCGGGGAGAAGTTCGGGTTCGTCATGTTCCTTCCCGCCATCAGTTAGCTGACATCTTTACGAAAGGACTTCCATTGGTTTTATTCGAAGACTTTCGGGACAGTTTAAATGTTCGCCTCCCTCCACTTCGCCTACTGGGAGTGTTAGCGAATATTATCCCTTAATATTTGGTATATATCTTTTGTATAGATTAGTCAATATTGTATTCTTGGTAGGATTGTATTGTTATGGTTAGTTCCGTAAATCATGGAAGTGATTGGGTAGATTTGAATCCCTTCCTTTTTGATATCGGGTAGGATGTATTTATAGGAGAAAACAGGAATGAGAAAAGGGTGAAGATTCTGAATCTTTACAATAAATTTAAGATGGGACGTAATGTTAGGGTCACTCTAATAGCACTTAATTTTGAGTATCAAATGATGTGGTATCTTATGTGTCATATTCTTAACATAACATTTTTAACTTATAGTAAAAGTTCCCTTAAAACTTGCCGAATAAAATAAAACGACACATTAAACCAATATCATTTTGCCGTATCAAATTCAAAAGCTTTATTGGAAATGACTTGTATTGGTAAATGAATTACTCATTCAAGATTACCCCACCTCTTTCTCAACGTCGATACAAGTCCATGCAGGTCTGGTTGGGTTTTGCAAAGAAACTTCCAGGAAATTTCTTAACGGAAATATAGTCGAAACTGAAAGTAAAAATGCATTTCCATTTTCCAGCTTTCTTGTGATATAAGAAGGCATGGATTATTATATACTTCTATGATAGAGACGTAAACTTAACAATATAACAAGAAATCTCCAATATTTAATGCTGTAAGGTCTTCTTTTTTTTTTTTTTTTTTTTGGGGGGGTGGTGTTTGCAAAGAAGCTTCTTTTTTTGAAAAATGTGGACAACGACAATGCATTTTCATGTCAACTTGAATATCATTCAAACTTAAAAGACCAGGCTTCTACAACTCGAGCAATGGCTTTTTCGGATGGAAAGTTTGACTCGGATCAGTTCAATAAAATGCTCCATAAATCCTTTCCAGATGGTTCATAAAATCCTTCGCGGATTACTTTTTCAGATCCAAAATTTGGGTCATTTTACGGCCAAACGGATCGGTTTGAAAGTTCCTTCAAAGATGGATTAAACGAGATGGATTCTGCTATAAAATGGGCCACAGCAGCTTCTATTGGTGAGCTCTTGTAAATCTTAAACAGAGTGAACTGTGTTTACTTGTATATTACTCGTATATTGTTCTTGATTGGAAACTAATTCACTAGCTTTACTTCTATTTCATATGTTTGAACTACTAAAATTTAATTATGCATCCAATTAATTTACAGTTTCAGTGTTGGTAGTGACTGTTGCAATTGTTGCTATAGTATATGCTATAATCGACTGCTTGAAGAAGACAGGAAGTGCTATTCCATCTTATGCTCGATTAGCCAGCCATGATATTGAGAAGGGCTCAACTCAAGTCCCTTCGCCAAATGAAAATGGTTTAACAACCATGTCTCTAGCTCAAGCCTACCCTGTAATACCAGACTCGAAGATCAAAGGAGTTACCATGGACAGATTCTTTGGAAAAATGGCAAGAGAGAGACCCATTAGGTTTTCACGTAATCAGCTTGAAGAATGCACAAAAGGCTTCACCACTCGGTTGGGTTCAGGTGGTTATGGGGACGTTTACAAAGGAGAGTTTCCGGATGGCTTTCAGGTGGCTGTTAAATGTCTAAAGAACAAGGGAGATGATCAGAAAATGCAAGAGCAGTTCATGGCGGAAATGGGCACTTTAGGAAGAACTTATCATAAGAACTTGGTTCGGCTCTGTGTCTCAGGTTCGATCCCTTTCTTGTTTACGAGTTCATGGAAAAAAAAAAAAAGATACTATTATTGAGTGGGAGAAGCTCTACGAAATCGCGATTGGCATAGCCAAAGGAATAGCATATTTGCACGAGGAGTGTCTACCAACAATAATTCACTATGACATAAAACCGGGGAATATACTTTTGGATAAAGACTTAAATCCCAAGGTTGCAGATTTTGGGCTGGCAAAACTCCGTAATGCAGAAACCAGTCAATCCATGGCAGGTTTTAGGGGAACGCATGGATATGCCGCTCCTGAGTTCTGGAACTTTGAAGTGGTCAGTCACAAGTGCGATGTATACAGCTTTGGTATCATGTTATTTGAGATTCTGGGGAAGAGGAGAAACTTTGAGGAGGACGCTGGGGAGACCCGGGAATATCTTTCAAGATGGAGTTGGGAAATGTTTGAGAAGAGAGAATTGGGAGAGTTGTTTTCCCTTCTTGGTATTGAAGAGAAAACAGAGAGAAGGCAGAAAGGATGTCAAAGGTGGCTCTATGGTGTATTCAGCATCTTCCGGAGGCTAGACCTAAAATGAGTGATGTGGTAAAGATGTTAGAAGGAAGAATGGAAATCGATACACCTGACTATCCTTTTCAACATTCATATTCTTCTGGATCTAAATCTAACTCAATCGAGATAGAGTTAGCTCCATAATTTACATGCAAATACATCATATCTGATTTTATTTTATTATTATTATTATTTTTTTTTTGTAAACTAGTAAGGTTCAAGTGCGTTGGTTGTGGTTACACGTTGTGTTAATGAATGCATGTGTGTTGTACGTGCAATAAAACATGTGTAAAAGTTGTCGAGATTATTTTGAATTGAAGGGAATACTCTTTAGAAATCGAGCCATCTCCTCCCTCTTCACCTTTAATGATAAAAATAGGAAACAACAGTGGCCTCTAAAAATGGGTAAGAGCATCGTTTTACTTACAAAATTAAGTTTCTCTAATATTACTCTTTCTTTATTAAAGTTGCGCTTTTTGCTCTTCTAGGTTTGTTGACTTTGATATATCAGCAAAATTTACTTTACTGAAAACACATAATATTTGTTTTGAATCTCAGTTGTCGTACAACTTGTTAATTCTTCTATCCCTAAATTATCGATTTAGTTGATTTGATACACGGATTGAGAAAAAATAATTGATTTAATTATTTATATTGATTTAATATATAATTTCCTTTAAAGTCTATGTGTATGTGACTTATAATTAAAAAAAATGGTAAAAAAATAAAGATAAAGTGATAAAAATGATGTTTTTAAAAAATAAATTTTAAAGTGAATAATTATTTTAAAACGAACGAAAAAAAAAAGGAGAACAATAATTTAGGACCGAAGGGAGGGAGTACTACTTGCTCCAGTTTGTAGAAAGTAGAAATTAAACCATATTGGAATTTTAGTTTAGTCTTATAAACCGAAAGGAAAGTTAACTAACATGATGTGTGGAGGGGTGGCAATTCGTGTATCGTGTCGTGTTTGTGCTTCATTATCGTGTTTTCATATTATCTATCTTATTTGATCATAAATATAATAATAAATATTAATTTGAATTTATTAACAATTTTGTGTTTTTCGTGTCGTATTTCGTGTTGTGTCGTGTCGTGTTGAGCTTATCGTGTCATTTGTCTCTGTAATCTGTTTTATAATCATGTCGTGTTAGGCATTGTCACCCGTCGCTGTGGTTAGGAAACTGTCGACAGATGAGAAAACCTTTCCATCATGTGGTTAGGAAACTGTCAACAGATGAGAAAACCTTTCCAATCAATCTCTTTCCTTCACAGCTCATAGGCTCATAGCTATACAAAGTCAGTCAATGTGGTTTTTGCAAGGAAACTTGTCATATTTAGTGTAACGATTTGGATATATCCTTCTTCAACCTCTCAATTTTCTGTTTTTTTACTTCAAAGCCCTCCGGTTGCTTCATCGATCTACATCACTTTTTTAATTGTTCAATCTCCAAGTTTATATATTCATGTGTGATGGGACCCGACCTGGGTCCCCCTACGTGGACCGACCATATGGATTTCAGCTAGGATTAGGCAGGTCCCACCAAAGGCCGAAGACCACTCCCCAGTCAATCATCATCGACAACCATTGAACCAACCGACGAAGTACCAGCGACCACCGACCTGTTAAGCACAATAGGCGATCATGAATCGACACCCGACCACACGAGCGAGGACCACTTATGCTCGGCCGACAACTCATCCGGGATAAGACATGTTTAGTAGCACATAAGCATCCGTGTGCCTTCCCACGAGGCGTGCAAGCCATGCAAGCCGCTATATCTTATCGCCTTATTTAACCGCCTACAATCAGTACATCACACGCAACCTGTTGACCACTCAGGAACCGCCAGCAAGCCGGCCAGGGAACAAGTCCCACCAGCTTGAACCCTCATACCAATCATGACTCCAAATCTAAGCTACTATAAAAGGAAACCTTTCCCTTCAAGAAAGGTAAGATTTACTTGACAACCAAAAACCTAATATACTGCTGGTGATACAAAACACACAAAGAGATTACTCTCAGAACTCTCACTGGAAGCTTAAGGGACCACCTAGCTCCGGCACATAGATTATATCCTGACATCGACTCTCACACCAGGGTCGAAAACCCCAACACCAACACCCTAACGGAAGTCTTTCTTTCAGGTCTTCATCAACCAAGAACATTCACCAAGCCCAGATATCCTAACAAACTTGGTACCACCGGTACCCTCATTCACCGACGTGATCACCAAGAACCGGACACGTCAGCTCCGGTCCATTATGTGGACTACCAGCTTAGTCACCCCATCATTGTGGCGTGATCAATGTACAATGGACATCCGTTAGTGTAAGAAATCCATCCATTCATAAGTGCTAAACGTACCACTTTTTCAACTAACTTAATTAAATTGCCTTTGTGCCAATTTGTGATTATGACGACAATTACCATTTTTTCCTTGCTTCAAATAAAGAAAAAACATTTATTTAAAAAGAACCCATCTATATTACATCAATGTGGGTACATTGTTGCAAAAAAAATGTTTAATATTTCTCTATGTAAACAACATAATCTATCGAAACATCGATGCTACAAGCATTTTATTTTAATTTTTCAATAATTATCAGCAATTTTTTAAAAGAGTGTTACTAGGGGGGGTGGGGTGACCATAAACTCATGTGTTTGAATTTTGTTAAAAAGAATTAAAAAATGAACACTTTTTGTTAGGTGTCGTTAAAATTTCATTAGGACTCCGTCAAACTTTACAAAGGCTAGGATTGAGTCTAAAAAAATGCTAACAAACTTAAAAAGAATCTAACAGAACCTAATGGAAATTGTTGAATTTTTGAAAAATTGACGACTAATGTGGCTGTCCATAGAGATGTTAATAGGGCCGAAACCGTAGGGTCGACCCTATTAACCAAAAACCGGAAAGGGTTAGGGTTGGGAAGACACGACCCGTTTATTAAACGGGCCGACCCTATAGGGTCATGCAGAATGGGTCGGACTGCCGGGCTGACCCGCGGGCTGAGAGTTTTTTGGGGGGAAACAGTCAAGTCACTAGTCAAGCCGGATTTTTTTAAAAAAAGGACGGATAGTGGACTGTGGAGACGGTGAGAGAAAGTACTTTCACTTTTCACTTTTTTCACCCAAACAGCCAAAGCCAAAAGAAACCGGAAAGGAAAGGGCGAAGCCGCGATTCGCGAAAGGCTGCAAGCCGGCAAAGGAACTCATATTCAGCCATCAGGAATCAGGAAGTCGTCTTCGGAGTTCGGTCTTCACTCTTCACAGCTTCAGTGCTTCACCGGAGCCCGTCATCTTCACAGGCTCACAGCTTCACGCGTCGTCTTCACAGGCTCACAGCTTCACGCGTCGTCTTCTCAGTCTCAGATTAAGTTCTCGCCGTCAATCGTCATCTCATCTTCAAGATTCAACTGGTAAGTTTTTAATTAAACCCTAATTTAGAAATTATTAATTAGTGATGCTTAATTTGGTAGCCCAAGATGTATTTGGTTATTTTTGAAAAAAATATGTTTCTGCTAGTAAAATATTTCGGTTCTTCTAATTTTTTCAACTGGGTTTGAATTACTTGGTCCGTTGGTCGATCGTTGGGAATTTTTGTTAAAAGATTAATTTTTTTATTGGGTGTTTGGGTCCTTCGGGAGTGTGTTGTGGCCTGATTTGTGAACTGCAGAAGTGCAGACTGGTGGGGTATTTTTTTTTGTATCTTAATTCTTAAGGAATGAAGGAAGCAGAAAAGTGACAATTTTGCCCAGCTATATATTTTGTAACTAAACCACTGGATTTTCTTGTCATTTTACTCTACTCATATCAATTAATGGATCTTGTTTTCTTCCTGCTGTTTGGTCAATTTCAATTTCTTTCTTTCTTTCCCTGAAGCAGTGAAGCTGCTTGTTACTCTACTGGTGTGGCCTGATTTGATGATTTGGGTTTGCTTTTAGATTTAGTAATTAAAAGTAATTAATAATAGTCTAATAGATGTGGTGGCACTGGTTTGGATCAGAATTCAGAACTCATGAGTCATGATTAATGAGTGCTTGAATTGTTCTTTCTTCATTACAATTTACAAAGTCATCATGTTTGGATCGTATATTCGTATTATTGTTTATCGTCTAATAGGGCTGACCCTATTAAATCGAGACCTACAAGGTTAGGGTCAGGGTCATGATTTGAGCGGTCCGTTTAAATGACCCGTTTAACCCGCGGCCCTATAGATCACGACCCTATATGAATGACCCTGTAGGGTTAGGGCCGACCCAATTTAACATCTCTAGGTGTCCATCAACAATAGGAAATAGTTGATGTGGCTGGCCCCTATGGATAATGGCATGCCGCATCATCCGCCTATTTCTTTAAAATTTCACCACTTTCTGTTAGTTCCCGTTAGATTTTGTTGTGTTGGTTAGCTTTTTTGCTTTTTCCGATTCAATCTTAATCTTTGACAGAGGTCTAACGGAATTAAACGAAACCTAATAGGAAGTGTTAATTTTTTCTTATAAATATAATTCAAACACATGGAAAGGGCCACCCGAAAGTTTCGGCCATTACTATTTTCCAACTGCAAAATGATGTGGCCGGCCCTTTCTTCAAAAAGTCAAAATTTAACTTCTTATTTTTTTTCCATTTAATTTAGAAATTCAAGAACCTAAATATTTTGGTGGTGGATAGGTGGTCATGGCCTCATGGGAGAGCCGGGTAGTCCAGTCGATCACTATCGATAGTCGCCAAGTGGTCCAGCCTGTCATTTATTTTTTTTTCCAAATTTTTATTTATTTTTAACTATCATCGAAAGCGTAATTTATCGTATTAACTCAAAGGCAAAAAGGAAATTACATTAATTTATAACCATTTAAAAAGTACTCACTCCGTGTTTAAATTATCGTTTTTTTTATTTGACACACCATTTAAGAAAAAATAATTTACTGTCTTATAAATATTTGTAAAATACGTGGTTTCTTTTAAGACCCTTGAGCATTTAATCATAATTAAAGTAAAGGCAAAACACACAAATGAGCCACTCAATTTTCCCACTTTTTACAATTCGGCTACCGAAAGTTTAAAATATCTATTTTGGTCATTCAACTTTAGTTCTGTTGCAAGAGATCCCATTTTTTAAATGACATTAGACCAGGACATTTAGATAAGGGTCAAAATAAGAAAAACAACATTAAAAAATATCAAAATTAATTTTATTTACTTGAAAGATGTCAAAAGACCAAAAACCCCATAATCTAATACTTAATTTTCAATTTTTGTCGTTAAATAAGCCCAGATAATCTAAATCTAAACTCAAATCAAACCATTTATTTTCTTCTGGCCGTCACTCACACTTCATTAACGTGTTTGTCTCTTCCTTCCAGTTCGCATCAGCCACAACACACACCCAGCGACATCACTTTCTCCTTGTTCACCATCATCAATCCTGTTGGGCTTCATCTTCGACATGCCCTTTGGTATTGAATCCGTAGGGAAAACTAAGAGTCGTCCATGGCCTTAACCAAGTGATAATCGCTTTTCGCTTTTGTCTTCCAGATTTATTGTGGTTCAACCAATATCACCCTTAATTTCATGGGCCAAAGAAAATCGACGACTGGGGAAAGCGGTTGAGAGTTCGGCGGTGATTAGTGCTTCCGTGATACTTTTGGTGAATGGGAAGATTAATAAGCCGAGGATGGCTAATAATGTACTGGCGACTTGATCTTCACAGTATGGGCCGCCAGCGACCTCGAAGTAGATCATAAATATTAGAGGGATGAGTGTTAGTTTTTGGGGTGGTGAGTGGTGGTGGTGGTGGAAGGGTTGGTTGTCGGGAGTTCTAGTAGAATGTTTTCAGTGGATGGAGTGGTGGTGGTAGAAGGGGTTGGGGGTGTGATTTACAACTGGGTTTGTTGAAATCTGAATAGGAAGCCGAGGATGGCTAATAGTGTACCGGCGGATTGATCTTCACCGTATGGGTCGTCAGCGACCTCGAAGTAGATCAGAAATATTAAAGGGATGAGTGTTAGTTTTGGGGGATGGTGAGTGGTGGTGGAAGGGTTGGTTGTCAAGAGTGCCAGTACAAGGTTTTTAGTGGATGGAGTGGTGGTGGTGGAAGGGTTGGTTGGGGGTGTGATTTACAATTGGGTTTGATGAATTAGAAGATGATGAAATGTGTGTAATTGATATGCGTTGAGGGTATATAGCTTACAAAGTAGGGGTGTCAATCCAAGTCGCCAAACCACCAAGTCGAGTCGAACTAAGTCGAATTATACGGTTTGGTTTGGTTTTTGGTGTTATACGGTTCGGCTCGGTTTGAGATTTTGGGAAGTCGAACGGTTTAGTTTGGTTTGCGGCTTGACATGCCGAGTCGAGTCAAACCAAACCGAACCAAACCATTTTGAGTTAAACCACCAAGTCGAACCACTGAGACAAACAACAAATTCTTTAAAATTCCTAACATTTATACTTTAGTACTCTTATACTATTAATATTTTTATACTATATCAACTATTAGGCTAATATTCTACTCCATATTTAGGAATTTTCCTTTAGACTTTTTGAATTTACATAAACGTTTTAAATATCATGTACGTTATTGTATTTTTATTATATTCGATTTAATTTATTGATTATTAGAATTAAAAATGCTAATCCTTTTATTTGAAAGTTAGTGCAAATTTTTTAAAAGTGAATTTATGAATACAATTGTATTATATTTAATTTTGAATGACTAGAACTCTTTCTAAATTCAAATCGAACCATGAAACCGAATCATGAAACCAAACCACGAAACTGAACCATGAAACCAAACCACGAAACCGAATCACGGAACCGAGTCTAACCAAGTCAAACCATCGTGGTTCGGTTTAGTTCAACTCAAGACTTTAAATGGTTTAGCTCCGGCTTGATTTTTCTCAAATCAATGACATGCGGTTCAGCTCATAATTTGTTTCAAGTCGAACCATTTACACCCCTATTACAAAGGGTATAATTTTCCAATAACAGGGACAAAATAGGAAAATTACATAAATTTATCATCATTTTCTAATGGAAGTTAGAAAATGGGCTCGCTTGCAACAAAATTAAAGTTGGATGATCAAAATAGATATTTCAAACTTTCAATGGTCGAATTATAAAAAGTGGATAAGTTGGGTGGCTAAATTGTGTGTTTTGTTTTAAAGTAGATATAAAAAGTAAGAATAAGTGGTAAAAATATTTTTTTAAATAGAAAATTTAAAAAAATAATAATCATTTTAGAACAAATTAAAAAGGAAATTAGATCGATAATTACAAAGCGAATGAATTAGACCATTTACAACGGAGGTTCTTAAACCGGTGCTTACCCAGATTCTTTGGATTCTCCCAAAAAACAATGACTCTTAAATATTGCTTAATAAGGAAAAATGTAATTTGGGAGCTTAATAAGCTCCCCCGCTTAAGAAAAATTTACAACAAAAAACGACATCGTTTTTTTTAAAGCTTCAAAACACAGGCGTTTGGGAGAAGGCTTCCCGACACCTCCTGCCACTTCCTGACTCTTCATCCTATTCACATGACATCATCATTTTCTTTTCATCCATTTTCTTTTTTCGCCAATTTTCAGCCATAAAAATATATATTTTAAATATTTTTTTCTTTATTAAAGTAAACATTTTTACCTACAAATAGAGACTTGGTTTGTTTCATTTGGATATTAGAAAAAAATTCTATGAATTTTTCAAATTTCTAGCCATTTTTCTATAAAAATATTAAATTAGTGGAGATAAAGATGATGAGGTATGTAAAAGTATTTGAGTTTGTGCATTGTTGAAAGAATATTTTTATTAGGGAGCTTAATGACATTTTTGTAATAAAATAGAAAAAAATGGAGCTTAAGCTCCCCAAATGGAAAGCTTTGTTGTACATGCTCTTATTAAGTTTAGCATTTTCATGGATATGTTGCGAGAAAGCAAGTACAGGGTGTAGGCGAACTTTTTACATCATGGATAATTTACGAGTTTGTGGGATAAATTTACACCATCATTGAATCATTGTGGTGAAAGTGTCACGAATCTAGATAAACTCCACTCAAGTATTAGTTTTAAGCAAAATGTCAAAACAAAAGAAAATATATTTTGATGTGGTAAAAATTTAGCTTTAGTCGTCCGTGTGATGGGTAGGATATCTGGGCTTGATCTATTTCCTTGAACCTGATTAAGATAATGAAAACACCTTAGTGGGAGTGCAATGCTTGGTCTCGCAAAACCACTCTGACGTGAGAGTAAGAATCGTGTGAGAAAGTCAAAAGAGAATTTGACAGAGGTTCGAGGCTCAAGAAAGAGTGTGTACCTGATTATGGTTTATGGAGGGGTATTTATAGGCCCCCAATGTCATTGAATCCGTCTAAGATTCACTTCCTTAATTATCTTTTAGGATTATGAGAGAATCCCTAGATTTTAGGCATGATAGATGGCTGACCGCGTGAATGTAGGAGCAGATATGGTAAGTGTTCTGCTTGAATAAGGAAACCTTACTTGTCTTGGAGAGTAAGTTTCTGAAACTCCTTGTTCGATACGTTCCCGGGCGAGCAAGGCTCTGCCCGACTATTATGGCGTAGATCTGCTAAAGTATGGGTCCCGGGCATGTTCCCTGATCGGGCAGGCAGGGCATATACTCGACCAGGTTTTGACGGGAATCAGTTTTCTCTACTCGGTGCCCTCTAGCTCTGCACGCTAGATCGGTAGGTCCCATGTTAATTGAGCTCGTGACTGGCACGCGGTGGTCGCTCGTGCGTTGCTTGTGACCGGGTTTGGGCCGGGCACATCAATGGCCCCTAGCTCTTTGTCTGGCGAGTATTCATGCTTGGAGCAGGGAGCGTTCACATTCGAGGGCATTGTTTTTGTATCGAGCTTTAACACTCGTGAATTTTCGAGAAGTTTGTGGCCTGGATGGAAGGTAGACTGGTAGAAGATTCTAGAACCTTAGTGGAAGACAGTTGGAGCATGCTGAGGAAGCTTGCTGTTGAGAGTATAGTAAGGCGAGTAGGCAAATATGCGCGTAAGCCGTCAAGGAATGGCGTGACTTGATGGAGGTGCGGTTTCCGAAGCGGCGCATTAAATGCACGCGTGCTGGGGTGACGTCAGCCGTCCTCTTGAGCGTCGTTTGGGCATCCATTCCCCCCAAAAATTCGAAAATCCTGCCTATAAAAGGTCGTCCCCTTCTCCCCTTAAACCTTTTACGGTTTATGAGTTCTAGAGAGAGAAATTTCCAGAGAGTTCTTGATGTTGTTGCCTTGAGCATTCTTGATTCCATTACCCTGAATACGTATCCAAGAAACTGAGCATTTCAAAGCCGGCTATAACGTCGACGAGCACATCAATGCACGAAAGTGGGTAGCAATCCTTCGGGCAAGCTTTGTTGAGGCCCGTGAAGTCGACGCACATGCGCCACTTGTCATTGGCCTTTTTGACCAACATCACGTTTGCCAGCCAGGTCGGATACTGGATCTCCTCAATGATGTTAGCCCTCGAGAGCTTGTCGATCTCTGTCTTGATCGCTGCGCTCTTTTTGGTGAATACTGCCTTGGCCGTTGCTGAATTGGACAGAAAGTTGGGTCCACATTTAAGTCGTGGCATGCAACACTCTCACTGACTCCCTGCATGTCCTCAACGGTCCATGCAAACACATCCAGAATGCTCTTGAGTTGATCGATCAATTTGGCCCGAGTTTCGGGAGGCATGGCCTTCCCGATTTTAATTTTTTGCTCGGGGTAGGCAGGGTTGATGATGATCTCTTCCAATTCACCTTGTGGCTGGAATTCGGGCTCATCTCGAACTTGAAGAGTGTCTAGCTCGATGCCTTGCGTAGGGGTATGCATGGCCTTACACGCAGGAATCGTCGTTTCTGGAGCTTGTTGTGAGTGCCCTGTTTTTCGACCTTTTCCCCCGTTACTGAAAAACGGGTGGTTTCAAAACTTTGAAACGCGTGGAATACGCTCGTTTGGCCTCATTTTGTGGACTCAAAATATGTATTACAGAGTCGCCACCTCTATTTTATGGACTAACAGAGAAAAATCAAAAATACCAGATTGTATGGGTTCGGGGGCTAAGTTACGAGTTAGGAAAGGGTTAGGCACCCAACTCGCCCTTTCGTTCTCACAATGGGTTTTTCAATATGCTCGTTTTATTTTATACACTTTGGCTCAGAACAATACATTTATGTACGACAGAAAGAAATAAAGATAAATTATTTTACATTTATTAAAGAAAAGAAAACAAAATTATAACTGAAATAATACAGCTTAGAAAATAATTGCAACATTTTTATAAGCTATTTTAAGAATAAAATAGTCATACTAGTACAAACTTTATTTATATTTACATGTATATGCTGGAAAGAAACTTATTAAATAATAAGAAACATAGCTATTTCTATATTTATAGTATGTGCAGAAAAGAAACTAATTAAACTGTAAGAGATTATAACTATTTTACATTAAAGTAAAGACAGAAAAGAAATTAATTAAAATAGAAGAAAAATATAACTATTATGACATTTAAAGTAAGAGCAGAAAAGAAATATTATTACATTAAAGTAAGAACATAAAATAAACTAATTTAAACAGAAGAAAATGTAACTATTATTACATTAAAGTAAAAACGGAAAAAGAAATTTAATTAGATATTTAAATTTAAGTTATAGATTATAATAAATAACTATGGGGACAGAACTTACCTCCCGAAACGTGAGTGTCTGAGCCCGGTATGCTGGGCTTAAACCCACTAGGTGGTCTACATGTGCTTCCCATGTCCTTTTCGAAAAAGGAAGTATTTTTTCTTTTTTGTTGTTGTGGCTTTTTGTTGTTGAAATTTGGGCAGCGTGACTACTTCTTTTAGTTGTTTTTTGCCTCGGGATCCGAGCAACACAACTGCTTGCTTTTGCTTGCTTTTGTTGTCGTTGAGTCTGAAATCGGGCAAAACAACTGCTTGCTTCAGCTGAATTTGACGTCTGGATTCGGGTAGGGCAATTGCTCTTTTTGAGTTTTTGGAACCAGTGAAATAGGGCGGAAACCTAGTAAGGTAATTAGGGTTCACTTTGGCCGGAGTGTTTTAGTGTTTAGGGGAGGTTTCGGCAGCCTAACGGAGCTTCGGGGTTTGATTGTAAAACCCACACCGTAACAACACTCATGAAATCTCTCTCCGTAAAATTGTGTGTTGAGGCACTAGCCGAAGCCTCGTATTTATAGGCTGAGATTGGGGATCCTTAACATCGAAGTTAACAGCAGATATTGTATCTACGTTCTTCAACGTGTTGTACCTTGCACTGAAAGGTGTGTACCAAAAGCAAAGTGGAGTAGTGATTTAAGGAAAGTGGGGCGCACCCTATGCCACATTTGGGCGCAATGCCCAAATGTTCATAAGACTCCCATTTCCTTATTCCTTTCTATATTTGGCACTTTGCCCCCTGCAATTTACTGTTTGTCAATTCATCCGTCCTTTTGCACTTTAAACCCTGTAACTTAACATCCGTTAGTCCTTTTTGAAAGGTTTTGATATTTTACAGGATGTTATAAACAGGGGTATGAAATTGTGGTGTCTACACTTGCCCGACCTCATCAATCTCCATGTGATCTGCTGTTCTAGAGGATTCCCCGAGCTCGATGTTATTTATGGGGACAGAGCTTGAGGCAGTGTTGGTTATAGTCTCCTTTTCAGAGACTGTGATTACTTGCTCGGGAGCATCGACGATTAACTTCTGCTTCTTTATTTGGGAATCCCGGACATACTCCCACATTTCCCGAGGATTGCTGTTGAGTATACCAACCCCATCTTCTGTGTAGAACTTGAAGATGAGAGATGAAAGTGACCATTTGGAAATTGGCCATGGCCGGAGCACCCAGGATACAGTTGTAAGCGGACTTAAGATCGATTACCAGGAACGTGATCATATATGTCCGCGTTTATGCTCCATCTCCCATGAAAACCTCCAACTCGATGGTGCCCTTAACACTTACTTGATGGTTGGTGAAACCTTCAAGCTTTCCCAGGTACGGCTTGAGGCGGGTGTCCGATAACTCCAAGCCCTTGAAACATGAGTAGTACATGATGTCTCTGCACGCTCCCGTGTCCAGCAGTACCCTATGAACCTGCCAATTGTTCACAAGGAAATAAATGACTAGCTGTTGCTCAGATGCTAGAGGGGTGCTCGCTAGCTCGCTACAGGTGAAGAAGATACTAGGTTCCCTTGCTTGATGTATTGCTGGGACGTTGATAGCTTTAGACATGAGTAGATATGCTTCCTGAGTAGGACGGGAGCTCCTCCTGAATCATGTTTATCACCCCTTGTAACTGAGGGTGCCTGGCCGCCTCTTCCTCTCGGGGTCTTCCTTGCTGGTCATTACCAACATTATTTCCCGTGCCCCGATTCCTTTTGAAGCGGTCCAGCTTTCCCGCGTTGATGAGTTTTTGAATCTCCCACTTCAACACATTGCATTCCTCTGTAGTGTGACCATTATCATGATGATAGTCACAATACTTGGTGTTGTCCCTGATATGAGCGAACTCAAGGCCAAGTGGGTAGGGCACTGGCAAAGCATCCCCGACTTGGAATATGATATTTTCCCGGGTAGTGTTTAGCGAGGTGAATTGTGACTCCCTGAGTCTTTGGCCAAGGGTAGAAGTACCCCTTCTGTCTCTGCGTGGGTGGTTGTTGCCCTCCTGGCTCTGGTCAGCTGGCGTGGCCAAGCTGTCCCGAGTCTTATCATTTCCCTTGGGCTTATCACCTTTGGTATTCTCTGTCGAGCAGAACATGTGCGAATTGGCCTATAGCTCTGCCTTTGATGCACTCGGGTTCATGGTCAGAATAGTTTTCAAAGGGCCTACCCTCATGTTATTGAGATAACAGAACGTGATCTCATGATCAGTGGTGGTCGTTACCTGGTCGAACATTTCCTCGAACCGTTTGAGGTAACTGCTATACGGCTCGTGGTCGCCCTGCTTGATCTTGCTGAGATCAAATAGATTCTTGGGCGTAGGCCCCGTCGTGCCGAACTCTTCCAGGAACTTTTCTCGGAGTACTTCCCAGCTACCAATAGAGCGCGGGGGAATTCTTCCCAACCATGACTGCGCTTTGCCCTGGAGAGCGCCCTCAAAAGCTCGTATTTTCAGAGTCTCTACATCCATGACCATCAGAATCTGTTCCTCGAATGATCTGAGCCATTCATTTGCCCGCGTCTTCCAGAAGTATTTTTCAAATTACGGGAAGTTAACTCCTTGCGCGGGTGGCACCTTCTCAATCTTTGGACTGAACAGGCTGCCCTCCAGCGGCTTTGTGGCTCTGTAACCAAGCTTGGCCACGGCCAGATTAGCCATTTGTTTGGCCATGTCTTTTTTCATGACTTCCATCTGTTCGAACATACGTTTTTCTGTGTCCACTGTGAGCCTGAACGAGCGGGCATACTCTGACCGCTAACTGCGTGCTCCCCTGGAATGTTCGGCAGTTGGAGGGCAGAAGGTTGGGTCATAGGAAGCTTCCACTTCCCGCTCGAATCGACCCCTGTGCCTTGGCCGAACCAGCTGGCTGCCAACCTGGTGGTTACTAGCAGTTGCGAGATGTTTGTTACCCTTGCCCGCCATTGCACTAACACTGATTATCGGAAAATTCACCGGAAAACATAGAGAGAGCTTAGAAGCTTCTTTCCCGGCAACGGAACCAAACTGATGTGGCAAAAATGAAGCTTGGGCCGTCCGTGTGATGGGTAAGATATCTGGGCTTGATCTGCTTCCTTGAACCTGATTAAGATCACGAAAACACCTTAGTGGGAGTGCAAGGCTTGGCCTCGCGAAACCACTCTTGCGTGAGATTAAGTATCGTGTGAGAAAGTCAAAAGAGAATTTGACAGAGGTTTGAGGCTCAAGAAAGAGTGTGTACCTGATTATGGTTTATGGAGGGGCATTTATAGGCCCCCAATGTCATTGAATTCGTTTAGGATTCATTGCCTTAGTTATCTTTTAGGATAATGAGAGAATCCCTAGATTTTAGGCGTGATAGGCGGCTGACCGCATGAATGTAGGAGCAGATATGGTAAGTGTCCTGCTCGGATAAAGAAACCTTTGACTTGTCTTGTAGAGCAAGTTTTCGAGACTCCCTGTTCGATACGTGCCCGGGTAAGCAAAGCTCTGCTCGGCTATTGGGTCCGGGCATGTCCCTTGATCGGGCAGGAAGGGCCTATGCTCGACCAAGTTTTGACGGGAATCAGTTTTCTTTGCTCGGTGCCCTCTAGCTCTGCCCACTAGATCGGTAGGTCCCATGCTAATTGAGCTCATGACTGACACGTGGTAGTCGCTCATGCGTTGCTCGTGACCGGGTTTGTGCCGAACACATCATATTTAAAAAAACACCAAAAATACATAAAAGATAAAAATGGCATTTATAAAAGGTAGTGATAAGAACAAAATTAAAGAAGAGATAGAAGAGAGAAGTGAGAGTAGAGCCGTCAAAATGGGTTGGGCCCGTTGGGTTAGCCCACCCCGCCACTTAAAAAGGTGGGTTGGGTTGGGAAATTATGAACCCAAAAAAAGGCGGGTCAAATGGGTCGAACCCACACGGGTTTTGGGTTGAGGCGGGGCGGGGCGGGTTGGGCGCGGGTTGACCCGCCAATTTGCCAAATTGAAAAATTATTAATTTTTAATTCCTTAATTTCCTTAACAGTAAATAACTTAACATTGATTACTATTTACTAATTTATGCATTACGTGATTTACGTCTCTTACTTACAGTCAGTTACAGTCTTAGTGTCTTACCTTAATAGTGAGTTACGTGAGTAGTGACCAGAAAGGCAGAAACCTAGGGGCGGCTAGGGCACGCCGCACTTAGCCAATCGCCATTCAGATTTTCAGAGGACAGCGAGTCACACAGTCACAGCGGCTTCGGTCCTTCCTAGTCTCCTAGATCTAAAAAAAAACCCTTGAATCTCCATTCTCCAATCTCCAACTCCAAGGCGTCTCTTAGACTTTCGAGTTCGATCTCTCCCTCTCTTTGTCTCTCACGAATCAATATGAGTATCAGTCTAGTCGATATATATGGCACTAGACAGTCTAGACGGCGGACCATCGATCACCCACCCCCAATCGGCAATCACCCACCCGGCCACCCCCAATCACCCGTTTCAGTGATTCACGACACCACCAGTGCCGGACCTGCCGGTCCACCAGACCACCACCACCACCAGTCTTTATCTATCGATCCACCGAACCCCGCCCCCTCGGGCCTCAACCGTTTCCGCCTACCTATTGGCGGCTCTTGCATACTTGCTCAGTAACTCAGTTGCTCTCTCATCTTCACTTCTTCAGCGGACAGCGGTAAGTACATACAATGTTTTACAAATATACAATTGGTGCTTGATTGAGCTAGAAATAGTGCTTCCGTAATTCCGTTCCGATCCTTGTGCATGTTTGTGGCCGAGCTTTCCCTGGATATGTTTACTTCAAGTGAGATTGTTATAATAATGAGTTTTAGTGAGATTGTTATTTTGTTATTGTATTTTATATCATTTTTTTTAGCCAATCTGCAGAGTAAATTCTTTTCTATTTTCTGGCAACCTCCGGAGTTTATCCTTCTCCATGCCCTGGAAAGAAATTTTGAAAATAGGATTACCATTTTACTTTATTAATCAATTCCACCTAAGTTTAGTAGGTGCCTTATCCTTTTCATCAGTGGTTTATATGGCGTTAGAATCATAGAATGAGTGAGTTGTTAAATACTTAAATTTGTGTATTTATAGTTGGGTAAGTATTAAGTAAGCACCAATAGCATTATCAGTGGGGAAACCAAGGTGGTTTCAGTACACTCTCAATCAGTTCAGTGGCTCGTTCAATTTGTAGTTTGTAGATTGTTATTTTGTTATTGTATCTTATATCATTTTTGTACTTATTTTTAGTGTCCAATATGTCCAATATGTGTTACTGTTTGGTTGCATTGAGAAAATTAGGTAAAAACTTTCCCGTGAAACACAATCTGAATTTTTAGTAGGATTTAGTTTAGCGAGAAGGTCTTAGACCAATTTATTTTGCACCATTTTACCAAATACCAATTGATTAATTATCTAATGAAAATTAAGCATTGATGGACTTTGAAACTACGTTTCATTTAAATAAAGAGCTTTTGATTGTTTAATTAATGTTTTTCTTATATTTTTGCATCTCAGGAATATACAGAATACAGTCATGGATTCTGATTGCTTAAATCAAAATTTAAATTTGGATGAGAGTAACAAAGTGGAAAATTCAGAGCTAGCTCAAAATAAAAGACCTAAAGAATTTTCTGATGTTTGGGGATTTTTTTAAAAAGACTTATATTGGTGAAGATGACATATAACGTGTTGAATGTAAAGCATGCAAGAAGGAGTATAAAAGTGGAGGGAAAAGGTATGGGACTTCTACGCTTAAGCGTCACTTGGAAAGGTGCAAACTGTCACGGTTTCATAATGTTGGACAAATGATTCTTGATCATGATGGCAAGATGAAGTCTAGAAAAATAAACCAAAAGATTTCACGAGGGTTAGTAGCATCTGCAGTTATTAAACATGATTTGCCATTTTCATTTGTTGAGTATGATGGTATTAGAGCTTGGATGAAGTATTTAAATCCTGCTGTTCAATGCATTTCCAGAAACACTCTTGTTTCAGACATTGAAAAAACATATTTGGGGGAGAAAGAGAAACTTAAACAAGTTTTGGCAAAAATTAATAATAGAATTTGTCTCACTTCAGATTTATGGATTGCATGCACTAGTGAGGGTTACATTTGTTTGACTGCCCACTTTGTTGATGATAATTGGAAACTAAACAACAAGATTCTTAACTTTGCTCATATGCCTCCTCCACATTCTGGGGTTGAATTAGCTGCAAAATTGTTTGAGTTTTTGAAAGAATGGGGGATAGAGAAAAAAATCTTTTCTTTGACATTAGATAATGCATCCAGTAATGACAGCATGCAAGATATTTTGAAAGATCAGTTATCTTTGCATGATAGCTTGTTGTGTGATGGGGAATTCTTTCATGTTCGTTGTTGTGCTCATATACTAAATCTTATTGTCCAAGAAGGTTTGAAAATTGCTGTTGGAGCTTTAAATAAAATTAGAGATTCTGTCAAGTATGTGAAAGGTTCGAGAAAGTAGAAGAGAAAAATTTGAAGAATGTGTGAGAGGAGTTGGTAACATTGACACTCGTATAGGCTTACGACTAGATGTGTCCACCCGTTGGAATTCTACATATTTGATGTTGGAGAGTGCCATCAAGTATAAGAAGGCTTTTTCTGCTCTTCAATTGAATGATAAAAATTATAAGTATTGTCCTTCAACTGAAGAGTGGAAAAGAGGAGAGAAGATAGCTGAATTTCTTGAGCCTTTTTATGATACCACCAACTTGATATCAGGTTCTTCTTATCCTACATCAAACCTATACTTTTTTCAAGTTTGGAAGATAGAGAGTTTGTTATATAAGAATTTATTCAATGAAGATGTGGTAATAGGTGATATGTGTAGACAAATGAAGGAAAAGTTTGATAAATATTGGACTCAATACAGTAAGGTGCTTGCATTTGGGGCTATTCTTGACCCACGGGTAAAGTTTTCATTGTTAGAGTTCTTTTATTCAAAGGTGGAGCCTGATTTTGCTAAATGTAAAGAGAAGATGTCACTTGTGAAAGGAAAGTTGTACAAGCTGTACAAACTTTATGAGCAAAATACGGATACTTCAAGTTATTCACAATCACAATCGTCTTCTATCGGATATACACGTACTCAAAGTGAAGGAATGAAAGGCAACGGGAAAAAGATTTTCGATGTAATAGCACTTTCTCTCTTGGTTTTCTTGTATTCACTTAATTATGTATATACATAAATATATTGCACTAATATATTTTCTTTAATGCAGGAAATTATGGAATATGAAAGTCAAACGGTTACAAGTGCTGGAAAATCACAATTAGACTCTTATTTGGAGGAGCCAAAGCTTGAATTTGCACATTATGAAGATTTGGATGTCTTGGAGTATTGGAAAAATCATAAGCATCGATACCCAACCCTTGCCTTGATGGCATGTGATGTTTTGGCTATTCCAATAACTACTTGCGTCAGAATCATCTTTTTCTATTGGTGGTCGTGTGCTCACCAAATATAGAAGTTCTATCCTTCCCGAAAAAGTGCAAACTCTTATTTGCACTCGTAACTGGTTGCATGGTTATGTTGATGGTAATTTTGTTTATGAATTGTTTTATATTTTGTTCTACTTTTTACTTATAGATTGGATTGTTGACATATCATTTTATTTATTTGTTTGTCTTTCTATGCAGATATAGATAGTGAAGATGGTACACAAGATAGAGCAACTCTACCGGATGAAGGGGAAGGGGCAACTGCTTTCGAGATTATTGACGATGAAGAAGTTGATATAAAAGAATGAATGATTGTGTTTGTTTTTGAGATTATTGAAAGACTTGGTATTTGTTTTTGATGAATGGTGGAAAACTATGTTATTTGAATGTTTGTGTTTGTTTTTTAGATTATTGAAATATTTTGTATTTGTTTTTGATGAATATTGAATGGTGAAAAACCTTGTGAGAATTTTGTATTAATTGTTTTTATAAAGTTTGTAAAAATTTGGTGGGTTGACCCGCCGAACCCACAACCCATGGTGGGTTGGGTTGGGTTGATAGTTTTAGGCCCGCCACCAAATGGCGGGTTGAAGCCGCCCGCCAACTCATTTTGAAAGCTCTAAGTGAGAGAAAAAAGATAGAAAATTTATCTTTCTTTTATACCATTACCCATAGGAAGTAAGACTATTAAAACAACAAACTGGAAATACAAAGGACATGCATGATCCCCACTACTTGGGTTAGGATAACTATCCCACATCATGAGTTACCAACAACAAACATGCTAGACATTTAATTGTTTGGTTATAACCGTGTTTTAACCATATTAGGTAGCCTGTATAAAGTAAATGTACCTCTATCTAGGGGTGAGCAGAAGTTTTCTGGAACCGGACCAGACCAGTAAAAAATGGATCGGACCAATACTTTGGATTGGTCCTGGATCTACCGACAATTGGGTCGGTCCGGTTAAACCAAAACGCACGGACCGAACCAGGACCAATGTGTATTTATTATTATTTTATTATATATAATATACTAATATAGTATAATATATATATATATATATATATATATATATATATATATATATATATAAATTGATAAGAAGATAATAAAAAGCGATACAACTTACAACCTAAAAAATATATATAATAATTTGATTCAATATTCAACCAAGTTTCCTTATTTGATTAAAGAGAAAATAGGAGGAAAACATTGTTCTTCCATATTAATTAATTTCCTACCTCTTTTTGTGATTCAAAACATTATTAGTTTGAATGATTGTTACTTGTAAATTAATTAAATTAACCATAAGAGGATCGGAGAGGAAGATGACTTGCAATAAATTTCCTTACAACTTTCTTTTTCATTTCTCTTTATTAATTTGGAAATAATGATTTTTACCTTTAGTTTATTTTCACAAGAACAACGAACCCAACAAAATGTTGTATGAAGGAAGAACATGATTTGATTATTGATCATTGTTTTTTAGAAAATCTAGTTATCCTCTTGATCAAAGATACGCATCGTATTGGTCCGATTTTGGTTCTCGTACGCCTTCAATTGGTTCTGGACCGGACCAATGTATTGGTTCTCAAACATATTGGGTTGGTCCTGATTCTATATTTTTTAAGAACCAGACTATTGGTCTGGTCCTGGTTCTTTCAATTTTTCCAAAAAAATGAACCGAACCGGACCAAGCTCACCCTACCTCTATCGAGACTAGAGTTAAGCTTGTGTAAACAAAATTTCTTTTTTAAAATTACATGTCATGAATTATATAAAGTCAAATTATCATATAGTTCTTTACGTGATATCACAAAAATAATATTTGATAAAAATAAAAATCTTAATTATGATATTGCAATTCATATTTAATACTCATATGTGCGATCATGTTCCACCAAAATAATATATTTTTTAAAAGTATAATTATTAAGAGATAATAAGTATCATTAAAGTTGAACATAAATATATAAATATTTGAACATAATAAATATGTTTATAACAGAGGTAGCGAGTAAAGTTAAAAGGTTAATAGAATGTAAACTTAATTTTTGAAAATGAACTCTTTAAATAAAAAATGTCAATAAAACATTTTGCAATAGTGCATAATTTTAGTAAAGGGTGTGTCTGGCTACACAAATTCAATAACTTGGAATTGGAATTTGAACCTTCAAAACCAATTTCATTGTTTGAATACACAATTAAAATTAAAATTGGAATTGAATTATAAATCCAAATTCATCAATTCCATAAAACTAATCTATATATATTATAACTAAGCTCAGTCTTGCATGCTTGAGATGGTAAAATTATATTAATTTATATTAATTTATTCGTATCATATTTCATACACCGATCACATCTCATACTGATATCGTATCATAGGCACGAACACGAAATTTAGTACATATATAAAGACAACAACATACATCCCAACTATTTTAGACAGTTTCCCGTCTAAAACAACTTTCCAAAAATAGGATATTTAATGTAATATTAAATTCAAGATTAAATATATCATCAAATTGACTTGGAATATATTAAGATTAACTAGTCAAATTAAAGAATAATGAATTCTTTAATTTTCCCTATTTTCACAAACAAAACCCTTTTATTTCTTCCCTTGTAGTCGGCTTTGCTATTTGAATTTATCAATCATTGTATCTTTGATACGAATGTTATTCAATTACAATATTTTATTTTTATAATAAATTTGTGATTGATTGATGTAATTCTAATGATTGAAATTGGACTATTTAATTTTAATCAAATCATATTCGATTATTCATTGAAGCAATATGTTATTTTTTTAATGTTATTTTTGTCTTTGTTTTACTTGATTATAATTCAATTCAAAAAGAAATATATCAGTGCGTTTAACGCACGTATGTTAACCACCACCGTTGTTAACCACCACCACCATTGACCCACACCATCGGCAATCGCCACATCCACTGACATCGCCACCCGACCGCCTCCTTCGGCTACCACCACCGGCCGCCACAACCCCATGTCGCCACTCTCCACCGCCAACTTCGGTATCCACCATCATCACTATATGTTAGTTATTTTAAAAATATAATTTTTTAAAATATTTGCTGGTAGCAAGGTTTGAACCATTGCTATTTGAAATGACTAACCACCACTACCACTAAGCTAAACTAAATATTTGAAAAATTATTACATTCTTATTTTAAGTACAATCTAAAATTACAATTAAACTCAACATATTATACAAATAATGGAATTGATATGAATTTGAAAGCAAATTTCACATTATTTAAATTATATGGAATTTGAATGTTTATAGAATTAAAAAACGATATATCGAAACTGACTCTAATAAATTTTCATGTTTAGAAAATATTTCTTTTTTTACTACTTCCAGGCTCCAGCAATTCAATTTCCTACATTTTTTTTTTCTTTTTATGAGCATAAATAATTAAATAAATTCTTTGAGCAAGTAAAAAAAGAAATTAAAATACCCGGCCATTGCATATACGGAGTATTTAAAATTTTGAGCTCCGTGTGATAATAGAGATGGCGATCTAGGTCATACATCTCTTAAACCAATCAAACTGCTGCATTCCTCGTTGAACGGATCGTGGGCTGCCTCCAATCAGACGGTCCATAACTAACTAACGGGAAACACAAAACTTCTAGTCTGCTATATAAACTCCCGCCCCCATCGTTTGGAAAACTCAAAACACCGAGTTTCAAAATCACAACAGATTCGCATTTTCAGAATTTGAGAGAGGTAATATGTCAGGCCGAGGAAAGGGAGGGAAGGGTTTGGGAAAGGGAGGTGCCAAGAGGCATAGGAAAGTTTTGAGAGACAACATCCAGGGCATCACCAAGCCGGCGATTAGGCGTCTCGCCCGACGTGGCGGTGTTAAGCGTATCAGCGGCCTCATCTATGAGGAGACCAGAGGCGTCCTCAAGATCTTCCTTGAGAATGTCATTCGCGACGCTGTCACTTATACGGAGCACGCTCGCCGCAAGACCGTCACTGCCATGGATGTGGTCTACGCTCTCAAGCGCCAGGGTCGCACTCTCTATGGTTTCGGTGGTTAGAATTCAGAACTTCTAGTGTTAGGTTTGAGGATTCAGGGATCTGTTATATTGTTAATGAGAAATGATGATATCAGTGTAATTGAAAAGTTGTAATGGTAATTTAGTGCTAGTTTGTGTCAATGATCAATTGTTCTGTTGATGAGATCTGGTTGCAGATTTTTCTGACCCTATCTTAAATTTAGGGTTATGTTTGGTGAATAGATTTTAATTTGGGTTCCATGATCTATATATTTGGCTAGAAAGCATAAAATTAGTTGCTTGTTAAGTTTTAGTCACTTTACACAATGTATGGGACTTAAGGCATTTCTACTTGAAGACTTTATTGAATAGCTTTACATGGATTTGCATACAGGTTACATCGACTTCCCAACTAGTTGTGTGCATTCCAGTAAGCGTTCTCCTTTGAAGTTTGAACAATGCCGGAAGATGTTGTCCTTGAGTTTGAGTAAGAACTCTCAAAAGCAAAGGTATTCAGGGCATTTGACCTCAAATGTTCAAATGGATTTGGAGGTGGACGGATTTCGGCTACTCCCTCCAACATTGATACCACTGTGCTCATAGTCGGTCTTGATTCCGCCAGATACTGAACACACCACAAAGCCACCATACACATTCTCTCTGCCTTTTCTCTTTCTTTCTCTTCAATACCAAAAAGTGAAACCATCTCTAGTAATTTGCCGTTAGCAAACATGTCCCAGGCCTGTCTTGGGATCCATTCTTGCGTATCGCGATCAAAATTTTTCCTCCTCCCGACAATCTCAAATAGGAGCATACCAAAGCTGTATACGTCGCACTTGCGAGTAACGGGGAAAGGCATCCAAAGCTCAGGGGCAGCATATCCTGGAGTCCCTCTCCAACCTGTCAAGCTTACCACACTGCTTTCTGTGTTACATAGCTGTGCCAAACCGAAATCTGCAACCTTGGGGTTTAAATTCGTGTCCAGGAGAACATTCTCTGGCTTTATATCATAGTGAATTATTCTTGGTTGGCACCCTTCATGCAAGTAGGCTATTGCTTTAGCTGTTCCTATAGCAATATCGTGCAGCTTTCCCCAGTCAGTTAACCGATGTTGGCCAAACAGTAATTTTTCAAGGGAACCATTTTCCATGTACTCATAGACGAGGGCTGTCGTGGTTGGTGTGAAGCAAAAACCATAAAGCTTTACGAGGTTCACATGGTAAGTTCTTCCAATGGTTCCAACTTCTGCCATGAACTGTTCATCGACTCTCTTATTAGGCTCGTGTTTAAGCACTTTGACAGCAACTTTCACTCTGTCTTCTAACTCGCCTATGTAAACATCCCCAAAACCACCCGAACCCAACTTGATGAAGTAGTTGCGTGTGATTTCAGCCAACTGCTCGTTTGAAAATCTGATGGGCTTTTCTCTGGCCATTGTGCTAAGAAAATTTTCCATTGATTGCGATTCTCGAATTTCCAGGACAATATTATCTGTTTTGACGTCCTCGGTTGAAGGTGTTTGGGACTTGAGGGAACTCCCCGGATCATTTCGTTGAGCACAAGTAGTTACAGATAGAATTGCAGTTATTCCCTTCTTGAAGAACTTGCATAGACGTAGAATTGCGATTACTGTAATCTTGAAGAACTTGTATATTGAAGAACTTGTATACTTTGCACTTGTATGTTGCAACCACCAGCGATATCAGTATCTTGAAGAACTTGTATATTGCAACCGCAAGTGAAATCACTAGTGCTACTGCCGACTTGATGCACTTGTATGTTGCAACCACCAGCAATATCAGTATCTTGAAGAACTTGTATGTTGCAACCGGTAGCGAAATCACTAGTGTTACTGCGGTCTTCAAGAACTTGTATGTACCAATTGGTAGTGATACAAATATTGTGAAGCACATCTATATAGTAATTACTAGTAAAATACTAAAATCGCAAGTGCCACAAAAATAACTGGAAGTTTATTAACACAACTGCTGAATAGTTAGGCTAGACACCTTTGAAATGTTCCATTTTCAAGTTCCTAATGAAACAATTTACTTTCAAGATTAGGATAGATTGCCACAATATTCATTTTCTCAGATAGTTGACAAATATATTAATACAAACCAATTGGTAACATAACATTTGGTAAGAGTAAGACTTTGTTTTGTTGAGCTTACCAATGAAAACCGGTCTGCTCTACTCGTACGACATCTTCCATCAATAACACAAAGAATTGAAGGGTGCTCTGCCCTGCTCTCTTTGGAAGAGACTAGAGAGAGAGAGAGAGAGAGAGATTATCGAACTATCGATCACTCCATCGAATCGAAGACCCAGACCATGGCTGCAAGCCTGTAATGGTTTTTTTGTTTAGAGAAACAGATGAGTAAGTCTTCGCTTTTTAATTAAGTAATTGGAAATGGGCTGATTTGGGAAGATTCAAACATGAGACCTCAATGTGTTCTTTAAAAGCTAGCCTTGGGAATTGAAAATATATTGCTAATAATGATATTATTTTAATGAGTAAGTCTTTTATAAAACAGTGTTACGGATCTTAATTTATAAAATGGAACACTATTTTTTTCATAACTCAACTCATCAACATACGGTAAATTTGATAGGGAAGATCTGACAAAAAATATGTGTAAGATTATTTTACCTAGATTTTTATCTTTATCTTAATTAAAAAAAAAAAACTATGTGCAACAACTAACAATGTACTTGATCTGGTCATCCACAACTCAGTATTAACTATTAACCATTTGGGAGCGTTGACTGAGAATGGGTTGACCATTGATTCCGAGCTTAAATCACCAAGTTGTAAGGTACCACGTCAGTTAGACATTGATATATCATAAAAGTATGGTTTTTAATATGTTATTGACCTTAATTTATAAGATGGAACCTTAATTTTTCACAGTTTAACCAATTAACACATAATGAATCGATTAAAAACCATCTATCTTACAAAATATATTTATAAGACCATCTTACTACGTTTTAATCCTATCATAAATTAAGAAACTAAATACTCCAACAAAAAAGAAAAAGTCCATATTGGACTAAATTCAACCTATCTAAATCTCTTACCAAATCTTATATTTTACCTTATCTCAATCCTCCCCTCGGGCATGATTTACGAATTTTCCATACACTTGCATTGTTAGCCAATTCTTCCTACTACCTTCAATTTTACCCTCTTCTTTAATAGTGAACTGTCCGGCATAATAGGCCAAAGCCATGAGTCACGTGCCAGGCATGTGGGTTTCAAGCGAGTAAGCGAGCAAAGCTTTCATACGAGCAAGCGAGCAAAGCCTTCGTTCGATCAAATGAGTAAAGCCTTGGCCTTTATTAGGCGAATCGTCTGCGAGCTGGGGGCTTAACCAACGAGTGAGACTTATCATGCTCGCTGGTCCCAGACGTTATCAGTTGAGGACAGTTATGTCCGAGAAACTCTCCATTTAAGATGTTGTCATTAATGGGTCAGTTATTGTGTCCGCCATTGAAGGCCATGATCATTCATGGGTAGTTAATAACAATCATGGGCAGTTATTAACAGTGGCTGGCAGTTATGCCCTCCGGCAGGTATAAAAGCTTAGGGAAATGAAGAAAAAGGTACACACAATCTAATTCTCTAGCTGAAACTCTGCCAAATTGCTTTCTTACTGTTGAATCGTGTACTGATTCTTACACCGGAGGGCCTTTGCAGGGAGTGCCACTGCCTAGTTCACGGTTGTTCTTTCATATTGCAGAGTTGAGCTCTGAGGATTTACGGACACGTTGAAAGCAAGGTGTTCAGATTGGGCTTATACAATGCATCCTGATTTTTTGGACGTATCAGTTGGTTCCGTTGCCGGGAAAGAAGTTTTTGCGGCAATAAGTTTGTAAGTTTGGGTATTTGTTTCTTTTGAGCTTTAACAATGGCGGAGAATGGCGTTAATGGTGGTAGTGGTAGTCGTCGGGAAGAGGTGCATCCGAATCCTAGCCTTAATCACGTAGCTGGGAATAATGCTCCTCCGCCTCACGACGCATGACACCAACTCAATCAGAGGCGTGGAGTTGATTATTTGGTTCGAAGTGCTGAAGCCGCAGTCGGTTTAGCCCATGAATTCCGAGAAGAGGCTCTGCGTCAACGAGCCATCTATTTGGGTCAGATGCATCAGCTCAACCTACAGTTGATCGCAATGGGTAAGCCACCATTGCCCATTGAGTTGGATCCATTACCAGCCTTGTCAGCTCCGAGCCAAGCGGCCGGTGTTTCACGTATTGGTGGTAATCAGATGAATCCCTTGCTCGTTCATTCTCAGCCACGAGTACATGGATCCGGGGCGCGACCCGGCCGGAAGGCGATAAAGCTAGCCGCTAGGGTTGTCCCTGTGTTCATTCAAGGTTGGGTCCACGAGTTGAGGATTCGGCTCAATCTCGCCGTCGTCGACGTTCGCCTTCACCGCCAAGGTCACATGCTCGCAGGTTTCGTTCACCTTCGCCGCAGCGATCTCGTGCTCATAGTCGTCGCTCGCGATCACCCAGGGGGTCTTATATTCATCGACGCAGAACTCCCTCTCCTAGGCGATCTCATAATACTCATAATTCTCAAGTAAGAAGAGAGTTACGACAACCAGTTACACCAGCTATGCAGCTCGCTGAGGCACCACAGATCCAGGTGGCGCAGGCCGTGGGGGTTACTCAAGCTGCTGGAGCGATGGGTCCCCCACAGGTCCCTCCTTTGCTTGTGGTACAGCCTCAACTCGGGGGTGGTTTGCCTACAACCATAAACTTGCGTGATTTCGAGGAGTTGGTTACCGAATGGAAGCCGGGAGCAAGGCAAGGCTTTGGATGGAAATTTCTTGGAGTCGTCGCTAGCTCCATGGATCGAGAATGCTCCACCAGCACAGGGGCTTATATTCCCGAATATTAAGGAATATACAGGCAAGACCAAGGCCAGGGATTGGTTGATGTCGTTTGAGTCACGAATCGGCCTGGTGACTTCGGATGAGGCTCTAAAGATTAGAGCTTTTGTGGGCGCGCTGCAAGGGAAAGCTCTAGCCTGGATGGGGGCTTTGCGGCGACGTTCAATTAATAACTGGGCTGATCTGCGAGCAAAGTTTTTGGCTGACTTTGGAACAGCGGGCACATTGGCAAAGACAAGGGCCGACTTGTCAAAGGTTAAACAGGGGGCGCATGAGTCTACAACGAGCTACCTGGAGCGGTTCACTAAGGTGCTAGAACAAGTTCCTAGGTTGACCGAGCAAGAGGTAACCTTATGCTTTGAAACCGGCTTGCTTGAAGGTGAAGGTGGTCTGCGATCAGAGTTGAGCATGCGTGAACCAAAGACGCAGGCACAGATGCTCATGCGAGCACAGAAGTGGTGTGCCGGGGAGACGGCAAAAAAGGAGAAGAAGAAGGAGAGTGGTGAAGCCGTGGGAAATTCTAAAGGAAATGGCCAGGCAGGAAGTGGAGGTTACAACAAAAGCAAGTCCCGGTATGATCGACCAAAGGAATTTCTTCGCGAATCAGATTTGACTCCACTCAACACGCTACGCGAAGACATCATGTATGAGATAAGGAATGAGCTTCCTAATCCACCTCGCATGAATCCAGCGACTACTGGCGAAAGGGATCAGACGAAGCAGTGTGCTTACCATGATGATTATGGGCACACTACGGAGGAATGCTGGCCATTGATGAAGGCCATTCAGAAGTTGATCAATGAGGGGCGTCTAGATCGCTTCAAGCAGGATGGAAGCAATAGAGGGAATGCTCCTAGGCGAGAAGCCCCGCCGATCAGGGGGGTGATCAATGTGATAATGGACGAAGAGCCTACACCGACTCAGCTTGGAAAACAAATATATTCTTTGTCCAAGGCGGTGGATCGTCCTGCTACTCTGCAAGATGGGGAACAAGCCATTCAGTTTACTCGCAGCGAGCTGGCGAGTAGTGTAGCAGGCATGCAGTCTTTGATTGTTTGAGCATTAGTGGATGGCTGGGTCGTGCACATGATTTTGGTGGACACAGGAGCATGCCGAGATGTGATGTATTATTCGTGTTTTCAGGGGCTTGAATTGAGTGATGATCGGTTGAAGCCGTATGTTGGGACATTGGAGGGATTCACCAACCATAAGGTCCCGGTTAAAGGTACAGTTGAGCTAGAAGTGTTCATCGGCGAGGGGAGCAAAACGCGAGCAGAAAAGATCACTTTCATGGTGATTGATTTGAAGTCCCCGTATAATATAATCCTGGGTGTGCCGAGCATGGCAAAGTTTCAAATGGTGGCATCGATCCCGCATCGAAGTTAAATTCTACATCGACAGAGTTGACGCTACGGCCACGAGAGCGCATGCTCGGCGTGCGTGATAATCTGTGAGGAAGAAGCGTAATAGACCTTAGAGGATGGCGAGCAAAAGATAACCGTTAGCACTAAGGAAACTTCACATGTAACTGTAGGACCATCAGTAGTTGCGATGGTACCGGAAGATTTGGAGATGGATGCAAGCTCTGTGCCGACATTGAAGTCGGGGGGGTAGAGCGAGAATGGAGCAGTTATGGATACGGCCATAAGCCAGGTTGACGCTGAGACTAGTTCATCCTTGCCGACATTGAAGTCGGGGGACCAAGTTGAATGACGAGATGAAGTGGCTGAGCAAGGCATTGATAATCCTTTGCCGACATTGACGTCGGGGGGATTTGAGAAACCGAACGAGGTCGTTGCACTACAAGAAAAATGGGTATTTGGGACGGCCAAAAACCGTCCCAAATACTGTCAAAACCGTCACAAAAGGTATTTGGGACGGCATTGGGACGGTTTTGGCTCCCTCCCAAATACAAGGGTGCCAAATACATTTGTCTCGGGCCAAAACCGTCCCAAAAAGTATTTGGCACGGCAAAGGTGACGGTTTGACAGGGTGGTGCCATTTAACACACATTTGGGACGGTTTTTGATGAAATGTCACAAATAGTATTTGGCACGGTTTTGATGCCGTCCCAAATAGTATTTTGGCACGGTTGGGTTGCCCTCCCAAATAGTAATTGGCACGGTTTTGATTCCCCTCTCAAATAGTATTAGGGACGGTTCAGTCGCCCTCCCAAATAGTATTTGGCACGGTTGGCGTGTCCTCCCAAAAATGTTTTGGCACGGTTAGGTTTGCCCTCCCCAATAGTAATTGGCACGATTTTGTTGCCCTCCTAAATAGTATTTGGGACGATTGTGTTTGACCTCCCACATAGTATTTGGCACGGTTGATGCCCTCCCAAATACCATTTGTGACCGATTATTTTTGTATTTGTTGTCGTTTTAATATGAGATGGCCACCATTTTTTTTCAAGTTTTTATTATTATGTCAACCATTTGTTGGAGTCAAATATATGCTAATTATCAAATTAAAAACAACTACATTTTATAGAAATGAATTGAAGTCATAACACAAACTAATTATATAGATATGTTTGTAATTGGTACCCAATTAGTCAAAAAATAACCTAAAAAATATTCAAAATTACATAAAAGTGCAATAAAAAAAAGATTGTATATAGATCAACTACCCTTCATAAACTAAAGTTTCAATAAGTGTCTTTCTTATACAAACGTGTCTATTGACATAGACGGATCAAGTCGTCCATCATTCAAATAGCTAGCTCAAGTCGTTCATCGGTGAGTTGGTCTGAGCCTACAACAAAAATTATATAATTAGTATAAATAACGCCAACTAATTATATAATTAGTATAAATTATATAGATGAAAGGAAAATGATACTTTTCCTATACTTAGCAAGCTAAGCACCAACTTTTAAATGTACAACTAATGCCGGGCATAGTAGGGCGACTCCTACTCTGGAAGTACAGAAGAAAGAAGGAAGAAGGAATGAAACAGAAAAGATGAGCATCTACCCTTGCAACCTATCAAGCACGCTTGAAAGCCATAACGCCACAAAACAATAATTATATTTCACTCCAATCAAATGATGGAAAATTAAGTCGATATTTATAAGACAAAGAAATCATAATTCTACTAGGGCTAGGACTAGTTAAGTCTAATAATTCAACAAGAATATCCCAACAATAACTTGAACTTAAAGAGCCTATAACCTAAATCCTAGCAATCCTTTAATAAACAGATTCAACTTATCTTGAATCTGTTTTGGTGGTACGAACATTGCAGGTTGTTTGGATCAAGGTATAAACTATATCCCAGACAACTGCTGCAGCGCCCTTAACCAAGCGGTTGAAGCCAGTTTTGAGTGCTTGTGCTTGTTTATTTCATCTTTCAATCCTCTATTCAACAAACAACTTTTGTTTCCGTTGTCAAGCTGCTTTATTTCAGTGCCTCCATTGGTACAATGCCCAGGTATTGCCCGCTAACTTAACATCCTTGCCAGAAAGAAAGAAAAAGAGTAGAAAAGTAGGGGCTTACCCCTGTACTGTACTTTTTATCTATCTCCTTAGGTCAACTCTCAACAAAGCATCAGTCCGAATTTCACCCTATGACCCTATACGCCGCATTTTTTTTTATACTTATTATTGATTTTCTCTTTTAAGCTGCGCTAGCAAAGCTACATACACCATCTAGTCCAGTCCCGTTGCTACTTCCACCAGCTAATCCGGTGCCATTGTTGCATCCACCAGCAAGTCCAGTGCCACTGCTGCACCCACCAGCTAGTCCAACGCCATTGCTCCTCCCACCGGTTAGTCCAGTGCCACTGCTACATCCACCAGCTAGTCCAGTACCATCAATATTTTGACCAGGTATCAATGGCAAGCCACCACAACCACCACCTCCAGAAAATTGGATTATGCCCAAAGCTCCAGAAGGGACTTAGGTTCCAGGGGATTTTACTCATAATAACAACTCAAGTATGGTTGCAACGCCACCAAGTCAAAGTGATAGCAGTCAGCCTTATGTGATTATGGTCTACAACGGGTATAGAGAAGATACTACTGAAACTTTGTTAATTCCAGGACTCTTGCTAGCTATCTTTCTTTATCCGTTTTTGTTTTAGGTTATTGTTCATCCATGTTTTAGGTTATTGTTTTGATAAAGTAATAATCATTCGATATCAATTTCAGTTTTTTTTGATAAATGAGAGGGACATCATTTATTTAAAACAACGTTGCCTCTTAACTAACAATGACAATTACATCTATACATGGACCATCAGGGCCGTATCATAGATTTCAGTTTGAACATTCTTCAATTCCGGCAACGGTGAAGAAGATTTTTTATTTGAATGAGTTTCTAACTAAGCAAGAAAGATGCGTGGGTGGGCGCATGTGAGGGTGTTCTGCGTAGACAAACTCCAAGAATAGACGGTCCAGGTTAATCTTCTTCTTGTATCATCTATCATATCAGTTTTTTCCATTAGTCATGTTGAGTGTGGTGTGCACGCACGCACAGTTCAGCGCACTACTTTTGAATAGTGCAAGGGAATTAAATGCATCATTCCTATGAGCTATAGCCCCCCTAACAAAAAACTCAAACATGAGGTCTCAGTACAGAGGTTGAAAATCTCGAGTCTTCGACCTGAATTTCTTCGGTAAATCAAGCTTGACAACTCTCCTCTTTAGACCCGGGCCACCTTATGCTGGTTGATTTTTGAATCACACCTGTCTTAGCTAGCCAACTTGATGTCTAAATCTAATACTAGTAGTTGGATCCATAATATTGATTCATTTGTTGTGGGCGAGGGTGAATAGTAACAGTGAGACCCAACTCCTTGATTAATTTGTGAGTGCAGCAGAAGTAGTCAATTTACTAGCCCTAACATCAAAGCCAAAGTGGCGAATTGAAATCCTAGTCTTTTGCTTTTCACCTACAAGTGGCAGTGGATGATCTGATCTACTGGTCTTCGGCAGTCCATAGCCATTAGCCAGGTGTGGCTGGCAATAGGTAATAGCTTCAATTCCATTCCACTGGAACAAGGGGTCTACTATAGCTCTTAATAGAGTTGAAACGCTCTAGGTCATCCTCTAGTTGAATATGCAATATTGTAAACAAAGTGTGGACTTCTGATTTCAAAATTTACTAATTATCTATCACATTCAAATACATACAGAGCCTGTGCAACTGAGAGGGGTGGAGGCGAAAGAAGATGGAAAATTAACCGAGTTTTAGGAAGAACTAATGCAAATGGCAGCAACACACACACTCTGGAGATGATGAAAATGATACTGATCCGAACAAACTAGTGGAGAGTATGACAGTTGTTGATCCTGTTAAGTTTTGTAGCCTTACTAGAGTTGTTTACTAGAGGATTTCTTAGGAAGATTTGTGTATCAGTAAAGTAGACATTTGTCCTCCTTAGAATTTGGGCCAAAGCATTTACGTAAAACAACAAAACAATGGTGCACACCCATCAAACGAGGGCACCCCAACAAAGCATCTACGTACAACAACAAAACAATGGTGCACACCCATCAAGCGAGGGCACCCCAACAAAGCATTTACGTACAACAACAAAACAATGGTGCACACCCATCAAACGAGGGCACCCTAACAAGATTTTTAGTTATGTAGCTTACCTCTGCTTGAATATTAGCGTGTGAAGTCCTTCCGGTCCTGTGTTGGAACTCGATTATCAAACCAAACTTGGCATAACTTCTTTTAGATGAATCAAGTTGCAATCTACCTTCTCTCAGTTGCTTTTTTATGTTTTCACTGGAAACCTAAAAAGATCAAAATTTTCAAAATCCAATATGAGAACCAACTATCATGAAATGATTCATAGTGAAGGTACCTTAGCAACTGCATCCCTGTCCCCTAGCTTTTCCAAGGCAGTTATGTCTGGAGAATCTAATGTGATAATGATCTGCTTCATTCCCTGTCTCAGTAAGCTACAAGCATACCTATAGATATGTGAAATAGTCATGATTTGCAACTTTCATTGTGAAGAAATGCCAACATCAAGCTTGACATAATTTTCATCAAAAATATATAATAATCCTGCAATCATTCCCTATATTGACTGCAGTCTCCATCTTATCCCCTGTTATCCAAATTTTGATTCCAGCCTTTGCGAGTTTGTCTATGGTCTCAGGAACCTTTACACCAGATACAATATTAAATCAAATGTACGTAATGATGCGATCAAACTTCAAAAGTATAGATGGGTACTAATTTCTACAGATACAACAGGCACTTCGTATTAAGATAGAACGTAGAGGTTAAAAAGGCACTCCAATGCTAGATATATGAATTATGCTCAAGAATTATTGTAATTATGAGCAACTCCAATGCCAGATATAAATCCCTTGATTTTAAGACTTTTCAAACATGTTAAGCTATACTCACCCCTATTTGAAGTTTATCCTCCACTGCGGTAGCACCGAGAAGAATTAATTTCTTTTCAATCTTTATCTGCAGCTGCATCCACCAACTCATCCCGGTCGGTTGGTCGTGACAGAAGTTTTGGCCTCCAAAAACTCATTTTCCCACATCTTATACTCTTCTTCATCAAGCTCACGGAATGCAACTACTAAAGTTCGTAAACCAGCCTCGGCATACTTATTAATATAATTCTTCGTCTGACCCTCGAACAGCTGTCCATCTTCAGAGTCTTTCAAACATGATACTGGATACATGCTAATAATGGAAACAAAAGATTTGCTGATCAATTCTCAGAATGAAGTTCAAATACTTTTCACTATGCAATGTGCACACAAGACAAACCTGTCAGCACCCTTGCAAAGTAAAAGCAGCTGATTTTCCAAATTCCTCACTATAACGGGCATTCTTTTACGAGCACTGCTGAACTCTATGACATGAAGAAGCTGGTATGATCTGGAAATGAAATTTGTTACAAAGGAATGCTCTAACTTTCTGATAAAAATAAATTACCCAGGAAGGTGAAATATTAATCGGAGAATTTAAGAGGACAAAAAAGAAAACATTTTCCTTGGAATCGGTTGAAGCTTCATGATATAATAATATTATGTTCCTTGATAATAACAAACTGTAAGGTACACTCCGAAACTCAGCCTCTTTAAATAAATAATTTAGCAATTGCATAGAAGTTAGTTGGACACACTTCATGGCAAGGTAAATGTAATGGTATGGTCAGAACGAATGCAACCTCGTGTCTGATACACCAAGACTATTAAGTCGTTTCACAGCATTGAAGAGCAAAAATAGTCTACGTCTAATAAGCACAGGAAGCCACTCAATGTAAGCAAAAGTCAAGCATTTCTTGGCCAACATTGCATGATCCCTCTGTAACTTCCAAGAACAAAATATTTTATGTCATATCTTACTTTCTTGGATTGGGAAATGTTGAAAGGGGTTCTTTTCTTGAAAGTTATTTGGAAGACTAAGGCACAGGACATAGACGTTTTTTTTGCGTGGGAGGCTGTGAACAAAGCACTTCAAAAATAAGAGAGAATTTTATTAATAATCTAATGTTTCCAGTTTACATGAACTTGTTTCAGCATCAGGTGACTCAGAGGTGCATATTAGATAGGCAACATTGTCCTAGAGAGATGTGAAAATTTGAAAAAAGTAGTTGATAGAACAGGTCACAACATCTGGGGGCAAAATTGCTTCGGCTTATGTTTAGATGAAATGACTAGACTGGAAGTAGCAAAGGGGATGGAACTAACCCAACTCTGTTTCTGTTTCCTCAGATGCGTACCACCTCCTAAGAGAAACTCTCCGGTATTTCTTTAGCCCTGGTCATGTGATTCGCGTGCAACGTTGTCGATTCATAATTTTTCATGTGAAAGTTTTGGATTAAAGTCTAACCAATTTGCGTTACAAACCAATGGCCAAGCGTGGAGTTTGATTCTGTTTCGAAGGACATAGTTAAGGAGGCCTCAAATTAGGGAAAAAGATCAAAGGTGGCAGCAAGCTTGAGGTTGTAAATACACAGGAGAGACAACAAACACACGTAACACGGGTAACAAGAAGAATCCAGGATTGAGGTCAATCCTCTTCGAAGAAAGGGGGTTTGAAGCATATTGGGGTATCATTATTTCCAAAAGGGGGGGGGGCGAGACAAAGGGAGCAATCGGGCAGTGCTCTACAAGTCAAAAAGGAGTTGTTTGGGCTGGACTTATGGGACATATACACGAGGGGAAGTCTATTAATAGCAGGCTAAAAGTAAGGGATGAAGAGTATAAACAACATAGTTATGATACACTAATGAAGAAACAAATCACTAATTCAAACACACCTGTGAAACAAAAAAAAAAAACTGCTGTTAACTGAAAAAACGTTGGTAGAGAGGCAGCAGAATCATCTGCCACTAGTAGTTCGCGTATTCTAAGATCGGGAAAGAGAGGGACTAATCTAGATGAGAGTTCTGTAGTTGCCAAAAAGGTCCCAAAAAAATCAGACCCATCATGAAAAGCGCCAGCAAGAGCTGTAAAAAAGGAGCAGCCAAAGAAATTGCAGAAAAACATTATTGATAAGGGGAAAACTAAGGAAGGAACAGAAAAATTGCCCGCAAAAAGGAGCAAGTGTTTTGAAGCAAAAGGGTGAAACGACAGTGATGAGGTCAAAGTTGTGCCTTCGACCCCCCTTAAGATAGAAGTACGTAAACCAGTTGCAAGCAATCAGGACAGAAGGGTGTACAGTCAGAGCAAAAGGGAAATACAGATTAAATGAGAAAAGGCGTGGTAAATCTAAGACGGGTGGAAGTCAGGCTAATGTGTAGGTTAGGAGAAATCCTGTTAGAGAGGCACAGAGAAATCCTGTTAGAGAGACACACCCAAATCTGAAAATCAAGTGAGTTTATTGTTTAAAACAGGAATCATTTGTCACGGAGGTAAAATGTTTGCTTGTGAAAATGGACAGTTTCTGTTTCACAATTGTAGTTCTATATATACATTTAGTCCTAGAGCCAACCCATCCATAGCTTACATTATCACAGCCAATTTTTCTAAGCTTCCTTTTGAAATCTTTCCTCTTCTACATTAAATCATCATAAGGAGATTCCCTTGTAGAAGTACGGCCATTCGTATGCCTCACATCATCCCAGCAAAGAAAATCCTTCGACAGTTTTCAATGACAGCAAAACTATCTTGCGGTGTATGTGATTCCAGTATCAATCTTAAACCAACCTTCATTTCAGGAACTTTTAGGTCAAGCTGAAGAGGAATTTGGGTTTGACCATCCAATGGGTGGTCTAACCATACCCTGTAGAGAGGACTTATTCATTGATCTCACTTCTCGATTAAGGGGGTTGTGAGTTAGAAAACTGACTCTAGTTTAGGCAAAGACAATTTTGTATAGCAATTATTCCCTCAAGAATTCTGGTAGTGAATAAATATGTTCATGATATATACAAAAAATTATCAATAGAAGTAATTACAATTTTGACAATTTTTTTTGTCACTTTCAGTTTTGGTTTCTTCATTGCTTGCTTGATTTAAGGCTTCTAAGTTTATTGGTTCGAACAAAGATTTAAGGTTCCCAATATGACTATCCGAAAAGAACGTGTACTGATATGTCCCCTTAACACCATAGGAGATTCATGTTGTTCCTTGATTCAGATGCCCAGTATCCCCTTAACACCATTAGTATATTACCACGTCACGCAGTTATACTGTTTGACATCACATAGGAGACTGGAATGGAAACGTGAGACTAGTACTGATCTACATATATTGATTATTAAATCTTCTAAATTGGGATATTGGAAGAAGCCAAGTGGAGTACAGGTCTATGACGGTTCTAAGGGGCCACGACATCGTTGAAGATTCTTCAATAGAATGAAAGCCTGAAAGGGTATGAAAAGTATAGACTAAATCGCAAAAATAGAACAAGAAGCCCCAGTTATCTAGTAGTAGAAGAGTACCTTGCCATGGTACACACCCAGTTTAGTCTTAGAGAAATTGGTAATGTTTACTTTACCAATTGCTTGGTTCTTAAAATATAAGTTTTGCCTCCAATTTAAAATAGTTTTCGTTCCAATTAGAGGTTCAATTAGAATTGAATATGAGATTTCCTATATGATTAGAAGAACTCGAATTACAGTTAGTTCCTCATTTGTTTTGAGATAATCCATTTGTTAAAGATGAAGTTACTTCTTATAGGGGGGTTGCATGTCACCATGATTTTGTAATGACTACAAGAATGGGAAACGGAAACCTGAAGATGAACATTAAACTCCTATATGATATTCCTTCTATCCTCTCTCTTATAATTTAATGAAGCTCTTAACTTTCTATAATCCTACATGATAATAGAAGTATTGTTCTGCCCAAAAACACAAAAGAAAGGCTAAACTTACATTCAGAAATC
Organism: Codonopsis lanceolata; assembly: GCA_013146195.2. NCBI lineage: Eukaryota > Viridiplantae > Streptophyta > Magnoliopsida > Asterales > Campanulaceae > Codonopsis > Codonopsis lanceolata. Next base: position 57,413,364 of record CM028384.1, on the reverse strand, counting down.
ATCAGGTTTTACATCTCGAATTCATACATGTGCAAGAAAGCCTTTAGTTAGACTCAAGATAAAAGTATAACAAGCTAACAAGGCCAAGAAAGCCTGAAATAATAATTTCACCAATTTCTCTCATGAAAAAATTCTCTTCCAAACAATATATGCAACATCCTTCTGACAATACTACTTTGCTCGAAAACATTTTATTGACTCAATGCAGCCGCTATTTTCTTGTGGATTAACTTGACACCAACACGAGGAGAAAATCTAGGAACTATCTCCTTCAGTAAGATGTTGTCTTGCTAAAATATATCAAATAACCCATAAATAAAAGCGCCAAAATCAGAACACTTAATTCCCTTAAAGCATACACATGGTGAGAAATTCCAAACTTAATGTTTTTCATAACGGAAGCGATTTGTAAACAAGTTATATGCACTGTATGAGTCTGGTGACTTTCTTCAGTTAAGATTGTCAAGGGTTTTTATTCTCCTCGTTCCGCACTTCCCTTAAACTTTCCAAACCAATGCTCTAAAATAATAATCAAATCAAAAGCAAAACAAACAAACCACAATCTAGAACATAGCCCTTTCACTCTATGATCACAACATTCAACATACTTCAAATAATTTCATAAGGTCTAAATGCTGGAAACTAACTCAATTTGTTTCACTTGAACAAATTAATTTGGAATAGAATATATATTTTAACTGAATCAAAGTGTCATCGCCCAAACCCTAAAACCTATCATGAGCTTTGGTTTTCATTAAAGCTATTTTAAGCTTAGACCCTTTTCCAACCCAAAAACCCTAGAAGTAAAAATCAGACAAAGAGAAGATCTCACCAGACAGATAGAGAATGAATCGGATCTGTGAGAGTAATCATCAACAGCGAGAAGAGAAGCGTACAAGCGCCGGATAGTAATCAGATAGATTGAGATGTGCCGGAGCCAAAGAGTAATCTGATAGATGTGCCGGAGCCAAAGAGTTATTTGATAGATGTGCCGAAGCCGACGATGTGGACGAGTACACGAGCCAGAGAGAGAACGAGAGAGTGCGATAGTGGAGACTAAATTTTGGGGAAAACTAGCTGGGGAATTTGGGGGGAAAGTTATATACGATGGTGGAAATTTTGGTGGAAATCGGGAACGCGGGAGAGTGAAATATGGGCAAAATATATTGAGACTTACGTTTAATTTTGAATCAAACAGGAAATTTAGTACGGGGTTGCACAAGCGTCCCAAAACCACGTGTATTTGGGAAGGCTATTACAGAACTGTCCCAAATACTAAGTAATTGTGACTACTAATTCTCCCTTCCCAAAAAAAAGTATTTGTGACTGTTTTTTAGCCCTCCCAAATAAGAGGGGTCACAAATAGTCACTTTTCTTGTAGTGTTGGGACTGTGGACGATCCTTTGCCGACATTGACGTCGGGGGGATTGGAAGAACAGGCTGAGGCCAGGGAGGTAGATCAGCTTGATAAAGTTGAAGATCGAGCTGAGAAGGATGAGAAGGTGGAGTGCGACACACTCCAAATGCGAGATGAGCCAGAGTTCACGGCTCAGGATGAGCTTGAGGAGGTTATCATCAATTCTGCTTATCCCGAGCAGAAGATAAAAATTGGCAGAGCCTTGACGGCAGAGGCCCGGGCAAATTTGATTAAGCAATCGCAAAGAAAGCCCAGGACGCTGCCGAAGACATGCAAGGGGTAAGTGAGGCGGTGGCTTTGCACCAATTAAATGTGGACCCATCCTTCCGACCAATCCAGCAACGACCTAGAGTTTACTCAGTAGAAAAGGATCAAGCGATCGTGGAAGAGGTCAGAAGTCGCTAAGGCCGACATATTGAGGAGATACATTACCCGACTTGGTTGGCTAATGTAGTTATGGTAAAGAAGTCCAACGGTAAGTGACGAATGTGTGTGGATTTCACGGATTTGAATAAGGCCTGCCCAAAGGACTGTTACCCTTTGCCGAGGATTGACAAGCTGGTGGATGCTATTGCGGGGTTCGAGCTTCTTAGTTTCATAGATGCCTACTCCGGGTATCACCAAGTAAAAATGAATGAGCAGGATAAGGTTTTGACAGCTTTTCGAGCAGCAGGGGGGCTCTACTGTTACAAGATGATGCCTTTCGGTTTAAAGAATGCGGGAGCTACCTACCAGAGGATGGTAAACACGGTATTCAGTTCGCAGCTCGGGAGAAATGTTGAAGCTTATATAGATGACATGGTGGTCAAGACAAAAGGGCGTGAGCATACAGTGGATCTGGGTGAGACTTTTGCCAATCTCAGGAAGAATAGTATGAAATTGAATCCGAGCAAGTGTGTGTTCGGGGTAAAGGCAGGCAAGTTCATCGGGTTTATGGTGACTGAGAGGGGGATCGAGGCTAATCCCGAGAAAATCAAGGCGTTGGTCACTATGAAGCTTCCTCGCTGCGTTAAGGATGTACAAAGGCTCAATGGCAGAGTGATCGCACTCGGACGGTTTATCTCAAGATCGGCAGAAAGGTGTTTGCCTTTCTTCAAAGTTCTTCGAGGTAATAAAGGGTTTGAATGGACACCTGAGTGTCAAAAGGCTTTTGAAGACTTGGTGAAATATTTAGGAAGTCCTCCTTTATTGAGCAGCCCGGTCTTCGGGGAGAAATTGTTTATTTATCTAGCGGCTACCGAGCAGGCAGTAGTCGCTGTCTTGGTTAGGGAAGAGAGCAATGTCCAAAAGCCTGTTTACTATGTTTCAAAAGCCCTCACTGATGTAGAGGGAATATATTTTAATGCAGAAAAATTGGCCTATTCGCTTGTGGTTACTGCTCGGAAACTTCGAGCTTATTTTTCTGCGCATTCCATTGTTGTATACACTGATTTGCCTTTGAGAAAGATTTTGCACAAGACGGACACCTCTGGTCGTTTACTCACGTGGTCGATCGAGTTAACCGAGTTTGATATTGATTATCAACCTCGGCGAGCAATTAAGGCACAAGCTTTAGCAGATTTTGTGGCTGAAACAAGCTTCAAGGATTTTGACGAGGAAAGAACACCATCTAAAGTGACACCGGCGAATGTTCCAGACCCAAAACCACGTCCAGAGTATTGTTGGGAGCTTCATGTTGATGGTTCAGCTAGCAAATTTGGAAGTGGGGCCGGATTGGTGTTAGTCCCACCCGAGCAAGATGTATAATTTGAGAAGGCATTGCGCTTCAAATTTCCAGCTTCTAACAATCAAGCCGAGTATGAGGCGTTGATTGCTGGGCTTGAGCTCGCGCAGATATGGGTGCGAGCACCGTTGTGTATTGTGATTCCCGGGTGGTGAATCAAGTTAAGGGCGATTATGCGGTCCATCATCCGGTCTTGGTTCGTTATTGTGCGATGGTGAAGGAAATTTTAAAGGACTTTGACTATTGGGAGCTGGTAAGAATTGCTCGGGAAGATAACATGCGAGCTGATTACTTGTCCAAGATGGCAGAAGATGAAATTCAGTCTTTGCATCCTGGAGTCATGATCGAGCATCTGGACGTACCCAAGTTATTGAAAAGGAGACGATCATGGACATCGAGCCGGCTCCAAAGTGTTGGATTGATGATCTTAAGGCCTACATCGAGCAAGGGGTGTTACCCGAGGACAAAAAGGAGGCTAGAACCATCCAGAAGCGATCATGTCGCTATGTCATTTTGGATAACATTCTTTATCGGAGATCTTACACCCGACCTTTGTTAAGATGCGTGCAACCAGAAATGACAGAAGGAATCTTGGGAGAGGTGCATGAAGGCAAATGTGGAGGTCATCCCGTCGAGATCATCGTCAAAAGGTTTTGGCAAATGGATTTTATCGATAACACCGAGGCGAGATACCGAGATGTATGTTCGATGTGATAAATGCAGCACAGATATTCCACGCTTGCCATCTATAGAGCCACTCGTTATAGCCTCATGGTCGCTCGATATGGGGATAGACTTAATTGGTCCTTTTCCCCGTGGCTCTGGCCAAAATTCAAGTATGCGCGTGGTGGTCGTTGATTATTTTACTAAGTGGGTGGAGGCAAAGCCCCTGGCAACCATAAGTGAAGTTAATGTTATTGATTTTGTTCATGAACACATATGGTGCCGGTTTGGTGTCCCGCGAGCAATTGTATCTGATCATGGGACTAAGTTTTCTGAAAAGTTTACTAAAGCATGCGAGCAGATGCGGGTGAAGCATTGGCAATCGCCAGTAGCATATCCCCAAGGCAATGGGCAAGCTGAAGCTGCGAATATACAAATCCTGCATGTTTTAAAACGAAATTTGGAGGATAAGGCAGGAAGATGGGTAGACGAGCTGCCTTCAGCCTTGTGGGCAGTTAGAACGACTGTTAGAGGACCCACGGGGGAAACAGCTTTCTCATTAGCCTATGGGTCTGATGCTATGGTTCCAGTAGAGATGTATTTACCTACTCATAGAGTTTTGAATTACGGCATTGCGTCCAATAACGTAGCTCGGGCTGCCGATCTGGATTTTCTAGAAGAAAAACGGTTGGAGGCTAAGATGAGGATGGCTAATTATAAGTAGCGAGCAAAAGCCCATCACGATAAAAGGGTTCGTGGAAGGTCGTTTGCTGCGGGGGATTGGGTCCTCCGTAAGATTGAGGCAACAGATCATCGAGCTGAGTGGGGTAAGCTTTCAAAGATTTCTAGGGTCATTAAGGATTTCTAGGGTCATTAAGGAAGGTACTTATATGCCGCGCGAGAGGATGGTGATGAATGAAACATCAAATTGAAGCATCCATGGCATGCGGATCATTTGAAGAAATACTATTGGTAATTGACTTGCAGTATGTAATTTTTTGATCCTTTTCTTATAGCAATTAGTAATGGTGAAACTCGATTGTCCTTTCAACCTTACGTTTGGAAGATGGTCTTCGAGTTGTTTTTTATTGCTGTTTTCTCGATTATTCTCTTTATCGAGCATGAGTTAATTTTTGATCGTTTAATGAGTTGGTGTTCGAGTTAAATATTTCCTCAATTATCTGTCTTCTTCGAGCATAAAGGGCTTTATGCTCGAGAAGAGGGTTTGAGGGGTGAGGTTTTCCCGGTCCTCGATTATTCTCTTTTTACGAGCATAAAGAGCTTTATGCTCGTAAAAGGAGTTGGTGTTCGAGTGGGATAGTTTGGCTGCTGGTGATTTCTTTCGCCCGAGTAAAGGCTATCTTTGCTCAGGAAAAAGTTAAATATATAAAAGCAGTATTCTTCAGGTTACGTCAGATAGCATAAACGGGGAAATGAAAGCATTCAGTCAGCATGCAAAGCAGTCGGTAGAATATTACAAACGTTAAAAGTAAATTGTTTGGGGTTAAGGCAAGGAGGCCAGAAAGGCACGCAGGCCAAAATAGTGTCTTCAAGCACTGGGGGCAGCATTGTTGTTTTGGGTTATCGAGTCTGGATCGTTTGCTTCCTCGGTGGTGGCCTCGAGAATGGTCACTTCATCGTCTTCGGCTTGAGTGGAGGTAGTCTCATCTGCTGCGGGGGGGTGCGTGAGATTTCCAGATTTGTGTCATTAGCTCACTCACATTGTTTTCAACAACGGGGGGGGGGGGAACCCATGGTGGAAGATTCTTTTCAGCATCAGCATCGGCCAAAGAGTCGAGTTCATCGTCGTTGTAGGGCACAAGAGCACGGCCGGGTCATGCAGGAGAGCTAAATATTGGGTTGGTGCCCCATTCAGCAAGCTGCTCAGGACGAATTTCCAACCCGCTGCGGGCAAGTTGTCGTAGAACATGATTGATGCCTTGAAGATAAAATGGGTATGCTTCAGCCTCTACCAAATTGGCAAAATCGGGAGAATCTTTGAACTCTTCAACGGCAGCTCGTTTTTGTTCCTCGCTTGAATCCACTGTTCGCAATTTGTCTTCCAACTCGGTGATTAAGGTGTTGGCAACTTCCAAGTCACTCTGGCAGGAGCGGAGTTCTTTGCGCACCCCGTTTATGTTGTTCAGGGTTGTTTCTTCAGATTTCTTGGAGAGTTGTAGCTGGGATTCCAGGGATTTCTTTTCGGCTTCGATTTGGGAGAGCTCGGTCACCTTGCTCGTAAGGGATTCTTCGGTGCTCTTGAGCTCAACCCGGATGGAGTTGATTTTTTCCTCCAGTTCATTCTTCTCAGCCGTGAGAGTATTGTTGTTATTGAGGTTGGTTATCAGGCATTCGTACATCAGGATCGATTTGTTGACAATCTGCAAGAAAAGGTGTTGTTTAAAGGGGAGAGAAAGCAAGAGAAATAAAGTTATAGGAAGAAAGCATTACCTCAGTCATGCACATGCCCATTTCCCCGATTAGGACAGAGCTCGCTTGGTCGGCGTACTTCTTTTGGACTCCACTGTGATGGAGTCGTTTCATCAGACCAAGGCCGGTAGTGGCTTGAAAAGCACTCCGCTTGTTGATGTTGACGTTATTGAGGTCGGGCACATTGGCAAGTTCCCTGATGAGGGCAGCAGCTTTTGGTTGGTCGTCGGGCATGATAAAATTTTCTTTCTGCCAAGATGGGATGTTTTCCTCGACCGCAGCTTTTTCTGCTCGGTGTCTAGTCCTTCTCGGACTTTCACTGGGTTCGACATTAATGACAGGCGGGGGAACATTTGCAGTTTCTCGAACAGCAGGAATTGGGGTAGTAGTTGATGCGGGTTGGCTGGACTCGGGTTGATTACGTTTGGTCCCACGGCTGGAAGTGTTGGCGGGGACAGTAGGAAGATTGGCAGCAGGCTGGGTTGACAGATGCTTGGCTCGTTTGTTTGAGCTTTTCTTCGCAGCTTGCAGAAACTTGTTAACATCGGTCAGTTGCTTCATATCTGCCAAATTAGATTGAGCATGAGAAATATCACGAAAGTAAAAATTTGCATGATAATTAGAAGATGAACACAGTTGGAGTGTTAACCGGTCAGCGAGAAAGAAGGTCGACAGAGAATTCCAGTGCGAGCACATTCTTCACACTCATTAGGGAATCTCTTCCCATGGCATGAACCCCAATAAGGATATGGAATTTCAGGCTCAAGGACGACTCGTGGTTCGATTCCTTCTATGGGCAGTATGAGATTCCAGCTAGTCGAAGAAGGGTGAGGTCAGAGGTAAGAGTTCGCCAGTCCAATACGAAGTCTTGTCCAGCTCGTCCCTCCTTCGCTCCCAGTAAAGTCCTAAAAGTTTTGGCTATCCTGGGCTCACCATTTCGATAAGCATTTTTGTCATGCTCGGGAAGTCCGTAGTCAGAGAGATAAGAGGCAAAAGGCCAACCAATACTCGATTCAATGAGTAGAGCCTTTGAGTCCCAACCATCAACTTTGTTGGGGCCATCATTGAGAAGTTTGAAGAAAGCATGGTTTGATCGACTGCTGATGCGACTAGACTTTTTGTCAAGGGAGAGAAGAAAGAACTTTCGAAACAAGGTCATGTCGGGCTCGAACCCGAGCGACCTGCAAGCAACGGTGAAGGAAACTAAGAACCTAACTGTAGTTAAGGTTAAGTCGCAAGGGAGAGTATTGGAAGCATTCAGTAGTTCAATGATGAACGGGTTGAGAGGGAGACGAAGCCCGACGAGAAAGAAATCAAAATAGAACACCATCTTGTCCCCTTGGAAATTATGGCTGTCGGTGTCTATGTCCAAGTCGAAGGCACGGACTCGATAGTGTTCTGGGTTAATTCCTAGGGAGTAGAACCAGGTGCTTACTTCTTCCTTGGAATTTAAATCTTCCCATCTAATGGAAGCAGGAGAGAATGGAGCGATAGGAATGGAGGAAGTTCGACTAGGTCCGGGTAATTGATTGTTCGGATAGGAAGGAATTTCTGTTCGCATTGGTTCAGAAGGGTTACGGGAGCCACAGTCTACAGTTGGTTCGCCCGATTGCACAACACTTCGTAGGCGAGGAATTAATGTAGCTTCCTCTTGCTCGCTTTCTTCATAGCTTGAACTTGAAGATGGCTCTTCTACCGGTGCTCCGTGGTCGTAACTCTGGCCTTCAATTTCTGATACAGTTTCTTCGCTAGACATCCTACAGGAAGAGGAATCGAGAAGTGCAGGTTAGACATGGACCGGGTGAGGTACGACAAAAGTGAAATTGACTGTGGTAAACAGGTTGTGAGACCAGTAAACAGGGCACTGATCATAGATTTCTCGATTCCTCTGGTTTGGATTGAAATGGCTGACAGATAGTGAAGAGCAAAGTGGATTGGACATGGGTCTGTTACATCCAAGTGTTTGAGTAGTTCGAAGAGAAGTAAAAAGGGTTTAAACAGCATAAACCCTAATTCAAACTTTGGAAAGAGAAAATACAATTGAAGACTGAAGAAGGAAGCGTGAAGTACCTGGTAGTTTCTGAGGGTCTTGATTTCGATTTCGAAGGCCTTGTGAGAGGCTGAATCTGGAAGCTGGTTCTTGGCGGGAGTCGCAGAATCCTTCGTTGATTCTCTCTCTCAAAGTTTCTTCAGGAACTTGTGAAAGGTAAAGTTTTGGAAGGAAGTAAATTTTGCCTTTTATACTCAACAAAATCGCCGGTTTGGGGGCATGAATCATTAGGCTCGAATGGCGAGGCGCTGTAAACGAGGCGGCATTTAATGTGGCATGAAAAATTGGGCATGTCTTTTCAGGGCTGGCGGCTGACGGCTGACGGCTTACGGCTTAATTCTCAGGAAACGTTTTTTATAAAAACACCTTTTGGGAAACCGTCTGTTCAGATTTTGGCTTCAAGATTATTTGGGTTACGTATTTGAAAGATTTGATTATTCTGGAAAGTGCTTTTTGAATTTCTTGGGCTCCTCCTCGTCACGAGCATGAATGCTCGGTGAAACAAGGAGTAGGGGGCTACTGAACTGCCCGGCCCAATAGGCCCAAGTCATGAGTCACGTGCCAAGCGTGTGAGCTTCATCCGAGTAAGCGAGCAAAGCTTTCACGCGAGTAAACGAGCAAATCCTTTCCCCGAGCAAATGAGCAAAGCCTTAGCCTTTATTAGGCGAGTTGTCTGCGAGCTAGGGGCTTAACCAATGAGTGAGATTTACCATGCTCGCTGGTCCCAGACGTTATCAGTTGAGGACAGTTATGTTCGGGAAACTCTCCATTTAAGACGTTATCATTAATGGGCCAATTATTGTGCCCATCATTGAAGGCCACGATCATTCATGGGTAATTAATGACAATCATGGGCAGTTATTAACGTTACTGGCAGTTATGCCTTCCGGTAGATATATAAACCTCGGAAAATGAAGAAGGGAGGTACGCGCAATCTAACTCTTTAGCTAAAACTCTGCCAAATTGTTTTCTCATTGTTGAATCTTGTGCTGATTCTTACGCCGGAGGGCCTTTGCAGGGAGTGTTCCTGCCTAGTTTACGGTTATTCATTCTTATTGCAGAGTTGGGCTTTGAGAACTAAAGGACACGTTGAAAGCCAGGTGTTCAGATTGAGCTCATTTAGTACATCCAAATTTCCTGGACGCATCAAATAATAATAATAATAATAATAATAATAATAATAATAATAATAATAATAATAATAATAATAATAATAATGATAATAATGATAATAATAATGATAATAATAATAATAATGATAATAATAATAATAATAATAATAATAATAATAATGATAATAATAATAATAATAATAATAATAATGATAAAATAATAATGATAATGATAATAATAATAATAATAATAATAATGATAATAATAATAATAATAATGATAATAATAATAATGATAATAATAATAATAATAATAATAATAATAATAATAATAATAATAATAATAATAATAATAATAATAATAATAATAATAATAATAATGATAATAATAACGTAGACTCATTGGTTTTGGTAGCATGGAACAAAAACATGGTTCGTTGGGTGATCTGATATCATGTTAAAGTCTGAATGTCCGTCTTAAAACCAATTGGTTATAAGAAGTGTGGTTTCAAGATCTTTACCAAGTGTGATTGTTAAACTTGATTACTTCCGATATGAATTTAGTGTCATGGGACGGGCCAATAACTTAAACTTAATTTCCGAATAGGGTAAGATTACAAGGACAATTCCAGTCCCCCGTTGATGCATCGTACAACAAATATTGGTGTATCGTGTCGCAAATCATAATGAAATCAGATAATCATGTACCTTTTTTTCAGTACACAATCAACAATTGATTTCAAATGAATGCATCTTTTTTACATCTCAAATTCAGATTGATGCATCACGGTTCACAAATGTTGCATTTTGTTCAAAATTTATACATCCAAATTCAAAATTGGTGTCCAACACGAATAAAATTATATTCAAGCATGTCATCAAACTGTTTGAATGCATGGAAACACGAAACACACAAATGAATATATTTTGAATCACACAAACAAAATAAAGAAGAATAATAACAATAACAATGAGAGATGAATAAGTGAAAAGAGTGAGAAGTTAGGGTAATGAAGATACAGTTATATGAATAATATTTTGAAAATAGATTTTAGCGGTTGAAAACAAAAACTAGAGAGTGATACCAATTACCAAAGTGTGAGGGAGGTTAAGATATATCTATACGAGACCGGTAAGAACGATAAGAATAAGATAGCTGAAGATAAAAATAAAATAGTAATTTAGAAATTATATTTCTTTCTTTTGTTCTTCTGCTTACAAATGGAGTCTAAAAACCCTTTATATATAGGGTAATTGTAAAACCCTGATATCTTTCTACTTTGCTTTTAATAAATAATGTTGATAATATTTTTTAAATATTTGACTCGTTAATATTTTTTTTGACTTACTTTTAATTATAAATGTACATATATATTATTCATATTATATTATATAATATAAGTACTTGTACATGATTTATATTATTTAATTAGTTACTAAGACATGCTGCGGAACCGGGTAAGATATTTGGTCAATTTTTTGATGGTTGACTTTGCTTTTTTAAAAAAATATTACTCCCTTCGTCCTTAAATTATCATTATCTTTTTTTTTTCGTCCGGCCTAAAATAAATATCTAATTTAAAACTTATCTCTTTAGAATATCACTTTTACCACTTTATCATTACTATTTCATCATACTTTAATTATGGGTCACATACACATATGTTTTTAAAGAAAATACACATTAAATCAATATAAATAATCAAGTCAATTGTTTTTTCTTAATCTGTACGCCAAGTCAACTAGAACGATAATTTAAGAACAAATAGAATACTAACAAGATGTATTTAATATTATTTATATGCATGTTTGGGTTGCATGAATTAATTAATATAATATAAATGTTTAAGTTCAAGATTTAATATTAAAATAATAGCTTTTGTTTAAATTGTGTTTCTTCCTTGGAGCATGCACAATGGTTTTACAAAAATAAATCAAAAATCAAAATCAATAAAATAATCATTAGATATTTATTTGATTTCAAAACCAAAAATCTTCTTATTGGTGGCACAAAATCCAACATATTTACATACCACATCATCTTTATATTTATTAATAATAGCTAGAAACATACAAAAAATCATAAGTAAAAAATTTTGATATTCAAATGAAACAAACAAAGTCTTTATTTATAGGTAAAAATATGTATTGTAATTCAGAAAAAAATTAAAAAAATAAATTTTTTAGCTCAAAATTGGTCAAGAAAAACAATGAGAGAAAATAATATGTTAACCACTCAAATCATGCCACATAAAAAGATAACCTTGGATTTGGAGTCTTTGGTGTTCAAGAAGTGATTTTTTTTTTCCAAAATCACTTATTGATTTGGGTTAGATTTTTTAAAGATTTATCATTTAAAAAAGATTATTTGAATTAGATTTGGAGAAAAACCCTCGTCGGACTTAGGGATGATAAAATAGATATTATTAATAATTATTGATTAATTTATTATCCATAATCCATAATTATTCATAACACTCTTTTTACCACTTCACTCGAACTTACAAAGTGTATAAGTTTGGCCGTATAAAACTCTTCTTCGGGCACCTACTGCTTTTTGGTGGCTCGTCCCCTTTTATGATACGTATTAATTAAACAACACCTTCAATTTCTATTTATTGACTCCTCCTTGGCCGCCTTGTATCGTTGCGCCACGTGTTATCGCTTACATTGTTCGCGGTTGATTCACATCTTTTGCCGTGAGCATCTCCCATGATACCACTTTATATCATCCTCTAGCTACTTAATTTTTTATTTTTTTACATTTTTTCAACACATAAAAAAAAAAATTCACTTCAATAATCACCCTCTATACAATCCTTTAAAAACCTCAAATTTTTTTCATCACAACTAACAAATCTAGCTACCACCATATTTCTCGTTTTTTTTTCTATTTTTCCAACACAATTGAATTGAAATATTTATATTTTATATTATATATTCTATGGGAAAAATATTTATTTTTTAATTATTTCGATTACTTTAATCTAAAAATATATGTCATTTTAATGGTCAATTTATGTTTATAATAATAATTATTATTATTATTTTATCTTCTCATAGATTACGAACACGAGAAAAAATGATTTCATTTGGTTGAAAATAATTTGCAATTAATACACACACTTCACATAAAAAAATAAGCATCTTTCAATTTGATCAATCGATTAAGTTTACGATAATAATGTAATACGATAATAATGCAAAAAAAAAAAGAATATAGGTATATCAGTACCTTAAATTTAAGAAGACAAATGTAGTATAATTAATGAAACTACACATTTCACCAATATTTGTAATACAATCAATTATTATTTCTTAAACGGTGTATCGGGTCAAAAAGGACGATTATTTAAAAACAGAAGGAATATATGTTTTAATAATTTTTAAAATTGCTTTTATCTCAAAATAAATGTCAATTGAAAAAAAAAGTATGTTTAAAATATTTTTTATTATTATCTAAACTTAACTCCTATTGAAGAAATTTTTTTTTAATTTTAGCACCAAATTAAACTTATTAAATTAATAATAACTACACAAATGGCGGAGAAGAAAGAAAATTGGAGAGAGAAAGTGGATCACTATTCCACTAAAGGTCCCTCCAAACTTAGAGGGAGGCTTAACTTGTTTTAGGATAGAGGGTGGAAAAAATTAATCATTGTGAGCTTAAGTGTTGAAAAAAACTCCAAAATGACTTTTAGAGGTTTGAAAAAAAGGGCTATTATGGACGCCCTAAGACCATGTATTGGAAGTACGGGTTAGACCGTCCTTAACATTTTCAAAATACTCCACCGTTCTCTTCATCTTTATATATTGAGCTCGGATAAATTATTTTGGAATCGCTGGGTTGCGAGCTTGACTCGAGGTTACTATTGAAGGTTTCTATATATTTTTATTGGTGATTTTTTTTGTTTATTATTGTTATTAACATATACATGCTCGTGGACGTGACTGATTACTTGATCTTTATAGTTTGAAGTAATGTTATGGACGTCGTTAACATGCTGAAGTTGTACCTTGAAAACTACGATTATGAGAACAATATGTACTAGTTGGAACTTGCTGTTTTGGGAATACGATGAGTTTATTTTATAACTCATTTGATTTATATATGTGTTAGTTCCTTGTTGAGCACTAGTTTCGAACATGAAGTGCTCGTGTGAACAGTCTTCAATTGTGCAATTGAACAGTTTATTATAGGGAGGCTGGGGGAACATTTGACTAGATCACGGGGCAGAGAGCAGTGCTAGTTAGCAGCGGCACCTTACTTGGATCCGGAACCGAGTTCTCCACTTTGGCCAAGTGGGGAAAATATCATTAAATAATATGTTGAGTATCACGACGTGTCTGGGGTTGTAGGGAGTCTGGGGACCTAGCCTTGTGATGACTTGTGCACGGGATGTGAATAATTGGTTGGTTTGATAAACCGAACAAGAGATTGATCAAGATATACAGGCTTCAACAACAATAGTGGGGGTGACAAGGTCGGAAGTGATTGGTCGAAGATGTATCTCGACCTCGTGAACAATTGGTAAACTCTATGTGTTTCTATATCGCACTTATATGAGCATGAGATCTTATTGCTCCTGACGGGTCACTGTATTGACCGATATGTGGCGGTGAATATTTGTATCGGCTAACCAAATTCTCAAAATAAATCCTCTTGGATCGACCCTGAAAAAGCGGAACCCCCAAGTACTGAAGCGGAAAAGCTTTATTAGAGCAACATGCCCAATTGGCAATGGCGCGTTTCTTACGCTGGGAGCAATTTTGATCTACATAAAAACCACTTTTAGCCATATTCATAATCTGCCCCGAGGCAGCTTCGTATTTTCCCATAATTCCCCGAAGAGCTTGAATAGAGTTCTTCCCGGCATTGCAGAATAATAACATATCGTCCGCATACAAAATATGAGAAATAATCACTCCACCCCGACCATGCCTATAAGGAATAATCTTACCACATTGAATGGCCATGGTAATATTACGATATAAAATCTCTCGAGTCAATACAAACAACAGCGGAGAAAGCGGATCCCCCTGCCGAATACCTCGGGCAGTTGATAATTAGCAACGAGCTTAAGTATCTCATGGGCCCATAGTGTTTGGAATATTTCGGACCTTGGGGCAGGTAGATCATCATAGTGCCTAGGAATTATTTCTTTCCTTCCTTTTGGTCTGGGTAGAGAACTGGGCTGAGATTTTGTCAAATAGGTGGGTGGAGTTTTTTCTCTTGGGTAATATTGCACTGGGATTTGGTTGCCCGGGCTCCGGTTTAAGGGAGGTTCTTTTCCTTGTGCAAAAATTATTTCCTTTGGAGTCCCCTGGGTTATTTGCTGAGAATAAGTATTTGAAGGATCGAGGGGAAGGTAATTCTTCTGGTTATTGGTAGCAAGCATTTAGGTGAAGGAGTTCAGGGTTGATTTCTAGAGGAGGTGAATTCGAATTATGAGCATTTGGAACCATATCACCTTGGGAAATGGGGTTGATATCTGGTTGAAAGCTAGTACTTGGTTGTTTTCTGGAGGCTTGAAAAATGATATTTTCTGAGGTATCAAGACAGTTTTTTCAGGAAGGCAAGAAATATCAAGGGCATACTTCGGACTCTTGATCTTTTGAGAGAGGGCAGCAAGAGTTTCTGCAAAACCTGCTAAAATATCACCAACCACCTGGTTTGTTATTCTTTCCGCATGGGCATCCAATTCTTTCTTTAGCTAGATGTCGAGTCTAGGAGGGGTACATATTCAGGAATTTCTTTTTTCTGGTTCATAGTTGCTCCAATCATTGCTAGTCCCTATCATAGCCTGCTTATTTTTAGCGGCCATTTTGCTTGATTCTGTCTTTTTCTGATCTGACCCTGATACTCTCTGATCTGATCTCTATGCATGTATCCCGTATCAACCGGTCAGTACTATCTCTGTCTTTCCAAATTCGGGCCAGGTTTTTGATGAAAATGGGGTTCGAAGGTATCAGAAGGCTGGCTGAAGGCTTTCTGGGCTAAGAGTACAGTGTGCCTTTATTAGTATTTTTTATTATTATTCATTTTTCCTACAATTGAACGGACAAGCACCCGCTTTGTTTTGACAGTCTCAGGACTATTCCTGAAACAGTGGATTCTTTCTCCAGAGTATAGGACCCTCGTATTCCACATGCCTTTCGACTCCCCAAGATCGGACTGATCTCAAGCGAAGGGCCTATACTCTTTCTGGGATCCACCATTCAAAATGGTCTAGGTCGAACATTAGAAAATAATCGGTCAGCCCTGTGTATTTATTCATAATCTCTTTTTTAAAAAATTTTCTTTTCATCATTTTTTCTTTTTTGCTTTCATCGTCATTTTTTTATTCGGACTTCCTCCTCCCCTTTTTTTTTGCACAGGGCTGACCAATGATTCAGAGATGTAAAAACCGATCGGTCCATGAAGTGTCCTGAGAATCTATAAGCAATTTAACGTTGGCTGATGCAGGGGGTAAGCTGATCATGGTGTAGGGTAGCAGTTCGGAATATATTTACATGCGTGCGCGTGTGTGCGGCATCTAAAAAGCAATAAAATCTCTTTGTTGGTCCACAATAATGCTCAAATAGGCTAGAGGGGGGGTGAATAGCCTATGATGCCAATTTAAAAACTTTTCTTTTGGATATAAAATAAAGTACAGTTTAAGTGGCAATTGCAGTTTAAAGAGTTGAGCATGTCTGCCGGTAGAGGCTATCGGTAGACTTGCTCTAAGCAGAAGTATGTCTGCCAGTAAATTGCTAGTCAAATCAAAAAGCCTATTATAAAAGGTTTGGACAACGGAAGGTAAAGAGGCTATGATTTGGAGAAGTCATAAGTGGTTGTACACGAATATATGTTCAGAACAACAACATACTTAATACTTCTATCAAATGCAGTTTTAGGAAATCAATTAGAGAAAGGCTTTTCTAAAGATAAATCATTTGTAAAAAGTTCATAGATATATAAGGACTGAGAGATAAAGTATTTGTAAGAACATATGAATTTATTCGAAGATAAATTACATATTACATCAGTCTAAATAATCTAAGTACAGTTTCTGGCTTTGTCTTCCCATGTAAGACCCCGATTCCCGGTTAGCTTGAATTGCGTGCAATGCTCGCATTTCTTCTTTGGTTGATTGCTCGTTGGGTTTGTGAGAGAGTCTAGATGTGTATGAGAGATCACATTAAGACCAAAATACTTTTAAGCGATGCCATATAGTTGTGGACTTGCTAAAGTCGCAAGTCGTAACTCGACGATAGTAGAAATGCGACGCGATTGAGAATTCGCTTGCGTTTCGTGTTCCTGACCTTGTTTTGGTCCTAGATCTTTACATGATGATTGAATAACATGTTTATATGTATTAGACTTCTATTTGGATGTATTCTTTAAGTCTCGTGAAGTTTTGACGCTTCGAGGATAACAATTATCCTTATCGCGTAGTTCGAGATTAAGCCAGGTGATCGTCTCGCCCTTTCAGAGTCTATTTCTCCTATCTTTTGTTCATCATCTGAGAGGCATTCAAGCCTATTCTATAGCCCTTTGAAGTGTTAATAACCATGGGTTGTTGCCAGTCGGTTTGTGGTTTCATTCGACGTTTCGTTAGCAAGATGTCGCGCCTTGCGTCGGTTTCGCTCTGGGTTGTTTCGGGAGTTGTTGTGAGGGTTCTGGACCTACTTTGAGGGTGGTTTAAGACTTGTTTTGTTTAGCTAAGAGTATGAGGACATTAAGGGTTGAATTATAGGTCGTTTCGAGGCTTTAAGGCTTGCGGTTACATGCGGGAGAGTCCGAGGCCGAGCAAGGAAGCAACAAAAGCTGGGAAGAGGAAATCAGGAAGCTTGCGCTCGCATGCTATACCTTGAAGCGACCGCATGGTCTCCTGATCCCTGTTACGGGATTTTGTGGGAAATTTGATGTGTTCTCCAACCTAACCCTACCCAAACCCAACCTAACCCACTCCTAAACCATCCTAACTACCTTAAGACATATCCTAACCATCTATTGGAGTTTTAGAGGTGGATTAGTATGGTTAATTAGAGGGAAACAACCCCATTAGTGAACACATCACCCACTTACTTTCTAACCCATCTAAACCACAAACACTTCACTTAAGCCTTCATATTCAGCCTACAACTTCTAAAAAACGCGGGAGAACTTCTTGGGGGCTAAGAGAAGAGTTCTAGGGTTCTTGAGAGCCCACCCTTGGAATCCATAGCTAGGGGCCTTCACTTCACAATCCACACCATAGATTTGAAGAGGAGCTTGAGGAGAACAAGACCCACCAATTGGTATTCTGAAATTTTGACTTGTAGGGGCTGAATCAAGGTAAGTTACTACACCTATTTCTCTTTATTTTTGCCCCAATGACCCTAGGGAAAACAACCTTTGTGCTATGTGAGGTCAATGGATGCATTCTAGGGCTTTTTAGAGATTCCATGAACCCTAGATGTCTAAATTAGGATTTTGCTTGGATGAACTTACTTAAGACCTTGATTATCATGATATTCATGTGTAGAGTAGCCTATTCATCCTTGCTATGTGATTTATTCAAGTATTGTAAGTATGATTGGTGAGGTTACTTGAAAGGGTATATGCCTAAATGATGATTTGGCTTGGATGAACATGATTGAAACCTTGATTAGTATGATATTCATGTGTAGAGTAGCATATTAATTCATCCTATGTTATTTATTCATGTTTTGTGGGCATGATTGGTGAAGTGACCTAAATGGGTTTATGCACAAAAATGGGAATTTTCCATATGTTGCCTAACCAAGTGTTTTGTTGGGATTTTATGGGTTTAATGAGCTTGGGAATCTTGCCAATGATGTAGTTATGAACATAGCAGGGTATTGTAGCCCATGGCTTCTATGCCCTAAATTTTGGAAAGTGCAGATTGGACTCAACGGAGTCATTATAAGTTCGATAATGTGCTAAACGAACTTGGGTTGAAAGCCTACGACGATTGGGTTTCATTTGATTAACGTTGTGAAATGCATAGTCTCCAAACTTTAAATGGAATTATGATTATGATGAGGTTTATGGATTTTTAGGCTTGGGAGTCAAGCCCGAAAGAATATTGGGATTTTGTTGTAAACTTTAATGAAATGTTAAAGTGTGGATTTATGAGACACATAAAGAATGAAATGTGGTATTAAGACTCAACGGAGTCATTATAAAGCCAATAATATGATAATGAGCCTTGGGCGAAAACCCTACGATGTTTGGGTTTTGGGTTGATTATGTATGTACGCACCAAGCATCTTGTTTTGTGTCCATTGAAACACTCATGTTATAGAGACTCATTGGAAATATATTTTGAGCGTGCTTGTTAGAGCACAGAACATTAGAGACCAACCTATTGCCTCGAGTATATTTCAGAGATGATTAAGAAAGAATTCTCTCCTTAAGGAATTTGGTCGCGTGCATATAAATGCACTTGTGAGAAAGTGACTATGGAGTAGTCATGAGGTTCTTGAGTATGGTAATGCAGATGTCAATCATATACGACAATTAGGACTATAATTGAGTCCGGTGTGCTTAAAATAAAGACTAAAATATCAAGTCGTGAGTTGTGGATATTCTTAGACTAACGTAGTAGTCTTTGGTTTGATTTTGAGTAGAGGATTATTGTAGACCTCACATTATGATTTATTAAGCTTATATGCTATCCTTGATTTGAGTGATGACTTGAGAAATAATGAGTACCTCAATATGTGGTTCTTAAACTAAACTTGTAAGTTAGTTGAACATGTTGGTCATATGCAAATATATGCATTGTTCATGAGATTTCGTAGAGCATTATGTCCTACTTGTTTATATGCAAATATGTGCATGGTTTATGGGAGTTTGTAGAGCATTATGTCCTACATGATTTGATGAGCCCGATATTAATGAACTTGGTCTCATTTGGTTTATGCAAGTAAATACCTATTTGAGCATTTTTGGTTTAAAACCAGCTAGCGGGTTTGGTCGTAGTGTTGGCAATGAGACGATTTATAGTCTTTAGAAACAATCGCTATGAAGCGTTGCATTGGTTCCCTTTCTCCTCACTATTTGGCCAATAGTGGGATGTGATCTCGAGTTATGCCATCTAGCCTGACATCGAGCTCTCATTTCTCATCCTAGGTTGGATGAATATAACGAGTACTCATTAAAGGAAAACTGATGAGTTGTGATTATTTGGGGATGATACCCAGGGTATGATTGGTTGGGTGTTGAACCCGGATTTTGGTTTGAGAATGAATCCCATGGTAAGTTTGGTTCG
The DNA here is from genome assembly GCA_013146195.2 of Codonopsis lanceolata. NCBI lineage: Eukaryota > Viridiplantae > Streptophyta > Magnoliopsida > Asterales > Campanulaceae > Codonopsis > Codonopsis lanceolata. Next base: position 57,393,707 of record CM028384.1, on the reverse strand, counting down.
GTGTTGGACCCAGATTTGGTTGTAACGGTTCGATTTACGTTTCTTGTTACACATGTTTAATTATGAGCATTTATATGAAAGACATTACGCTACATGGTTTATGTGAGTTTATGTGTTTTGATAATTAAGTACATGTTTCTTGTTGGTATACTAGTATGATACCATGATCCTTATATATGCTTGTGCATTATGCCATGCCATGACATGAGTTGCATTTGCCATACACTTCTTGGGTCATTATTTAGTAACTTACTGGGTCATTATGACTTCACCCGTGTGGTTGTTTTCCATAGTGTGTCACAGTGATCCCGTTAGTACGCGCGGCGACTTCGAATAGCTATTTCTAGCAGGTGGTCTTCCGGGCAATAAGCTTGGAGTTACTATTATTATTTTTATTAATTAATTATGAGACACGGATGTAAAGTTATGTAGACTTTACTTGGGTAGATTATGTTAGTATTTTATTGTTGTGTTATTTGGGAGCCGGCTATCATAGCCAGTTGTTGTATCATTTAGAAGTTATTTACGTTGTCATTTCGAAAGTGTGGCTTGTTTATTCTAGTATTGAGTTATTGTTGTTTCTATCTCCAACAGCTTTAGTCGCGAGATCTTGGTTGGTGGTTTAGCATTTGAAATAATATTGTTGTAGTTAAATTGTCCCTCCGACATGTGTTAGCCGTTGAGTGGTTGTTTATCAAGTTGGAAATTTGTTGATTTGCCGGCCTTTAGTTGCCGATGGTTTGTTGCACGTGTCTAATGTTGCGTCACGTGCGTCGAATTTTTGGGCCGAGATTTACTATCTCGTTGGTTGTTTTATTTCGGAGCTTGTTAGCGGGTCCCATTTTGTTTTTGCTTGGCGGGTTTTAGTTTTTATTATTCCGTATCGCCGTTATGGCTTTGTCTTCCTGTCTCGAGCTTGTTGGCTCATCTTTTGACTCGCACCATTATGCTTAGCAGGTGCTTGTCTGTCTCTTAGCTTCTCCTGACGGCACAACCTTGGGATCCGGGTCGGGTCGTCACAGTTGGTATCAGAGATATTGGTTAGCTATTCCGCCAGGATAGGTTCCTTGGCCTAGTTGGGTTGGGTTTATTGTTGAGATTTTTAACGTCGAGTGTTCCTTGTAGGTGTATAATGTCAGGAGCTTGGCGTGGAGCTGGTTCTAGTAGACCTCATTCGAGTACCGCTCGTGGTAATGAGAGAGGGGATAACGCTAATGATCCGCGTGTGACTCCTCAACAAATATTTAGATGGGAAGACGATACCACTATACTTGGGAGATTCTTGAGGTTGAAACCCGAGGGCTTCGATGGAGAGCCCGATGCCTCTAAAGCAGAACATTGGTTAGAAAGCATGGAGAAGATCTTTGCAGTTATGGGTTGTACGTCAGAGGAGATGGTGACCCTAGCAATATTTAAGTTGAGTGGTGCGGCTGATCATTCGTGGCATGTGTTATGAGATAGTTGGAGACACCATTAAGTGCCTCAAGTGTGGGAAAACTTCATGATGGAGTTTAGGGCACAGTTTATTCTGACAGTAGTTCAGGAAAGAAGAGAAATGGAATTCCTTGCACTAGAACAAGGAGATATGACTGTGGCTCAGTATTCAGCGAAGTTCACAGAATTGGCTCGTTATTGTAGTTACTTGGTACCAGATGAAGCTAAGAAGACCCATCGGTTTGTAAAAGGCCTAAGGATGAAATATCGCAGGCAGCTTATTCCGTAACAGCTCACGACACTACAACAAAAATGACTTTTTACAACGTTTTAAAAACGTTGTAAAAGAGTGTTCGCAACGTTTTCTGAAACGTTGTGAAATGTAACGTTGTAATAGGTCAATTTATTTCACAACGTTTTTGAAAACGTTGCAAAAGACGTTTTTTGGTTTTCCACGTTGTCTCAAAAACTGCTAGACAACATTTTTAAAACGTTGTAAAAACCATTTCACAACGTTTTAAAAAAAACGTTGTAATAGATATAAGACAACGTTTGAGTTAAAAACATTGTAAAATGATATAACAACGGTGGCTAAAAAATGTTGTAAAATTTATATGACAACGTTTCTATAAAAAACGTTGTTAATGATAGTTTACAACGTTTCTTAAAAAAACGTTGTAATATATCATTTACAACGTTTTTTATAGAAACGTTGTAAATTATATATTACAACGTTTTTTTAAAAAACGTTGTGAAATTGTTTTTTTTTTTAAAAAATAATATGCATCCACTTTTGTTCCCACCTTCACTAGCCAATCGCATTACAGCCCCTAAACACACTAGCAATTTCATGCCTGATAAGAAGCTCAATCCCAAGTGCATTTATAGTTACAATATTTACATGTCTTAAAGAAAGAAAGACAAAATATTGCTCATATTTTTTCTTAACAACTTGAGGTTGTTGAGTATGTGTATGGGTCTGAGTTCACTCTCAGGAGAACTTACCACGTCAATGCCGATAATTTCTCTCAATCTGGGAACAACTCCAAGAGTAACATTCTTCGTCATTGAAGGCTCCAACATCCGGCTTAGCCTCCTCTTCTCCTCTAGGTCTCCAGCATGACGCTGTCTGCTTATCTCAACCTCTTGCTGGAAAGTTAAACCAACACCACCATTCAGTACATTTCATAATACACCAGATAAAGTGATACAAAAGGTTTCTGTTTGTCGATAGAAACCACAGCCTTCACTGGCTTCTGTTTGCCGACAAATCCCAGTTCAAACATTCAGTAGTAGGGAAGAACAAGTGTCTTCCATGTACAAATTCACTATATATTGGAAAGAAAAAAAAGCTCACTTTCTGCCACCGGCACCAAGACGTGGTTTGCCTTTAACCTCAGACTCCTGCACTACATAAATACCACACAATGGGCCACACAGTAAGCAAAAAGAAACTCTAATGTTTGCTAAAAGATAAAACAGGAGAGCGTATTAGGAAAAGAACCTAGTAAATGAATTCACCTGTGGCAAGTGTAGAAATATATTGGTCTTTGCTTGTGATGGATTATGATTTTCTGCACCTTTACTCCAATCATAGCACACCTATAAACAAACAATTGATCGTGCTTCAGTGCCAGAGCAATCTTAGGAAGCAGAGAAGCTTGAATGCTTCAATGTCAGGCATGCACAAAAACCTTAAGGAAAACACTAGTAACGTTGGCACAGGTATACCATGTGAAGCAACATGGATTTCTGTAATTCATATGTTACATATGTAAAGCAGTAAATTACTATTATTAGAAATTACGTCATAAACTAAAAGAGTGTATGTAAACATGATATAATGTACAAAACTGTATAGATGATAATCAGCTTCCTTTTTTCTAACTATGGTAACTATTGACAGTTTTTTATCCTATATCTGGAAACAGGTTAAGAAACCAACATCCCATCAAAAGACAATACCAACCATTGATTTCATTTCTCGCGTCTAATGGTATTTACCTTCCTTGCATTAGGGACAAAGGCAGCATGATCACGAGCTAACTGAGCCCGAAACCTTCTTCCGGTATGCAAGAAGCTGAAAACAGCACCAAACAAAAAGTTTTGAGTTTTGGAGATGGATATGGTAATGGTGCTGATATGATTAAAATTTATTAGGCTTTCAACCTCTTGTGTGCAAGTGTGTGCTGTATATTTCTGCATCAATGTAGCTGCAGAAGTCTGAGCACTTACCAGACTGAAACAGTGTAGCTTTTGAAGAGCCATCAATGTTTCATGGTCTTCCAAAACGTGCAACTCATCTTTGAGAGGGTCAACAGTGACAAGTGCAGGAGATACATCATTTACAGAGGCAAGATGATCAGTTTCCCTGAGGATTGTTTCGCCCCCAACTTTATCATGGACCTTTTTCACTAATAGCATCTCCAATTCATCCGCTTGCACAGCGGTCCCAATCGCAACAAACTGAGTAGTAACATGTATTAGAACACCAATTTGAAGTACTTGTACTAAAACACGTGTACGACAACTATTGTCATATGATCAGCAGGTACTTGAAATATGAACTAATATCATATGACTAGGGTTTGGGACCATAAGGAATTTACCTGGCATAGATGTTTAACTGACATGGAGGGACTGCAGCAAAGGTAACACCCTTCCAGATTGGGTATTACTTTTTCATCCAAGGAGACAAGCGCAAGGTGAATATCCCACTGAAACAATCATCCAAATGTGTTAAGTGCACTTTGGCATAGAGTGAAAGAAGTAAACCATAGGAAAAGAGATGAGCTCCTTAGAACCAACTATAATTAGGTTGGATCAAATGGTTAAGAGATCCCGTTTAGGAACAGAGCTACTGTCTCTGTGAGTGAGTTTGTGTGTTGGGGGGGGGGGATTTATATCGAGAATAAATTATATAGAGCCAATTAGATTTAACTTTGAAAAAGTCCATGAACATATGCAATCAATGATTACCTCATCCTCATTTTCCGGTAGACTTTTGAGATGATCTACCAACTTAGAGAGGCGGCTGTTCCTTGCAGTCTTACCACTACTGCCACTCAGACTACCATGTCGTGCGTTGCTCCGCATGCCACCTCTGCCCCAGGCTAGCATTTCTGAGCTGCCAACTAGACCAGCGGCTGCGCCCACTATTTCCCTGGTCACTTCCGGCTCATTTTCATCTCCTCCTCCTTCTGCGCTACTTGCTGCTAATGAAGACTGAGAAAACCTAGCTCCTCCCCATCTCTTGTGTCGTTTTGGTTTGACATCCACACTAGGTTCATCAGTAGAAGACGAATCCTTGCCTCCATCATGGCCAGTATCATTCTCATTTTCAGATCCTTGGGGCTCAGCAGCTCTCTGGTTTCTCCTTCCCCTAAGATTTCGAAAACTTCCCTGTGATCGTCTTACAAATACAGCAGCAGTGGCTCTAGCGGTAGTGCGTTTCCTTCCCAATGCTTCAGATTGTCGGCGTGAAGTTTGAGCAATTGAAGCTTGAATCTGTTCAGAACAGCCGATTTAGACTAGGATAGAAAGACCAAAAACAAAAGGGATGCGTAGTTCAGCAGAGGTGTTCATTTGGCAAGACAGATAGGAAGCTATCTAAAAGCCATTAACATACTCTATATTATGGTCCATACGGGAATAAGCAAATCTCTTCTGAAAATAATGCATCTTTTCTGCACATATATATAGGCTTATTGTTCCATTTTCTTTAGTTTCACATTCACAGGAGAATGCCTATCCTATTCATAGATAAAAATTGGACATTTTGGTCATCCCTAGTAAATGAACTGACCTCCTCTGATATGCACACGTGATCTGAAGGTACCAATAAAACCAAATCGAATCAAGGGGTGAAAGAAAGAAACTAACAAAATAAATCATCGTACCTGCTTATTGCGAGCCTTCTCCTCCTCATGAAAAGCAAACTCCTGTAACCAGACAATAGGAGCAATGAGAAATTGACAGGAAATAACAGTTACAAAACAGCATTCCAGTACAAGATTAGTGGGTGATATTGTACCTCCGCCTCATACTTGTCTATATCTGGATATAAGACTGCGATCAGAGCATCATAATTGGGATCATCTCTAAGAGAGCGACGACTGGCACAATGAGTGCGACAAGCAGGACATTCATTGTTCCTGCATGAGGGAAAACATCAATTAGAATAAGAATCATAAGAACCACATGATTAAGGAAAGAGAAGATCTAATACAAACCCCAGTCTCATAGATTTGTCAATGCATTCTCTGCAAAACCGGTGTAGGCATTCCATAACCGTTCTGGTCTTCTGAATGATCCCTATCAACAAAGAATGGTGATCATTCTTCCCTCAAGAATTGTAGTCTACAGTAAATAAAAGGTCCTTTATTTCACCTTTACATCATTCAGTGTTCAGATGACACAGGAACACATAAAACGAAACGAAATGGATATAGGGGAGAAGGATGCCCAGCGTCTTGAAGAACATCTGCTCAAAGGATTTTAAGTTCTTAAGACTTAAGAGAACCTTAACAATGAAGAATACAACCATCCTTTGTAAAATAATAGGTTTGTTGCATCATCACACTATAAAATAAATGTTGGTGAGGTAATTCACAGTCCAGATCACAGTTCTTCTCCAACTTTCTTTAAGCCTTTACTTAATTTAATTACAGCGGAACAACTAATAAATACAACTGACTCACATAACAATTGATTCTTTGACCAAATAGCAACCTAGGAAATATTGAGTGTGCATGTCAAAACACTAGATGCAGTTGGGGTGCAAGTGTTCTTCATCGTATGAGTGCATTGTGCAACTCAAGGTGCTTGCCAGTTCTGTGTGTGTGTGAGAGAGAGGGAGGGAGGGAGGGAGGGAAGGAGCCCAAATCTCATATGTAATAGATGTTTTGCACTACACCACACCAATTAAATTTGTTATCTCAACTCAACTGGCCCTTGTTCTAATTACTTCGGGTTGGTCACATATAACCTTTTCCGTCATTTTGTTGTTTGAAGCAGGGTCATAAGTCAAAAGACAATCATTCATATCCTTCCTGTCAACCCCTACCTCTAGTAGGGTTGTTGATATTGATAAAATTGATTCACTTAGCAGTCTAGCTGTATGAGCTCTAATGTTCTACTAAATACAAACAACATGGCATATGATACTTTGACCGATTAGTAACCTAGAAAATATTGAGTGTACATGTTGAAACACTAGATGCAGTTAGGGTGCATGTGTTCTTCATCATATGAATGCATTGTCCTTATTAAGGTGCTCGTGAGTTCAGAGAGAGAGAGAGGGGGAGAGAACCGAGTCTCACAAGTAATAAATTTATTGCACTGAAATCGTCCTCACCAATCAAATTTATTATCTTATCTCAACTTAACTCAGCCCTTGTCCCAATCACTTGGGATTGACCACATGAGTCCTTTTTGTCATTCTGTTGCCCAACTCAAGGTCATTAGTAAAAAGGCACTCACTCCAATCCTTCTTGATTATTGTTGTTCACATTAGTAAAAAGGCACTCACTCCAATCCTTCTTGATTATTGCTGTTCACATAATATAGGGTTGCTGATGTTGATATTGTCAAACTGATGCACTTAGTGGTCTGGCTCTATGTGCGCAAGCAATCTCAAGCAATTTTCTCTCAGTTTTTAACCTTATTAGGGCTACTTTCACTATCGCGATTCAAAATCATGCTCGTGGTTCAATTTGTATTTCACTAATATGTTCATTTCAAATCTTATATTTTCCAATTTTCACCATACATCTATCCGAGCGTTCTCATTTGGAGCACTCATTCTATTCCTTAAAGTAACTCGTGTCTAATAGACATTCTATTTAACTTCTTTTTTTCAACTTAACAGGCAGACACCTATCACATAACACTCCAACATAAATCTCTACTTCACCCAGCCTGATTTTATTTTATGACTACCTTCATCTTCCACCTCCTCATCTTGATAAATAAATGATCCTAAATAACAAAGTTGATCCCTATGTCCCCATTTATATTTCTTTTACCCCAAAAGCTGCCTTTTATATATTATGTTCTCCTCCTACTTATTTTTTAACCCTTTGACTTATAAGGCTTCTTCACTTTTCTAGTTTATCGTTGACCTCTATTGAGGTCTCATCAATGAGGACAATGTCATCAGCAAATAACTGCAGCATGGTATACAAATGTTATGTTGTATATGTCTCGTAAGTCCATTCATCACTAAGGGAAAAAGACAAGGCTTACGGCTGATCCATCAGGTAGTCCTACGGTGATTGGCAATTCACAAGCCCATCATGTTGTAGTCCTACAATAATGCTCTTTCTCCACTCATTATGAAGTCTATTGGACATCATGATATTATTAAATAGCTTTAGAAGCCAAGTTACTCCATCGCCTAGGCAGTTCCATGCCTTAATAAAAATTCTATCTGATCCTTTGGTATTTTGCATTGTCATCCTTTTTAATGCAATCTTCACCTTAGACTCATTAACACTGCGGAAAATCGTAATATCCGTAGTTCCCTCACCATTATGTTGTTCCTTTAAGGCAATTCTTCCTACATATTGTTGATTTAATAATTTTTCAAAATTTGCTAAATCCGTCGTTCTTTAATTTTTCAAAATTTGCTACATATTGTTCCAAGTTTGTATATAATCTTTAATCCAAATCATTGTCTCAGCAAAAAAAAAAGAAGAAAAAGCTACACAACTGAAGCTTTAAAAGAATTTTCATCTATTCAAATGTCTGGCCAACAACATTTTTACCATCTACAAAAGTTTGAACAAGGACATATTTTCCCAAAATATATGATAACTTCACTGGAAGAACCTAAATTCTGTTTATTACCACATCTGACATCTCGTGGAACCATGAACCAGATATCTCTGCTAGAGACTTGTTTTCATTCCCTTCCTTTGCCCAAAAGCTTAAAATGGTTGATTGACAGTTGAAGCAAGTCTTTCTTTACTTATGAACGTCACACAGATGCCTGAGCTTCCATATGAATTCTCCATCGACTCCATTGATACTGCTTTCAGCTTCAATGTGAGAAGTTTAGAGTAGAAGTTCAGCGTATATGTGTACGTATCCAATCTAACATGAGGTACACGTGTTTGTGCAGAGGTATATAAAATACAATCTCAAAACTAAATGTTGAATCTATTGTGATCTTAGTAAGGACTCAGACACCCTGCTCCCCCAATCCCCGGGCCTTCCCAAGAAAACCATCAATATAAATAAAATATTAAACTACCATAACTGGCTGCATTTACATACGACACCAAATAATTCAATTTCACATTTATATTTCAGCTTAAGCTTTTCAAGATACGATGAGATTGGTCAATAAATATGTTATGTAGATTCATAAGATGATTTTATCCCATTTTCCATAACAGCATGTAATCTTCTCATTAGAAACAAAACTTGAAACTAAAAAATAGAAAATAAGTGTTGATTGAAAGATAGGTTTCTGTAAAGTGAATCTATGTACGAGAGAGAGAGAGAGAGAGAGAGAGAGAGACTCCGTCAATCTTTGGCTGCTACCACCAAATCTAATAAAAAAGGGCATCTGATAGCCAACTTAGGTAAGCATGAGTTTCATCTAAACAGCAGATCAATATATGGATATCCAGAAAGTTTAAAGGGTCTCATTTTGAGGAGACTTCAACACAAGTAACTTTTTAAGCAGAACATATTTTATATCACCATATTATATATCAATGCAATCACAATTACTTTATGACATAATTAACACAAACCATATGACTGGTCATATAAATCAGTGCATATCCTTCTGATCAGCTATCCTTTCTAAATGTGTCACGTAACATATCACTATGATCCCCCCAAGAAATACTCGCAATAAATTATCATAAAAAAAATCAAAGCATCAAGAATCTTCAATCCTATAATAGTACCTAAACAAATTGGGCACTGAACTTCCTTGCGTACGTCTGCCAGTTTCACAGTGATAAAACTGCACACAACAACATATAACCAGTTAGAATATTGTGCAACTACCATTGGCAAACAAGTTCACTGACGGAGCAATGACCACATGCATCCACTTTTCAGCTAATATGTGAACACTATCAAGCAATTTTTAAAAATACTACCTCCTTCCAAATTGTCTTTTCTTTCTTTTGGCATTATCAAAACTGTTCTCTTTTCCACTCTCAGAATTAACAATATTATTGTGCAGATTTAAGGGAGCAAATAATTTTGGACCGTGACTAAATCAAACTTTCCCTAAACGATAAATGGTAATCACACACATTATTAATCTTCTAATTCAATCTGAACTCCAAAATGTGATATTTCTTTATTTTCTTTTTGGTTTGACAAAGTATGGCCTCTTGTTAAATCTGATTTTTGATATGAAAAGAAGAAAATAGTTCCAAAAAGGCTAACATGTCTAACTTTCTACTTTTTGGGCTACTCCAAGCAATATTCTTTTTCCAAAATGTTATCATGACTCTAGTTCACCTAATCATAACCTCAAATAACAATGAGCAATCTTTTTCATCAGTTGTCTTTCCTACTATATTTAAGATTAAGTTTGGTGATTAGAAATCCCAAGATTATCTTTCTCAAACATTGCGGAAAGTACGAGTTGACTTGGGATGGATGGAGTAAGTATATATGGAAATATTCAGATACGACATCTGTTGAACACATGCTGCCAGCAAAAGAGGAAAGTTTTTTTTTAATAAGTAAAAATTATATTAATCACAACACCTAAAAAGGAGGCGCATCCATGTACACAGGTAGTATACAAGACCAAAAATAAAAGCCATATACTATCCGTAATATTAACCAAAAGATCCCCTGCATCCGAGCCTATGACATCATTCCAGAATTGTACAGACTGATACACCTCCCTCTTTAGCCAGTCTAAATTCAACTCTTCGTTCTCAAAAATTATTAAGAGGAGAGTTAAACTTGAAGATACACTCTAAGTCTCACCATCACACAGGCAAACACAAAGAAACGAAGATCACACACACACACACACACACACACACTACATATATATATAAAGATAACCCACAAGCTAACTTATCAATCATTGAAAACTGGACCTTAAACCATGACCACACGAGAAAGCCCTCCAAATAGTAGCCACTACCAAAATGGTATAGTACTTCAGATTTTAAGAGATATCGAGGATGTCAGACAACTGATAGCATCAATATTATCCATAGATCAAAGAATACATAAGGACATACAATAAGTCCAACAAACAAAGAAAAATATACAAAAGCCATAAGTTAAAATTTGAAACTAAGAAATCAAAGCAGATCAAGTCCTGTAACTCCAGGATAAGTACTCCTCAAAAGGCACATAAAGTGAAGCCCAAAGAGACACCATAAGAAAGCTCTATCCCAGAAAAGAGGCCCATGAAGAGATTTTCACAACGATTAAGAAATTCAAGCCTACTCTTATTAAACCTTATAATCCAACCTACGAAACTTCGATCTCTGATTAAAGACTGTTGACCTATTCAGTCAATTCCAAGTGATGGCTTAAGAAGGCATCCTCACTCCAGCTTTCATAATTAGTCTATCCACAGCCACAGCATTATGAACCAGGTAGCCATGAAACACACTCGAGCCTTAAGAAGATTATGTGTTTGGCTTTGGCAAGAAAGGAAAGATCATTAGAAAAAAGGGTCATATCGACTGCCGAGAAAGGAAGTGGGGAGTCAGATGTTGGACAACCTTACCTGATTTCTGCGAAGGCTCGTTCCCATAACCCAACCCACTACCACTGCACAGTTGAAACATGATCGTTCGAGTTCTTTGTACCAAGATGATTCAAAAAGCTTTCACCCACTGCCTTATCAAAATATATGCAGCCCATGAAAGTCAACGACACGTGCTAGCAAAAGTAAACTTTGACACAAGGAATATTAGGGCACAAAATTTCCTTTTAAACCTCCATGAAGGAGTTATTACCTACATCTACACTGACGTATTCACTCTAAATTTTCTAGCGTAAAGGCCCAGACAACCCTTAGGATCTCTCCCAATAGAAAGCAACATGAAATCTAGCAGTGCAATTTGCTAACGTTAAACCCTAGTTGCAAAGTCCATAGAACGCCAATGCTTGAACATAACAACGATTGGTCCTGCTGCTTAAGCCCACAGTACCAAAAATTTGGTTGGCTTTTTCGTAAAGCCCCAAATCTGAATACAAGTTGGCCTAATAACTTGAATTGGGTCACCACAAAATGCTTAACGCAACTTGAAAATTTGGTTGGCTCTTTTGTAAAGCCACTAAAATGCTTAAGCCCAAGTCATTAATAGCTAGAATACAAGTCATTAGAAGTCGCTCAAATTTCACTACACTTTCAATACAGCATTGGGAGTAGACCTGCATTTGATAGATGCAAAAAGATAGATCATGGACGCAAAGCTAGTTACCCATTGGACAGTTGTAGTTGGACATTTTCCCCAACCACTGAAAGATTGTTTTTCGGTTCAAAAGAAATGGACCAGTTGGAGGAAACTGATGGAGAAGAAAGAGAGTACTTCTACTAAGCCTGAGAGAGAGAGGCCAAACACCTCAGATACTATATATGTTAAATTTTCATTGAGGCCAAACATCATACACCTTGTAGGATCCACAATAAACCTTATAATAATGTTAATACTCACATAATTGTGAAATTAGAGGGGATGAGAGGGGAAAATAAAACTCCAGGTAAATATAAATGAAACATTGAATTCAGAAAAAAGGGAAAGAGATTTAGAGTGTGTTAGGGCATATTACATGGTAAGATTTTAGGGCAAAGTAGCAGAGGTTATGTGTTAGGGCATGGTTTCATGAGTTCACAAATTAGATAAGGAAAGAGAGAGGTGCTTACCGACGATTCAAGCGACCAAACAAGCCCTAATCGTATATACGAAACCCACAATTCTTCCTACAATATCTGCGTGAAAGGGGAAGAGAAACAGAGAAATTTCAGCATGTTTCTTATGACAGCTCGAACTGAAACCTTGGACTTACCTTGTTAATGCGAAAGATTGAAGAGAGAGCTTGAGAGAAAGGGCTTACAGACTAAGATGCAGGATGCAGGGAACTCGATTGAAGAATAGGCTGTTAGCGCGCAAGAGAGCCACCGATAATGATCGACTTACTGATAGCTTTTTTTTAGTGTAATAGCGGGAAAAAGATTAAGTCCTTTCCCCCGTCTTTTTTTGGCGGTGGATTTAACAGAGTTTCTAGGTAAAACGTTGTGTATTTAACAACGTTTTTAATTAAAACGTTGTCAATTAAGGAAACCACAACGTTTATTTTTTTAAACGTTGTAATAAAATGCAAAAAAATTAATCTACAACGTTTTCAATAAAAACAATGTGTTATATATATCAATAACAACATTTTTTTAAAAACGTTGTGCAAAAAATGTTGTAAAAGCTTATTTTTGTTGTAGTGCGGAGTACCGAGGTGCTGTGGATCGTGCGTATGCGATGGAGTTGGACATCGAGGAGTACGCTCAAAAGAGAACCTCGAAGGCTATTAAGAGTGGTGATGGTATTAGAGGGCAGGTAGCACCTCAGACAGTTACTCACGGAGATGTACGATCCGGTAGACGGAATGATGTTCCTACCTCTAGTCGGAAACGACGAGGTGGTGAGTTGATATGTAATTTTTGTATGAGGACGGGACACGCCGAGAACAAATGTTGGGGCAAAGCAGGAAAGTGTTTTGCTTGTGGCGGTGATCATGTTCGTAAAGATTACCCAAGGATGAGAGTTAATCGGTATGGGAGTGCTAGCCAACAATCTTGTGGCTCCAAGAGAGATGGTGATGGTCGGCCTAGAGTTTGAGGTCATGTGCGCGTGGCGGTTGGCCATTGCGGAGTTTTGAAACCTATCAAAATAGGAAGGTATGTTCTCGTATATATATTATACCGTTGCTACTATTATTGTTATTATGAGTACGCGTCTTATCGGTAGCTCATGTGTATTCATACATACATTACATGGTGTATTGCATATTATTGGTTTATTGTTTGATTAGGGATAAAGCCCCAATGTGGTATTGGTATGTGATATTGTTTGATTTGTGAATTGTCGGTAGGTAATCACACATGGCCTGTGGATTCTTGTGTGGTCTATATATATATATATATATATATATATATATATATATACATAGGACTATACTGTATATAAAGAGCATTGGGGATGAATTTATGTTACGACGATAGTAATCAATGGTATTATGGGGTTGCAGTTTCGTAGGCCTATATTAAGAGTCGTGGTGTGAATATATGTATATATATGTATATATATATGAAGCATGAATTGTATGATGATACTTATTGGTTTGATATGATACTTGTATATCCTATGGAGATAGGTTTAATGTGGCGAATAATATAATTTCATAATATTGTCAAGGATTACTGTGCGAGTAGGATACACTCGATTAGTAAGAAGGTTAAGTGTCACGATTTATCGGTTGATTCTGGTTGCGCAGACAAGTATGATGTTTCACCGCGACTATTGAAGTGTTGATGTTTTGGAGACGCTTAGAATATGCGCTGGTTGTAGACTTGGTATAGAACTTAAGAAAGGTTGGAATTGTGGAGTATAGACGTTACGACTATTAGTAGCCACGTCGGTTCATGGTGACTTCTAATGAGTTTTCTTGGTTGTGTGTACTAGGTACACAAGTTTTGTGGTAAATATGATTGTTGTTTGCCAAGGTAATAGACCTTGTTACTTGGCTTGATTTTATTCAGTTATGTGCATTAGTTATAGGAAACACCTACTTGATGCATCTACATTGTAGTATATTAAATTCTCATTTCATAATTATTATCTCATGCTCATTCATTTCATTAGCATAGGAGACTGTTAAAGGATGCTTAAGATTTTCTCATAACCCTTCGCATCCTTGCAACGAAAGCTTTTGAAATCCAATTTAGCCGGTACCCTAAATTGGTGATCAAAAGAGGTTCGTTGTTGGACTAGGATTGGTATGAGATGACTATACCCTTTACCAAATGGAATGGACAGAAACGGAAAGAATTTTCAAAACATTTCATTATTGTTCTCTTATGTGTTCTTACTCGCGATAGGGAGATCGCGAGTATTACTTGCATGGCTTGAAATGTCGTATTGTTGCCTCTAATTTGGTTGAGAATTTCTCTATAGGCAATTATTACTTCTTGTAACTTAATATCTTTTATGGGCGAATTTCATGGTGTGCCCCGGGACAAATAGTTTCGGTAGTTGAATGTTTATGGTATGCTTGAACTTGTTTTCATGTTAAACTTTGGGGTTTGTGTACAAGATTGGTTAGTGTTGTTGTGCCTATTGAGAGGTCCTGAAACCAGAGTCCGAATCACGGTAGTTTCATCCTCACGTGTTTGTTTGAGTTATTGTGATGGTAGACTCGGAGATTGAGTCTAGATTTATGGTTTTGGACATTGAGTGTTCACTCGGAATTGAGAGTCACCGTATTGGTGTGTGGGTATTTGTAGTTGAGTGATGACCCGATGTTGGTTTGTGTCACGGTTTAGAATTCGGGACGAATTCTTTTTAAGGGGGAGAGGATGTAAGACCCTGATTCCCGGTTAGCTTGAATTGCGTGCAATGCTCGCATTTCTTCTTTGGTTGATTGCTCGTTGGGCTTGTGACAGATTCTGGATGTGTATGACAGATCACATTAAGACCAAAATACTTTTAAGAGATGCCATATAGTTGTGGACTTGCTAAAGTCGCAAGTCGTAACTCGACGATAGTCGAAATGCGACGCGATTGAGAATTCACTTGCGTTTCGTGTTCCTGACCTCTTTTTCATCCTGGATCTTTACATGATGATTGAATAACATGTTTAGATGTATTAGACTTCTAGTTGGATGTATTCTTTAATTCTCGTGAAGTTTTGACGCTTCGAGGATAGCAATTCTCCTTATCGCGTAGTTCGAGATTAAGCCGGGTGATCGTCTCGCCCTTTCGGAGTCTTTTTCTCCTATCTGTTGTTCATCATCTGAGAGGCATTCAAGCCTATTCTATATCCCTTTGAAGTGTTAATAACCATGGGTTGTTGCCCGTCGGTTTGTGGTTTCATTCGACGTTTCATTAGTGAGATGTCGCGCCTTGCGTCGGTTTCGCTCCGGGTTGTTTCGGGAGTTGTTGTGAGGGTTCTGGACCTACTTTGAGAGTGGTTTGAGACTTTTTTTTGTTTAGCTAAGAGTATGAGGACATTAAGGGTTGAATTATAGGCCGTTTCGAGGCTTTAAGGCTTGTTGTTGCATGTAGGAGAGTCCGAGGCCGAGCAAGGAAGCAATAAAAGCCAGGAAGAGGAAATCAGGAAGCATGCACTCGCATGCTATACCTTGAAGCGACTGCATGGTCTCCTGATCCCTGTTACGGGATTTTGTGAGAAATTTGATGTCTTCTCCAACCTAACCCTACCCAAACCCAACCTAACCCACTCCTAAACCCTCCTAACTACCTTAAGACATATCCTAACCATCTATTGGAGTTTTAGAGGTGGATTAGTATGGTTAATTAGAGGGAAACAACCCCATTAGTGAACACATCACCCACTTACTTTCTAACCTATGTAAACCACAAACTCTTCACTTAAGACTTCATATTTAGCCTACAACTTCTAAAAAACGTGGGAGACCATCTTAGGGGCTAAGAGAAGAGTTTTCTAGAGTTCTTGAGAGCCCACCCTTGGAATCCATAGCTAGGGGCCTTCACTTCACAATCCACACCATAGATTTGAAGAGGAGCTTGAGGAGAACAAGACCCACCAATTGCAATTCCAAAATTTTGACTTATAGGGGCTGAATCAAGGTAAGTTACTACACCTATTTCTCTTTATTTTTTTCCCCATTGACCCTAGGGAAAACAACCTTTGTGCAATGTGAGGTCACTGGGTGCATTCTAGGGCTTTTTAGAGATGCCATGAACCCTAGATGTCTAAATTAGGATTTTGCTTGGATGAACTTACTTGAGACCTTGATTATCATGATATTCATGTGTAGAGTAGCCTATTCATCCTTGCTATGTGATTTATTCAAGTATTGTAAGTATGGTTGGTGAGGTTACTTGAAAGGGTATATGCCGAAATGATGATTTGGCTTGGATGAACATGATTGAAACCTTGATTAGTATGATATTCATGTGTAGAGTAGCATATTAAGTCATCCTATGTTATTTATTCATGTTTTGTGGGCATGATTGGTGAAGTGACCTAAATGGGTTTATGCACAAAAATGGGAATTTGCCCTATGTTGCCTAACCAAGTGTTTTGTTGGGATTATATGGGTTTAATGAGCTTGGGAATCTTTCCAATGATGTAGTTATGAACATAGGAGGGTATTGTAGCCCATGGCTTCTATGCCCTAAATTTTGGAAAGTGTAGATTGGACTCAACAGAGTCATTATAAGTTCGATAATGTGCTAAACGAACTTGGGTTGAAATCCTACTACGATTGGGTTTCATTTGATTAACGTTGTGAAATGTATAGTCTCCAAACTTTAAATGGAATTATGATTATGATGAGCTTTATGGATTTTTAGGCTTGGGAGTCAAGCCCGAATGAATATTGGGATTTTGTTGTAAACTTTAATGAAATGTTAAAGTGTGGATTTATGAGACACATAAAGAATGAAATGTAGTATTAAGACTCAACGGAGTCATTATAAGGCCAATAATATGATAATGAGCCTTGGGTTAAAACCCTACGATGTTTGGGTTTTGGGTTGATTATGTATGTACACACCGAGCATCTTGTCTTGTGTCCATTGAAACACTCATGTTATAGAGATTCATTGGAAATATATTTTGAGCGTGCTTGTTAGAGCACGGAAAATTAGAGACCAACTTATGGCCTCGAGTATATTTAAGAGACCTGCTTCTCTAAAAAAAATAGTATATTTAAGATATTATTAAGAAAGAATTCTCTCCTTAAGGAATTTGGTCGCGTGCATATAAATGCACTTGTGAGAAAGTGACTACGGAGTAGTCATGAGGTTCTTGAGTATGGTAATGGAGATGTCAATCATATACGACAATTAGGACTATAATTGAGTCCGGTGTGCTTAAAATAAAGACTAAAATATCAAGTCGTAAGTTGTGGATATTCTTAGACTAACGTAGTAGTCTTTGGTTTGATTTTGAGGGGAGGATTATTGTAGACCTCACATTATGATTTATTAAGCTTATATGCTATCCTTGATTTGGGTGATGACTTGAGGAATAAAGAGTACCTCAATATGTGGTTCTTGAACTAAACATGTTAGTTAGTTGAACATGTTGGTCATATGCAAATATATGCATTGTTCATGAGATTTTTTAGAGCATTATGTCCTACTTGTTTATATGAAAATATGTGCATGGTTTATGGGAGTTTGTAGAACATTATGTCCTACATGATTTGATGAGCCTGATATTAATGAACTTGGTCTCATTTGGTTTATGCAAGTAAATACCTACTTGAGCATTTTTGGTTTAAGTCCAGCTGGCGGGTTTGGTCGTAGTGTCTACAAAGGGACGATTCATAGTCTTTGGAAACAATCGCTATGAATCGTTGCATTGGTTCCCTTTCTCCTCACTATTTGGCCAATAGTGGGATGTGATCTCGAGTTATTCCATCTAGCCTGACATCGAGCTCTCATTTCTCATCGTAGGTTGGATGAATGTAACGAGTACTCATTAAAGGAAAACTGATGAGTTGTGATTATTTGGGGATGATACCCAGGGTATGATTGGTTGGGTGTTGAACCCGGATTTTGGTTTGATGATGAATCCCATGGTAAGTTTGATTGGGTGTTGGACTCGGATTTGGTTGTAACGGTTCGATTTACGTTTCTTGTTACACATGTTTAATTATGAGCATTTATATGAAAGACATTATGCTACATGGTTTATGTGAGTTTATGTGTTTTGATAATTAAGAACATGTTTCTTGTTGGTATACTAGTATGATACCATGATTCTTATATATGCTTATGCATTATGCCATGCCATGACATGATATGCCATACAGTTGCATTTAGTAACTTACTGGGTCATTATGACTCACTTCGTGTGGTTGTTTTCCCTAGTGTGTGCAGTGATCTCGTTAGTACGCGCGGCGACTTCGGATAGCGATTTCTAGCAGGTGGTCTTCCGGGCAATAAGCTTGGAGTTACTATTATTATTGTTATTAATTAATTGTGAGACACGGATGTAAAGTTATGTAGACTTTACTTGGGTAGATTATGTTAGTATTTTATTGTTGTGTTATTTGGGAGCCGGCTATCATAACCGAGTTGTTGTATCATTTAGAAGTTATTTCCGTTGTCATTTCGAGCAAGTGTGGCTCGCTTATTCTAGTATTGAGTTATTGCTGTTTCTACCTCCGACAGCTTTAGTCGCGAGATCTTGGTTGGTGGTTTAGCATTTGAAATAATATTGGTGTAGTTGAATTGTCCCTCCGGCATGTGTTAGTCGTTGAGTGGTTGTTTATCAGGTTGGGAATTTGTTGATTTGCCGGCCTTTAGTTGCCGATGGTTTGTTGCGTGTGTCTAATGTTACGTCACGTGCGTCGAATTTTTGGGCTGAAAGATTTACTATCTCTTTGGTTGTTTTTATTTCGGAGCATGTTAGCTCGGGTCCCATTTTGTTTTTGCTTCCGCAGGTTTTAGTTTTTATTATTCCGTATCGCCGTTATGGCTTTGTCTTCCTGTCTCAAGCTTGTTGGCTCATGTTTTGACTCACACCATTATGCTTAGTAGGTGCTTGTCTGTCTCTTAGCTTGTCCAGACGGCACGACCTTGGGATCTCGTCTTGGGATCCGGGTCGGGTCGTCACATCCCAAGCCTCAATCCTTACTTAATTATCCATTCAATAATCTTTAAGCAGCAAAGGACAATAGGAGATGAAATCGAGAAACTGTTATGAGAAGGAAGGAATTTTCAAGGTCGTTCAGATATAAAAATATATCTGAACGATTGAGTGCAAATCACTCGACCTTCCATGATGAATGATTATTGCACAATCAACAACATTTGTATTAGAATACAAATCTGAAGATATGAATGCAATATCTACAGGTAACTCTTCATTTTTGTCAGACATAATCTAACATCAATCTTCAGATCTTGATCTCTGTCTATCGAAGTTTCTAACCAATCTCTTCTCTTCTCCAAGCTTTTCTTCCTAGCAATCCACTGAAGGTGTTTTGCTAAGATCTGGATGAGTTCATTGCAATCTGTGTAGAGATCAGAGATACGTTGGTGAAGACGATCTCTTTGAAGATCTATTTTCTTTGAAGCTCTTGAGTAATTTTAGTTACTCGCTGCTCATCATCTGTATCGTTTGATGATCTTAGATGTCGCTCACAGTGTGTATTTTTCTTTGGGCAAGAGAGAGGATTTATATAGACGAGAACCAATGTGATCGTTGAGAGATGATGATTTGAAGTTTCTATCCATTTAGAGATGTAGTGGTTGAAGTCTATCGGATAGAGATCTTTGTTCATAAGATCTTTGACTATTTGGGGCAGAGATTTAGTCCTGTAGATCTTGGAACTTGTTGTCTGTCAGACTGTGTTGATAAGTCTCTGAAGAGTAGGTCGATGTACATTTGCCTTTGTCGGGTGGTCGTGCGTTCAATAAAGTAATTGCTTTTTGACTTTATCAGACTACTTGAGTGAGAGAAAGTCTTGTAGCCTTAAGCATATCAGGCTTTCTGAAGCTTGAACATATGTGACTTGATTTGAGCTGCTTCTTGACTTCTCTCTTTAGCACATGCAGAATTAAGTCTGCCGGTGGAATGCTTCGAGCCAGTGGAAACAAGTCTTCCGATTCAGGAGAACTAATGTCTGCTGGTGCGAACAATTTAACTTGTAGCATGTTTGCCGATGGTGAGTCTTAAGGATGTTCTGATTTTTATCACTGAAGGCTTTTGACATAGCTGCAAGTCTTCCGGTGCTGAGTGCATCTGAAGTGCTGGTCTGTTTCAATCATCATGTAGGAAGGTAGGACATGATCATGTTGCACCCAATCTAAGACCTATGTGACATCACACGAGTTGCCACGCTAACTGGTACGCAACCTTTTAGCCACTCGTGATGACTCACTTGTAATGGGGGCAAGCAAATCAACATATATAGAATATGCAAGGTGATAACTAAATTATCAAGAAGCATATTCCAACACTCTTTTTTTTTCAAATATAAAAATAAAAAAACACATATGGCCTATCTTACTGTTTTTATGGACTTTTCTCAGTTTTTTAGTTTGAACGCAAGCAAGCAACCAATCACATCAAGAAATAGAAAGACAAGTGGGGAATCTATATATTCCTATTAATTAGAAATTTTTCCTAGTCCCCAAAATAAAATGACAACATGAAAGAAAATATGCACATATTATGTGCAATAAAAAGAAAAAAAACAACATATTAATATAAAACAAAAAATAAAGCAACAATGAAAATAAAACTCAACCCTTTTGTTATGCTGCCCGGAAATTCATTGTATTTATTTTTTTTTTGAAAAATATATTTTTTAAATATACATGTAATAGCGACTGAAACAAAACTGCTGCAAGATGGAGGATCACATCCACAAATATATACACGGATATATAGGAAAGCAATATTCAAATGCTTAAAGAAATATAACAAGAATACTTTAGTGAAAAACAAAAAAAAAAATTGTTACTGAGTCTTACCCTCCATTTTAATTTAAAATAAAAACGATCTCCCAGCAGAGTCGCCAATGTGGATCCCCCGGAGTGCGCCCGCGCCCCGCATGCCCTTTTCTAGGGGTGCGCAGTGTGCGGAACGGATACCACGCTTTTCATTCCACCCTCCTTTGTGTAGGGTAAGACGAAATTAAAAATGCGGAAAGGATGATGTCAAAAAGCGCGTGTAATACGCCTCGGTCACCGAAGATTTTTGGTCCAATATGAGAGCTTTGAGTTTTTCCATATCTCACCCTCCCTTGTTTAGGGTAAAATAAAATACATAAAATGCATCACCCTTTTCATTCCTATCGTCCCTTGTTTAGGGGAAAACGGAAAAGTGTAAAAAAGAATGTTGCGGGCCCCACTGTTGATTTTATGAAAATTGTCTTAAGTCATATTTTGGATCGCTATGAGTGCATAGGCTCCCCATATCTCATCCTCCCTTGTTTATGGGAAAACAAGATACAGGAAATGCATCACCCTTTCATTCTCATTCTCCCTTGTTTAGGGGAAAGTAGGAAAGTGCAAGAAAGGATGTTGCGGGCCTCACTGTGATCCAAAATGTCTTGACAGAGTCACCATCTTTATTTTAAGGAGAAAACAAAGAAAAAACCAAAAATAAAACCAGAGATTGCAAAAAAAAAAACGGGTTCGGAGGCTAAGTTACGGGTTGGGAAGGTGCTAGGCACCCAACTCGCCCTTTCGGTCTCAAAAACAGTTTTTGGCTAAAGTATGTTTTTTATTATATTTCTCGAGCAAATAAATAAAGCATTAAAAGCAGATATATATGTATTTACATTATTTACGGACTTGCAGCCGTCTCCTTCCAATAATCACAAATACATTTAAAAATATTTGGCCATAATAATGGCACTTTTTAATGCTATTTTCTAAATAAATCCAGACAGCATAACAACTTATATTTTTACATTGGGCCGGATGGAAAATAGTTTTTTTATAAATAAAACCCTTAAAGGCTCACCTTTAAGAGCGTTGGTGTGTTCGCTCTGTCCTTTTGGGAGATGGAGTCTTTTTGCTGCTGCTGTGATTCGGGCAGAGTGACTGCTTCCGAGGGTTGCTTCTAGGCACCGTCAAACAGGCAGAGTAACTGCTTGCGTTTTGCTATTGTTTGCTTGCTGCTGGCAGAAATCGGGCAGAGCAACTTCTTGCTTCTGGCGGATTTGGCCTTTTTACTCGGGCAGAGCAACTGCTCTTTTTGAGATTTTTGGACCGGGGGAATAGGGTGGAAACCTAGCTTGGGAGTCTAAGGCTCACTTTGACCGGTTGGTTTTGTGCTTGGAGGAGATTTGGCAGAGCTTCGAGGCTTTATAGGAGGGGGAACTCACTATTCTCACGATCGCTCTTCTATCGCTCACTGCGTAAAAATAACGCTATAGTGGTTTCTTTGGGCTTTCGGATCCTTCACAAAGTGAGGCCGTGCACCTGTATTTATAGGCGAGAAGATGGACATCGCTGAGATTTCTGATATTCATCTTTTGTTTCACCGGCTTGTACCGCGCTCTTGAAGGCTTGTGCAATGCGTTAAGTCGGAGTGCACTGTAGCAGAGCTGGGTGCCGAACCCTAGGGTCTTGGGCGCCACGCCCACATGTCTCGGTTCAGCGCCAGACCTTCAAACTTTAGCCTCCTTTTGACACTCTGGCCCCTGCATTTCATTATTTTACGCATCCTGCTTTGTCTTTTGCATTTTTAAACCCTGTAACTTGACATTTGTTAAGTTTTAACAGGTCTTGATATCACATGTCAATGTTACATACCATGAGTACGAAATCGGGGTGTCTACACAACCCAAGTGGCATCAAACCCTCTACAAGTACGTGGAAACCCCGAAACAAAATCCATCATAACATCCTCCCACTTCCATTCCGGAATATCCAACGGTTGCAACAATCCGCGGGTCTTTGGTGTTCCGCCTTCACCCGTGGACAAGTTAGACATCTCGACGCATAGTCCACTATTTGTCATTTCATGCCATTCCACCAAAATTGCTTTCAAATCCCTATACATCTTCGTACTCCCCGGATGGATCGTATACCTTGCCTTGTGAGCTTCATCCAAAACAAGTCGTTTCACATCCTCAACTGAAGGAACACAAACCCTACCTTTGAAAGTTAAAATCCCATCTTGATTCATTACGAACTCAGGCATCTCATTCTTGCTCAAACCATCAATAATCTTCACTAACCCCGAATCCTTTCCTTGCGTTTCCTTAATCTTCTCCAATAAAACTGGAATAGCCTGAACACTAGCAAATAATACTCCATGATTAACCTCACTAGGATTCCAATCACGCACATCCTCTAACATCTTCCATTCCTGAATCATCAAACATGACAAATGAACTTTCCTACTCAATGCATCGGCGACCACGTTCGCCTTACCCAGATGATAAAGTATTGTGCAATCATGATCCTTCAACTTTTCCATCCATCTCCGTTGTCTCATATTCAACTCCTTTTGCGAGAACAAATATTTCAAGCTCTTGTGATCCGTAAAAATCTCAAACTTCGACCCATACAAATAATGTTTCCACTTATGTAAAGCAAATATGACCGTTGCTAACTCGAGGTCATGCGTGGGGTAATTTTGCTTCTATGGAGATAACTTCCTCGAAGCATAAGCAATCACCTTACCATTTTGCATAAGAATACAACCCAATCCCTCTTTCGATGCATCACTATAAACCCCAAAATTATCACCTCCACTAGGCAATGCTAAAATTGGTGTCGTCGTCAATTTCTTCAACTCTTGGAAACTTTCTTCACACGTATTACTCTAAACAACTGTTGTCTTCTTTTGGGTCAAATTCGTCATTGGTGTAGCAATCTTCGAAAATCCCTCTATAAATCTCCTATAGTTATCGGCCAAACCCAAGAAACTCCTAACTTCCTAACTTCCATAACTGTAGTCAGTCTCCTCTAATTCATCACTGTCTCTACCTTAGAAGGATCTACCGCTATCCCGGCACTAGAAACAACGTGCCCCAAAAAGGAAACCTCCTCTAGCCAAAAAGAACACTTGCTAAACTTGGCGTAGAGTTGCCTCTCCCGAAAAATCGATAAGACCATCCTCAAATGTTGTGTATGCTCTTCTCGAGACTTAGAATACACAAGAATATCATCCATAAAACCACCACTAACCAATCAATAAAAATTATGGAACACCCGGTTCATCAAGTCCATAAATACTACCGGCGCATTAGTCAATCCGAATGCCATTACCATAAACTCATAGTGCCCATACCTCATGCAAAAAGTAGTTTTCGGAACATCCTCGGCTCTAACCTTTAATTGATTATACTCGAACCTCAAATCAAGCTTAGAATAAACCACCGATCCTTGCAATTGATCAAGCAAAACAAGTCATCTAGATGCGGCAATGGATACTTGTTCTTGATCGTTACCTTATTCAACTCCCGGTAATCAATACACAATCTAAGACTTCCATCCTTCTTCCTTACAAATAATACCGGTACACCCCATGACGATACACTAGGATTGATAAAACCAATGTCAAGAAGCTCTTGCAATTGAATCTTCAATTCCTTCAACTCCATAGGTGCCATCCTATACGGCGCCTTCGATATCGGTGAAGTCCCCGGTAACAACTCAATACAAAATTCAATCTCCCTATCCGAAGGCATCCCAAAATCCTTAGAGAAAACATCCAGAAATTCACTCACAAATGGCACATCTTCTAAGTTGGAAGTAGAAACCCGTTTATCAATCACACATGCAAGATATCTTGTACAACCATGCGACAATAATTTCCTAGCCTTAAGAGCAGAATTGACGCGCAAACCACTCGATGCATTATCACCCAAGAACACAAATTTAGGAACGCCAGACAAAGCAAAAGTAATTTTCTTACTATGGCAATCAACCAATGCATGATATGTACACAACCAATCCATGCCAAGTATCACATCGAAATCATAAAGTGGCAACACAACCAAATCCGCATGTAAAACATGTTCATCCACAAGTATATCGCATGCTTTATAAACTTCCGAAGCCAACAAACATTCCCCAAGCGGGGTAGAAACTTCAAGCATGTAAGGCAAAGACTAAGGCATAACACACAATTTGCCAACAAAATGTGATGCAACATACGAATGCGATCATCCTGGATCTATAAGTACTCGAGCCTCACTACCGAACATAGAAACGATACCTCCAATAACTGTCGTAGGCTCAGGCACCCCCCTTTGATTTAAAGCAAATACACGTCCTTGCACCTTCGCCTTACCATCGCTATCTCTCTTCGCCCCAACTGTAGGCTGACTCGAACCTCCTGGTTGGTTATTCTTCAACTTAGGACAATTCCTCTTCATGTGCCCCGAAGCTCCACAATTGTAGCACTCCACCGATGCCCCACTCTTACTCCAACATCTATCTTCCGTGTGCCCCGTCTTTGAAAAATAGGAGCAAACCATTGTCACAATACGATCTCCCTGACTAGGTGTAGTACTAGCCCCTTTATCACTCGACTGATTCCTTACTTGCCCTTCATAATTAGATTTACCATTCCCCTTCTTGCGATCATTCTTCCCACTATAGTTTCCTCGATTACCTGATCCATTACCTTGCCTAGAAGACTGTCTAGACTGTTGAGGGAAACCCGGATTACTCATAGCACAATGCTCCTCGATGTCCCTCTCAATCATGTAGGCTCTATCAACTGCCTTCATATACTCTACAAACTGATGAGATAGTAGCTGCCTCCTATACTCAGTTCTTAAATCCTTCACAAATTTCTGCGTCCTATTAGCTTCATCCGGAATCAACTGTGTGCAATAGCGAGCTAACTCTGTGAATCTTGTTGAATACTGTGATATGGTCATACCTCCCTGCACTAGATCAAGAAATTCCTTCTCCCTCTTTTCTCAAACAACCTCAGGTACATACGAAGCTCTAAACTCCCGAACAAAGTTAGGCCATGTGTGGGGAACTCTAAGAATGTCCCAACTCTCTCGAAGCACTTGCCATCAATGCTCCACTGCACCCTCTAGCTTAAAGACTACCAAGACTACCTTCTGCTCATCATCACACCTTAAAGGTGCAAATATCTTCTCCAAATGCTCAATCCATAACTCGGCTTTCGAAGCATCCGGCTCCCTATCAAACTGCCTTGGTTTTAGTTTCACAAACTTCTCAAGAATAGAATCCCCATGATGTCTATCATCCTTTCTCGGTCTCTCAACTTGTGGTTCTGATTGTGGCTCTGGCTTTGGTCCTTGTTGTGGCTCAACTCTACCGAATCCCCTTTGGTTTATCTCATTCATCATAGCAAGCATACCCCTATACATAGTAGCCACAACCTCAAACTGTTCTTCCGGTGTCCGTAGTGGAGGAATATCCCGTTAACGGCTCTCATTAGCATCTCTACCACCATCTGCACCTCTACCAGCACCTCTACCTGCACCACCTCCAGTTCTAGTACCAGCTCTAGTATCCACCATCTTAACCTACAATAACACTCGACGTTAAGATATAACTATCACACAAAACCAACCCTCTAAGCCAAGGAACCTATCCTGGCTGATAGCTAAACTTAACGACACAGCTCTGATACCAACTGTGGCGACCCCGACCCGGATCCCAAGATGAGATCCCAAGGTCGTGCCGCCGGGAACAAACAATACAACAAATAATGGGTAAGGCTATAACAACAATACGCCAACAACTTTAACAAATGCAGAAGCGAAACATAAATATACAGTGGCGCCCGAGCTAACAAGCTCAAACTAAATACAACCAAAGAGATAATAAATATATCGGTCCAAAAATTCAAAGCGCGTGACGCAACATTAGACATGCACAATAAAACACCATGTCATGCAATTTATAGCAATTAATAAAACCAAGTCATCGGCGATGTTACAGCCGGAACCCAACATTAAACTAAGTCTACAACTCTAGTCTAACATACTCAACGGCTAAAAGCATGCAGGAGGATAACATAATCAACCAACCATCAAATGGTTAACATACTAGAATACGATCATCACAAATACACAATGCACAACTAACACAAGTCGGCTCCCAAAAGATTAAGTACTAATAACACAAGTACAAATATCAAGTATACAAATAGACTTGCTACCCATCGTAAAGTTTACATAACTTTACTTTCCCAAACGTCCTTGCCAAAAAAAAAGGGTACTAAACTACTAGGTAGCAACCTTGCAAGAGCTTCACCAACGATACTCGAAAATCACTTTAATCCGCTAGCACGACTCGGATCTAGGGAAAACAATCAAACAAAAATGGAGTAAGTCATAAAGACTTAGTAAGTTACTAAACATAACTTCCTGTCATGATATCAGGCTCAACAATAATAAATCATGTTATTGGCATAATATAACATTTCATCAATATTCATGTCAAGGCATTCATGCTTAACAGTCTTAAATATCATGTTATCCATAAGTATAACAATTCATTAAATCATTTCAACCATCATATCATATCATATTCACGTAGCACATTATTCACATATAAGTACTCGTGAGATAAATCACATAAAAGAGATATGATACCATTACCATTTTTCCGTCGCGTCGCTCCTGCAAAAAAACGTGCAAACCATATGTGTCCTCGATACCCAATTTCGTGGTATCGACGTCCCCGAGACATTCCCCGCTCGAGCTCCACAGTTATCAAAGTCATGTTTTCATACTACAACTAAGATTAACTACTTCCCTACCGTGGCCATCGATGGAGGGGTGTGTGCAACCCGGCACGGCGATCCATCGAAATCACGAATCCCACAAATCGTGAAGACGATACCTTGTCCAACCATAGACTCAACAAACTGACTCCAACTGGACTCAAACTCAAGCACAAGTAATATATACTCATATGTTCAAACAAGTAGGCACATACTCTACGATCATCCAGTCATGCATTTCAATCATAACTAACATATAAACACATTAGAGATAATATTAAGACTCTAATAATCAAGTGTCCTCCATACACTTCTAAAATTCTCGGAGGCTTAACCTCCATCAAATCTACCCCTAATTCCGTAGGATTTAAGCATATAGTTCCTTAACGTCATACTAACCCAAATGTTGACTCCATTGAGTCATTTCTATACTTTAAAAAATTACGGCATAGAATCCATTGGCTGCAATACCCTCCTATGTTCACAACTAACATCAATGTCAATGTTCACAAGGTCATTAAGTCAACAAAACCCCAACAAAACCCCCCAATTAGGAATTATAATACAAAAGTCACATTTCAAACATATACACATTTTTTAAAATCTTATCAACATGCTTCCAATACTTGAACATGTAACACAAGATAGATTAACATACTTCTCTACACATGAATAATATCCTAATCATGGTCTCTAGCAAGTTCATCCAACAAAAATCTACATTTAGGCATATAGAAATCATGGAATGTCTAAAAAGCCCTAATTGCACTCATTCACCTCAAATAGTACAAAGATTGTTTTCCCTAGGGTCAATGTGGCAAAAAATCAAATAGAAAGAGATGTAGTAACTTACTTGCATGAACCACTACAAGCAAGGGAATTGCAGAATTCGGGGCTGAGCGCTCGCTCAACCCCTCCCCCCCCTTTGGGCGATCGCTTAGTGGTCTTTCCAGCAAAGTGTGTTACTGCATTTTGTGCGCTCGCTCAACCCAAAAGCCAGAGCGACCGCTCAGTCCTCAAGTCCAAAATGTCTCAAAATTCAACCCAAAGGAGTCCTAACCCAAACCCAAGCATCAAGGGTCGATTCCACACTCAAAATGAGTCTGAAACTCACCCGAATAACTCCCGGAAAGTCACAAAATGAAGCACGAAACATGCAATAACAAAGTAGGAATTGAATCAATGATCAACCAAGTAAACACGCGCGATTATGAACATGTTAAACATATTATGAATGGTTTACAATGCATGTACATGTTAAATTACAACCAAAACAAAATCAAAACATCAAGTGAGGAAACATAGCCAAAGTATGAATTCATGCAACGAAATAACAATGAATGGTCTAATAATGCTCTCAAACATAAACATAAACCAAGTAAACATATTTATGACGATTATGAATATATGTAGACAAGCACAAGTCAAGCATGCAATAATCTAGGGTATTACATTGCTACTCCTCTTACCTCCTATTGAGCTACAGATCGGGGTTATGTATATTGACCCACAAGGGTGGGAGGGCAAGAGCATTCAGGCAAAAACGTTGATATCCTTGGTTTCAATCCTGATACCAATACAGAGTCACACTTACCTATAAAAAAATGCAATTATTTAGAACAAAGAGCAAAAAGATGCTTCCTCGCCATTTTCAACCAAATTAGTTATTTTGAGTTTTAACACACACTTGCATGACAAGGGTGAAGTCATTTATAGATAGATTATTAAGGGTGACAAAATTCCTCACCTTGGTTTTTGGGCTTTTTAATTATATTGTTACCCTCAAAAATTGAGTTTTGTTTATTTATTAATGTCCTACGCACGAATTACAATTAGTGATGGTAACTAAAAAGGGTACTTTCTTGATAACCAAAATAGATACAAAAAAAAAAAAAAAAAACTCCCTTCGTTCCTAAATTATCGTCCTCCTTTCTTTTTTCGTCCGTCCCAAAATAATTGTCCACTTTACCCTTACTTTTTTACCTTACTTTAATTATGAGCCATACACACATGGGCTTTAAAGGAAACTACACATTAAATAAATATATATAACCAAGTCAATTATTTTTTCTTAATCTGTGCGCCGGATCAACTAGGATAATAATTTAGGGACGGAGGGAGTAACTTTGAAATTATTTTCTAAGTCTCCTTCACGTAATCAAATCCACCATGGATTTCCCAAGGACTACTTAAACACATACTCCCTTCGTTTTCAAAATATGGTCTTCTTTGACCTAGTACATCGTTTAAAAAATAATAATAGACTGTATTATAAATATTGATTAAATATGTGGTGTCCTTTAATATCCTTAAATATGTGGTTATAATTAAAATAGGTAAAAAGAATAATGATAAAGTGGTAAAAATGTTTTCCTGAAAAGAAAAGCTTTGAAAAAGAACAATTATTTAAGAAAGGACGAAAAGAGAAAGGAAGACGATAATTTGAAAATGGAGGGTGTATAAGTTTTTAGTCATTGGAGCCTTTTGGAACAAAAAACGAGAATCACAATTAGAATCCTATTTTTGAACTCCAACGCTCTACTGGATAGTTTGTAAAGCCCATCAGACTATTCCTTTAAAAAAAATAGGTGAATTATCCAAATTGTCCATGTACTTTACATATTTTTCCAAATTCGTCTCAAAATCCTAAAAATTATCCATTTACTAAAGTTTGTGACGCAATTAGTCCTTCCGTCCAATTTCGGTACTTTTTTCCCGTTAGGTCAACACATGTATTGTAAGACCTTGAACCTTCAAGTGTTTGATTTACTTGCTTTGCGGACCGAATGACCGTTGCACCTCGTGTCTGACTTGATATGAGAACCTTGAGACGTGTAGGTAGACCATTTAGAGGCATATAATTTAGTTCTTTATGACCCTCAAGACTTTAACTTGTTTAAGTTACAAGTCGTAACTCGGCGATAGTCGGAATCCGACTCGATTGAGTATACTTGTATGGTTCTTTCTTGTGACCTCGGTTATATCCTAGGTCATCACTTGAGAGTATCTTGAGTAGATTTTGATTGTTAAACTTCCTAGGGAATAGATTTCCTAAGTCTAATCTTGCTTTGATGTTTAACGCATCGCATTCGTCTCTATCGCGTTGCATGAAACCGAACCTTGTGTATGTCGCGTCGTTTGGAGTTTCTTTACTCGTGTATTATTGTTGGACCTTATAAGAGTACTCTAGTCCTTACCTTATCCCTTCTAGTATGTTTTATAACTTCGATCTTGACCATAGTATGCTTGGTTAAGAGTTTGGAAGCATCGTTGCTTCGTTTGAGCATTTGGATCTTAGGGTTGCTCAGTTTACCTTCCTTGGTTGTATTGCATGTCTATTTGACTTGTGATAGGTTTTTTTGAGTTCTATGCCTAGTATTCTAGTCCTTAATATGTTTAGGGAAGTTTAACTAAGCTTGCTTAGTTTTGGAGTGATTGATGTTATCATCGTTTGATTCTTCGTTGTGTGTTTTGACCTTCATTTCTTCATGTTTCAAGGGTTGTTTGGGAGTGTTTTGGTTGAGTTTTGAGTAGGGTTTTTCGGGGTCATAGAAGCAGCCCCCAAAAATAAAACCGAAGACCAAAGAGGCAGCGAGAAAACGACAACAACTAAAGGGGGGAACGGGTAGGTTTGGGATTCACAAGTGGGCTGCCCAAACAGGCCCAACCACACTTACAATCACTTTATCATGCTATTGTTGTAACTACGGTAACATTGAGACTTTTAATCATGTCTTACTTCACAGTCCATCAGATGTGCATCTTTGGTATGCCCTTAGCACTGAGTCCCAAACTAATAGTGTTCAAAAGGATATGGCCTTTCAAGTTTTCCACTGTTTCTGGCTGGCTAATAGTGTTGCTGATCTCATTGAAAAACTTGGGATGTGATTCTTTGACCTTGGTTCAATTTGATGATGTTCGTGATCTCTCCCCCATCTCCCCAATCCGTAGCACCTTTATTTTGGATACATTTGGCACTCCTTATATAAGGCGTACGACTTAGTTTTATTTATTTGTTTCTTCTTCGTTTTGTTCGATTTTATTGGGAAGTTCCTATTGCTTCGTAATTTTTTTTTCGAGGTGAGAGTCCTTCGTCCTTTCAATTATAAGGGCAATGCTAATTCTTCCCCTCAAGTTTGTACTTCATTTTTCTATTTATAAAATCCAACAAGGTGCCGTCATATTTCAAAAAAAAAATCAGTGAGAGATCTAGAGAGAAATCATCACGCTACGCTACGTGCGAGTTCAAGGCTTGTCCATTACAAAGACATTACATATAACTTACCAAGTTCTCTTTCTTTCAAAACTAGAATACACAACCACCATTTAGAAATAATTTTTTTTAATTAAAATACTCCTTTTAAATCCAACATTTCATGCTTCATTACGGGTAGACTTCAATAAGGGATCTCAAACCCAAATTGGGATTTATGATCTTGTAGTCACTGAAGCCAGCATCAAAGAAGAGTTTCGCCCACTCTTTCTCGTTTCGCTCTTTTCCCGACACCAGTACCATCATCAGCATATCTTCGAAAAGTTGTGTTTCAGTCGATTTATGGTCTCCACTCGTGATCCCCACAATCATGTCGATGATTATCATCTTACCTCCCCTTTCTCTGCTTGGAATCGCTTCCTTACATCGTTTCAAGATCTTTACACAATCAATGTCACTCCAATCATGCAGAATCCACTGCGCGACAATTCCATAAATATTATTATTTGTGAAGTGTTCTTTCTATTTTATTTTCCCATGCCAGTAAAGTTATGAATCATACAGAACCAAGAAAATGGAAGTGTGAATTGCAAACTGAAACTTATACGTCCGTACCTTGAGCAAAACAGCATCAGCAGGAGGAACTGCCACAAACATGTCACCCTCAACATGGGTCAAATTCTTGCTCCCTTCCAAACCAGCAATAACTTGAGGGAGATCAAAGTTGATGCAATTCATGACTGGAAAAGCATCCGCAATCGCCATAGCCATGGTCCCAGTCCCACCTCCAACATCTACAAGCGAATTCAACCCCTTGAATGCTCCCGGACACTCTTTTATAACCACTTTCGTGAGAAGTTGCGTCTCACTTGCCATGGCATCATTAAAGAGATTGTTGTGCTTAGGCTCATGCTTCATGAAATCCCAAAATGTCCTCCCGTGAACCGTTTCAAAAGGCGTAGTATCATCAGTGCTAAACCACTCGCTTATATGATGCCATGGGGTAACCATGACCGGATCGAGCATGGCTTGTATCACTGATCTCATGCTAAACAGACCATCCTTCAGGAGGAGTCGAGAAGTAGGAGTGAGTGAATAACCATCTTCTTGAGCTTTGGGGTCGTTTAGCTTAACAAAGAAGCCGGAGTGAACGAGGATACGCATAAGGCGGGAGATGCAATGGGATTTTTCTTTCTTTATCGATAGAGCCTCGGTTAGCTCAGAGAGTGTCATCGGTCCACCATGGTTGTGGATGATGTCTGGTATTTCTAGTTGAAGTGCAGATTTGAGTGACATAGAGTTTATGAAACTGCAAATGTGATTGCATATATGAGCTTGAGATTGAAGTAACTCAGTATTGGATTGTTCACCGAAGCTTAATCCCATCATTATAAGTAAGTGAGTAATCGCTTGTACTGATGATTCATATATATAGAAAGAAATTGCTAGCAGCATTTCAAAATTATGGTCAAAACAGTCTCTTTCATATCAATTTGATATGAATAATTGGTTTGATGATGTTAAAGTCTTTGGATCCATTTCAAAATCAATTGATTACGACAGGTGTGGCCCCAGGATCTTTATTACGAGATTGCTAGGCTTGATTGTTCCTGATATTGGTTTAGTATCTTAACACAAACCTTCACATGTAGTCAAAATTGAGTCTTAAAACGTAGACTCATTGGTTTTGGAAGCAAGGAACAAAAACGTGGTTCGTTGGGTGATCTATATCATGTTAAAATCTGAGTATCCGTCTTAAAACCAATTGGTTATAAGAAGTGTGGTTTCAAGATCTTTATCAAGTATGATTGCTAAACTTGATTGCTATGATTGCTAAACTTGATTACTTTCGATATGAATTTAGTGTCATGGGACGGGACAATAAATTAAACTTAATTTTCGAATAGAGTAAGATTACAAGGACAATTCCAGTCCCCCATTGATGAATCGTACAACAAATATTTGTGCATCGTGCTGCAAATCATAATGAAATCAGATAATCATGTACCTTTTTCCAGTACACAATCAATGATTGATTTCAAATGAATGCATCTTTCTTTTATCTCAAATCCAAATTGATACATCACGGTTCACAAATGTTGCATTTTGTTCAAAATTTATGCATCCAAATTCAAAATTGGTGTCCAATACGAACAAAATTATATTCAAGCATTTCATCAACCAGTTTGAATGCATGGAAACACGAAAGACACAAGTGAATATATTTTGAATCACACAAACAAAATAAAGAAGAAGAATAACAACAACAACAAGAGATGAATACGTAAAAAGAGTGAGAAATTAGGGTGATGAAGACACAGTTATATGAATAATATTTTAAAAATAGATTTTAGCAGTTGAAAAAAAAACTAGAGAGTGATACCAAAGTGTTGGGGGGGGGGTTAAGGCAGATCTATACGAGATCTGTAAGAACGATAAAAATAAGATGGTTGAAGATAAAAATAAAATAGTAACTTAGAAATTATATTTCTTTAGTTTATTCTTTCTTTAGTTTATTCTTCCGCTTACAAATGAAGTTTGAAGACCCTTTATAGATAAAGTAATTGTAAAACTCTGATATCTTTCTACTTTGTTTTTAATAAATAATGTTGATAATATTTTTTAAATATTTGACTCGTTAATATTTTGTTGACTTACTTTTAATTATAAATGTACATATATATTCTTTATATCATACTATACAATATAAGTACTTGTACATGATTTATATTATTTTATTAAAGATAAATTGATGTTTTCGGTGAGAATTGGAAGTACACAATTTATATTATTTAATTAGTTACTAAGACATGTTGTGGGATCGGGTAAGATATTTGGTCAATTTTGTCATGGTTGACTTTGTTTTTAAAATAAATATTATTTCATCCGTCCCTAAATTATCGTTCTTCATTCTTTTTTCGTTTGTCCCAAAATAATTATTCAGTTTGAAATTTATCTTTTTATAACATCACTTTTATCACTTTATCATTACTATTTCACCATAATTTAATTATGGGCCACATACACATATGTTTTTAAAGAAACTACACATTAAATCTATATAAATAATCAAATCAATTGTTTTTTCTTAATCCGTACGCCAAGTAAACTAATACAATAATTTAGGAACCAATGAAGTACTAACAAGATGTATTTAATATTATTTATATGTATGTTTGGGTTGCATGAATTAATTAATATAATATAAATGTTTAAGTTCAAGATTTTATATTAAAATAATAGCTCTTGTTTAAATTGTGTTTCTTCCTTGAGCATGCACAATGGTTTTGCAAAATTAACTCAAAAATCAAAATTAATCCATTAAAAATCAATAAAATAATCTATTCGATATTTATTTTATTCAAAACCAAAAACCTTTTCATTAGTGGCACAAAATCCAACACATTTACATACCACACAATTTTTATCTCTATTAATAATAGCTTGAAACTTAAAAAAATCATTAAAAAAATTATGATATCCAAATGAAACCAACAAAGTCTTTATTTATAGGTAAAAATGTGTACTTTAATTCAGAAAAAAAAATTAAAAAAATAAATTTTTTAGCTCAAAATTGGTCAAGAAAGATAATGAAAGTGTTATGGAGAAAAACTGGTCAAGAGGTGATTTTTTTTTTTCCAAAATCACTTATTGATTTGGGTTAGATTTTTTAAACATTTATCATTAAAAAAAGATGATTTGAATTAGATTTGGAGAAAAACTTCCGTTGGACTTAGGGGTAGCAAAATAAGTGTTATAGATAATTATGAGTTAGTTCTTCATAATTATCCATAACATTATTTTATCACTCCTAATCGGCTTACAAAGTGTATCGGTTTGGCCGTATAAAACAAAGATCGATCACCTCTTCTTCGGGGCGGGCTACGTGTAAGATTTACGGATATGCCACCTACTGCTTTTTGGCGACTCGTGTAAGATTTACGGTATGCCACCTACTGCTTTTTGGTTACTCGTCCACTTTTATGATACGTATTAATTAAACAACACCTTCAATTCCTATTTCTTGACTCCTCCTTGGCCGCTTTGTATCGTTGCGCCACGTGTTATCACTTAAATTATTCACGCTTGATTCACCTCTTTTGCTGAGAGTATCTCCAATGATACTATTTTATATCACCCTTTAGTTATCTCGTTTTTTATTTTCTTTTAAATTTTTCAACATTTTAAAAAAAATTTCACTCCAATAATCACCCTCTATACAATCCTTTAAAAACCTCAAATTTCTTGCATCACAACTAACAAATCTAACTACCATCATATTTCTCATATTTTTTATTTCTATTTTTCCAACACAATTGAATTAAAATATTTATATGTTATATTATATATTCTATGGGAAAAATATTTATTTTTTTAATTATTTCGATTACTTTAATATAAAAATATATGTCATTTTAATGGTCAATTTATGTTGTTAATAATAATAATTATTATTATTTTATCCTCTCATAGATTACGAACACGAGACAAATGATTTCCTTTAGTTGAAAAGAATTCGCAATTAATACACACACTTCACATAAAAAAAATAAGCATCTTTCAATTTGATCAATCGATTAAGTTTACGATAATAATGTAATACGATAATAATGCAAAAAAAAAAAGAATATAGGTATAATAGTAGCTTGCAACGGTAGGAAAAGTTAAGAACACAAAGGTAGTATAATTAAAAGAAATCACACATTGCACCAATATTTGTAATACAGTCAATTATTTTTCTTAAACGGTATGTCGGGTCAAAGAGGAGAATTACTTAAAAACTGAAGGAATATATGTTTTAATAATTTTTAAAATTGCTTTTATCTCAAAATAAATGTCAATTTAAAAGAAAATTTATGTTTATTTTTCTAAACTTAAACGAAGATGTGACGATCCAATTTAAAAGAAAATTTATGATCGCAAGACGAGATCCCAAGATCGTGCCGTCGGGAAACAAGTAACAACAAGTAAATAACAAATAATGGGTAAGGCCATAACGGCAATACGCCAACAACTTAAAACACATGCGGAAGCGAAACATAATAACATAGTGGCGCCTGAGCTAACAAGCTCAAACTAATTACAACCAAAGAGATAATTATTCTCTTGGTCCAAAAATTCGAAGCACGTGCCGCAACATTGGGCACATAGAGCAAAACTCCCTGTCATGCAATATAAATATATATATCAACAAATAAACCAAGTCATCGGCGACGTTATAGTAGGAACCCAACATTACACTAAGTCTAAGACTCTAGTCTTACATACTCAACGGCTAAAAACATGCCGGAGAACAAACATGATATATTAACTATCAATACAACATAACTAGAATATAATCATCACATCCACCAAGCACGACTAACACAAGTCAGCTACCAAAAGAACAAGTATTAACCAACATAAGTATAAATATTACAACCACAAATAAACTTGCTACCCAATATGAAGTTTACATAACTTCACTTTTCTCATCGTCCTTACTAAAAGAAAATGAACTAAACTAAGAGCCTCCACAGTGGAGACTTTTATCCAAACTCTATATCTACTTTTTGAGTTTTGTTGAGGAACTCCATCCCACAATAGACCCCCAATTTAAGGCTCCATCCCAATCGGTCACTAAATGAATCGCAAGCTTTTGCGATTCATTTACCGTGAATAGTAACTAAAATATGTATTTTTTATTTCAATTGTGTTGAAAAGTGGGGATAAAAAAATTAAAAAAATATGGTGGTAGTTAGGTTTGTTAGTTGAGATGAGAGAGGTTTGAAGTTTTTAGAGGATTGTATAAAGGGTGATTATTGGAGTGAATTATTTTTTAGAGTGTTGAAAAAGTGTAAAAGGAACAGAAAACGAGATGGGTACAGTGTGATATTGGGTGTTATTGTTGTGGTTGCTCTAAGGTAGCAACCTTGCCAAAAGAACACTTCACCAACGAACTCGGCAATCACTTCGACCCGCTAGCACGGCTCAGATCTAGGGAAAACAATCAAGAAATAGGAGTAAGTCATAATGACTTAGTAAGTTACTAAACATAACTTCCTATCATGGAATCATGCTCAATAATAATATATCATGCTATCATCATAGAATAACTTTATATTAAAATTCATGTCATTGTATTCATGCTCAACAATAATAAATCATACTACCATTATAGTATAACGTTTCATTAAAATCCATGTCAAGACATTTTATGCTTAACAATAATAATTTATGTTATTGGCATAATATAACATCCCAATAATATTCATATAAAGCCATTTATGCTTAACAACCTTAAAAGTTATGCTATCCATAAAGTATAACAATTATTAAACCATCTCAACCATCATATCATATCAAATTCACCAAGCACATTATTCACACATAAGTACTTGTGAGTCAATTCATATAAAAGGGATATGATACCATTACCATTTCCTTCCGCCGTGTCGCTCCTGCAAAAACACATGCAAACCCTTTATGTGTCCTCGATATCCCTTTCGTGGATATCGACGTCCTCGAGACAATCCCCGCTCGAGTTCCATAGTTATCAAAGTCATGTGTATTACTACAAATCTATGGTGTATATTGTGAAATGGAGGCCCCTAGCCATGGATTCCAAGGGTGGGCTCTCAAGAACCCTAGAAAACTCTTCTCTTAGCCCCCAAGAAGGTCTCCCACGTTTTTTAGAAGTGATAGGCTGAATATGGGAGTTAAATGAAGTGTTAGGGCTTCAAATAGATTAGGAAGGTAAGTGGGTGATGTGTTTACTAATGGGGTTGTTTCCCTCTAATTAACCACATTAATCCACCTCTAAAACTCCATTAGATGGTTAGGATATAACCT
Source organism: Codonopsis lanceolata (assembly GCA_013146195.2). Classification (NCBI taxonomy): domain Eukaryota; kingdom Viridiplantae; phylum Streptophyta; class Magnoliopsida; order Asterales; family Campanulaceae; genus Codonopsis; species Codonopsis lanceolata. The sequence goes on along the minus strand of CM028384.1, from coordinate 57,354,823 downwards.
AAGGTAGTTAGGAGGGTTTAGGAGTGGGTTAGGTTGGGTTTGGGTAGGGTTAGGTTGGACAATTGTTGGAATTATGCAGAAACTCCCGTAACAGGGAATGGTAGACCATGCGCTCGCATGGTAGAGTAGGATGCGAGCGCATCCTCCAAAACTACATTTCTTCCATCTTGCTTGCTTCCTTGCTCGGCTTTGGACTCTCCTGCATGCATCCTCGAGTCCTCCAAAGCCAAAAAGGTCTATAATTCACCCTTAAAGGCCTCCAAGTCATAACCAAATCAATCAATGTTCAAATCTCACTCAAAGTTGGTTTAGAACTCAAACAGAACACTCCCGAACGACAACTGAAAAATGCCAAACGAAGAAGGTTAACGACTAGAAGCAAACTAGCAACCAAACCGACGATGCAACAAGCTTTCAATCAACATTTAAATCATGTTAATGATGTTATGAATGGTCTCTAACATTTATACATGTGCATCCAACATAAATCATTAATCAAAGTCTCAAAGCATCCCGTGTAAGAAAGATGCATATAAGCATATCAAACGACGTCAATGAACATGTTATTGACTTTAAACATATGTATGAGCTAAGTTAACAATACTAACCGGAACCCCATGCAATCGAACAATCTCCTACACATACAATGCTGCCAACTGACTCAAGGAATAAGTCATCACAATCGGAATAAAATGAGCTGATTTCGTTAGCCGATCAACAACAACCCAAAAGGCATCAAATCCTCTACGAGTACGTGGAAACCCCGAAACAAAATCCATCGTAACGTGCTCCTATTTCCATTCCGGAATATCCACGGTTGCAACAACCCCGCGGGTCTTTGGTGTTCTGCCTTCACCTGTTGACAAGTTAGACACCTTGACACATAATCCGCTCTTTGTCGCTTCATGCCATTCCACCAAAATTGCTTATTCAAATCTCTATACATCTTCGTACTCTCCGGATGGATAGTATACTTTGCCTTGTGAGCTTCATCCAACACAAGTCGCTTCACATCCTCAACTGAAGGAACACAAACTCTACCCTTGAAAGTCAAAATCTCATCTTGATTCATCGCGAACTCATGCTCCTTATCCTCACTCAAACCATCAATGATCTTCACTATCCCCGGATCCTCCCTTTGAGTCTCCTTAATCCTCTCCAATAAAATTGGAATAGCCCGCACACTAGCAAATAACACTCCATGATTCACCTCACTAGGATTCCAATCACGAACATCCTCCAACATTTTCCATTCTCACATCATCAAACATGACAATTGAACTTTTCTACTCAAAGCATCGGCAACCACGTTCGCCTTCCCCGGATGATAAAGTATGGTACAATCATGATCCTTCAACTTCTCCATCCATCTCCGCTGTTTCATGTTCAACTCCTTTTCCGAGAAGAGATATTTCAAGCTCTTGTGATCCATGAAAATCTCAAACTTCGACCCATACAAATAATGCTTCCACTTGTGCAAAGCAAATATGATCGCCACTAGCTCGAGATCATGTGTGGGATAATTCATCTTATACGGAGACAACTTCCTCGAAGCATAAGCAATCACCTTTCCATTCTGCATAAGGACACAACCCAATCCTTCTTTCGATGCATCACTATAAACCACAAAATTATCACCTCCGCTAGGCAATGCTAAAACCGGTGCCGTAGTCAACCTCTTCTTCAACTCTTGGAAACTTTCTTCACACTTATCACTCCAAACAAATGATGTCTTCTTTTGGGTCAAATTCGTCATTGGCGTTGCAATCTTTGAAAATCCCTCAATAAACCTCCGATAATAACCGGCTAGCCCCAAGAAACTCCTAACTTCCGTGACTGTGGTCGATCTCCTCCAATTCATCACCGCCTTAACCTTAGAAGGATTCACCGCTATCCCGGCACTAGACACAACGTGCCCCAAAAATGAGACCTCCTCTAGCCAAAAAGCACACTTACTAAACTTGGCGTAGAGTTGCCTCTCCCGAAGAATCGACAAGACCATCCTCAAATGTTGTACAAGCTCCTCCCGAGACTTAGAATACACAAGAATATCGTCTATGAAAACCACCACGAAGCAATCAAGAAAATTATGGAACACCCGGTTCATCAAATCCATAAATACCGCCGGCGTATTAGTCAACCCAAATGGCATCATCATAAACTCATAGTGCCCATACTTCGTGCGAAAAGCGGTTTTCGGAACATCTTCGGCTCTAACCTTCAATTGATGGTACCCAAATCTCAAATCAAGCTTGGAATAGACCACCGATCCTTGCAATTGATCAAACAAGTCATCTATATGCGGCAATGAATACTTGTTCTTGATCGTTGCTTTGTTCAACTCTCGGTAATCAATGCACAACCTAAGGCTCCCATCTTTCTTCCTCACAAACAATACCGGCGCACCCCAAGGCCATACACTTGGCTTGATAAAGTCAATGTCAAGGAGCTCTTGCAACTGAACCTTCAACTCCTTCAACTCCATAGGTGCCATCCTATACGACGCCTTCGATATCGGTGTAGTCCCTGGCAACAACTCGATGCAAAATTCAATCTCCCTATCCGGAGGCATTCCAAAATCCTTAAAGAAAACATCCGGAAACTCATACACAACTCGCACATCCTCAAGATTAGAAGTAGAAACCCGTTTATCCACTACACATGCAAGATACCGCGTGCAACCATGCGATAATAATTTCCTAGCCTTAAGAGCAGAAATGACGCGCAAACCACTAGATGCATTATCTCCCAAAAATACAAATTTAGGAACGCCAGGCAAAGCAAAAGTAACTCTCTTACTATGGAAATCCACCAATGCATGATATATACACAACCAATCCATGCGAAGTATCACATCGAAATCACGAAGTGGCAACACCACCAAATCCGCATGCAAAACATGTTCATCCACAAGTACATCACATGCTTTATAAATTTCCGAAGCCAACAAACATTCCCCAAGCGGGGTAGATACTTCAAGCACATAAGGCAAAGACTGAGGCATAACACACAGCTTGTCAACAAAATGCGATGTAACATACGAATGTGATGATCCTGGATCTATGAGTACACAAGCCTCACTACCGAAGATAGAAACGATACCTCCAATAACTGCCGTAGACTCAAGAACTCCTCTCTGATCTAGAGCAAACACACTGCCCTGCACCTTCGCTTTACCATCGCTATCTCTCTTCATCCCAACTGTAGGCTAACTCGAACCTCCCGACTGGTTGTTCTTCAATTTAGGACAATTCTTCTTCATGTGCCCCGAAGCTCCACAATAGTAGCACTCCATCGGTGCTCCAGTCTTGCTCCATCATCTATCCTCCGTGTGCCCTATCTTTGAACAATAAGAGCAAACCAATACCACACTACGATCTCCCTGAGTAGGTGTAGTACTAGCCCCTTTGCCACTCGACTGATTCTTCGCATGCCCTTCATAATTAGATTTGTCATTCCCCTTCTTACGATCATTGCTCCCACTTTAATTTCCTCGTTGACCCGATCCATTACCTCGCCCAGAAGACTGCTTAGGCTGCTGAGAAGAACCCGAAATATGCATAGCACGATGCTCCTCAATATCCCTCTCAATGATGTAGGCCCTATCAATTGCCTTCCTATACTCCACAAACTGATGAGATAGTAGCTGCTTCCTAAACTCAGTCCTCAAACCCTTCACAAATTTATGAGTCCTCCTAGCCTCATCTGGTATCAAGTGTGTGCAATAGCGAGCCAACTCCGTAAATCTTGCTGAATACTGTGAGATAGTCATACTTCCCTGCACCAAATCAAGAAATCCATTCTCTCTTTTCTCTCGAACAACTTCAAGTACATAAGAAGCTCTAAACTCCCGAACAAAGTTAGGCCATATGTGTGGAACTCTAAGCATGTCCCGACTATCCCTAAGAACTTGCCACCAATGCTCCGCTACACCCTCTATCTTGAACACTGCCAAAACAACCTTCTACTCATCATCACAACCCAAAGGAGCAAATATCTTCTACAAGTGCTCAATCCATAATTCATCTTTCGTAGCATCCGGCTCCCCATCAAACTGTCTCGGCTTCAGCTTCACAAACTTCTCAAGCAGAGAATTTCCATGATGTCTAGCATCCTGCCTCTGCCTCTCAACTTGCGGTTCTGGTTGTGGCTCTGGCTGCGGTTCTTGTTGTGGTTCAACTCTACCAAATCCCATTTGATTCATTTCATTCGTCATAGCGAGCATACCCTGATACATCCTAGACATAGCTTCAAATTGCTCTTCCGGTGTTCGAAGTGGAGGAATATTCTGCTGACGGTTCTCATTAGCATTTCTGCCACCGCCTGCACCTCTACGGGCACCTCTACCGGTACCACCTCCAGTACTAGCGCCAGCTCTAGTATCCACCATCTTAACCTACAATAACACTCGACGTTAAAATAAATCTATCACACAAAACCAACCCCCCTAAGCCAAGGAACCTATCCCGGCTGAAAGCTAAATTTATAATCATAGCTCTGGTACCAACTGTGACGACCCGACTCGGATCCCAAGACGAGATCCCAAAGTCGTGCCGTTGGGAAACAAGTAACAACAAGAAAATAACAAATAATGGGTAAGGCCATAACGGCAATACGCCAACAACTTAAAACACATGCGGAAGTGAAACATAATAACACAATGGTTCCCGAGCTAACAAGCTCAAACTAATTACAACCAAATAGATAATTAATCTCTCGGTCTGAAAATTCGACGCACATGCCGCAACATTGGGCACGTAGAGAAAAACTCCCTGTCATGCAATATAAGAAAATGAACTTGCTACCCAATATGAAGTTTACATAACTTCACTTTTCCCATCGTCCTTACCAAAAGAAAATGAACTAAACTAAGGTAGGAACCTTGCCAAAAGAAAACTTCATCAACGAACTCGGTAATCACTTCAACCCGCTAGCACGACTCAGATCTAGGGAAAACAATAAACAAATAGGAGTAAGTCATAATGACTTAGTAAGTTACTAAACATAACTTCCTATCATGGCATCATGCTCAATAATAATATATCATGCTATCATCATAGAATAACTTTATATTAAAATTCATGTCATGGCATTCATGCTCAACAATAATAAATCATGCTACCATTATAGTATAACATTTCATTAAAATCCATGTCAAGACATTTTATGCTTAACAATTATGTTATTGGCATAATATAACATCCCAATAATATTCATGTCAAGGCATTTATGCTTAACAACCTTAAAAGTCATGTTATCCATAAAGTATAACAATTATTAAACCATCTCAACCATCATATCATATCAAATTCACCAAGAACATTATTCACACATAAGTACTTGTGAGTCAATTCATATAAAAGGGATATGATACCATTACCATTTCCTTCCGCCGTGTCGCTCCTGCAAAAACACGTGCAAACCCTTTATGTGTCCTCGATATCCCTTTCGTGGATATCGACGTCCCCGAGACAATCCCCGCTCGAGTTCCATAGTTATCAAAGTCATGTGTATTACTACAACTAAGATGAACTACTTCCCCACCGTGGCCATCGATGGAGGGGTGTGTGCAACCCGGCACGGCGATCCATCGCGCGATCACGAATCCCACAATTCGTGAAGACGATGCATCGTCCCGCCAAAGACTCAACAAACCGACTCCAGCTGGACTCAAAACCCAAGCACAAGTAGTATATACTCATATGCTCAAAAACAAGTAGGCACATACTCTACCATCAAACTAGTCATGCATTTCATTCACAACTAGCATAAATTCACATTAGAGAATGATATTAGCTGTCATAAACAAGTGTCCTTCATACACTTCAAAAATTCTTGGAGGCTTGACCTCCATCATTTCTACCCCAAATTCCGTAGTACTTAAGATTATAGTTCTTAAAATTCATACTAACCCAAAGGTTGACTCCGTTGAGTCCAATCAACACTTTTCAAAAATTAGGGCATAGAAGCATGGGCTACAATACCATCCTATGTTCATAACTATCATCAATAACCATATTCCCAAGTTCATTAAACCCACATAATCCCAACAAATCACTTAACAAGGCAACATAGAGCAAATTCCTATTTTTGTGCATAAACTCATTTAGGTCACTTCACCAATCATGCCCACAAAACATGAATGAATCACATAAAATGGATTAATATATTATACTACACATGTATATTATACTAATCAAGGTTTTAAGCAAGTCTAACCTACCAAAATCAACATTTGGGCATATACCCATTCAAGTCACCTCACCAATCATGCTCACAATACATGAATAATTCACATAGCATGGATTAATATGCTATACTAGACTTGAATAACATGCTAATCAAGGTCTCAAGTAGGTTCATCCAAGCAAAATCTCCATTTAGACATCTAGGGTCCATGGCATCTCTAAAAAGCCCTAGAATGCACCCATTGACCTCACATAGCACAATGATTGTTTTCCCTAGGGTCAATGGGGCAAAAAGAAAGAGGAAGAGATGTAGCAACTTACCTTGATTCAGCCCCTACAAGTTACAATTTCCAAATTCCAATTGGTGGGGTTTGTTCTCTTCAAATCTATGGTGTGGATTGTGAAATGGAGGCCCGTAGCTATGGATTCCAAGGGTGGGCTCTCAAGAACCCTAGAAAACTCTTCTCTTAGCCCCCAAGAAGGTCTCCCACGTTTTTTAGAAGTGATAGGCTGAATATGGGAGTTAAATGAAGTGTTAGGGCTTCAAATAGATTAGGAAGGTAAGTGGGTGATGTGTTTACTTATGGGGTTGTTTCCCTCTAATTAACCACATTAATCCACCTCTAAAACTCCATTAGATGGTTAGGATATAACCTAAGGTAGTTAGGTGGTTTTAGGAGTGGGTTAGGTTGGGTTTGGGTAGGGTTAGGTTGGACAATTGTTGGAATTATGCAGAAAATCCCATAACAGGGAATGGCAGACCATGCGCTCGCATGGTGGAGTAGGATGCGCCTCCAGAACTACACTTCTTCCATCTTGCTTGCTTCCTTGCTCGGCTTCAGACTCTCCCGCATGCATCCTCGAGTCCTCCAAAGCCAAAAAGGTCTATAATTCACCCTTAAAGGCCTCCAAGTCATAACCAAATCAATCAATGTTCAAACCTCACTCAAAGTTGGTTTAGAACTCAAACAGAACACTCCCGAACGACAACCGAAAAGGCCAAACCAAGAAGGTTAACGACTAGAAGCAAACTAGCAACCAAACCGACGATGCAACAAGCTTTCAATCAACATTTAAATCATGTTAATGATGTTATGAATGGTCTCTAACATTTATACATGTGCATCCAACATAAATCATTAATCAAAGTCTCAAAGCATCCCGTGTAGGAAAGATGCATACAAGCATATCAAACGACGTCAATGAACATGCTATTGACTTTAAACATGTGTATGAGCTAAGTTAACATACTAATGATGAATATGAATGTATGAAATCATGCATAACACAAGCAAGCAATGTTCTAGGGTTTTACAGAAGAAATTATTATTTTTTATTTTAGCACCAAATAAAACTTATTAAATTAATAATAACTACACAAATAGTGGAGAAGAAAAAAGAAAATGGAGAAGAAAAAAGAAAATTGAAGAGAGAAAGTGGATCACTATTCCACTAAAGGTCCCTCCAAACTTAGAGGGAGGCTTAACTTGTTTTAGGGATAGAGGGCGGAAAAAAATAACCGTTGTGAACTTACATGTGGAAAAAAAACTCTAAAATGACTTTTAGAGGTTTGAAAAAAACGGCTATTGTGGACGCCCTAAGACTATATATTAGAAGTACAGGTTAGACCGTCCTTAACATTTTCAAAATACTCTACCGTTCTCTTCCTCTTTATATATTGAGCTCGGATAAATTATTTTGGAACCGTTGGGTTGCGAGTTTGACTCGAGGTTACTATTGAAGGTTTCTATATATTTTTATTGGTGATTTTTTTTTACGGTAAAAGAAATACTTCTTGTATATATTTAATTGTTTATTATTATTATTAACATATGCATGCTCGTGAACGTGACTAATTACTTGATCTTTATAGTTGAAAGTAATGTTATGGACGTCGTTAACATGCTGAAGTTGTACTTTGAAAACTACGAGTATGAGAACAATATGTACTAGTTGGAACTTACTGCCTTGAGAATACGATGACTTTATTTTATAACTCATTGGATTTATATTTGTGTTAGTTCCTTGTTGAGCACTAGTTTCGAAAATGAAGTGCTCATGTGAACGGTCTTCAATTGTGCAATTGAACATTTTATTATGGGGAGACTAGGGAAACCTCTGACTAGGTCACAGGGCAAAGAGCAATGCTAGTTAGCAGCGGCACCCTACTCGGATCCGGAACCGAATTCTCCACGTTGGCCAAGTGGGGAAAAATATCATTAAATAATATGTTGAGTATCACGACGTATCCGAGGTTGTAGGGACCTAGTCTCGTGATGACTTGTACCCGGGTTATGAATAATTGGTTGGTTTGATAAATTGAACAAGAGATTAATCAAGATATACCGGCTTCAACAACAATAGTGTGGATGACAAGGTCGGAAGTGATTGGTCGGAGATGTATCTTGACCCCGTGAACAATTGGTAAACTCTATGTGTTTCTAGTAAAAATGCCAAATCCGCCAGAAGCAAGCAGTTGCTCTACCCGATTTCCGCCTCCCTCAATCAAATCAATCAATCAATCAATCTCAAGCAGTTGCTCCGCCCGGATCTTGAGGCCAAAAGCATCTTTTGGAAGCAGTCATTCCAATTCTGCCCCGAATCCCCGAACCACTTCATCAAAAAAGACTCCCTCTCCCTGAAGGACATATCGAGCACACCCTAACCCGCTAGAAGGTAAGCATTAAGTTTTTATTTTTTAAAAAGTGCTACTTTTCATCCGGCCCAATGTAAAAATATAAGCAGTTGTGCTACCCGAATTTATTTAGAAAATAGCACTAAAAAGAGTCATTATTATGGCCAAATATTTTTAAGTATATTTGTAATTATTGAAAAGAGACGGCTGAAAGTCCGTAAATAATGTAAACATGGATGTATTTGTTTTTATTTCCTGTCTTTTAATGCTTTATTTATTTGTTAGATAAATATAACAAAAATCATACTTTAGCCAAAAACTGCTTTTGAGACCGAAAGGACGAGTTGGGTGCCTAGCACCTTCCCAACTCGTAACTTAGCCTCCGAACCCGCTTTTGCAATCTCTGGTTTTCTTTTTTGGTTTTTCTTTATTTCTTCCTCAAAATAAAGATGACGACTCTATTAAAACGTTTTGGATCGCAGTGGGGCATCGCAAAATTCATTTCTTGTACTTTTCTGTTTTCCCCTAAAAAATGGAGAATGAGAATGAAAGAGTGATGTATTCCTATATCATGGTATCCCTTAAAAAAGGGATAACTTGATACAGAAAACCCAAAGCACTCATCGTGATCAGAAATAGACCATAAGACAATTTTCATAAAGTCTGTAGTGGGGCCCGCAACATCCTTTCTTGCACTTTCTATTTTCCCCTACACAAGGGACGATGTGAATGAAAAGGTGATGTATTCATATATCCTGGTATTCCCTAAAAAAGGGATAACTTGATATAGAAAACCCATAGCTCCCATAACGGACCAAAAATTCACTGAAGTTACTGAGGCGTATTCAACGCGCTATTTTTAGACAACACCCTTTCCGCATTTTTAATTTCACCCTCCCTTACACAAGGGAGGGTGGAATGGAAAGCATGGTGTCCCGTTTCCGCACATAGGCGCACCCCTATCCAAGAGCGCGCGGGGCGCGGGTGCACTCCAGGGAACCCACAACTACGTGCTGAGAGAATTGCACCAAAAGACAAAAGCTACAGTGCAGGGGGTAAAGTGGGCACGGCCCATAGCAGGAGAGGGCGCAACGCCGAGAATGGGTTGGGGTAGCGCCCACAACCATTTTCCTTTCCAATTTCAACACTTTAGCCCCCTGTAATTCACTGTTTATGCATTCTTCTTTTCTTTTGCATCTTTTGCATTTTAAACCCAGTAACTTGACATCCGTTAGTCCTTTTGACAGGTCTTGATATTTTATGGCATGTCATACAATAGGGGTACGAAATTGAGGTGTCTACAGAGCCCCTCAACGATGGAGTTTACGGGTAAACTGAAACTTACCAAGTAAACGAACATCGTTGACTAGAAACAGACTCCCAAATTTCTTGGAAATTATAATGGAGAGGAATGCAATATGCAGCAGCTTATGATGCAATAGTTTAGGATGAAACAGTTCAAATCTCACATACCCTAAACAATTTTAGTTGGTTCTAGTTGGTCATCGTTGGTTTTTAGAGCAGATATGTAAATGAAGTGCTCTAATGGTCGTGCCTACTGAGTAGGCTGCCTACGTATCCCTCTCTCAGGAATTAGACCAAACCTAGTTCGGCCTCAAACCAATAAGCAAGCTGCGATACAGAATGATAGTTGCAATATTCATTACAACCTAGTGAAAATAATGCACAACAAGATACAATATTCATTGCATCCCCAAATAAACCCCGATGCAATATTTATTGCATCGCAAAGACTGGACGCAATATCCATTGCATCACCACAACCCAGATGCAATATTTATTACATCACAAACACTTGATGCAATATTCATTGTATCACCACACACAAATGCAATATTCATTGCATCGCAAAGACCGGATGCAATATTCATTGCATCACCACACGCAGATGTAATATTCATTGCATCGCAAAGACTGGATGCAATATTCATTGCATTACCACAAATCCATATGCAATATTCATTACATTATCGAGCGAGACTAATGCCAATCTAGATGCAATATCCATTGCATCGCAAATACCAAATGCAATATTCATTGCATTACCACAAACCCAGATGCAATATTCATTGCATTATCGAGCGAGACCAAAGCAAATTCAGATGTAATATTCATTACATCAACAACAACGAGACCAAATGCAAAGCCAGATGTAATATGCATTACATCAACCACAGTAAAACCTGATGCAGAACTAGATGTAATATTCATTACATCCAATAGGAACCTAAGGCTGAATCTGATGCAATATTAATTGCATCACCACAATGCTAAAGATGCAATATTCATTACGTTACCTCAAAATCGTATGCAATATCCATTGCATTATCACAAAATCAGATGCAATATCCATTGCATTATCAAATGCAATATCCATTGCTTCACAACAAGACCAGATGCAATATTCATTGCATTATCACAAAATCAGATGCAATATCAATTGCTTTACAGATGCAATATACATTGCATCACAACAAGACTGGCTGTAATATTCATTGCACTAACATAAAATTATTACCAAATCTGATAGGATATCCATCACATCTCCACTACACTTAATGCAAAATCGGATGCAATATCCATTGCATCACAACAAGACTGGCTGCAATATTCATTGCATTGCCACAAGACTATCACCAAAGCTGATGCAGTATCCATTGTATTATCACAACTAGGTGCAATATCCATTGCACTACCATAAAACTATTACCAAATCCGATGCGATATCCATCGCATCTCCACAACACTTAATGCAACAACAAATGCAATATTCATTGCATTGCAACAAGACCAACTACAATATTCATTGTATCGCCACGAGACTATCACCAAATCCGATGCAATATCCATTGTATTACAAAGACCAAATGCAATATTCATTGCATTATCGATCAAGACCAAAGAAAATTCAGATGTAATATTCATTACATCAACCAAAGTGAGACCAGACGGAGCCCCGGATGTAATATTCATTACATCACCACGATACTGACGCAACACTCATATGCAATATTCATTGCATAATCACGGAACTAACACCAATCTAGATGCAATATCCATTGCATCACCAAGACTAGATGCAATATCCATTGTATTGCTAAAAGAAGGGTTGCAATATTCATTGCATTATGACAAAATCAGATGCAATATCCATTGCATTAACACAAAACCATATGCAATATCCATTGCATCTCCACAACACTTAATGAAAAATCAGATGCAATATCCATTGCATCCCAACAAGACTGGCTGCAATATTCATTGCATCGCCACAAGATTATCATCAAAGCTGATGCAATATCCACTGCATTATCACAAAACTTATCACCAAAACTGATGCAATATCCATTACATTACCATAAAACTATCACCAAATCTGATGCAATATCCATTGCATTATCACGAAGCCTAATGCAAATAAATGATGCACTATCCATTGCATTACCACGAAATTATTACCAAATCCGACGCAATATCCATTGCATTATCACGAAATTATTACCAAATCTGATGCGATATCGTATCAGATGCAATATCCATTGTATTAACACAAAACCAGATGCAATATCCATTGAATCTCCACAACACTTAATAAAAAATCAGATGCAATATCCATTGCATCGCAACAAGACTGGCTGCAATATTCATTGCATCGCCACAAGATTATCACCAAAGCTGATGCAATATCCAGTGCATTATCACAAAACTTATCACCAAAACTGATGCAATATCCATTGCATTACCATAAAACTATCACCAAATCCGATGCAATATCTATTGCATTATCACGAAGCCTAATGCAAATATATGATGCAATATCCATTGCATTATCACGAAATTATTACCAAATCCGATGCAATATCCATTGCATTATCACGAAATTATTACCAAATCTGATGCGATATCCCTCGCATGTCCACAACACTTAACACAAATATGATGCAATATTTCATTGCACTATCACAAAAATTATCACAAAATCTTATGCAATATCCATTGCATCTCTAACAGAGAAACTTAAATGCAAATAACCGATGCAATATTCATTGTATCAAGATTAAGGAAACTACACGCAAATATCTTATGCAATATCCAATGCGTTGTCACAAAACTAACACGAAATCCAATGCAATATCCATTGCATCTTCACGAAACTTGATGCAAGATTTGATGCAATATGCATTGCATCACTACGAGAGAAACCAAAGCTAATATCTGACGTAATATCCATTGCATCACTAACATAGAAAGTGTATGCAGACATCTGGTGCAATATCCATTGCATCATTATCAGGCTGATAAAAGATCATACGAAATATCCATTGCATCCCTAAGAGACTTAACGAAAAGACTAGATGCAATATTTCATGCAATAACAAGAGTAAATGAAAGCATAAAGGTCGTGATACAACATCCATTGTAACACAAAACTGTTAAGCGGGTAAAAAGGAGGTGATGTAATATGCATTGCAACATGAAAGGTAAATACGGGGTTGGATGCAATATTCGTTGCAAACAGAAAGTAAACGTGGATTAACATGACATGATGCAATATCCATTGCAGCACAGAAAGGTTATATGGGTAAGAAGGACGCGATACGATATTCATTGCAGCATTACTAATAGAGTAACTACAACAAATAAAGCAGATATGGTATGTCTTGCTGTTTTTTGTGGATTTTCTTGGTTTTTAGTTTGAGCACGAGCAAGCAACCAATCACATCAAGAAATAGAAAGAAAAAAAATGGGGAATCTATCTTTTCCTATTAATTACATATTTGTCTTAGTCCCCAAAATAAAGTGACAGAATGAAATAAAATGTACATATTTTGTGTGATAAAAGTAAAGCGTGCAGAATAATAATATAAGGCAGAAATAAGGCGATAATAAAAATAAAGCCCCAACCCTTTTGTTATGCTGCGAAAATCTAATATTTATTTATTTTTTTTGCTCTTTTTTTATTTTTAAATATACCTGTAATGGTAACCGGAACGAAACTGCTACAAGATGGAGGATCATAACCACAAATATATATATACAGATATATAGGAACGCAATATTCAAAATGTTAAAGAAATATAACAATCATATTTTAGCCAGAAACCAACAAAATTGATTTTTTTATCTTTTTTGTGAAAACTGAGTCTAGCCCTCCATTTTTATTTTCTTTAAAATAAAAACGACGTCCCCAGCAGAGTCGCCACTGTGGGTGCCCTGAAAAATTCTCCCGTGCCTCGCGCTCCTTTTTTTAGGGAAACACGACATGCGGAAGAACATCATTCTTTCAATTTCATCCTCCCTTGTTTAGGGGAAGATGAAATTAAAAGTGCAGAAAGAATGTTGTCAAAAGCGCGTTGAATACGCCTCGGTCACCTGAGTGAGCTTTGGTCCACTATGAGAGCTTTGAATTTCTCCATATCTCACCCTCCCTTGTTTAGGAGAAAATAAGATACATAAAATGCATCACCCTTTTCATTCCCATTGTCTCTTGTTTAGGAGAAAACGGAAAAGTGCAAAAAAAGGATGTTCCGAGGGCGCGTGGGAACACGTCCTTCCTCACTATGGAATTTTCGAAAATTGCCTTAGGTCATTATGAGTGCCTGGGGTTTCTCCGTATCTCACCCTCCCTTGTTTAGGGGAAGACAAGGCACAGAAAATGCATCACCCTTTTCATTCCCATCGTCTCTTGTTTAGGAGAAAACGAAAAGTGCAAAAAAAAGGATGTTGCGAGCATCACCATGACCTTAGGCTTATTTTGGATCGCTATGAGTGCTTTGGGTTTCCCCGTATCTCATCCTCCCTTGTTTAGGGGAAAACAAGATGTAGGAAATGCATCACCCTTTCATTTTCATTCTCCCTTGTTTAGGGAAAAACGGAAAAACGCAAGAAAGGATGTTGCGGGCCTCACCATGATAGAAAATGTTTTAACAGAGTCGTCATGTTTATTTTAAGGAGAAATAAAGAAAAACCAAAAATAAACCAGAGTTTGTAAAAAGGGGTTCGGAGGCTAAGTTACGAGGTGGGAAGGTGTTAGACACCCACCTCGCCCTTTCGGTCTCAAAAACAGTTTTTGGCTAAAATATTTTTTTATTATATTTATCTAACAAATGAAATAAAGTATTAAAAAGCAGATATATCTGTATTTACATTATTTACAGACTTGCAGTCATCTCCTTCCAGTAATTACAAATATATTTAGAAATATTTGACCATAATAATGACTCTTTTTAATGCTATTTTCTATATAGATCTGGGCAGCATAACAACTTATATTTTTTACATTAGGGCGGATGAAAATAACATTTTTACTATAAATACCCTTAAAGGTTTAACTTTAAGAGTGTGAGGTGCGCTAGCTTTGTCCTTCTGGGAGAGGGAGTCTTTTTGCTCCTACGGTTCGGGCAAAATAACTGCTTCTAAAAGTTTCTTCTGGGCACCGTCACACAGTTGGAGCAACTGCTTGCATTTTTGTTGTTGTTTGCTTGCCGCTGGCGGAAATCGGGCAGAGCAACTACTTGCTTTTGGCACATTTGGCCTTTGAATTCGGGCAAAGCAACTGCTCTTTTTGAGATTTTTGGACCATGGGAATAGGGTGGAAACCTAGATGGGGGGCTAAGGCTCACTTTGACCGATTGGTTTTGTGTTTGGAGGAGATTTGGCAGAGCTTCGAGTCTTTATATGAGGAGGGATCTCTCACTATCCTACGATCGCTCTCTCTACGGCGTAAAAGAAACGCACAACGTAATAGTGAGAAAAATTCTCGGCCCCTAAAACTGAAGCCGGACACCTCTATTTATAGGTGAGAGGAGGGACACCGCTGTCTTTAAAATTTCTTCTTTGTGCTTTACCAGCTTGTACTGCGTGCTTGAGAGCTTGTACTAATTCTCAAATCAGAAAGGACTTTTGGGGCTCTGGCGCCGACCCCTAAGGATCTGGGCGCCGTGCCCACATGGCATGTTGGACGTGCCTCGTTCCAATTTTGGCCTCCTTTTTGACACGCTGGCCCCTGCATTTTACTGTTTTACTCATCCCGCTTTGTCTTTTGCATATTTAAAACCCTGTAACTTGACATTTGTTAAGTTTCAACAGGTCTTGATATCGCATGTCATGTTACATACCAGGGGTACGAAATTGGAGTGTTTATAGGTTGGTTTTTTTTTGTTGCGAGAGAGAGATTTTGAGGAAATTGCTCAGGAGAGGTTTCTTTTCTTTTTCTCCTTCTCCCTTTTTTATGCATAGGCTCCTTCTTCTTCTTCTTCTTCTTTTTTTTTTTTTAATTTTCAACCTTGCACTTTTTTTTCCTTCTTCTCTCTTTTGTTTTTTACCTCTCGGAGCAATTTGGGAGAGTTCTTGAAGAGATATGTGTTCTCTCTTTTGGGATAAAAAAGTTGTCACACTTGGTGGATATATATATATATATATAAGGGTAGGGCAGCCCCAGTTTTGGGAAGCTGGATCTTAGAGAAGGTTAGGATTTGGTATATGGTTTTTTTAGGTATTTGGAAGGGTTTTGGTGCATGGTGGAAAGCCCCTAGTGTGCCATTTAATAGCTTCGTCACAAATGGTCGAAGATGATCTTTCACTAAGATAGAAGGTTGCTTTATCGATGTTAACCCTCATAGGTTCTAGATTTGGCTGAGTCATCCTTCGATTCTACTATACAGTGGCTAATGGGTCTGCGTACCGATTAGTGTGACAACTGTCTTAAAATCAAGGGTGTTTAGAACAAGTTTACTATTAGTTCATTACAGGCGCGGACATCAGGCTTCAACAGCAGCCTTGAAAGCACAGTTCAAACAGCAGACTTGGAAGTCTGCTTAAGGTTCAAAACCAAAGACAGTTAAATCAAGGAATTAATTCTCGAGGTATTTGATTTAGATATTTTTTAAAATATCTAAATCAGATGATATTCAAAAAGATATCTCCATCAAATGTTCCTCCTAAAAAGTCAACTCTATAGACAACTCAATATCAATCCAGTTTGTCGCATAGATAATGACATCTGAAGACATTTCCTCTTTTGGCTAAGAAGACTTTCAAGCTGAAACACCTTCAAGACTGAAGCATTACTATGTTTGGAATGGCTGCCTCCTGCAACTCTGATCCTCTGAAATCTATTGCTGAGCACATCCTACAAAGCGCCGAAAATGCATTAATGCATTTTAACCTTGGACACCATCTGTCTATTCTGAATCCAATGGTACAAAAGATCTACCCTACTATTTATTCAAGTTTTGAAGATCTGAAGCAAAAAAAACTCTTGAAAAAATCTGAACAACTCTTGCACGACGAACATTCAAGCTTCATCTTCACAACAAAAGGCATTCAAGAGATCAAAGGACAAGAACTAACAATTTCATCAAACTCCCTGAAGCTGCAGATCTACCATTTCTTTACTCTGTTTCAGCTTCATCTAGTTTGCATTTAAAATTTTCTTTACTTTAGCACTTGAGAGAACGATTACTCAATAATTGTCTCTCTCATCATTATACACTTGGTTGAAAACAATTTTGTACACAATCCATTAGAGATCTTACTCTCTCACCTAGTGGATAAACAAGTGCATCTTTAAAATACAAAGCTAACCACTTTGGTAGTGGACGTAGTACTATTCATAATACGAACCACTTCCAAACTCTGTGTCCTGTTTAGACTATTGTTGCAATTCCTCTAACTGCTACTACGATTGAATTAACTTCATACCTTACTCAGTTTTCTTTTATAGGTATTCCGTTGCACTAACTTTCTTTTTTTTAAAAAAGGGAAAGATTGTTTTTAAGAAAAATCTTCAAACAAAATTTTGAAGTATATACTCTAGGCTATTCAACCCCCTCCCCCTTCTAGCCTAGATTGAGCCTATTTCGGGACCAACAATTGGGTATCAGAGCAACCTTCTCTATCAGCATCCTTCTTTTGCTTCTTATCAAGCTGTTTGGCAATGAAGGCATCATCCAGAGTCTTAGGATCAATTCATATGACAACTAAGGGAGGTGGATTGACAGCTGCAAATAGAGGCTGAGTAGGTAATCCTTGTTGCTCAAGCTTTTCATTCCTCAATTTATTAGTTGAGAAGATGAAGGTGTTGGTGAATTGGATGGACTTTTTGATTGGCCGGAGTTCAGATGGAAGCACGCGTTGGGAGATGGAGAAGTTATTGCGCATCAGCACATTAATCAGTCGTACAAAGGGCCTTCTCAGTTTCATGGATTTCTTTACACTATCTATACTATCACATAGCATGTGAAAAATGATAGTTGCCCAATTGAAGTGAAGGTTGAGAATAACTTCTGATGTGTACTCCAATTGATCGGCTGTCATGATGTCGTGTGTCCCATTTTTGAAGATCATGCTCTTGTCGATAAGGTGACTAATGAAGTATACGTCATCATTAAATAGTATCCGTTTCATCTTTCCTTGAGGCTCTTTGGGGGTTCCTTCACCCCGCATGTAGGACCAGGCAGTGGTCATTTCCTGCTCGGTGAGTCTAGTTGGACCATCAAATTCTACGCCAATTACTTTGGCGATGCTAGCAGCATTAAGAGAGTAAGCTATGCTACGTATAGTGCATGAGATGGAGTTTCAGGAGCTATTAATCGAGACAAGTTGATAGAAGTCTTCTGATAGTTGATTGCTGTAGACGTTATCGTCGTCTAGCAAGGAGAGGGGAAGAAGTTCAGACTGGTTTAGGTCATCAACTATTTTGAGACCAGAGGCATATGCACGAACAGTGACTTCATCTATGCACATGCCAGGATGATACATTGTGTCCGGCAGTTTGGGAATTTTTACTTTAGAAGTCGGTGCCGGAGTGGCAGTAGAGGAAGATGAACCAATAATAGATGTTTTAGCCTAAACATAAGACAAACGAAAATTAGGACAAAGTTCTAGAGTACGTATGAAATTCTCAATTTCGAACAAAATGTGAGTTTGAAGCTCAAAATTTGGAGAATCTCAATAGTTTTATGTCATACATGTAGAGATGAAATGCAAACAATAGACAATATGGAATAGCATTTCAACAAGCAATATTTAACCCAATATGACATATAAGGGAAACTATTAACAGAGATAGATTCTCGCAGTGAATAGCAAGTATGTGGTGAGAATAGTAGTTAATAGTTAACAATGGCAGATTTGGCATGCAATGGAACCTCTGGCATGGTAAAATTTAAATATGTTTGACCATTAAGTATAAATGTTGTTGTAAAAAAATGATTCTGTGATAGATTTGTCTTACCATAGAGATGAATGTAGAAGAGAATCGGAGAATTGAAGAGTTCTTACAGGGTTATAAAGACGATGTGAGGGTTTTGAGAAAAGAGGGAGAGACAGTTTTTGAGAGATAAAAACCCTTATGGAAAAGTGAAGTTTTGAAAATGGCGGTTGAGTGATTTATTAAAGAATGCGGCGTGATGTGACTAGACTTAGAGTCAGATGTCTGTCACGTGAAGTGACTTAATTACTGACGTTTGAGGTCAGTCAAAAAGAGGCTTTTTCAAAAATTATCTCAACCACTTTTATAAATCAGTCCCTCACTATTTTCACAAAATACCCTTTGAAGATTGAAATTGCTTACCTTTGTCAAACAATTCTCAACTCTGCTGTTTTTCTTTTCATAGGATAAGTCTGCTTTGTCATAATAATAAGTCTGCTTAAAAAAAGTGATATAAAGTTGAGTAAGTATTAAGTAGTTGGGTCAAGCATACCAAGCTCGCCCCTTAGATAAGCAAACCTATCAGTATCAAGTGCTTTTGTAAAGATGTTTGCTAACTGGCGTTCTGTCGAAATGTACTTTATACTTATATTTCTCTTTTCTACGTTATCCCTTAAAAGGTGATATCGAACATCGATATGTTTTGTCTTGGAGTGCATCACAGGATTGTAGGTGATAGAGATTGCTGAGGTATTGTCACACTTGATTAGGCAGTCAGCTACTTTGATGTTGTAATCCACCAACTGTTGCTTGGTCCAGAGTAGTTGACAACAGCAGCTTCCAGCAGCAATATATTCTGTTTCAGTGGTGGAGTTAGAAACAGAAGCTTGTTTCTTGCTGGCCCATGAGACAAGTCTGTCTCCTAGAAATTGACATGTCCCACTAGTGCTTTTTCTGTCAATTTGACACCCAACATAGTCTGTATCTGAGTATCCAACCAAATTGAAGGAGGATTCTCGTGGATACCAGATACCTAGATTGGTGGTATCTGATGCATACTTGATAATTCTTTTTGCTGCTAGAAGATGAGATTCACGGGGATCTGCTTGAAATCTAGCACATAATCCAACATCATACACTATATCAGGTCTACTGGCGGTAAGGTAGAGCAGAGATCTGATAATCCCTCTATATTGAGTAATATCCACCTTTTTCCCTTGTAGGTCTTTAGATAATTTTCATTTAGTAGACATGGGAGTATCAAAGGTGTTGGCCATTTCCAATCCAAACTTTTTGACTTATTCATTAGCATATTTAGATTGGCAGATGAAGATTCCTTTGTTGGATTGCTGAATTTGAAGACCTAAGAAGAATGTGAGTTCTCCCATCATGCTCATTTGAAACTTTCCAGTCATGAGTGATTCAAATCGTTTGCACAACTTTTCATTTGTTAAACCAAAAATGATATCATCGACGTATATTTGCACCAGCCGCGAGTGACCTTTGTGCTTGAGAATGAAGAGAGTTGTGTCAATCTTTCCTCTCACAAATCCTTGTTTCATTAAGAACTTGGATAGTGTCTCATACCAGGCACGAGGGGCTTGTTTAAGACCATAAAGAGCCTTCTTAAGTTTATAAACATGAGTTTCCTTTCCTTTTTCAATGAAACTTGAAGGTTGAGTGACATAAACAGTCTCTTGAAGATCTCCATTGAGAAAGGCGCTCTTGGCGTCCATTTGATATACCACAAAATCCTTGAATGTGGCATAGGCTAGAAAGATTCTGATAGCTTCTAATCTTGCTACTGGAGCAAAAGTTTCATCATAGTCAATCCCTTCTTCTTGACGATATCCTTGTGCAACAAGTCTGGCTTTGTTTCTAATGATATTCCCATCCTCGTCCTTTTTGTTTCTGAACACCCACTTTGTACCAATAATAGTATGATCAGCAGGTCTTGGGACTAGCTTCCATACTTGACATCTTTCAAATTGCTGAAGTTCTTCTTGTATAGCTTCCAGCCAACTTGGATTTTTTAGTGCTTCATCAACTTTTTTTGGTTCTTCTTCTGAGACAAATGCAGCACAAAACATACATTCGTTTTTGGAAGATCTCCTAGTCCGTACTCCTACATGGATGTCACCAATGATTTGAGAAATTGGGTGATCCTTGCATAATCTTGTAACAGTAGGAATGTGAGTTGCTGTATGTTCTTTGTGAGTAGGTTCAGGAGAAGGACTAGGGGGAAAGTAGGTTGTTTCTTGAGGAGTGTTCTGTTCAATATTTGATTCGTAGATAAGCTGAAGAACAGGATTTTGGGGTTCAGAGATTATGGGCTCAGGATTTGGATTGTAATGAGCAGAATTGAAATTTTCTGGTAACTCATAGGAGAAGTGATGGTCAGGTACATCTGAGTGAGTTACTGGTGAAGAATTTGGAACGTGAGAACTACTTGGTGGTTGAGATGTACTTGTCTCAACATTATCAGGATCATCAGTAACATTTGAAGCCACTTGTGGCTTTAATAGATCAAATTCATCAAATGAAACATGAATAGATTCAACAATTTTTAAAGATCATTTGTTGAAGACTCTATAAGCTTTGGAATGTAAGGAATAGCCCAGAAAAACACCTTCGTTAGCTTTGTTATCAAATTTACCTCGGTAGTCATTACCATTGTAGATTACGAAGCATTTGCAGACGAAGATTTTGAAAAATCCAATATTTGGGGCTTTACCTCTCCAAAGTTCATAAGGAGTTTTACCATGAAATTTGTTGATCAAGGATCTATTTTGAGTAAAGCATGTTGTATTGACGACTTCTGCCCAGAAGTGCTTGGGCAATTTTGCTTCGGTTAGCATAGTTTTAGCAGCTTCAATGAGAGTTTTGTTTTTCCTTTCTGCTACACCGTTTTGTTGTGGAGTTCTGACAGCAGATAAGTTGTGACCGATTCCATGATCCTCACAATATTTTACTATTCCGTTGTTGGTGAATTATGTTCCATTTTTTGATTGAACATCACTGATGTCATCGAGCTTTTGAGTCTGCAGCCTTCTGAACAGTGCAGTGAGGATGTCATAAGTTTGATCTTTAGACGACATCATCTCTGTCCAAGTATACCTTGTGTAATCATCAACCACTATCAAGGTGTATCTGTGATCACCATAGCTGATGGTAGTCACAGGCCCGAAGAGATCTATGTGAAGAAGTTGCAGAGGTCTGGTAGTTGTGAGATCTGGTTTGCTCTTGAAGGAGGTTTTTGAAAGATTTCCTAGTTGACAAGATTTGCAAAGATGATCATGATCAGGAGAAACTTTTGGCATTCCTTTCACCAATCCTTCTTTGGATAGCTTTGATAGATATTTGAAGTTCAGATGACTAAGACGCTTGTGCCACAATCAGCTTTTGTCTTGAGCAGTGTTAGCAACAAGACATAGATTAATGTCCTTGCCATAG
Organism: Codonopsis lanceolata; assembly: GCA_013146195.2. NCBI lineage: Eukaryota > Viridiplantae > Streptophyta > Magnoliopsida > Asterales > Campanulaceae > Codonopsis > Codonopsis lanceolata. The sequence continues at coordinate 57,332,373 of CM028384.1, read as the reverse complement.
ACATTTAGATCTATCACATAGACATTACCTTGTCTATGTCCAGTGACTAGAGTTGAGCATGAGTCTGGATCCTTAATATCACATCTGTTTGAGGAGAATTGGCATATGAGTCCTTTGTCACAGAATTGTGAGATGCTCAGAAGATTTTGCTTTAACCCTTATACTAGAGAGACTTTTCCTATGGAGAGATTTCCACGGATGATGGATCCATATCCAATAGTTCTGCCTTTAGCGTTGTCTCCAAAAATGACTGGAGGGCCTTCTGCTTCAGAAATGTTTGAGAGAAGACATGATTCTCCTGTCATGTGTCTGGAGCAGCCACTGTCTAGATACCATAGGTCTTTCTTTTATGAACTTGAAGTAGCTACGAAGCATACCTGTAGCATAGATATAAGTAAATCATGGTCCCCTTTATTTATCTTTTAGGGTCCAAAGGGTTAGCATTTTTAGGAACCCATGCTTGCCTTATTTTTGGAATTGGAGATCCAGTAGGCTTTATGATGGATTTCAAAAGACATTCTTGCGCCAAGTGGCCTAAACATTTGCAAAAGGTACAACGATAGAAATTGCAAATGCTATATTGAGAAGGCTGGTTTTTGGGTGACAAGTGGGTGATCTTTCTTTTAAAAGCTATCTTAGACTCACCAGACTTGTAAGCTGTATCATCACTGCTAGTACTTTTGATAAATCTGACAGGCTTTAGTTGACTATTACTTTTCCTAAACACAACAACCTTTGCTTTAGTAGGGTTGCTAGTAGAAGGATATAGATAGTCAACACGATCCTTAGCAGACTTTTCGCCAGCTGATGATTGCTATACTTTTGAAGCACTATTGGTCTTAAATGCTCGAGTCTTAGGGTATTTATAGTAGATACCAGCATAGCCAATTCCTGGTCTTCCCTTGTTGTTAAACCGCTGATGATATGGAGGATTATTACCAGTTTGTTCAGACAACTCTTCTGTTTTTTGTTCAGAGATTGTGCCATCACAGTTTTCAGAAAAACCAAGTCCAGTTTTGTCATTAGATGACTTTTGTTCTCCAAGTATTTGATCAAAAACAACCTTAGAGCTATTCCATGAGTCGATGGTTTTTTGTAACTCATTTTTCTCAGCGGATATCTCTTTGGCATGATCAATTAAGCAAGCAGCCTTTTTGTTGAGAAACTCGTTCTCTTTCTTTAACTTGATACTTTCCTGCTGGACTCCATTAAGAGTTTTTAACTCGGCTTCCAGCATGGATTTCTCAGTTCCCAGCTTCTCATGATTCTTAGCTAACCTTACATAAGCCGTTCTAAATTCATTGAATTCCTCTAGCATATCCTGAGCTTCCTTGAGGATTTCTTCTTTAGAAGGCTCTTCAGGAGATTGATCTACTTTAGCTTGATAGGGAGTATATTTAATTTCATTATCTGAGTCATAGGTAGGAGGTGACTCTAGAGCAACAAGGCAAATGTGTGACTGCTCTGGTGAGTCATCCCTGTCATCCTCATCAGAATCAGTTTCAAACCAGGTGGACACTTGGTTTTCTTCTAAGTCCTCAGCCAGCAGACCTCTATGTTTTGAAAAAGATTTAGAAGGTCGCCTTTTATAAGCTTCATATTTAGGCTTTGGACATTTAGAAGCAAAGTGACCAGGCTTTCTGCAGTTGAAGCAAACTAACTCATCAATTTGTGAGTTATCAGCAGTCTTTCTGAAAGTCTGCTGGTTTTGTGACGACCCGACCCGGATCCCAATACGAGATCCCAAGGTCGTGCCGTCAAAACACACAAAACAACAAGCAATGTCAAATAATGGGTAAGGCCATAACGGCGATACGCCAACAACTTAAAACACGTACGAAAGCGAAACGTAATAACGCAGTGGCGCCCGAGCTAACAAGCTCAAACTAAATACAACCAAAGAGATCATAAATCTCTCGGTCCAAAAATTCGACACACGTGCCGCAACATTGGGCACGTAGAACAAAACTCCCTGTCATGCAATACAAATATATAGCACAAATAAACCAAGTCATCGGCGACGTTACAGCCGGAACCCAACATTACGCTAAGTCTAAGACTCTAGTCTAACAAACTCAACGACTAAAAACGTGCCGGAGAATAAACATGGTAATATTAATCATCAACGTACATAACATAAAACAAATTCACCAACATTCACCAAGCGCGACTAACACAAGTCGGCTACCAAAAGAATAATCATTGACCAACATAATTGTAAATATTACATTCACAAATAAGTTTACTACCCATCATGAAGTTTACATAACTTCACTTTTCCCAACGTCCTTACCAAAAACTAAGGCTACAAAATAATTTAAAGTAGCAACCTTCACAATATCTCACTTCTACCGTAGACTCGGCGGATGCCTTCGAATACTAGCTCGGCTCGAATCTAAGGAAAACAAAGCAAACGAGTAAGTCATAATGACTTAGTAAGCTACTAAAGATGCAATGTCATGGCATGACATAATGCTCAAATAAAACATGTACATCTTATGTCATACTCATGATGTAACATTTCATGGTATAATTTCCCACACAAACCAAATCCAACCATAGTCACATGGAATATAATTCTTCATAAATTATCATGAAATAAATCATATCAATAGATTATGATTCTAAATTCCGTAATATGTAGTATTTTATTTCTACATTTAAACTCCCATCAAACCATATAAACCAATTGCACCATGAGTTTCATAATTCTTCATTTATCACAACTCATATAAAAATTCATGAATGAGAGACTATTGTTCCCATTTTAATCATAAATAGCATGTTATATTTTTAGTATAACATAAATCATAAAAATCATCATTTCATTAGTATGTTATATTTTTACTATAACATCTTAACAAGAAATCATCATCTCATGAAAATAATCCCATTAACCATGTATCACATCAATTCATACATGCTCATAAAATAAACCACATAACCGAGAGAAGATGATTTTCTTTTTCCTGTTTCCAGCGTGCAACTCCTGCTGAAACAAACGTGCCCTCGATATCCCTTTCGTAGATATCGACGTCCCCGAGACAGTCTCCGCTCGAGTTCCATAGTTATCAAAGTCATGTGTATTACTACAACTGAGATGAACTACTTCCCCACCGTGGCCACCGATGGAGGGGTGTGTGCAAACCCGGCACGGCGATCCATCGCGATCACGAATCTCACAATTCGTGAAGACGATGTATCGTCCCACCAAAGACTCAAACCAAAACCGCCAGCTGGACTCAAACTCAAGCACAGTCAATATATACTCACATGCTCAAATAAAGGAAAAGTACAACACACCGTACTAATCCAATCAAGTAGATATTTACTTAAAAATCACATAGTTAAGCATTTCTATGCTAACTAACACATAAACATCTTAGAGCGATAGTATCAAGTCTCTAATACCCAAGTGTTCTTCATACACTTGAAAACGCTCGGAGGCTTGACCTCCATCAAAACTACCCCAAATTCCGTAGGATCTTAATATGTGATTAACTATATTCATATTAGTCCAATAATCAACTCCGTTGAGTTATTTCTACTCTTTTCCAATTTCGTAGGCATAGAAGCTATTTGCATCATAGCCCTCCTATTATCCATTAGCTATTATTCATGGCTAAGTTCTTAAGGTTAGCAACATTGTGCAACCCAACAATCCATTCTTTCCCAACAAAACCCCAAAACATAATTCATAGGTCAACACTTAACATTTAAAGGCAACCATTGCATTTCTAGCATGCAACACAATATAGCATTTATTCAAGCATGCTTTCATCCAAAATAACCATTAATCTAAACAAGATGCAATTTTATCTAGTATGTTCATAACCAACATGTAAATTTATCTAACATGTTCATAACCTTCAATTCATGAATTATAGTTGACCAACATACTCTTTTTGTATAAAAGTCAACTCAATCCAATGAAGTCAAACATTACATTTTAATCATGTAATCCAAAATGATAAATCATTACTCATGCTCACACCAAAATTCATGAATTGGATAGTATTATACTCTCATAAACATGAAGGTCAACTTTATTCCCAAAAGTCAAATGAAGCATTTCAACATATGTTCATGAATTAGATAGCATTATACTCTCATAAACATAAAGGTCAACTTTATTCCCAAAAGTCAAACGAAGCATTTCAACATATAACCCATTGTAAAAATTCATCCTTCATACTCCTATATACATGAAGGTCAACTTTATTTTCAAAAGTCAAACGAAGCATTATAACATGTATGTCAAGATTCACCTTTCATACTTACAATCAAAATTCAAGATTCTTCAAGTTTAATTCCAAACTCCCAAACATATAACTATGTATGATTCTAACAATCCATAATATCCAAACAAACTCCAAGAATCATACATATAACCATTAACCCATTTAATTCATCAACATATAATCAACCCTAGATTTTTAGGGAATCAAATACTCATCATATCCAAGTCTAAATTATCAATTGCAACTTAACAACATACTCCATTAAACATAGAAATCAACCTAATCATGCTTCTAGCAAGTTCACCCATCAAAATTCAAAAAAATCAAAATAAAATCACACACATCATGCTTGTGTACTCATTGACCTCAAATAGCAATCTTCTTTGTTTTCCTTAGGGTCAATGAGCACAAAATCAAGAGAAGAGAGGGTCTAGTAGCTTACTTGACTCGAATAAAAACTCGAAGGAACGAAATTCCGATCGGTGAAGCTGTTCCTCTCGTCGAATACGTCAAGAATCCGAAGTTTGGCGGCAATCGGACGGTTGGATCGTCGTAGATCGGAGGAGGAAGAGCTAGGGCTCAAAGCCCCCATGGAACCTCTCTTTCTATCTCTCTATACGGTTGAAGAAGAATGGGAGAAATGAATAAATTGGCTGAATTCTTTAATGAGTTTGTGTATTTATACTTCCAAAAACAAGGAGGGCATAATAGATATTTCCTAGGTACAATTAGTGATGTTTAGGTGTAATCAAACCCTAATCAAACCTTAATCAACTCCCAAATGTGTTAGGACATCATTAGGTCTAAGTATGGGTGTTAGGGAGGGTTTAGAAGAGGTTTAGAAAGGGTAGAATAGGAATTACACTTCAAATTTGCAAAACAGGGACCAAGCTGCTCGTGGCACCATGCGCTCGCATGGTGCCTCCCCATGCGACCGCATTGAAGGTTTTTACCTTCTGTGATAGTTTTTGCAATCCTTGATCGGTCCCGACCCTTCCCGCATGCAACCGCAAGCCTTAAAGCTTCGAAACGACCTATAATTGAACCCTTAAAGTCCTCAAACACTTGGATAAACCACACAAGTCTCAAAACAATTTTAAAGTATGTCTAAACTCCCATAAACAACACCCGAAGCAACCCGGTGCAAAACCGGCGAAAGGCGCAACAACTCGCTAACGAAACGTCGAATGAAACCGCAAACCGACGGGCAACAACCCAAGGTTATAAACACTTCAAAAGGCTACTAAATAGGCCTGAATGACCCTCAGATGATTAACAATAGGTAGGAGAAATGATCTCCCGAAAGACGAGACGATCTCCCGGCTCAATCTCAAACTACGCGATAAGGAGAGTTGCTATCCTCGGAGCGTCGAAACTTCACGAGACTTAAGGAATACCTCCAACTAGGATTCTAACACTCCTAAACATGTTATTTAATCATCATGTAAAGATCTAGGACCAAATCGAGGTCAGGAACACAAAACCCGAGTAAACTCTCAATCGCGTCGCATTTCGACTATCGTCGAGTTACGACTTGTGACTTTAGCAAGTCAACAACTAAATGGCATATCTTAAAAGCATTTTGGTCTTAATGTGATCTCTCATACACATCTAGACTCTCTCAGAAATCAAATAAGCGATCAACAAGGGAAGAAGTGCGAGCAATGCACGCAATTCAAGCTAACCGGGAATCAGGGTTTTACTAGTTTGCTTCTTTTCTCTTGTTGAATCTAGAAATTTTTTGAAATTTCTTAATGAACATGGAAAATTGTTAGTCATATAGGATTTCATTTTCATTTGAAGAGGACGTGGATGGTTTATTATCTACAGCAGAATTTTCTTGAGAGATAGCAGAAAAAGAAGGAAGTTTAAACTGTTTGTCCTGTTCTTGAGCTTGAATCAGTTCTTGCTCATAGACAGTTAAACTTGCATACATGCTTCGTAGATGCATGGAGTTTAATTAAGTCTTTGGACTCTTTAATAGCAGTGGTCTTAACATGCCATAAACTTCCTAAAGATGCTAAAAATATCATATTTACTTCTTTTATACTATATTCTTTTCCTAGAGAATAACAACTATTAACTACCTCACAGAATCTGTCGTAGGCTTGTCGTAGCGTCTCCTTAGGATCTTTTCTGAAAGAATCAAACTGCTGAATATAGTTGTACTTCCTGTTGTCTCTGGTGGGCAGATCTCCTTCCAGATATTCCACTAGTGCTTCCCACATTTCTTTAGCTGTTTTGCGCCTGATTATTTGCTAATAAGTGCTTGTGTCCACCGAGCTGGATATGATGTGTATAGCCTTACTGTCTAGCTCAACAAGCTTCCGTTCTTCTTCAGTCCATTCATTCATTAACTTCGGTATCTCAGGAGGTCCACCTGCTACTTCTGCTAAAAGATTTGGCTTCATAGGAATATGAGGACCTGTTTGAACACATTGCCAGAGACGATTGTCAATAGAATTCATATATCTCATAATTTTGTCTTTCCATACTTCGAAGTGACCTTCGTCCAGTATTAGGAGGAGCTTGCATCCAAGAAAAAGCAGAAATTCACTGACTCCACTCCAGTATTAACATCAGCTGTTGCTCCAGCCAAGACAAAGAAGAAATGTCGTGCTTCTACTGTTCTTCCTCTTGTGCCAGAAGAGACCGTTGAACTAGAACAAACTCCTCTTCGTCTCCGAAAACGTAAACTCAAACGCTCTGAACCCTCCGAGCCATTCATCCCTTTTGTCCCTCCTACCTCTCCTACATCTCCTAATCTTCCCTCTTCCATAGACCCTACTACTGTTGGGGAGGAGCCTGCTGAAAACCATCCTACTCCACCTCCCTTCTCAAATCCTCTCTCTAGAACTAGCCTCCTCCACACCTCCTGACCTCTCATCATTGGTGATCATTCCCTCCGTCTCTGTTTCTACCTCTCCTTCACCTTCTACCTTCTCTTTCACTGACGCTTTCTCTCTTCTTTCCCTTGATCCTCACATCTTCTCTTTTCTTTACCAAACTGCCTTTCTTCCTGAACTCTTTCCTCATATCTCTCAGTATCTTACACCCATTTCCATCTCCACTGATCTATATCAACTTCTTTTTCCTTCAATCTCTTCTACTACTTATACTTTCCTCTTTGACCTCACCTCCATCTCTAATCTCCTTTACCCGTCCTCCTCTCTTCCAAATTTTGTTCTTCTGCCTGAATTTCCTTTTAACTCATTCTTTCTTGAAGTCTCCACTTCTCCCTCTTCTTCTGCCTATATCAGTGATTCTGACACTGATATAGAACTTGATTTTATGCCTTCTCTACCTCCTTTCTCACCTACAGCAGCCGATCCCACTGCTCCTTCCTCTTCCACTTTCCCCTCCTATGCTCATTCTCACCCTACTAAAACCATCATTCCCATCAACCTTTCCTCTCGTGACTCTCCTTCTCACTCTGCTGACGCTGCTCTTCTCGACCTTCTGTGTGCCAACAACGCCCAACTTGAGTGTCTGAACAGCAATGTCTCTTCAATGGCACAACAGATAGATGTGCTCAATTATGGATTGAATGCTACTCATGCCACGGTCTTTGATCTTGGGAAGATAGTTGAGCAGCTAGTGAATGACACTCCTCAAGCCTTCACTTCTCATCGCTTCCTCGTTCAAGACCAACAAGAATCCTTGATAGGCATGCTACACTCTCAGCAGATCAGCATCCATGCTCTTCTCGATGAGCTATGCATTTTTCTGGCCCGCGCCGTAATTGATAGACGTGAAGTTCTTGACTTCAATGCTGTTTGACATGTTGAACGTGCCAATGAGAGAGCTGCTGCTGCAGAGCAATGCCGGGTTGCTGCCATCAGGGAGGAGAGAGCTACTCATCACTTGAATCAAGCACTCATTGAAGAACAGAACAGACGATGAGAACGCCTGAATGACCGTATCAGAATTTGGGTTGGAGACTACTCAGAAAGACGCAGAACCCTTCCAAATCTCTTCTAATCTGGTATGACCTTTCTGTCTCTTCAAACTATTTTTTTTTTGAAAACTTTGCCGTTAAAAAGCGTGTTTAACTCCATAATTCTTTTTTGGTCTAAGATTACTTGCTGATTTACTTAATGATCTTTCTAATAATCTTGTCCATTTAAACTTTGCGTTTAAATCTTGTAAATTGCTATAACCTGCCTATTTCTTAAGATTTAAACTCTGCTTAACTGGGTACCTGTTTCTTTCTTGCATTATCTTTGTAAGGACATAGCCTAGCTATCTCTCTACTAAGACTTCTGCTATGAAAAATATGTCTGCTATTCTTATAAAACCTGTAAAGACATGTTATTATCTAAGGGCATGGTTCAAAGTCTGCTGGTAGCTAATATGATGACATCAACCAAATAGGAGGAGATTGTTGACCCTCATAGGTTCTAGATTTGGTTGAGTCATCCTCCGATTCTACTGTACAGTGGCTAATGGGTTTGCGTACCGATTAGTGTGGCAATGGTCTTAGAATCAAGGGTGTTTAGAACAAGTTTACTGTTAGTTCATTACAGGCGCGGACAGCAGGCTTCAACAGCAGCCTTGAAAACACAGTTGAAGCAGCAGACTTGGAAGTCTGCTTAAGGTTCAAAACCAAAGACAGTCAAATCAAGGAATTAAGTCTCGAGGTATTTGATTTAGATATTTTTTAAATATCTAAATCAGATAATATTCAAAAATATATCTCCATCATATTTTCCTCCTAAAAAGTCAACTCTATAGACAACTCAATATCAATCCAGTCTGTCGCACAGATAATGACGTCTGAAGACATTTCCTCTTTTGGCTAAGAAGACTTTCAAGATAAAACGCCTGCAAGACTGAAGCATTACTATGTTTGGAATGGCTATGTGGGTCCCAACGGGCACAATAATAAGCTAGAAAGGGGGGGGGATTGAATAGCTTATTGTACACTTTAAAACTTTTTAAGTAATTACTTTGAAGGGTACTTGCAATCTATTGAAAAGATTGAAGTAGCGGAAGACCTTCAAGGTAGTTGTTCCAGGTCTGCCGATAAGGACTATCGGTAGACCTTTTACAAGTTACTTAAGTTCTGCTGTAAACGGATAAAGATAATCAAAGTATTAAACGGTTCAAATATCAGACAAACAGTAAAGAAATAACACAAGTATTTTGAGATGGTTCACACTATAAAGAGTGCTACGTCCACCACCAAGGCAGACAACCTTGGATTTAAATAGTGCACTATATTTTCCACTAGTTCTATTACAAAGAATATTCCTAATGGATCGTGTACAAAATATTGACTTGTGTTTGGGGTCTAGGGAATTAAATATCTGTAAATACAAGATATTTAATTCGTGCAGAAGTATAGTTAAAGAATGTAAACAACAAGAAGTTTAAAACAATAAGTGTTGATGAACAACTTCTTGTTGTTGACGAGGACTTCTAGATCTGATGCGGATCTCTTTAATGCACTGAGCTATAAGACTTGGAGTTATGGAGTTTCAGAGCAATTCTTCAAGTGTTCGATTAGGTCTGTACAGTTATGTGTCTCCAGTCTTCAATGGCAGTAATTATAGCAGGTGTACTTCAAAAGAATCCGTTAGAGAAGATGAATACTTTAACATCTCTTTTATGAATGCATTAAATGCATGGGGCTGTCAGTCAAGGAATTTCGTCTTCAAAGATATCTAGAGCAGAGAAATGATTTCTGAGATCTTCGAAAAGTGGGCAATCTAGATGTCAGATCTGAGAGTTGTTGCAGACAGTAGGTGACAATTTGTTTTTCGCTTTCCTTTGTTCGGGGCGAAAAGTCTTCACGCTTTTCGGAAAGGCGCTTCGGCGGCTTGATGTGTCAGGGAATGTCTTAGATTAATTAAAAAAATGATCAGGATAAGTTTGAATTAATCCAATGAGTCATTTCTGGATAGGACACGTCATGAGAGACCAGGTGGACACAAGGTCTGCCATTTGTAAGCTTTGAGCAGGTCTTCCGGTGAAGCTTGAAGAGGTCTTCCGCTGAACCTGTAAAGTCCTATGAAAACTATACTATGCAAAGTTCTATACACAGTTGCCATGCTAATCGATACGCCGCCCGATTATCCACTGAAGTATAAAACTAATGTAATGTACTGAACATATATAAATCTAACATAAGAATCAACAATCTCCTCCTATTTATATCTGGTCATCATTACTACAAATGAGGGTTATCACAGACTATGTGATAGATAATAGCATGTCTAAGAAATTTATATATAGTAGCAGAATAGATGCCTCTATCAAACAGAAGATCACCTCAAGTGTAAAGAACTAATCTAGGTGCATACAAGAATAAGTAAGTCGAAGAACAACACACAGATCAGTAGCAGTTCAAATAAATTTAAACTGAGTATTTAAATTCTGAGCAGATATAGAAAGTAAAGTAATAATAATTTAAACAAGACAATTTTGAAAAACAGATAATCTTCTGTATTATAAATAAGATGTTTACATACTACACAGTTTTCAAAATGTAAGATAAATACAAAGGTAAGGGAAGAAAAGATACAAAACTACCAAGGTCTTTTCCCTTTTCCTTTGTCTGCAGCTTCTTTTTCCCTTCGTTCTCTGTCTAGCTCTTCCATTCTGCGTTCGTACTCGTCATCGGCATCAGTAGGAGGTCTGGTGGAACAAGAACGGTAGTCGAGTTCTTCACGAAGACGATTGTTCTCTTCCATCAGCATTCTGTTGATTGACCTCATTTGCTTCTCCTCCGTGATGGCCAGATCACGATCACGATGGGCATTCATAATGTTGTGAGCAGAGTCTCGAGCTATGTTGTTGATCTCTAGAACTGGAGGGCGGCCATTGCCGAGATGGATAGTGATGGCATGGAAAATCTCGTAGAAGAGAGAGGAGCAGATACGTACACATTCGTCTCGTTGAGCTTCAACGTTAATCTTGACGTCTGTGAAGTCGTGCCGCATCTGTCCAAAACGAGTCCAGACATCCTCTTGAAATTATCGTAGAAGGGCTGCAGTATGATCATTGGCCTTGGACGCAGCAGTGGCTATTTCAGCGGTAGCGGTAGTGATGCTAGTGAGAGCGCCTAACCGTTCGTATATGGCGTCCATTCTTGACAAAATTTCATCATTGGCAGGCGGATAAGAAGAGGTTGCCTGGCCAATGTGAATGGTGCCGGTAGAGGTAGAGACGTCAGGCTGTAAGGGCTGTTGGAGTGGAAGAGTGATGGAGACGGAAGAGGACGAGTCTTGGGTTGGTATGGTGTTGGTAGAGGAAGATATGGTTATAGGTGGAGGGGGAGGAGAAGTTGGTGGGGAATCAATCTCAATGTCAGTGTCAGAATTGTCACTGACATGGGATGATTCGGGTAAGGGGTCGGTAGAGAACCAAAAAAAAGGGGGCAGGGTAGAAAAGGGATTTTGGTTTACGAGAGGAAGGTTGAGGAGGTTGTTGGTCAGAGGTGAATAGCTCGGCTACTGAAGAAAGTTCGAAAAGGAACTTGGCAGCAGCAGAGTCTATTGGCTTTGTGGGAGGGATTGGTGTTGGTTGTGGTGTGGTTGATGAAGTTGGTTGTGATTGGTGAGGTGAGGAAGGGGTAGAAGGGTCAGGTGAGTAGTTGAAGGGTGAAGGAGGAGAAGGGGTTCTGGCTGGCTCCTCCTGAGGGATAGGCTCCTCCGGAGGTGGTGAAGTCCTCTCAGTAGATGACTCAGTAGGAATAGGTTGTTGGGTAGGTGTGGCGGTAGTTGGTTGGGCGGTGGTAGTTGGTTGGGCGTCGGTAGTTGGTTGGGCGGCGGTAGTTGATTGGCTAGCCGTAGAAGGCTTGGTACCGGCAGATCTCCTTTTCTTCCTTAGCGGCTGAATAGGAGACTCAGCTGCTTCATAGGTAGGGGCAAGAGTGTCTGCTGGTGGCTGGTCTTCAAAGGTTTTACGAAGTCTCATTCGTTTTGGTTTAGGGGTAGGTGCAGTTGAAGATGAGGGTGGTTGTTTGGTTTGAGTAGATGGCTGGGAAGAAGAGGTTTGGTGAGATTGAGAAGATGGCTGGGCTTGTGAAGTTTAATGTTTAAGGTGAAGGAGTTGAATGCAATTTGGAGGTGGTCCTTTTGGCCTTCCTTCATCTCTTTCCTAATCCATTTGACATGCTCCTCTTCAGTAGGCACTGCATCTTCCGGCCTTGTCTTCTTCTTGCCCTTGTCTTTCATCTTGGATCTTAGCAGCTGCTCTGCCTCATCAGCCAAGTCTTTGGCCTTTTGATGGAGGGACGTGGCCACTTGTTCATCAAACTTTGCAGAGGCCTTTTTGAAGGTTATGCTGACCGCGTCATGTGCTTCCATGTTGAAGCGAGTTACCAAGATAGGTACAGGCTTAGCCACTTTGTCTATGGAGACGGGCGGTAGACCCTTTTGCAGTCTTCGCTTGTTCTCATATTCAGAGTATTTGCTGAAGAACGAAGCAGTTAGCTGCTTCTCCTTGGCCACCGCGATTAGTTCATCTTCCTTCAAGGAAGAGTTGACATTTGCATCGTCTCTGAGAAGGGCATTGATCAACCTTACGAAGGGAGCCGTTTGCAAAAGTGGGGTTGTTCTTTGCTTTCTCCACCTTGCTTTAATTCATTGAAAATGATGGCCCCAGTTGAGATGGAGTGAAGGAATCGGCAGTTAGGATTGATCTGTTGAGCCGTAAACATGTCATGTGCTCCACTTTTTGAATAAAGCCCTTGTCAATAAGGTGGTGGAGCGATAAAGCGTCGAGAGGAAGAGATTTACGAGCATTTTCCTTGAGGGTTCTACGTAGGTATCT
>CM028384.1:57178694-57319254 GCA_013146195.2 Codonopsis lanceolata | reverse complement strand
GCTGCTGCTGCTTGCCACGCTACGCCAAGCCAAGCAAGCTGCTGCTGCTGCTGCTGCTGCTGACGTTGCTGCTGGGCTAAGCCATGCTACGTTACATTGCTGTTACATTAAGTTACATTAAGTTACATTAAGTTAAGTTGGCAACATTGCTAAGTTGAAGTTAAGTTGCTGCTATGGTTGCCAAGTTAAGTTGCTATGTTAAGCCAAGTTACGTTAAGTTGCTAGGGTTGCCAAGTTAAGCTGCCAAGTTGCTGCTTGCCACGCTAAGCTGCTGCCAAGTTACGCCATGCTGCTGTTGCCATGCCAAGTTGCCAATGCTAAGCTGCTGTTGCTAAGCCACGCTAAGCTGCCACGCTTGCCAAGCTTGCCATGCTGCTTGCCATGCTGCTGCTGCTGCCAAGTTGCTACGCCACGCTGCAAATTATGTTACGTTGCTGCTGCTACGCTACGCTTGCTGCTAAGCTAAGTTGCTGTAAGTTACGCATACGTTAAGTTACGTTACGCTTTTACGTTACTTATAGTTAAGTTATACCATCTCGCCAATGGCGAAGTTGCTTTTCGCTGTTATAATGGTTCACGCATCCGTTATACCATTTCGCCAATTAAGCGCAGAAGGTTGCCATGTTATGCTGGTCTTTGGCCTACTTCCATTATAACGTCTATACCATTTCGCTAATAGATGTATCATGTGTTTCATGTTATAATGGTTCCATCATACTCCATTATACCATTTCGCCAATAGGCGTAGCGTGTTTTCATGTTATAATGCTCCATCGTAGTCCATTATAACATTTCACCATTAATAGCGTAACGTGTTTTCATGTTATAATGGTCCATCGCATCCATTATACCATTTCGCCAATAGTCGTACTATTTGTTTTCGCCATGTTATAATGGTCATCGAGTCCATTATACCATTTCGCCAATAGGAAGCGTAGTTTGTTTCCTCTTTATGTTAAGTTACTACGCCAAGCTGCTAAGCCTGCCAGGTTGCTGTTGCCAGTTAGGCTAAGCTTGCTGCTGCTGTTGCTAAGTTACGCCACGCCATTGCTGCTGCCAAGTTGTTAAGCTTAAGTTGCTGCTGCACGCTTGCGTTAAGCAAGCTGCTTAGTTGGGCCACGCCACGCTAAGAGCTGTTGCCACGCCACGCTAAGTTGCTGCCACGCGTTTCAAGCTAAGTCAAGTTGCCAAGCCAAGGTTAACGTTACGCTGGACGCTAAGTTGTTGTAATGTGAATGTTTTAATTTTATAATTATATTGATGCTAATCATTTTAATTATTGATATTATATTATTAATTAACATTTCAAATATTATTTTAATTTAATTTAATTTCAATTTAACGTTGTGTTACGTTAAGTTACATTAAGTTGTTGTAATGTGAATGTTTTAATTTTTGTAATTATATTGATGCTAATCATTTTAATTATTGATATTATATTATTAATTTAAAATTTAAAATATTATTTTAATTTAATTTCAATTTAAGTTAACGCATGCTACGTTAAATTGTTGTAATGTGAATGTTTTAATTTTTATAATTATATTGATGCTAATCATTTTAATTATTGATATTATATTATTAAATTAACATTTCAAATATTATTTTAATTTAATTTCAATTTAAGTTAACGCACGTTACGTTAAGTTGTAATGTGAATGTTTTAATTTTTGTAATTATATTGATGCTAATCATTTTAATTATTGATATTATATTATTAATTTAAAATTTTAAATATTATTTTAATTTAATTTCAATTTAAGTTAACGTACGTTACGTTAAATTAAGTTGTAATGTGAATGTTTTAATTTTTATAATTATATTGATGCTAATCATTTTAATTATTGATATTATATTATTAAATTAACATTTCAAATATTATTTTAATTTAATTTCAATTTAAGTTAACGTACGTTACGTTAAGTTGTAATGTGAATGTTTTAATTTTTGTAATTATATTGATGCTAATCATGTTAATTATTGATATTATATTATTAATTTAAAATTTTAAATATTAATTTAATTTAATTTCAATTTAAGTTAACGTACGTTACGTTAAGTTAAGTTGTAATGTGAATGTTTTAATTTTTGTAATTATATTGATGCTAATCATTTTAATTATTGATATTATATTATTAAATTAACATTTCAAATATTATTTTAATTTAATTTCAATTTAATTTCATATATATTTTATATTAATTAGAATTCAATTTAATTTTGCAAATGCGAAATTTCCGTTATTTGAAATTAAAATTTATTATTTTTTAAAAATTAAAAATTATTAGTTTTAAAATACTTTAGCGAAATTTCGTCAAATTCAATTTTAATTAAATTTTTAATTTAGCGAAATTTTCCGTCGCTGAAATTCAATTTTAATTAAATTTTAAATGCTTTAGCGATTACGAATTTTTCCGCTGAAATTCAATTTTAATTAAATTTTAAACGCCTTTAGCGACGGAAATTTCCGTCGCTGAAATTAAATTTTAATTAATTTTTAAAATCCTTTAGCGAAATTTCGTCGCTAAAGGTAATTTCCGTCGCTAAAGGTCACCTTTAGCGACGAATTTTCCGTCGCTGAAAATAAACCGAAATTAATTTCTGAAATTTTAATGGACGGAAATTTCCGTCGCTAAAGCACCTTTTAGCGACGGAAATTTCCGTCGCTGAAAAAATTCCTGCCGATGTTCAAATACGCCGCTAATGCTTAATTCCGCCGCCGATTCCGTCGCTAGTTGTGGCCTTTAGCGACGGAAAATTCGCCGATAAATTCGTCGCCCGATGCAAAATTTCGCCGCTAAAGGTAAAATTCGTGCTAATCAGCGACGGAAAATTTGTCGCTAAAAATTCAAGGCATCAAAGCTTTCTAGTAGTGCTAATACACAATAAAAATTAATTTCATGGCTTGAGGGACTCCAAGCCAACCTCCCCCAAATCTTAAGCATCAGCTCTTGACCATCTTGGCTGACTTGTTATTGTGATTTTAGTAACACGTTGTTTATTTATTATAAAAAAATGTTTTTTTAACCAACTTATTAATTGGAGGCGACACAATTGACCATATACTTTGTATAAGACTAATTTAACAAATGTACTATACTAGTATGCGTGCCCGTGCTATAGGCACGGTATCGATATGAGATCAGTTTAATGAATGGTCAGGATAAAGAAAGTTCATAACTGACGGGGTAATTCAAATAAAACTCACAACTGAAGGTTGTATATGTAATTGTAGAATGATAATTCAAACATAATTATAACTGAGGGGTTCATTTGTAACTCACATAGTTACAATCAATCTGGATCGTCAGTTATGTTTATCACAATTCGATCAGGGCCGCCAGTTAGACCTGAGCTTTTTTTATAATATAGATATACCACTAAAAAACGTGAGGAAATAAAAACGCAAAAATTAATTACGATAACAATTAATTAAGAAACTACAAACTAAATATTAACAATAAAATTAAAATACAAATATTTAAAATTGCAAAAATTAATTACAACTCAATGGATACTCGGGATAAATTATAGATAAACACCTCGTTAACTCTAACGGAAGGATGTGGTTTAAAAAATGTGTTAGAGAAAAGCATTCATGTAACTGTAACTGGTTGTGGAGAGGATAATTTTAAAAAAAAATCATAACTGAGGGGTTATTACATACTTATTGGTTGTGGAGGGGGTAATTCAAATAAAACTCATAACTGAGGGACTTATATGTAACTCATGTATTTATGAATCAATTGAACCGTTAGTTGTGTTTTGCATAATTTGATATGGGCCGCCAATTAGCCTCTGATCTCTTATATAATATAGATTTTATAGGCAAATGACACCAAATACGTAACAGTCGTTTGCAAGCCGTCAAGAAGCGATGATGTGGACACATACGTGGCTACTTGCATGGATCTTTAGGGGTTTCTATCATAAAATTTCAATGTAAAGGGTTTTCTATGTAATTTAGATGATGTGCATCAACTTTCCTTCCCTCTGGGGATCAAGTATAACTCTTTGTTGGGTATTCCGGTTTTTTGGAATTGAAGACGCTAAGAGGGCAGGCAAAAGACAGAAAGAATAGGCTTAGAGGGTGGATGGAGTGAGGGAAAGGTATGACTACTGAGGAGATTTCGTAGCTTGAATCTAAACGAAAGAAAGTCAATTATGTTATTTCTGTAACGCACCGTATTCTTGCATGTACATTGTGTGCTTGCCTTCATGTTTTCTTGTTGATTGTGAGCATGTTACTTAGTCTATAAATGTTTTAGAAACATTCATAAGTCATTCATGAAGCCCTTAGCATGTTTAGAATCATGTTTGCATGATTGTTTAATCGCCGGTTGAATTGCTTGTTTGGTTCTTCTTCTTTCCCTCCTTCGTTTGGATTGTTCGGGTGTTGTTTGAGGGTGCTTGTGATGAGTTTTAAACTCATTTTTGTTGGGGTTTGAAACCCCCTTGATTTGGCTAAGTGTTTGGGGGTCTTTTAGGTTGAGTTTTGAGCCATTTTGGTTCTGCCAGGCTTGCGGTCGCAAGGTAGAATGACCTTGCCCCCGCAAGGTAACCAGAAACTTGGAGGTTGAGCATCCCGAGAGGATGCGGTCGCAAAACTAAAGGGGACCATGCGACCCAAGGTCCCCCGAGACTGGGTTGCCCTGTTTCGATGTTTCTTGAATTCTACCCTTAAACCCCTATCCAAAACCCTTTCTAAACCCCACCTAAACCTCCCTAACCCTTATTACTTGTGTCCTAACATCTCTATCTAGTTATAAGGATGGATTAAGAGAGCATTAGTGATCATTAAGCCCACAAAAATCAGATTTTAAGAGACCACATTGTCATGACACTTGTCCCACTCAGTTTTTGAACCAATATACACCACACTTGCAGATTTTGACTCTCATTTCTCTCCCTCACTCTCCAAAAACGGGATTTCTCTTCTCCAAGACTCTCCCATGGCTTCTTGAAGCTCTCATCTCCATCTTCCTTGATCCTTCACTCATTTGCCCAAGCCACCTTCATCAAAGGCATAGAGCTCAAAGAGTAGAGCATTTCCAACCGATCAAACTTCTCATTTGCTTTCTTTGGTGTAGAACAAGTAAGTTACTCTTCTTCTTCTTCTATTTAGTTCACATTGACCCTAAGGAAACAAAGCCTATGGTGATTGAGGTCAATGAGGATACATATATGCTTCCTATGCTCTCTTCTTGTGTTTTGAAAATATGAACTTGCTAGGAGCATGTTTAGGATGATTTCTTGCCTATGGAAGTTTACAAAACTCTTTCATCTTGTCTATTTAAGGTTTTGATCATGTTAGAAACATGTATTATATATGTTGCTTGAATAAGTGCAATATGTGAATGCCCTAATTTGAGCTACATTGTATGTGGTTTAGTTGTTATGTGTTCTATTTTCAAAGTTGAACTCTATGATGTATATGAATCACATTTCAATGCCTTGGTGAATTTACAACCTTGTTGAACCTAGAAATGACCTAGGTTGGGTTATGAAACACATAGCTTCAATTTCTCCAAAATTGGGAATTTAGAGAAAAGACTCAACGGAGTCGACTCTAGGGAAGATTTGAACATGTTGAACTCTAGTTTCAATCCCTACGAAGTTTGGACACCGTTTGAATTGGTTTACTCAAATATGAGCTTGGTTTAATTGTTTACAACAAGTTGTTATGAAAGATTGGTTTTGAGCAATTAATTGCCTTGACATGTTTTTGTGATAGAGATTAATACCCTATTTGGTTGGCCGAGTTCGCTCTTGTCGGATTCGATCCTTAATTGGTTTAAGTCAAGTAAATATCTACTTGTGCATCACATTGAGTCCAGCTGGCATTATTTGGTTTGTTTATTAAGTCAGGGTGGGACGATGCATCGCCTTCACGAATTATGGGATTCGTGCTCGCTATGGATCGCCGCACCTGGGACCTCACACACACCTCCATTGTTGGCCGCAATGGGAAGTAGCCCCTTTGCCGTATCAATACGTGCGCATTGGCTTGCTATCTAGATCGAGTAGGTTCTCGATAAAAGTCGATGTAATCACCAAGCATCGATGTGGCACGATAAAGTATAATAAAGTTTATTGCAGGAGCTACGAAGCGGCCGTGACTATATCATATCCAACTTGTATGATTTATTTTCCCGCACTTATGTGAATAATGTGTTAAGTGCTATATAATGATCATATACCATAATTGAGATAAATGTCATGCTATAACATGAACATGCATTTTTAGTAACTTACTAAGTCTTTCGACTTACCCTATTTGTTTGTTTTGTTTCCTTAGATCCGAGCCGAGGAGACGGTCCCCGATAGACTCGTTATCGCGCTTGGTCGTTTGTGAGCTCAAGGTTGCTCTTTTGGACTTTTGGTAGTTAGACTTTTATTTTGGAAAGGACGTTGGGAAGCAAGTCACTTAGACTTGTCTTGGGAATTTTGTTGTTGTAGTTAACTTAATGGTTTAACACTTGTAATCTTTTGTATGCCGACTTATATATCGAGCCTGTTAATATGTTAATGGTTCGCTACAGTTTCTTCCGCTAAAGCTCGTTTAATTATTATTATTGTTGTTGTTGTCTCCGGCATGTTGTGGCCGTTGAGGTTTTATAAGCATGTGTTAAAATTGTAGGAGTAGTTGTTGGGTTCCGGCTGTAACGTCGCCGATGACTTGTTTATATTAAGTTGTTTTTCCGGCCAAGTGTAGCCGAGTTGTTATTCGTATGCGATGTTGCGCCACATGAATTTTATAATCCTACTTGTGCATGCTTGTGTATTTTGTTTATTTGGACGGCACGACTCGGGATCTCGCATTGGGGTCCGGGTCGGGTCGTCACAATTTCTCAAAATTTCGTCTCAATCGACTGTCAAATAATCATCTTTTATTTCTCGTCTCTGGATGGAAAACCCAGTCCTCGTCGTATCCTTAAATCAATCAATGCAATAATTCGTAGCTCATTGCCTAAATTCTCCTATTTGTTAGTTCAAGTTCTCCTATGAAAAAAAGATTCCGTATTTAAACTAACCCTACTATGAATCAGAAGTTAGGCTAGCTATATGTAGGAAAAGAGATCAGAAATCTACTCCTTTCTTATTTTCGGTCGATGAAGTTGTTCTTCCCATATCTTGTAACCTATCTTCAGGAAAGAGTCAAGCAGGTTGGAGGCCCCCTCCGCAGGTAGGATTCCCGCTGTGTTTTTTTTTATCAGAGAATCTAATAAGCTAACTTAAGCACATTCGGGAGTAGCTTGTCAACTCATGAGGGAAATTTTCATAGCTTCTTCCCAGTGAAACACTGGCAAAGATTGCAGCCGTGGGGCTCAAAATCGTAGGAGGCCGACGAAGAGGGCTGCTGGACTGACAATGGAGTGTAGCCGGAATCGGAGAGGCTTGATTTCACTTCGTCGGCGATGGAGGGAAATAGATCAGCCGAATCTGGATTCAGGTTTGGGAGAGAGAATGAGCCAGATCTGGGTGAAGAAAGATCGCACAGTGATGGCGATTGAAGGCCGACTATGGAGGAGAGAGAGTTAAGGAGAAGGAGATCCGACGAGTTGGGTTCCAACACTGTAAAAAGGAAGGAGGGCGGCTGTGGACTTGGTCTTGAAGTTGAGACAAAGAAAGGAAGAGGGAAGACGATCTAGAATGTTAAAAATGCACAAAGGGTTTGAGATATAACGAATCCAACCCTTCATGGCCACATCAGTGAGTTGTTAACGAAGTTAAATGGCAGCTTAACAAATTTTGTCACATTTTGTATAAATTGTTTGTCCATTTCATACATTTTGTTTCAAATTTTAGTACGTTTGTTAAATTTGTCTTATACAAAATACATGGTCAATTGTATCACTATCATATAGTACGTTGGTTAAAAATATAGTTTTTCTTATTTATTATGACCCGTGAATTCCTAAATAGGACTCCATCTAATGGATTTAGGATCCGTAAGACTGTCCTACACAAGTTTTTGTCCTACATCAATTCTATTTATTTCTTTTTGGTCCACAGTTTGTTGGGAAAATAATATATTTCTCTCTTATACAATTTACCCGTGATTTGTCTTGTTTCACTTAACTACTTAGTTTTTAAATAAAAATCTGACGTATATTTTTTTTAATATTATAAAACACGTATTTTATAATACCTAACATTACTATGTAATACATGTTTTACGGTTTAAAAAAACTAAAAAAGTATACTTTAAATATTTCTTTAACAAATAGTCAAACTTAACTCAAAAAAGTCATTCACGATAATAATTTAAAAAGGAAGGAACTATATACATGCACATACAATTACCAAACCTTTTATTTTCAATTCCTATCACGAAATAGCACCGAAAAGAAAGTTGATTGGCTTTACGTTTGATCAAAAGGACTTCTCCACTTTGATTCAACTATTGTATCTCACCTACCATCACACTCATATCTCATTAAATCTTAATTCAGTACGTGTCTTTCATATTTTAAATGATCATCTTGTCACAAATACGTAAAATTAAAATTCAATGAGACACAGTGACAAAGTGTGACAGAGAGTGAGATAAAAGATCAAGCCCTCAGTTGTAATTCATCTTAATTCCCTATTAGTTATAAATAAATAAAAAACACAAATCTTTTATGGCTAAATTATTTTTCTTCCGTCCCAAAATAAATATTAATATTTAAAATTTTCTTGTCTCAAAATAGATATTTACCTTTGTGTTAACTTACAATAGTATAACACATACACTACGGTATTGTTTGGTAACCATGATTAATGTTAGATATAATTAATAAATCAAGTTGTTTAATGTTTGGTACATAATAGGTGGTCAGGACTAATAGCACGAGTTACGCTGATAAATTAATTATTCCCTAACTATTAATTAATATAAAGGGAAATGGTGGTATAAGTCAAGTTGTTTAGTGTTAGGATTAATAATACTATTTATCTCTTCCCAACTACCAAACACGCCCTAGTATCTCTGTATGTGCCATAGGCACGGTGTTTGTATAAGATTAGTTCAAACAAAACCTAAAACTGAGAGGTTGTTACATACTTATTGGTTGTGGATGGGGTAATTCAAACAAAGCTCATAACTGGGGGGTTTATATGTATTTTTTTGAGGGGTTTATTTGTAACTCACATATTTACGAATCAATCTGGACTGTCAGTTGTATTTGACACAATTCGATCTAGGCCACCAGTTAGCCTCTGATCTCTTTTATAATATATATATATATATATATATATATATATATATATATATATATATATATATATATATAAAGCCTAGGTAGTCTAAAAATATTAATTTCCCGCCAAAATTTGTATCCCTAAAATAGTAACCCCTATTTATAACAAATATTTAATGAATCCTATAATTAAATAATACAAATTTAAATATATATAACTCGATCCTTAAAACTAGAGCCTAGGAACTAGAACTATTGCATTCATTACTTTGTTATCCAAACACAACCTTTTATGCATACAACCGTTAGTTTTCCATTGTTGCCAAATAAACTTCAGAAAAATCATGGATGACTTTGCGCAAGAAATTTCACTTAAAAGAATCACAAATACTCACAATTAATTCTAACTGAATGACTAATATATATATATATATATATATATATATATATATATATATATATATATATATATATATATATATATATATATATATATATATATATATATATATATGATTTTATTTATGATTTTTTTGTCTATTTCATCGGATCAAAATTCTTAAAAGAAATATTATGAACAAAATTACAAATACTCATTATTGATATTAAATATATGACTGACCAACAAAAATATATAGATTTGAAATTTTGTTGTTCATTTCATCATATTCAAAATTTAAAAATCATCAAAAGTTCATCTAAAACACGAATGCACATGATTAATTATAAATGACTGACAGATCTAAAAAATATATCGATTTAAAATAAATAAAATTTAACAAATAGTTCAAGTAACAAGAACTATATAATGGTAAATAACAAAACAAAATAAACAATATTGCAACATAATTTATCCTCTAACAAAAAGGAAATGTTTCGGAAGTGCAAAGTTACCTCTCTTTAAAAAAAAAAGAACTGACCATTTAATCATGAACGAATTGATTTGTCGTTGTGTTCGAAAAGTAATCAGATTTACATCAAATTGTAGAGTGTCCAAGTAATCTCAGTTGGAAAGTTACCTTGATGATCCCCTTTTATAGAGTTCTATATTTTCGAGGATAAAGAATGGGGAGAGGGATAACGAATAAAGGGAGTGAAAAAGAAAAACTAAAATGAGACTTGGTTCCATAAGTTGGGTTAATAGTTTGTTTTTTTCTTCGGTGAGAAAGTAAGGTTGCTGGAATAAATATCATGATAAGAGGTAGTGAGACTCAAGACAAGTGTTTTTAATATATATATATATATATATATATATATATATATATATATATATATATATATATTTATACACACACACACACACTCTAAAATGATGTCGCTTTAATATCCGTAAGTGGGGCGAAGTAACAAAGTTAAGAGATTAAATTTGTCTTTTTAATTGTTATTGATTATTGATATTGAAATAAGCCATAAACAGGCTTAAATCAATACAAATAGAATTATTTAAGTCAATTTTCAATCGATCATCATTAATTAAATTTGTTTAGAGTATGTTTTGTCATTCAATTAATATGTGTTGGGTTATGAACACGTCAGACCCATATATATTTGTCTTTTAAGGGTTTGAAAAGAATATGGTGAAAATTGGGTCAGTCTCTTTTGACAGATATTCAACCGTTGTCCATTATGTTTTTTTAATCGGAAAAAAACATTTTTGATATGAAAGGACGAGTATATCTTTAATGAATCAGACACGCTTGCGATAAGCATCAGTTCATACATTGCCATGCATGATTCAAAATTGTGTAATTGTCATTCTCATTCCATAGCAGTGCATCACGATTTTAAATCGATGTCTCACGTTCAAACTGGTCTATTTTCAATTAATAGCGATGCATTGCGATTCTAAATTAATGCATCGTGAATCCAAATCGACGTATCGTTACTGAAAATTCATACATTGTGATACACATTTTTTGTATTTTCATTTTAATTATTTATTTAATTTTCATAAATTGCACTTATTCCAATTTATTTATTTTATTATTGTTAATCAACTGACACATATATTTCTTTATTTTCATATTAATTTTTAATCAAATGAATCAAATGATATTTTTCTATTAATTGAAATAATATCTTCTTTTAGTTTTGTTTTTTGTCTTCATTTTGTTTGATTATAATTTAACTGAGTATAATTTGATTGAAAAATATATATGTCCGTGCGTTTAACGGACGAGTATAAAACTAGTATAGATATAAAAGCTAGGTAATCTAAAAGAGGTAAGATCCCGCCAAAGTGCATTTGTTAAAAAAGGAAAGTCATCTTTGAGTATTATTATATAGTAGTTAGCATGCATTGAGAACACAAATCTGATTAATTGATTACACAACTCTCAAGATTTATTGAAAATGTGTAAATAGACACATGTGGTAGAAAATACCGAGTTTCTATGTAGTAATATTTAATATGAGTAGTCACACATTGAAAATCTGTAAATACAAATCTTTTTTGGTGCACACTTAATTTATTGATTAATTAAAATGAGCAAATAACATTGGAATAAGAACAAATGTGCTATAAAAATCATGTTCATTGAATACATGTGATTACAAAATAAAATATAACCACAATTAATTATAAAAAGCCTGCTATGAAAATCTTTATATATTACTTATCTGTATTTGAAACTTTTATGTCTCTTTCATCGTATCCAAAATTATAATATCAAAATAAATTTTATTTTTGCAATAACCACAATTAATTATAACTTATTGGTAAATCATATGAATATATATGATTAAATCATAGTAGTAGATATCATCTAAAAATTATAAATATTTAATAAATCTATATGTTATGTAGAAAAGAATATACATCTGAATTACTATTTATACTACTTAAGATCCTAAATTTTAATAACAAAAAATATCAATTATTAAACTCTAGAAAATTATGATTAAGAAAATGTCTTAAACAATTTATAAAATAATAGATTAAATGATATCAATTATACACTGACGATTGGGTGGATTGGGTCGAAACGAATCATGTCTCAATTAAATGGGTTGACCCGTTTTAATCCATATTTTCTGACAAAAAACCTACAATTATATAGCAAAAATATGGGTAACGGGCCTGATTCGTTAATTTTTTTGGGCTGAAATGGATAACCGGTTTCGACCAAAAAAAAAAAAAAACAGGTCGGGTTGAGTCGGGTAATTTTCAAACCGGGTTAGGTGGGTTAACGTGTTTTTTATTTTATGAATAATTACAAGCCGATACATTTTTTAAAACATGTTTTCAAATCAATCCAGGTATTTTTTAGACATATCTTTTAGATACATTTTTGGGATAAAAATACATTATTGCCCCAAAGGTTGTTCCAGTCGAGCTCCCCCAGGGCCACAAGTCAAGTAGGTCGCGGGAAGATCAATGTGACGAATCCCGAGCCCTTATTTTTGTTCAAATTTTTCCATGGCTGTCGTTTCTTCCCCCAGTCCAGCAACCACTACTCCGACCCAAGCCCTTCCCCTTCGAGCCAAGAAACAGAAACACACGCACAATCCCATCTCCATTGTCTCCTCCTTCATCGCCGACACTCTCCTTCTCTCTTCTGCTTTCATACCCTAAGCCTTAAATACCTATGCCCTTCTTCTCTTCTCGTGATTTCGTTTGATCAACCCATTGGGTTGATTAATCGACCCAGCCCCTCACCTAAATTCCCCTCCCCGCAAAATCGATTTGATTGTTCATTTCGGGACGGAATCGAATTCCTCTCCCGTAAAATTATTCAGGGAAGTCGTTTTGTGGCCATGGCTGCCCTTGGGTCGGTTCGGAAGTCGGAAGACGAGTGGCGCGCTATCCTCTCTCCCGGCTAATCGTGGTCGCCACATGACCGGAACGCCGCTTGCTCATCCCGGTGAAAAGGCACGTCTGAGGGATCCCCATTGACGATGCGGAGAGACATTACCGAGAGGACGATGGCGCCAGCCAACATTCCGGAGAAAATCGGGAGGAGAAGAAGACAAGAAGACGACGAAGACGAAGTCGTTGTGTTGAATGAACGAAGCGGTTCGGTGCAGGTTGATCGGTCGGGTAAGATTGCCTTTGGTCGAGGTTGATTGATGCGGTATGGCCGGAAGGTTAGCCTCCCCGTCCATCGACGGATGTCAGATGCATCTCCGTCGCTCCAACCAGGTTAAAGTCGTCTACTAACTGGTGTGCCAAATCTTGCAATGGTGGAGACTGTAGACTGTAGTTTTTATTAGTTAATTTGTTGTCTCCGGCCGTATTATTAATATCTTGTCTCCTAGGATAAACTACTTCTTCTAAACGGCGGGTCATGTGTATGCGTATTTGTGATTTAGATCAATTGTTTGAGCTTTGACTTCGATTTGTGAACTAATGGGTTTCTGATGCCTGGCGATTGATTTCTGATGCCCGGCATCAGGTTGATTTCTGATGCCGGGCATCAGGTTGATTTTGGCATCAGGTTGATTTCTGATGCCTTGATTTGGGCATCAGGTTGATTTCGGCATCAGGTTGATTTCTGATGCCTTGATTTGGGCATCAGGTTGATTTTGGCATCAGGTTGATTTCTGATGCCTTGATTTGGGCATCAGGTTGATTTCTGATGCCTGGCATCAGGTTGATTTTGGAAAATATTCTAAAATTATGATTTTTTTTTTATTTACCTAAAATTTTATTGCTCTCTTGCGCATATATATATATGATTTTATTTTGACGTCTCAGTGGCCTAATTGCAACCTTTTGAAAAGTACAGTGGCCCAAAGATGTGTTTTGCCTACGTAAAATATATGAAGCCATTAGATGAGGTCCACACGCCATTGAGACGGATCTAAAATATGCACATTAATTCCATTTTGAGATGTTTCACTTAAAGAGTTCACTTTCAAAAATTAAGGTATAAAAGTGTTATTTTATTACTAATAAACTATTGAAAATGAAATTTTCTTAGAAAAATTGACTTTCAAACGAAGACTCTTTGTTCGAAAGAGTGAGTATATCACTTCCCTTACCATTGCAAAAAAAAAAAAAGAGTAGAGAGAGAAAAGTAGCGAACAAGAGAGAGACCCGGTGGGTTGTTTTGATAGTTTCGGCTAGAGAATGCCAATATTGTTCCGTACGAGTTGCGGGTTCATGCCATGGATGAATATTGCAGGATGGTAATATATTTTAAACGGTAGAAATTCCAACAATCGGTAAATTACTATTTCTTTTGTCTGTAAATGCAATAAAATGTGCTACGTGTGATTTATTTATTTTTGTTAATATATTAGTTAGTGGGGTGATAGTATAATACTTGTTAATTGTTTTGTTCTTGTGATTTGTATACATGTTTGCAGTAAATAATTACTTTGTTTAATCGTTAGAATGACTGATAAGAATGAAATATAATGATGCTGCAAATGAAAATTATGATCCAAAAATTATGAGGTTGTAATTATTAATTCTCCAAGATTTAATTTGTTTAATTGACTCTACGAAATCAAGTTTAAGATCAATAAATTATATTGAGATGTATAACTATCTTGTATTATGCTAGGGAATTATTTGGGAGTAATTATAAGATCATAAAAATTATGATATGTTAAATAACAATAGACCTGGGATATTTACAAACTGGTTAATAATTAACGGTTGTAGCTCAAAATTATCATAGTGATAGTCATTGGCGGATCCATGTATATCAAATTGGGTGCAAGTGAACCCAATTTTTTTAAAAAAGTTATTTATTTTCACCTTATAAAATGATAATGTTTTACAAAGTGATCCACCTTTCAATATGAGTTAATTTGATGAATCTACCTTAAAATTTTCCTAGATTCATCACTGGTGATAACCTCGATTGAGTCGAGCTGAATGGTAGTAAACTCTACGGAGTCTAATTTTAGAATATATATAGTATATTAATTAAGACATTAAAAAGAGAACTATAATATCGTCGTATTTGACTTTTTAGTGCCAATAATTATCGGCCAGGTCATAGTGTATGGTCATGTGAACTAATTAGATGCAAAATAATAATGTATTGAGTGTGAGATGATGATCAGACTTGATGGGATATTTGGTTATTGTTCTTATGGGCTTAACTTAGTTAATTAAGAGTTAGTAGATTTAGATACATGATTAAAGATTGAGTCCTAATAACTGCAGTGTGGAGGTTTCATCTTCTCGCAAGGATGGTTCCTTATAGATGGTTTTCATAACTTCTTAATCGTTGAGTTATCGTGATTTTTTTCCTCATATTTTCATAGGGTTGAAGTGTAAGAGCTCTCGGATGAGAGTTTTCTTCTTTTGGATAAGGGATATTTGGTTACTTGTAAATATATGTCAAGTGTTGACTAGAAACAGTGACCTACTTGATGATGATAACGTTTATTATTTTTAGACTGAATCTTTATTTGTTATACGTTGCATTAAGTCCGTATGTCAGGACATACGTGACAAAATCGAGATGTGACAATATATATTTTTTTATGGTAAGTGATTGCTATGGGTCATCGTATATATAACGTAACTATTTAATGCCCACTACAGACCATTGTGGAAAGTGACCCCACTGTTACAAGTAATATGCCTAACTTTGGTAAGGGAGAGGAAATGATAGGATATCACGACCACGTATGATTAATTAACTGTTGGCAAAACACACAAACGGGCCACTCAACTTTGGACCATATAAGGCCAAGAAACTTTGGTTCATCTATTTTGGCCACCCTACTTTCATTCTGTTGCAAACGAGCCCATTTTCTAACGTTAGCTCGGACGTTAAGTTTAAGTCAAAATTCTATTTTACCCTGCTATAAATAATAGAACTTTGATTTGTTCATCTTCATCTTCTCCCAAATTTGTTCATCTTTATCAAGAAAATAATCACAACCCAGAAAAATAAGTTCAAATTTTTTTGGGGAAGATTCAAATCAAAATCTTCTTTTTGTATCGCCATATATGTAGATGGTTCCCAAATCTCATAATCAAAATCTTCTCACTGTTTCCCTCTTGGGCTTCTCATAATCAAAAGCCGAGTTGGATGGACAATGCGATGCGATGTCGTACGGCAATTTCTTGCGAGATGCCATTTGGCGACAAGTTTGGCGGGTGTATACTCCATTGAAGCCATTTGCCACGCGCCAAAGCTCGAAGAGGTCGAGATCTATAGTGTTAAAGCCCGGATCTACATGTGGAGGCCATTCAAGGTATTGAGAGGGGTGACACCTTACAGGTTGAGTCTCGTTGGGCGAGTCTCATCACCGATTCGCCGGAGAAGAAGAATGAGGCCTACTGTGGATTTGGGCGAAGGGAAAGCCTGGATCAGATGGCGGTGATCACGAGATGCACGATTGCTTGGGTTTTGGGCCGACCATGGATGTGGTAATTCATCGGTGAAGACGAAGATGGGTGAAGGAAGAAGACGGGATGACGGTTGGGCGTGAAGAGCACGGCCGAGATCTGTTTGAAAAGCATAGATGAAGGCTGAACCGCGGGTTTATATAGGGGCGGACCAAACTGTCATTGGGAAGGATGGATGGCGGGAGGATAGAGGAGTGGATTCACCTAGGTGGGTGTTGATGGAGAAAGGCTGGATGTAGGTGAGGATGGATTGGAGGTGGCGCTGGGCTATGGATGAAGGGGGTGGGCGCCCGAATTGATCAAGAAGGGGTGAGATTTTCAGGAGAAGAAGGGGAGAAGATACTGGGGCTTGCTCGATTTGAACGGAGGGTTGATTCGCTGGGAGAAAGCGAGGCCGTGAAGGAGATGGGGGAAAGGGCGGCGTCGGCGAGGTGTGGAAGCTTTGTTGGTGATCGCCCGGATCTGCAATTGAAGATGTTACGGATCTACGTGTGTGAGAGAGAAGAGAGATGAAGATGAAGCTGCTTTAACATTGTTTTTCCCATTTTACCCCTAAAGTTAACGTCCAGGCTAACGGGCGTTAGAAAATGGGCTCGCTTGCAATGAGAATGAAAGTAGGGTGGCCAAAATAGATGAACAAAGTTTCGGTGGCGAATTGCAATATGGTCCAAAGTTGGGTGGCCCGTTTGTGTGTTTTGCCTTAACTGTTCGGACTTGGTTCAATATGTGTATTGCAACAACAAGATAACTATAGTGATTGAATTAAAGGAGAAGACAAAAAGCTCTTATATATATATATATATATATATATATATATATATATATATATATATATATATCCTTGTTTATGTATATATTTATTTTGAGTTTATATACATTATGACATGATCAACGTGTTATTGTGTAAATACATGATTATTTATACTTAGTTGATTGAGATGTTTATGATATGTTGCATGAATATATATTATGTAGTTGCTGATGGTAATTTACTAAGCCTTTAACTCATTTCATGTTTGTTTATTTTAATGTGCAGTTATTCAAGAATTCGATATCGGGTGTTCGTAGTTATTCAAGAATTCGATATCGGGTGTTCGTTTGCAGGATGAGCTTGTTTATTTGTATAGTTTGGTGAGGGCATGGCTTGATGGAGTTATGTAGACTCTCTTTTGGGTAGTACTGTGTTGTTTCTACGTGTTTATCATTTTGTTATTCTTTTCGCACTGACACGTTACATCATGCTTGTGTATAGTTACTTGTTGGTTGGCCGTGGAGCCATTGTGTATAGTTTTCTAGCAATAGTTCGTTTACTTTTATTTTCCCCACTTGTAGTTAGTCGTGATGTGTATAATTAATCACCATTGTGATTGTGTTTAAAATTACACGATTCTTTAGCATGTGATTAATTGAGTTTTGTATGCTTTGTTTGGTTGTTACTCGTTTGACCCAAATTTTATAGAGATTTGGGGTCGGTCGTTATAAATACAATGTTTCGGTGGCTTGTAAAGAGACTTACAAACTCTAAAATAATATGTAAAAAAAACCCTATAATTAACTTGTAGGAAAATAATCCTAAATACTAAAACAACAACATTAAGTAACTCGAACTAAATAATGAAATAAAAAACCATAATATTACCCAAACTGTAAGAACCCTCCAGATTTTGGCATTCTGATCTTTTCTAATTCTTCTGATCTTTCCAAACTTTAAACTTTGAACCAAACAACTTCCAAACTTATTAGATACTCCATTCGTTTCAGGTAAAACGTTTACTATTTTATTTTCAGATGTTTCATATAAAAAGTTTAATTTTAAAAATTAAGACATAAAAATATTATTTTATTACTAATAAAGTACTAAAAATATCATTTTTTTAAAGCATTTAATTTTCAAATGAGGACTTTTTGCATGAAACGAAAGAGTAGTAAACATCATACCACTCCCTTTCAACATGCGCGCATGCTTTATAAATAGTTTTAATAATTCTATTAGCTACACATGTTTGATCGTACTGGATATCCCCTTAAAGAGTCTCTCATTTCTTATCCATGCTTTATAAAAAGTCCACTGTTAAAAATTATAAGAGAAAACTATCGGCCAAAATGAGAACATATTTGACACCTTTAAACCCAACCTGACTCAATACATTAATATTTTTTGGTTGAAACGGGTTATCCTTTTAGACCAAAAAATGTCAGCAGATCGGGCCGGGGCCGGGTTAACAGATTCCGGGTCGTAATTGTCATGTCTAACTATGATCAACTCCAATAATATTAATATATTAATTATTATATTTTTTAATGTGAACTATTTGGGTGTTATAATTAAAAAAAAGGATTAATTACAAAAAAAAAAAAAACTGACCTATTTTAGTTTTTTCTTTTTAAACATTGTGTTGTTTTTTTTTGCTTGAAAACCCCCCAACAAATTTTTTTTCCCAAAAAACCTTCCGTCCAAAGCCGCTTAGTTTTTGACCGAAGGGTGACTGACTTCGACGTGGTCGCTTACATGGACTAGGCGGAGTCTTCGCCCACGTCATTTTCCCAGAAAAAAAATTTCATTTTAAACCCTGTTCTATTTTTAAATTTCAAAACCACCTTTTTCTATCATATTTTTTTTTCAAATATGATTGTAAAACAAACCTCGTATAATTTTTAAAACTTCGTAATGAGCCCTGACATTATCTGACTAGCAGGGTTGAATTCATTAATATTATCTGACTAGTTCTGTTTCTAAAGCAATAATATGCACTAGTAAAGCAATTTTTCGGGTAAATAATTCGTAAATACACAAATATATATTGGTTTTAGAGCTTGGATAAAGTTTGCATAAAGAATTATCAATTTACTTATGTTGGAATAAGTTACCAATATATAACGTTAAATTTTATTCAGAAGCATTTTATTCTCAAAATAAACGCTAAAACGCTCTATTTTTGTTCAAAATAACGAAGAAAAAAAGGAAATTTATATTTTGAGACGGAGGTGATAATAAACAGAAAATATTAATTGCAAACAAGCACTCAAAATAAGTTATTTATTTTCTGTGATTAATTAACTAATTAATTTTGCTAGAAATAAAATATGTTTTAATCAACTGATTTTTTTTGTTCTTGCAATGAAGGGGTGCAAATTTTTATTTCTAGCAAAATCCACTTTTCCCTATATTATTTCATTTTGAAATGAAAATCCACTTTTCCCTCCTGCAAGGGCAGCTCCAACCATCCACTTTTTCTTTTCATTTTTTGTTTGTTTAAATATTAGTTTTGTATTTTAATGTTTATTAATATTTTTAGTTTTTAAAACATGTAATGGGATACACACTCGTGCGTGTACATATGCTTTTTATTTTATGTTACTTTGGTATATTTTAACACCCTTTGTTTTGGATAAATAATTCCCGTTTACAATTTTTTTTAAATGACACTTTTAGTAGCTCATTAGTAATAAAATGTACTTTTATCTCTTATTTTTTAAAAGTAAACTCTTTAATTGAAACATCCGAAATTGAAAATTTTGCACCCCCCCTTCATTATGCAAGAACAAAAAAAAAACCCTGTTGATTAAAACATATTTTATTTCTAGCAAAATTAATTAGTTAATTAATCATATAGAAAATAAATAACTTACTTTATATCTTTCACAACCTAAAAATCTGCTTCCTGTATTTTTATCTGTCCATGATGTCCGCATGACTGTCATCCTTCCACAATGACAACGAACTCCTCTATTCATTATGTTAAAAGTAAGAAATAAAAGATAATGAAATGAAAATTGTTTGATGAATCAGTACCCCATTCTGTTAAAACTAAAATAGGTTAGATTTTTTCTTTTACAATTAACCCTTAAAAATAATTATAATAAAATATACGTCAACTTCTTATTGGTTTCTATAAATAGATTCCTTCCATTCGCTTAAGATGTCAAATTGTAAGAGCAACTCCATTGTTGCATTTTACCCTTCTTCTTATTAAGAAGAAAGAAAATGAAGAATGGGAGCACACTTCTCTAGATGACACCTAGGAGAGAAAGAAATTTCACTTCCTAAATAGGAAGAAGACTTTTGGGAGAGAGGAAGGAGAGAGGGGTGGCGGCAGTTGTGTGTGTGGGAGGGGGGGGGGAGAGAAGGTTTTGTATTTATGTAGGATAGTGTTAAATTTAATATTTTTTTTTGTATAAAAAGATGTGTAAGAAAATTATACAATAGGAAGATATATTCTTAAGTGAGTAAGAAGATAAAAATGTGTATGTGAACCTTAAGAAGATGTATAAAAAGATTACACAATGGGGATGCTCTTATGGATATTTCCTTGGAGTCTCTCATTTCTTTTCCATGGCTTACTCAGCTCATCCTTTTCCTTCTACTTCCCCTCCTTTTCTTTTTTACTTAGCAAAAAATGGAAAAAAACCCGTAGTCAATCTGCCACCATGCCCTCAAACTCTTCCCATAATTGGCAACTTTCACCAACTTGGAAAGCTTCCTCACTAGTCATTCTGGAAACTCTCGCAAAAATATGGTCCGATCATGCTCATGAAACTGGGCGAAATCCCCACCCTCGATATTTCTTCTCCTGAAATGACCAAGTAAGTGACGAAAGACCACGACGCCGAGTGTTGCTCTAGGCCTAGTTCCTATGGCATATGTAAGCTTTCCTACCCCTTCTCTCTTTCAGACACTCTGAAATGCAATCGTTTCCTCACCGCCTCATTCTTTCATGCGCTGTTTCGTTCCTAGGCTTCCACTTGGCACACCATGTACTGAATTGAGAGAACGCTGTCGTTTAATCGATAGTTCTTCTCCTATAAATAGAGGCTTCAAGCTCTCATTCTCAACACACAACATTCGCACACAATACAATCAATACACGTTTCGCCTTCCCGAAGTCTCCTCTATTGAAGAAGCCAAAGAAGAAGAAAGCCTCCTCGCTTTGTACCCCGCAGCGAGCCATCTGAAGATCCAGTCTTTGCCCCTCGGCAAGCCGATTGCATACTCATATCCATACTCATACTCATACTCATACTCATATTCATACTCATACTCATACTCATACTCATACTCATACTCATACTCATACGCATATTTATACTCATTAAAAAAGACTCTCTCTTTTAGAAGAACAGGGGGGCACACTTGAAATCTCCGAGCGCCTAGTGGGCTAAAGCATAGGCGTATATACCGGGTCAGACATTCACGCTACGAGAGGTAAGTGTCAATTTATTGTCTTATCTCACTAATATAAATATAGAATATTATAATATGTATGTTATGTAAATAATAACAATATTAATATAGAATAATAATATTATGCATGTTATGTAAATAATAATAATACTCCCTCCGTCCCTAAATTATCGTCCTCCTTTCCTTTTTCGTCCGTCTCAAAATAATTGTCCACTTTGAAACTTACCTTTTTAGAACATCATTTTTACCACTTTATCCTTACTTTTTCACTCTACTTTAATTATGGGCCACATACACATTGGCTTTTAAGGAAACTACACATTAAATCAATATAAATAATCAAGTCAATTATTTTTTCTTAAACTGTGCGCCGGGTCAACTAGAACGATTAATTAGGGACGAAGGGAGTATTATAATATAATTAATAAATAGAATGTAAATAAAGTAATTATGCATGTTGTAAATATATAAGCATGCTATATATGTTGTTAATATTTAGGCATAAACACAAATACATAGTTGATATTATGTCCAAATAACATTAAACAAAGTAATGCTATTTTCAACATATATACATATAATAAATACTTTTTCTGGACTATAAACTTTTAAAAGCTTGTTAATTTATTTAAACCCTAAAATGAGACCGAAAGGGCGAGTTGGGTGCCTAACCTTCCCAACTCGTAGCCTCGTCTTTGAACCTACACATTTTATGGAATAACTGGTTTTTCTATGTTTAATCATAAAATAGAGGTGACGATTTTGTATACACACATTTAGAGTCCACGACGAGACCGGGTGCATTTCACGCGCTCTGATGTTTACTGAGGCACGTCGTCGTTTTCACATCGAACGACGGGCGTTTCAAAGTAGGGTTCTCACAGTAACGACTCTGCAGGGGAATAATGTTTTAAGGTGATAAGGATAGTTTGGATATTTTCAAATAAAATTAGACGAAATTTGTAATGTTAACAGGGAAAAGGTGAATCTAATCATGGAATGAAACATGTATGACCAAATTAATTTGTTTTGAAATGGTAGGACTAAACAAATGTTTTCATGAATGTCGAGGGTCTTAAAAAGCAATTAAATCGATTACTTCCTCTATTTCTAAATAATTGTCCTTATTTCCATTTTTGTTTCTTACAAACTAATTGTCCTCTTTCAAATATTTCATTTTTAAGAAAAAAAATATTTTTACCACTCTGTCATTACTTTTTTATATACTTTAATCATTAAAGGAAACCACACATTATATCAATATTTATAATACAATCAATAAACAATGTGGCAGGTCAAACAAGACGATTATTTGAAAACAAATTAAGTACTTTTTACTCTCTCTGTTCCTGGCCTGTTGAAAGTTAATTTTTTAAAAAAATGACATTTTTAGTAGTTCATTAGTAATAAAATATCATTTTTATGTCTTAATTTTTAAAATAGACTCTTTAAATATAACATGTCAAATAAAGTAGTTGACTCTTTGCCCGAACAGGGGAGAGAGTATATTTTTCTTTTTCTAGATTGTTGCTTTCTTTCTATTTTTTGTGTTGTCGTTTTCATTCTTTTTGTTTCCTCTTTTGCAAGTTTTTTTTATTTATAAAAACAATAAATTAATAATAGTTGTAATAAAATTAAACACGTACAAAAGAAGAGGGTGTCCAAAGTCTTCTAATTTCTGGCTTTCACAGTTCACACGGAAGAAAAAAATTACTCCACGTTAAAAAATATTATCCAAAAAAAGGTATTTTTTCTTCATAAATATATTCATATCATTTGCTAAATATGTGTAATCGTAATGGATACCTCCTTGGAGCATCTCATTTCTTATCCATGGCTTACTCAGCTCATCCTTTTCCTTCTCCTTCTCCTTCTCCTCTCCTCTCTTTTTTCTCAGCCAGAAATGGAAAAAACCAGCACCCAATCTGCCACCAGGCCCTCCAACTCTTCCCATAATTGGAAACCTTCACCAACTTGGAAAGCTTCCTCACCAAACCTTCTTCAAACTCTCACAAACATATGGTCCTATCATGCTCTTGAAACTGGGAAAAATCCCCACACTCATTATTTCTTCCCCGGAAATGGCCAAGCAAGTGACGAAAGACCACGACGCCAAGTGTTGCTCTAGGCCTAGTTCCTACGGCATTCGTAAGCTTTCCTACAACTTCTCAGACGTAACATTTAGCCCATACGGTGAATACTGGAGACAGGTGCGTAAACTCTTTGTTGTCGAGCTTTTTACAGCCAAAAGAGTTCAATCCTATTCAACCATTAGGGAAGTCGAGATGTCTAAGTTTATCGATTCTATCTCCCATGCCGAGGGAACATCTGTAAATTTGAGTGAAAGAGTGTCTGGTCTTTCAAAAGCACTTATTTGTCAAATAGCATTTGGCAAAAACTATGAGGATCAGAAGCAATTGAAGGGTAAGCTTCATGAATTTATAGAAGAATGTACAGCCATGTTGAGTAGTATTTGGGCATCAGATTTCTTTCCTACTTTTGGGTGGTGTATTGATGTATGTTTGGGACGCCTAAGTAGGCTTGATAAATGCTTCAATAATCTGGACAGTTTTTTTGAAAGAATTATTGAGGAGCACACTAAACCAGACCGCCGAAAATCGGAGCATGAAGAAGATATAGTTGATGTCTTGCTCGGCCTTTCAATGGATGAAACCGGACCGGTTCGACTCTCTAGAGATAATATTAAGGCATTGCTTATGGTATGTTCATCTAATTATTTACTTCTATACGTTACTCTCTCTCTCTCTCTCTCTCTCGTTCCATTTGGAAAGTCAACGTTTCGTAACTCTAATAATTAACAAATATACAAGTTTCATTACAATTTATTATAATTACAAAATGTTTGAACAACTAGGGTATTTTTATAGAGTAAAATTTTTATCTACAGTGTAGAATATTTTTATAGATTATGACACGTATCAATTATAATCTTTGTCTTTATTTTTTATGTTTTTGGTTGCCACGTGACATGATCCTAAGGTTGCTTGTGTAAAATGTCACGACCCGAATCTGCCCCTTTGTGGGACCCAACTTATTCGTGATCTACCTGTAAATATCCTTAAACAAACCTACTGAGCTTGGAAAACAAATTGAAGAACATGAGCAACCCAACTTATATATACATAGGCCACAAGTCCTATTAAAAGTTTTACAAACGCGGAAGCGTTAAAACCAAAATAGAAGACTACATGTCTTCCTGCACAACAAAATCCATAAAGTCACCCAAATTCTTCTAGGAATGCTACCCCAAAAGAGAATACATGCTAGCACTCTAGGGACCATCAAAACCATACGAGTCACCCTCCGACATGACTGCAATCTAAGGAAAACAAATAATAAAGGGTGAGTCGAAACTCAGTAAGGTTTACTATACTTATACATGTTATGCATGTATGCAACATAAATAATGCCATGATGCACAGATCAACAATTAATAGCATATTCATCAATACTATTCACAAATAATATAGAAGAGCTGAAAGTTAAACACATGTAGTATACAGGATCGAGATACATCTCCGACCAATCACTTCCAACCTTGTCACCCCCACTATTGTTGTTGAAGCTTGTATGTCTTGATCAATCTCTTGTTCGCTTTATCAAACCAATCAATTTTTTCACATACCGGGTATAAGTCATCACGAGACTAGGTCCCTACAACCCCAGACACGTCGTGATACTTAACATATTATTCAATAGTATTTTCCTCACTCAGCCAAAGTGGAGATTTCGGTTCCGGGTCCGAGTAGGGTGCCGCTGCTAACTAGCACTGCTCTCCGCCCTGTGACTTAGTCAGAGGTTCCCCTATTCTCCCCATAATAAACTGTTCAATTGCGTAATTGAAGACCGCTCATACGAGCACTTCATGTTCGAAACTAGTGCTCAACAAGGAAATTAACACGTAAAGAATTCCAATGAGTTATAAAGTAAACTCATTTTATTCTTCAGCAACATGATTCAATTAATACAAATTGTTCATAATATTTATCCGTGAGGTTTCTGACTAAGTTACACATGTAATACATGGTTCCGAGCATGGACATTATAATAACATAGTATTATGAACACGCATAAACAAGTAATTCCCTTACCTTAAAAGAAGATTATCTCTGCTGAGTAAAATATATTAAAACCTTCCACGATAGTCCTCGAGTCAAACCCACAAGGTACCAAAATAATTGACCCGAGCTTAATGAATAAAGAAGGAGAGAACAGTCTACTCTCTGTTACATATATATGGCCAGGCTGCTCACTCCTTTGTATAAACTAAGAAAATAGTGGGTACATTATATATAGGCTTACTCGATGCGGTCGGAAATAGCCGTGTGAGAAAAGGCCATGCAATTCTATGAGTTTTCTAGGCGGTAGCCTCACATGAGTAGTTTATATTACTCATCAAAGTAGGCGAGCTGAAAGCAACTCCAATGGGAGTTGGGTAAAATCTTTACCAACCTGCATAAAGCTTTATCACCTTTGGAGCATTCCATGTCATCACTTCAAAATTGAAACAACTCCAAGACTTTGGACCGGTTTATCCTTGCTTGGTCAGCAGAATCTATGCAAAATGGCAGGCAGCAACGGCTGTTTTATAAAATAAAAAAAAAACTTTTTACAACGGTAATGTAACGGTAATAAAAAAATTGCTATAAATTGGTTTCCAAATTTGTTTTTACACAAATTCATCTACACTTTCTCATTCTCTACACAAATTCTTTTTTACATCGGTATTTTGAATCACTAATAAATATTTATGAATAAAAATGTTTTTTTCAAATAAAAAATATATAAATATATAAATTAATTTTTAGACGTATTATATTTGTTCTATAAATATTTATATTTTAAAACGATATATTTATTTTTGAAAATATATGTATATTGGAAAAAAATAAAATATTTAGTTGTGGGTCCATGCTATAAGCTTTTATGAGTTTGTGTATAGTAGAGAATATGTTTATAGATAAAATGTTAATAAACTGATGATGTGACATGACGTGACAGTGAGAATAAACATTTTTACATGTCCATAAATATGGATGCCCTGAGTCACTAATTAGAAGGAGGTGGAAAACAATTATATCTTCTCTTTCTCATCCGGCGGCATGTACAAGAAGGAACAATTTTTTGACTTCTTCTTAGCTTCATCATGTGCAGCCCAAGAGAAGAAAAGGAAAAGAAATAAGGAATACTACTCCTAGTCTACAGCAAACAAATAGCTTGGATGTCTTACCAAGCCTTTGGAACGCTAGGGTAATGATAGCATGTAAACTAATTAATATAGGTTTGGGTCCCACCATAAGGCTTTAAAAAGGAAACCATCACTAATTCGTTTCCTGTTAA
Organism: Codonopsis lanceolata; assembly: GCA_013146195.2. Lineage (NCBI taxonomy): Eukaryota > Viridiplantae > Streptophyta > Magnoliopsida > Asterales > Campanulaceae > Codonopsis > Codonopsis lanceolata. Next base: position 57,292,208 of record CM028384.1, on the reverse strand, counting down.
CTAAGTTAATATTATAAAATTTTTACTAGTTCTTATATAATATATTTATTTCAATAGTATTTAGTCAAGGTAGACCAATGCTTCCATCAAGTGATAAATACTTTATATATGGAACCCTTAAATGATACTCCCTCCGTCCCTAATTTATTGTCCAGTTTGACCCGGCACACCGTTTAAGAAAATCTATTTGACTGGATTATTTATATTGGTTTAATGTGTAGTTTCCATTAATGTCCATACATATATGGCCCATAATTAAAGTAGATTGAAAAAGTAAGGGTAAAGTGGTAAAAGTGATGTTCTAAAAAGGTAAGTTTCAAAATGGACAATTATTTTGGGACGGACGAAAAAGGAAAGTGAGACGATAATTTAGGGACGGAGGGAGTATTAAACTAAAACAATCTTACTCTAATTCCTACAAGATAAAATACACCTACATTGATAGTTTTTTTACTTACCTTAAAACAGTGTTCTAAAACTCCCCGCCTAGCTCCGCCTAGGCGCTAGGCCCCTTTCTACCGCCGCGACTTTCTTAGTCGACGCCTAATCGATCAAGTCAGCGCCTACGTTGCTGGTCTGCCAGATAGATAGAAGAAAGAAAAAGAAAAAAAGATGAAGAAGAAGGAGGATGTCTCGAGACTCATAATTTAGAATGAGAAGGGATTATGGAGGATATGTTAGATTGTGGGTTGTAGGGGTAGTAGGTAGGTGAAGTAATATTTTTTTTGTTTTTAGTTCTAAACTTGGCTGGTTTATTGCTTTGGGGTTGTTGAGAATTAGGATTAAAGGTAGGTTTGTATATTTTTGTTCATTTTACAAATATAGACAAGTGTTTGATAAAATGACAAATATAAAAAAATTAAATTTGTAGTCAATGAGTTTGATCTTGGAAAATACTAAGTTTACCACCACGATTACCACTATGGTGACAACTTTGCCTTGAAGGCAAAGTACATGTGAGGTGCATGTGCATCTTCAAGGCATAGTTGTTACCATAGTGGTAATACTTGTGGTAAACCTAGCAAAATTGTTTGATCTTTGATGTAAATTATCAAAAAATGGTAATTATACCTTAATTTTAGGCCCCGCCTAGGCTCCGATTACGCCCCGACTAGTCCCCTAGGCGCTAGTGTGACGCCTAGCGGCCGCCTAACGATTTTTAGAACATTGCCTTAAAATAATATTTTAAAATAAAGCTAACACAATTGACTTGGTCAAAATAAAGTAAAATATTACTCCCTCCGTCCCTAATTTATTGTCCTGTTTGACCGCGCTTAGAAAACCTATTTTGGATTATTAATATTGGTTTAATGTGTAGTTTCCTTTAAAGCCCATGTGTATGTGGCCCATAATTAAAGTAGGGTGAAAAAGTAAGGGTAAAGTGGTAAAAATGATGTTCTAAAAAGGTAAGTTTCAAAGTGGACAATTATTTTGGGACGGACGAAAAAGGAAAGGAGGACGATAATTTAGGGATGGAGGGAGTAGTATATTTGTTGTCTAAAATGATATGAAATGTTGAAAAAAATATTATTTGGTCAAATATTTTAAAAGTCTCATCAAATTCATTTATTTAGACAAATTTAAAAATAGATAAAATATCGGGGTTTTACATATAAAGATTCTACACTACTAGTAGAATAATTGATGAAAATTTAATTCATTTTGAAAGATTGATTGAAATTAGAATTATAAAGATTAACTAAATACTGTAATTAAAAGCAGAAAAACAAAACAATAAAAACAGAATAGAAAGTTTCAAAATGTTCTAAAGGAAAATTGTTAATGAACTGCTCAACGAAGAGTTAATTGAAGAGATCATTTAAGTTTGAATGCAACATAAAGAAAATTGTAAGATGAAAGTAAAGAAAAACTTATCACGAGAGATAAACATTTGATCAATAAGTAAATCACTTATTGATCTACCTCATTGTAAAAAATATTCAACTAGTAAAATATATGTTAAGCTCATTACATCTCGAAAAACTAACAAAGTGAAATTTATGAAAAGTTCTTTATGTAGCAGATAATATCATTGAGGAATAACACACTCAGAATACCTAGACTGATATAAGCTAAAAAGCATTTAATACAATAGTAACATGTATCATCAAACAAACTACGCTGAGACTGCTTTGAATGAATGCTTCGATAATGCTTCATTCAACAGCCTTTGATAAGAACTTCTCTCTCTCTCTCTCTCTCTCTCTCTCTCTCTATATATATATATATATATATATATATATATATATATATATATATATATATATATATATATATCTTGTGTTCTCTCTTTATAATTGTAACTTCCGTAAACTTTATTGGTGAACGATCTCTTGTATTTATATGCACCAAGAGTACCTAGAAAAAACTTTGTACAAAAAGAAAACATATTTACCATAAAAGATTAGTAGGTTAGTGTAATAAATAATAACTCTAACTCTAAGTTTTTTTTTACTTACCATATTACAAGGATTCTATACTTGGAATAGACTAGGTCAGCCATGTCTTTAAAATAACAAGGAATATGCACAACCCTAAATCATAATATACACAATTCAATACTATAAACAAACCCTAAACATAATATAATCAAAGTCTCCAAAATAACCTTTTTATAAAAGGCATAACAATTAATAATTAATCAAGTTAAATACAAAAAAAAAAGCAAAACATTACGTTAATATATTTTAACTAAATAAACAATTAAAACAAAGCCAATTTATAAATCTCTAACAATATAAACCCTAAAGATACAAAAACCCTAATAAATAATTTCTTCAAAGAATAGCCTTTCTATAAAAGGTTTAAATGATAATAATTAATTAGTAACAACCAAGAAAGACAAAACTAATAATTGATTAATTTAAACAATATAAATAATTAAATAATGTCAATAAATTAATATCAAACACATTTAGTTTTTAAATTGGCACAATTATATCATCAATAATTTATAGTTTATTCATTGCAGGACATATTTCTTGCCGGAATAGACACGACTACACTTACAATTGTATGGGCAATGAGTGAGATAGTGAAGGAACCAAGAGTGATGAACAAAGTCCAAGCAGAAATTAGGAGTGTAGTTGGAAGAAAACCAAATGTGAGTGAAAGTGAGATTGAAAAGCTTGTATACCTAAAGATGGTGGTTAAGGAGACGCTAAGGTTGCATCCTCCCATTGCATTATTAGTACCTCACGAGACGATGAGCCATTGTGTGATCGGTGGATACGACGTTTACCCCAAGACGAGGATCTTGATTTCGGCTTGGGCAATCGGGAGAGACCCAAACGTTTGGCAGAACCCTGAAGAGTTTTATCCAGAGAGGTTTGAAGATAATACAATTGATTATAAAGGTGGGAATTACGAATTATTGCCGTTTGGATCGGGGCGTAGGATGTGCCGTGTATAAACATGGGAATCATTACGTGGAACTTACTCTTGCAAGTTTACTGCATTGTTTTGATTGGAAAATGCCGTGGGGAATGAAGAATGAAGATGTTAGCTTAGAGGAAGAGGGTGGCATCACCGTTCACAAGAAGATTCCTCTCGAACTTATTCCTATCAAGTATAAGTTGTTGGAGGCATATCAAGGATAGACAATGTTATTCCTGTTTTATATTTGGATTAATAAATAAAACCTAAAGATCAGCTTTTATATTTGGATTAATAAATAAAACCTAAAGGCGCGGGTGCGAAAAGCGTAGTTTGACGCTGGTGCATCGCCAGATGAAGCATCAAATCTTGGAGCTGTTGTTTTGAACGACCGCAGGACTTCAGAATTAAGGTGTGCTCAGAAATTGAGGTTGTTGTGTGGAGTGACCATGGAAATATGGGCAAGGCATCCAATACTTGGCGCGGTCGCCCACTTGGGACGAAGCGACCACGTCAATAAGATAATTAAGTAGTTTTCTACTGTCCCTAATTATGTATGTTTAGAGTTTGATATTTATCATATATATTTTGTAAATTAAGATTGATCGTAATAAATTGTAATAGTCCGTTGACCCCAAACTCTCCTCTCATCAATTCTCTTTGTTTTCAATTGCTTGCTTTTTATTAGATTGTTTGCGATCTTCCATAGATACGTAACAGTTGTGTCGAGTCGCTTGGAGTAAGTTGAGATAGGGAGGTGTATGAGTGAGGGAGAGTTTCGTTGAGAAAGAATTAAAGAGAAAAAGAGAGAGAAATAGGGGAAGGAGAGAGTTGCCGGGCGGCTCCAAATCGTCAATCCTAACCCTCGTCACATCTCAGTCATATACATTTCTTGTTATTTGAATCAATTTTATTTTTATAAGGAGGTATGTAAGATTGAGATTCAATGGAATAGAAAATGTGACATATGGTGTGATAGATAATTTGAAATGGCCATGGGTTGACTATGAGAGCATTTATTATGGAGGAGCAAAATTAGCCGCATTATTTACTCAACTATCAAAAACAAATAAAAAGTCTCTAAGTTTCTGAGCTACAAGAAAAAAAACCTGTCACACCATATTGCAGAGGTGACTACATTATTGCATGGTTGACTACATTATTTTGCTTTAATTTAATTTAATTAAAAAAAGTGTGAGCGCGTTCTACGCACAAGTGTAAAACTAGTTAAATATTATTATATTTTATAATATAATATTATTAAATTACCAAATCCAATTTATGCATCGTGATCTGGTAAAAATGTTGAGTGATCAGACAAGGTGGACCGAACTGATCAGACAAGTGATTGGGCTGCAGTAGGATCTAAGAAAAATGTTGAGTCAAGTGGTGGCTGGGAGCAAGTGATAGACAAAATACATAATATGGGTGCTGGTACAGAAAAACCAGTATCAAGTGGGTGGTTAAAGGAAGAACTTTATAGATCCACTGGTTGGGGAGGAACTGAATCTGCGAAAGATATTGATCAGTCTGGGTCAAGTACTTCTTGGGGGAAGAAAGTTGTTAATGACAACAACCTTTGGTGGACCGGCGAGCGTAATTCACCGTTGACCGCAGCCAAATCGAGAAAATCCTGACTAGCTAAACATCATGGGGAACTTCATGGGGCAACAAGGTTAACGAAGTTGAAGGAAGTTCCTGGAATAGCAAGAATGACAATGACAAATGGGCATGCGACAAAAAAATAGAATGTTGGGGCTAGTACAGAAGGGCCAAAATCTAGTGTTTGGGGACAAGAAGTTTCAAGATCTTCGGATTGGGGTGCTATAGCTTCTAAGAAAGATAGTGATCAGTCGATTTCATTGCCTTCTTGGGGTAGGAAGGATGAAAAGGCTGATGCTCCTATGGGGAAAGAAGCTGATCAGCCGATTTCATTGCCTTCTTGGTTCGTTGGATCTGAGTGAAGACGGAGCAGAATTCAAAACTGATTCAAAAGGAGGCTAGGGCTACGATTCTGCGAGAGAAGAAAGCTATGGTTGAATGGGGTTAAGAATCACAGTAGTGGATACGGTGGAGCTCGATTGGGTGAATGTCGAACTAGGGCAAGGGCTGCGCTGGAATTGGGTTGTCGCCGGCTTGGATGGTGCGGACTGGGAATTTGAAGAAAGAAAGGTGCACTGCGGTGACACTAGTTGATGATGGAACTCGGCTATGAAACCGAACTGGGGTGGAGAAGTTAGAGTGAGTGGCTGGCGAAGGAGGCGGATTGGACGGATAGAGTTGAAGGGGAACAGAGGAGGTGAATTGGACATATGGAATACAATTATTTTAAAAATATATAATTCAAAATTATTTTAAAAATCAAAAGATTAACTAAATGTATACCCATCCCATATATGCAAGTTCAATTAATGATAAAAATTAATTATTAACCAAATCTCACTATTATATTGTTTTTAATTTTTTTAAAATAATATAATTTTTCAAAAAAAATATTTTGATGGTTATAAAACCATTTTTCACTTAAAATATCCAAAATATCAACTAAATGATGAACTATAAATTGATAAAATATCATTAATAAAATGATTTTATATTTTTTACTAAGAAACAATTATAATTTATTTACCTAAAAAATCATTAATTTTTTATAATAGTGACGGAGAAAACCGTCACTGATCAATGACGGATCAGGACGGTGTACTCCGTCACTGATCAGTGACGGAATAAATCAATTAGTGACGGAATCTCCGTCACTAAATCTCACATGAAACAATTATAATTTATTTAACAAAAAAATCATTAATTTTTTATAATAGTGACGGAGAAAACCGTCACTGATCAGTGACGAAATAAATCAATTAGTGACGGAAACTCCGTCACTAAATCTGGTACGAATTTTCAGAGCGTTCAGCGACGGAAGCAAAAAGAATATTCTTAAAAGATGTTTATTTAGCGACGGTTGAATGTTCGTCGCTAAAGGGAAAGCCCGCCAAAACAGTGACAAACTATCAGACATTTGCAAGCCGTCAAGAAGTGATGATGTGGACAAGTACGTGACTGCTTGCATGGATCTTTATGGGTTTCTATCATAAAATTTCAATGTAAAAGGTTATCTATGTAATTTAGATGAAGTGCATCAACTTTTCTTCCCTCTGGGATCAATTATAACTATTTGCTGGGTATTCCGATTTTTTGAAACTGAAGACGCTAAGAGGGCAGGTAAAAGACCAAAAGAATAGGCTTAGAAGGTGGATGGAGTGAGGGCAAGGTATGATTGCTGAGGAGATTTCGCAGCTTGAATCTAAACGAAAGAAAGTCAATTATGTTCTTTTTCAAAATTTCGTCTCAATCGACTATCAAATAATCATCTTCTCATCTCTGGATGGAAAACCCAGTCCTCGTCATATCCTTCCATCAATTAATGCAATAATTCGTAGCTCACTGTCTAAATTATCCTATTTGTTAGTTCAAGTTCTCCTATGAAAAAAAGATTCCGTATTTAACCTAACCCTACTATGAATCAGAAGTTAGGCTAGCTACATGTAGGAAAAGAGATCAGAAATCTACTCATTTATTATTTTCGGTCGATGAAGTTGCTCTTCCCATATCTTGTTAACTGTCTTCGGGAAAGAGGTAAAGCAGGTTGGAGGCCCCCTGCAGGTAGGATTCCCGCCACGTTTTTTTATCAACGAATCCAATAAGCTGACTTATGCACTTTCGGGAATAGCTTGTCAACTCATGAGGGAATTTTTCATAGCTTCTTCCCTGTGAAACACTGACAAAGATTGCAGTCGTGGAGCTCAAAATCGCAGGAGGCCGACGAAGAGGGTTGCTGGACTGACAATGGAGTGTAGCCGGAATCAGAGAGACTTGATTTCACTTCACCGGCGATGGAGGGAAATAGATTAACCGGATCTGGACTCAGGTTTGGGAGAGAGAATGAGCCAGATCTGAGTGAAGAAAGATCGCATAGTGATGATGATTGAAGGCTGACTATGGAGGAGAGATTGTTAAGGAGATGGAGATTCAACGAGTTGGGTTCCAGCACTGTAAAAAGGAAGAAGGCCGGCTGTGGAGTTGGCCTTGAAGTTGAGACAGAGAAAGGAAGAGGGAAGATGGTCTAGAATGTTAAAAATGCACAAAGGGTTTGAGATATAACGAATCCAACCCTTCGTGGCCACGTCAATGAGTTGTTAACGAAGTTAAACGGCAGCTTAGCGAATTTTGTATAAATTGTTTGTCTATTTTATATATTTTGTTTCAAATTTTAGTACGTTTGTTAAATTTGCATTATATAAAGTATATGGTCAATTGTATCACTACCATATAGTATATTGGTTAAAAATGTAATTTTCCCTATTTATTATGACCCGTGAATTCCTAAATAGGACTCCATCTTACAGATTTAGGATCCGTAAGACTGTCCTACACAAGTTTTTGTCATACATCAATTCTATTTATTTCTTTTTGGGTCCATAGTTTGTTGGGAAAATAATATATTTCTCTCTTGTACAATTTACCCATGATTGTTTCACTTAACTACTTAATTTTTAAATAAAAATTTAAAGTATATATTTTTTAATATTATAAAGCACGTATTTTATAATACCTAACATTACTACGTAATACATGTTTTATGGTTTAAAAAAACTAAAAAAGTATACTTTAAATATCTCTTTAACAAATAGTCAAACTTAACTCAAAAAAGTCATTCATGATAATAATTTAAAAAAGAAGGAACTATATACATGCACATACAATTACCAATCCTTTTATTTTCAATTCCTATCACGAAATAGCAACGAAAAGAAAGTTGATTGGCATTACATTTGATCAAAAGGATTTCTCCGTTTTGATTCAACTATTGTATATCACCTACTGTCACAATCATATCCCGTCGAATCTTAGTCTTACACGTATGTTTGATATTTTAAATGATTATCTTGTCACAAATATGTAAAATTAAAATTCAATGAGACACAGTCACAGAGTGTGACAGACAGGGCCGGCCCTGTAAAATCGGGGGCCTAAGGCGATCATCTTAAACGGGGCCTTTCCTTTATAGCAATTTTTTTTTCTGTTTTTTAAAAAACTAAAGAAACAACCAAAGAAATATAAAAGATAATTAAAAAAACACTTCATTTCAAAGTTATGGGCATAACACAAGACATTTACAAATTGTTACTTAAATGCCACTCTTCTAACACATTTAGAAGCAAAATCAGTAATCAAAGTAGAATAATCAATTTTTTCAGCCATGTTTTTCTCAATAGATATCATAGCTAGCTCATTCAAGCGTTCTTGAGACATTGTGCTCCGAAGATAGTTCTTTATCAACTTCAACTTCGAAAAACTTCTTTCCCCAGATGCAACCGTAACCGGAATAGTCAATAGAATTCGGTAAGCAATTTCCGTGTTTGGAAAACAACCATTATTCCGTTTCAAATAATTCAACACTTGGATAGGTCCTCCTATTTCTGATGGCAAAATATGTTTAACAAGTTGCAACTCCATAAACAAATCATCCTCGTCCACATCAACTTGTCCATTATGTGTCAAAATATTTGAAAGATTTTTGCAAGAACTTTTAAACTTGAATCATCATCCACTTCTTCAAATCAAATAAGAAGCCAAATTTTTTCGTACTCACTAAATTGCTTGAATCTTTCACTAAGTGAGGTGAGAGCTTTGTCAACAATAAACAAGAAGTACTCTAATCTGAAACTCTCTTGTGGAGAAAAAATGGTCTCTTCACTAGAAGTCTCATCAAAACGTCTTTTTCTATGAATCTGTCTTTTTTCACGAAATATCGGCTCAATATCCATTTCCTGAGCAAGTTCTTGTGCTTTTATTAAAGCATCATTGAAACCATGCTCTCGTATTCACAACGAGTAATAAGGCCCTTCAATTGATCTATCGCAACATCGATATGCATGTCTTCACTTTGAAAAGTCTTACTCACAATATTGACCGCATACAAAATTTCATACCAAATCATTGTGCTAACCAAGAACTCAAAGCTCCCAACTTCATATACGGCTAATGATTACGCTTCACTAGATGTTTTGGGATCTTCACTAGAACTTGCTAAATCAAACAAAGCATCTCTGATTTTTAAGGCATTATATTTGATTGGTTTAACACTTTCAATGTGGCTCTCCCAACGAGTTTGAGACAAAGGTTTAAGTGTAAGACCATTCACATGCCTTTTCAATATGTCCCACCGTTTTGTTGAAGATGAAAAAAGTGTATAAAGACGTTGAACCACTCCAAAATAATTTCTAGCCTTAGGAGATGAGTTTGCCATATCACACAATGCAAGATTCAAACTATGACAACCACAAGGTGTGTAAAATGCTCTTGGATTGATGCTAAGCAATCTACTTTGTACACCTTTAGATGCCCTTTCATATTAGCACCATTATCATAACCACGCCCCGAATGTCTTCAATTTTCAATCCTAACAGAGATAAAGCATTTTCAAGTTCGAAAAGAGCCCCATTCGGTTGTATCATCAACTTTTATAAATCCCAAGAAATACTCTGCAACTTTAACAGGAGAATCAGTGTCATTTACACAACGAATGAGTAAAGACATTTGTTCTTCATGACTTACATCAGGTGTACAATCAAGTATAACCGAGAAGTATTTTGCCTTTTTTATCTTTTCAATGATAGTACTTTTCACCTCATTAGCTAACAACTGAATCAATTCGTTTTGAATTTTGTGGCTAAGGTAGTGATATTGAATTTCCTTACTTTGAAGCCGTAAGTAAGTGCTCTTGCATAACAGGATCAAACTCTGCAATCATTTCAATCATACTTAAGAAATTTCCATTGCCTTCCTCATAAATCTTCTCCTTATTTCCCCTAAAAGCCAAATTGTTTTTTGCAAGACTTTTAACAACAGCCATCACTCGTATGAAAACTTGCCTATGGTGTTCTTTCTCTCTCATAATTTGTTCTTGCACACTTTTATCAATTGTCAGATTACGCCTCAGTCTCATCTCCAAATCAATCCATTTTTGCATGCAAAGTATGTGCTCATTGTTTGACTCATGTTGTTTGAGTCTGCTTCCAACATTGTGCCAATCTCTAAACCCGATACTAGTCAATTGAGAATCACCTTCTTTTTCTTTTTCTTTAAAAAGCTTACAACAAAAGCAAAACACTTTATCGGAGGATCTTGAATACACAAGCCATTTTCTATCTTGTTTCTCTCCATTGGGCAAGCGGCGAATATAATGCACATTTGAAAAATGTCGTTTCTTATCTGAATCATCCCTTGGATATTCAGATTCTTCCATTTCAACTCTAATTGGCCCTTTTTCCACCAACAAACCTATGAGTTTATCATCAATTGACTTCCAATTATTTGGATCATAAATGTCTAATTCTGAAGGTTCTTGAATGTTTTCTTGAGCCGAAGGAATGTCACTATTGTCCCTTTCTCCTTGCCCATGGTCACTATCAACGGGATCATTATGATTTACATTAACCGCTTCTTCGAGATCGGATTTTCAATGGAAATGGTTTCACTTTCATCCAACTTAGTAGATGTGAAATACTTGTTAATAGAACCACTTAAAGCTTGTGTTAATTGTTCTTGCTTTAGCTTCTTCTTCCTTTTTTCATTTCCAGAAAGATACTTTCGTGATGACATTTTGTCTACCTACAATAATTGTCAATTTACAAGAAACAATTCAAGTTCTATTATCAATCAAAAAAAAAAAAAAAGCAGAAACTCATCAAAATTCAATAGAAACCCATTAAAATTAATTTCTACAGTTCTACTCATAAACAATTAAGTAAAAAATTAAAAATCAATAATCAATAGAAAGAGAGAAAGAAACCCATCAATTTAAGCAATGAAGCAAAAATAAGAAATTAAAACAAGTAATCTGTAAAGTGCAACAATCCAACCCAATACCCATTTAATGATCTAAACATAAAACATTAATGATTTATAATTTCTAAATGAAGAAATAGACTAAACAAAAACAAAATTACGCAAAATTGAATTATTGAAACTTAAAAGCATGATAATGATAGGCTATTAGGATTGTTTAGGAATTTAGGATGAAGAATAAATGAATGACATCATTCATGGGCTACCAAAATAGAAGCAGAATATTAAACAATCAACAATGAACAATTGAACATTAATTAATTAAAGAAAAAGTCAAAAGTAACTAGTGAGAGCATGAGAGAAATGAAAAGGGGTTGGCTTCTAATTACTTACGGAGGTCTGGGCCAGCGACAATGGAGAGGCTTGAATAGTTGAGTTGTTGACTTGTTGTCGCCAACAGTGATATCACGTCCCTTTTGCGGTGCAGCTTTGGCGGCTTTGCCTCGTCTCCTGATGCCTAGTAAATTGCAATAGAAGTTAGGGCTTCTTTTAAAAATATATATAAAGGGAAGAATAAAATTTTGGGGCCTAAAAAATTAGGCAATTTTTGGGGGCCTAAGGCCTGGGCCTCACCCATCTCATGCAAGGGCCGGCTCTGGTGACAGAGAGTGAGATAAAAGATGGCAAAACCCTCCAGTTGGCCACCCAACTTTTCAAAAACTTGCAAGACGGCCACCAAAAGTTTAAAACTTGCAATGAGGCCTTGTACCGCATAGGGTACAGGCGAGCCCATTTTTGGATGAACGTTAAATTTGGCCGTTAAATTATGTCATTTCCTATTTTACCCCTCTAAAACTTTGTGGGACTTTGAAATTCAAGGGGCCCAATAGAACTTAGAAATTCGACAAGGTCTGATCGAAATTTTTACAACAACATTAATTTAGAGACAAAAACTAAACATTTTGATCATTCTGATTGATCGGGAAGAAAATTAACTACTCATATGGGAGACCTGGATCAATCTCGAAATTTGAATCCTAATCTCACGAAGCTTAATCTCGAAATTACCCTCATTTTCGCTCAATCTTCGGTTGCAAACCTATACACTCACTTGAGTCAACCTGTCAGCCAAGCTCTGAAACAAGATCGACAATGTCGACGGCGAGAACTCTACCTGGAAGAAAATGTTCCTCTTTTGCGTTTCCCCGTTATTCATCACCCGCGAAACTTACACGGCGTCACCATTGAGATACGCCATTGACTACATCAAGGATGGAACTTTGGCACTTCAAGCGTAAACGGATGACGGATCTAAAGCGGATCAAAGAAAAATTGAAACCACGACGCACTCTCGTACCTGCGTACCGCAGCGACAAGGGATGGCGGGAAGCTGGGATCGTCGATATAGGAGACGATCGAATCGAAAGAATCGATAGTAATTGAAGAGATGAAAGATTGAATCGAGATCGAATTGAAGAGATGTCATTGATGAAGCTGTTCATGATTCCCATGGCCTTGCTGGAGTTACTAATGTCGGAATGGACTTGCTTCAGGACCTTGAAGATGTAGATCTTGTAGGTCTCCACCGACTTCTTCGTCTTCTTCTTCTTCTTGTCGGTAGAGAGCGTCTTTGGGAATTGAAGCTTCTTCTCGGCGGTTGGCTTCTTCTCCAGCAGGAGATTTCTCGATTGTCGGCTTCTTCTCGTGGTTGTCGAATTGAAGAGATGTCATTGATGAATCACATTCATGATTCCATGGCCTTCTTGGAGATACCAATGCGGAATGGGAATTGAAGCTTCTTCTCGGCACTTGGCTTCTTCTCGCCGAGATTTCTCGGTTGTCGTTCTCCTGCGCCTCTGGATCTAGAGCGATGTTTGGTTTTATTTTTTATTGCTTTTGACCCCTTCATAGACAACTATATTTAGAAGGGTAAAATAGACATTTGACATAATTTAACTGACCAAATTTAACGTCCATCAAAAAATGGGCTCGCTTGCGGCCTAACTAATGTCTGATGGCCTCATTGCAAGTTTTAAACTTTCGGTGGCCGTTTTGCAAGTTTTTGAAAAGTTGGGTGGCCAAATGTAGAGTTTTGCCATAAAAGATCAAGCCCTCAGTTGTAATTCACCTTAATTCCCTATTAGTTATAAATAAATAAAAAACACAATTCTTTTATGGCTAAATTCTATTTTTCCGTCCCAAAATAAATATCAATATTTAAAATTTTCTTGTCTCAAAATAGATATTTATTTTCGTATGATATTACTACATCTAGGGGTGGGCATCGGGTCGGGGTTTTCGGGTCGGGTGCCCGAAAAAAATGGGTATGATATTTTACTACCCAAACCCATTTCGAATTCATCGGGTAACCGCAAAATCGGGTTCAGATAACCCGTTATGTTTAAAACAACTTTTTTTAATTAAAAAAAACCATTTTTTATGCTTGGCAGGCTTGCAATTGCTTGGTATTGGTATTGGTAATGGTAATATAATTTAAGAGTAAACTAAAGTCATAAGTGGTTGACTAGTTGGTTTAATGTAATAAAAAGATTAAAACTAATAATACTCAATATCTCAGAATCGTGATGCCCGATCGGGTTTTTCTGCACGACTTCAAACCCGATAACCCGAATTGCTGTGATCGGGTTCAAGTAATACGGTAACCAAAAATGCCCGACCCGATCGGATTTTATACGATCAGTTCGGTTTGGGACCCGAAAACCCAAACCCGTTTGTCCACCTCTAACTATATCCACCTTTGTGTTAACTTACAATAGGGTGTCGTTTGGTAGTGATGCTTAAAGCTAGATATGATTAATAAGTCAAGTTGTCTAATATTTGGTACATAACAGGTGGTCAGGATTAATAGCACGAGTTACCCGGATAAATTCATTATTCCCTAACTATTAATATCAAGCGAAAGAGTGATATTATTAGCGCTTTCACTAAAAAAGTTTGAAATTAACATTTTTTTATCTCAACACTACTCCCGATATACAAGTGGGTATTAATAGTGAGTGCACTAATAATACTATGATTAATTATTGTTTTTCCCTACCCGACTACCAAATAAACCATAATGATATAGATACTTTAATAAAAACTTAAAAAGTAAAAACTTATTTTGAGACGACGGAATATTTTAGCGACATTTTAAAAGGCACTTGACTTATAGCCAAGTTTTGTTGCCTCTACAAGATTGTACCAATTTTTTCAATTTAAGAATATCACTATACCATATTATACTACTCCCGATAAACCCTAATGATATAGATACTTTAATAAAAACTTGAAAAAAAGTTTGAAATTAACATTTTTTAATCTCAAAACTATACCCGATATACAGGTTGTGATGTACTCGACCCTGACCTCCAATGCGAAATCCCAAGGTCGTGCCGTCAAGACAAGCTAAAGATTGACAAGCACCCGCTAAGCGTAGTGGCGAGTCAAGAGTTGAACCAACAAACTCTAAACAGAATGTAAAGCCATAACGGCAAAACCGAATAACCAAAAACTAAAATCATGGAAGCAAATCATAAGTGGAACCCAAACTTATAATTATAAACTAAGGAATACAAGGCCGAGAGACGACTATCTCGACAAATCTACTCTCGCGTGACGCAACATTGCGCACGCACAACAAACCATCGGCAACCTAAGGCCGGCGAATCAACGTAATACCAACCCGATAAACAACCACTCAACGGCTACAACATGCCTGAGGACAAATCAACTAAACGAATAAGATATTAAATACTAACAACTAAACCAATGTCTCTCGACTAAAGTTGTCTGGAGACGTAAATAACAATAACACTAATACTAGAACTTGCGAGCTAAAACCTTGCTCTGAAAGACAAATGTAATAACCTCTAAATAAATACAATAGCTCAACCAAACAAGTCGGCTCCCAAAATAATACGATAATAAAATGCTAACATAACTACCCAAGTAAAGTTTACATAACTTTACATCCGTGTCTCACAAGATAATAAAATACAATAATAATAATAATAACTCCAAGCTATTGCCCTGAAGACCACCGCTAACCAACAAGCACCGAAGCCGCAACGCGCACTAACGAGCTATCGCAAAAACTAAGGAAAACAAACACACGAGTGAGTCATAATGACCCAAGAAGTTACTAAATGCAAATGTATGGCATAGCATGACGTGGCATGGCATAATGCACAAGCGTATATAAAATCATGGTATCTTAATAGCATACCAACAATAAACCACATAGCACGTTATCTTTCATAGCACGTTATTTTTCATATAGTGCTTATACATAAGCACGTAAAACCAAGATCTGGCCTAGCCCTCAAATGATCATAAACCGGGTTCCAATCCTCAAATGATCACAATTTGCACTTAGCACGTTATTCACATAAGTGCGAGTATTAAACATCACAATAGGATATGTTATGGCCCGGCCGCTACGTAGCTCCCTGCAAGAAAAACACCGTTATACTGGTTTGTGACTACGATGCTCGTGTTCGCATCGATATACCGAACTCCGCCGGCCGAGAAACCGTGTCGCACGTTATTGTTACAAGCAAAGTGGCTACTTCCCCATCAAGGCCTACAATGGAGGGTGTGTGAGGTCCTGTGCACGGCGATCCATAGCGAATACGAACCGACGATTCGTATAGGCGATGTATCGCCCCACCCCGACATAAAAATCAAACCAAATAGTGCCACTGACTTAATGCAATGCACAAGTAGATGTTTACTCAGAAGACCAAATAAGGATCGATTCGACAAGAGCGAACCCGTCCGACCAAATGCTCAAGTATGTATTTACTCAATATAAACAAATAAGGAATGAATTCGACAAGAGCGAACTCATCCGACCAAATAGGTTATTATTCTCTACCATAAATCAAGTCAAGGCAAATACATTGCTCACAACCAATTAATCTTAAAAGATCTCAAGTCACCAATTAAATCAAGAATAGTATAAACCCACCGAGAATCATATTATGAGGTCTATAATGGACCTCTACTTGAAATCAAACCAAAGACTACACCGTAGTCATAACCCACAAATACGCTCATGCACAACCGATCATTTCCCAAAAGTGAGAACTCACTCAATAATTATTTTCAACCATACTCGAGACCATAGGTTGGTCTTTAATGTACCGTGCTCTCCCAAGCACGCTTCCAAATAAATCCCCTAATAAATCTCTATAACGTAGGTGTCTCAATTGACACAAATCGAGATGCTCGGTGCTCACCATCATAACCAACCAAAACCCGAACATCGTAGGAATTCATCCCAACGGTTATTAGTATGTTATTGAACTTGTAACGACTCGCTGAGTCTTACTATTAAGTTTCATTATTTACACATTCCATAAATCCCAACATTATCATCCTCTTCAATTTATGACAAATTCCAATAATTCGGGCTTGATTCCCAAGCCCCAAAATTCATAAAATCCTTAACAAATGGATAACCAATTTCTCCCAACACACAACATCATCCAAATCATCCTACACATTAATACACACTTTAATTAACAACAATTCCTCCAATAATTCGGGCTTGATTATCAAGCCCTAAAATTCATGAAACTCAACATAATCATATACCCATCTTATAATTCACGTAATCTCAATTAAATGGTCATACTCATATTATCTAGTGAGATCACACACCCAAGGCCCCAAACTTAGGCATACTTTCATAATAAACCCAAATAGAATGTAAACATGATTTCTAGCATGCTTGCAATCCTAGAAACATAAGATGAAGGGTAACAATATACTTCAATAATCATAGAAGTCATCCTACATATGCTCTTAACAAGTTCACATGCTCAAATCACAAGTTAAAAATCACACAAAGCAAGTATGTGTACTCATTGACCTCAAATAGCATAGAGTTTGTTTTCCTTAGGATCAATGAGTACAAAATCAAAGAGAGAAGAAGTAACTTACTTGTATTCTACACCAAAGAAAGCAAATGAGAAAACTGTTCGGAAGGAAATGATCTACTCTTCAAGTTCTACACTTCTTGTGAAGGTGGCTTGAGCAAATGAGGGAAGGATCATGGAGGACCAAGAGGTTAGCTTCAAGAAGCCATGGAGAGCTTGAGAGAAGATGAATTTCTGTTTTAGAGAGAGTGAAGGTGAGAAATGAGAGTCAAAATCTGAAGATATGGCTTATATTGGTCTAGAAATTGAGTGGGACAAGTGTCATGATGTTGTGGTCTCTTTAAAAATATGATTTTGTGGTTTAAATGATCAACAAAGCTCTCTTAATCCAACCTTAAAACTAGTTAGAGATGTTAGGGTATAAGTAAGGAGGGTTAGGGAGGTTTAAGTGAGGTTTAGAAAAGGTTTGGATAGGGCTTTGGTGTAAAAATCGCATAACAAAGAAACAGGGAAAAATCCCGAAGGAGTATCCCGGTTGAGGCGGGCGCCACAAAAATCCCAGGCGCCTCATGGGGCTTGGGCTGATTTTGAATTGCTCTCGGCTCTTCGAGGCGGGCTAGTGGTCAAAATTCGATGCGGCCGCCTCGCTTAACCCTTGAACTAGGTCTAAACATGTCCTAAATGGTCCCAAACTTATGGGCAACCATTCTAAGGTCTAACCCAACTCAAAACAAGTCGAAACACACCGAACAACTCCCGAAACAACTCGGAGCGAACCGGAAGAGGTGCAACAACGCAACCGAACGATTTAATGAACTCGCAATCGAACGAGCAATGAAAGGAGACTTTTAAGGCAAGTCTAAGGGCTAATGAAGAAGCTTAAATACTTCAAGAAAGTTGAATAACAACTAGGGAAATAAGAATTCCAAAGGAGAGACGATTACACGACTCAATCCCCGAACTACGCGATAGAGACGAACGCTATCTCCAAAGCTTCCAAATCATCGATAGACTTAAGGAACACCTCCAACTTGAAGTCTAATGCATCTAAACATGTTAATAAACCATCTATTAAAGGTCTAGGACCAAACCGAGGTCCCGAACACAAAACGCAAGCAAACTCTCAATCGCGTCGCATTCCGACTATCGTCGAGTCACGGCTTGTGACTTTAGCAAGTCAACAACTATATGGAGTCTCTTAATAATGTTTTGGTCTTAGTATGGTCTCTCATACACATCTAGACCCTTTCGCAAACCAAACATACAATCGACAAAGAAAGAAGTGCAAGTATAGCACGCAAACCGAGCTAACGAAGGAGCGGGGTGTCACATCTCTTCCGCTGTCTTTCTGGTCGTTTGCCTTCCAAACCGCGGCCTACCTCATAAATCGGCTACCAACACCCATTATTGCTCACTAGTCTCCCTGCCATAAACTTTTTGGCTCTCCACCCAACTACTCCAAACTTCGTGCCTTTGGTTGTCTCTGCCACCCTTGACTCCGCCCTTACTCCGCTCACAAACTCGATGCTCACTCCACTCTGTGTGTCTTCCTTGGTTACTCGCTCACTCAGAGTGCCTATCTTTGTTATGATCCGAGCACCATCAAGATGTACATTTCGTGTCATGTTCGATTTGTTGAATCTACATTTCCAATGTCCACCATGGCCACCAGCCCTGTTTGCCCAGATACTTACGCTAGTGACTCTTGGCTACCCCTCTCATGAACTACTCGGCCACTCATACACACCGTCGACTGCTCGCTCCAGTGTCTCCCTGCCTCCTAGCACTAATCAGAATGTGGCTGATCTCAGCTCGCCCATATACCAGCGTCGCCACCCTCACCACTATCCGTTACTAGTCCTTTTATGGCTGCTCAACCTTCCTCGACAACCAGCTCCATGCCCGAGGATAACACTATGACCACTTGCAACATGCCTGCTGACCCTATTCATGTGCCCGTGTCCGCTGACCATGTTCCTATGTTCGCTGCTTCTGGAACTTCAACCATAGTTATTCGATCTAAAAACAATATCTATAAATCCATTACCAAACTGAGTCTTTCGGCTCAACTGGTAGCGAACAGTGAACCAACATGTGTCACTCAGACTCTAAAAGATGAGAAGTGGCGTCAGGCCATGTTTGAGGAGTTTGATGCACTCGCACGCAATGAGACTTAGGATCTTGTCCCTTCGACAGATGTTCACAATATTGTTGGCTGTAAGTGGATCTACCGTATCAAAAGACATGATGATAGAACTATTGATCACTACAAAGCTCGCCTAGTGGCCAAGGGATTTCACCAGTGGCCAGGGGTTGACTACCACGAGACCTTCAACCCGGTGGTTAAACCAACCACTGTTCGTCTTGTTCTCTCACTGGACGTTTGTCAAGGATGGGATCTTCGACAACTGGATGTGAACAATGCCTTTATTTAAGGCAATTTGTCCGATGAGGTATTCATGGCTCAACCACTTGGGTTCACATATAAGGACAAATCTCAACATGTGTGTCGGCTTTACAAGGCTATTTATGGTCTCAAGCAGGCTCTCCGAGCATGGTATAATGAGCTGCGTCAGTTTCTACTTGCCTCCGACTTCAAAAACTCAATGGCTGACACATCACTGTTCATCCTTCGTACTGCGGGCAACATCATCTATCTCCCTGCATATGTGGATGATATCATTGTCAGTAGGAACCAGCTTGCTGCAGTTCAGACTTTCATATCTCTGCTCGCTAATCGCTTCTCGCTCAAGGACCTAGGTGATCTTCACAACTTTCTTGGGGTTGAAGTTGTTAAGCGCCTAAGTGGTCTTCCGCTCTCCCAGCATGGGTACATAGATGATCTCCTTTCCCGCACAGGCATGACCGATGCTCGCCCAGTAGCTATGCTCCTTTCTACCTCCCCTACCTTGACTCTTCACATGGGCACTACTCTCACAGATCCGATAGGATTTCGAGCAATGGTCGGGAGTCTTCAATATCTGTCTCTTACTTGACCTGATGTTGCCTTCCCTGTCAACAAACTCTCTCAATTCATGCATAGGCCGGCCACTGAGCACTGGAATGCGGTCAAACGAGTTCTTCGGTATCTCTGTGGCACTATTAATGTGGGCATCCTCCTTCATTGCCAGTCTCCTCCTGCTCTCCATGCCTTCACTGATGCAGACTGGGCTGGCAACAAAGATGACTACACATCCACCAGTGCCTACATTGTCTATCTTGGAAGCAACCCGATCTCTTGGAGCTCCAAGAAACAAGCATCAGCTCGCTCCTCGACTGGAAGGTGGATTATGTCTCTTCTTGGCGAACTCGGTCTCACCTCCTCGACTCAACCAGCCATTTACTGTGACAATGTGGGCGCCACGAGTTTCTGCTCGAACCCCGTTTTTCATACTCGCATGAATCATGTGGCCCTGAACTTTCATTTCATTCGGCAACAAGCTTTGGATGGGCTTATGCGAGTCTGCCATGTCTCCTCGGCCGATCAATTGGCCGATACCTTAATCAAGCCTCTTGCTCGCCAGCAGTTTCATCAATTACTCCACAAGATTGGTCTCTCCTCTCAGACGTCCATCTTGCGGGGGCATATTAGAGAATAATATCTTTTTATTATTTTTGTTCATTTGTAATTAGTGGTAATTTTCTTGTTGAGTTCTTTCCTTATTATATTACCTTTCTTGTATAGATTTTTGTAGTCTACTCCAAGTATAACCCTAATTATAACTCTTCCTATAAATATGTGTTTAATCAATGAAAAAATTATGCCGTTATTTCTAAACTTTATTAGTTTCTACAATAAAACCTAAAACCCATTCTAATATAATATCTGGTGGATGAGGCCAACCCATTAGGTGGCACGTGTATTTGACAGCTCTAGTATAGTACTGTGGTATGCATATAATGTGGGAAGAAGTGGTGGGGATAGTGATGATGTGACAAAAACATAGTTTTCGAAGATTGAATTAATGATCAGATGAAAGACAACCATTCTCGTAATATCATTAAACATTAACACATTTTGGTCCACGAGAACGACTATGGGAACAATGGAGAATGAGAATTAGACACGTGCAACCTTATTAGTCACCTCGACATAACAATCAAATCTTTTCCCTGATCAACTTTCGGTTTATTATATGGCATTTCTCACTACGGTTACGCGCCACATTAATAAACTACTCTTATTACGTCATCAATGTCTTAATCAAGAAGCTAATCTAAATTATCATTATCCTTTCGATGGCAAATAAGCAATTAAGCTCAATAATAATATAAACGAAAATGATAAGGACTAAACGCTTTTTTCCGAAGTTTGAAATGACCCATTGTAAGTCATTTTCCAAATGTTAACGCATATTTACTTACACACACAATATTTCACTCAACTAATAAATTGTTTATAAATATAAATAAAGTTTGTGCATACTATTTATTAATTATATTTTTAATAAATGCTTACTACGTTCTAAAATTAGTGTCACCTATATTATTTAGGGACATCCTAACCATTGTCAATTTTCTATTAAATTTTTTTTTTTTCATATCAATTATCAAAAAAATTATTTGTAATTGTGAGATTGGAAAAAAGATTTGATTTGACACCACTAATGATTATTTTGTATTTATTCATATATTGTTACATTTTCCGTATGTTTGTGAATGTGACATATTTTCAAAAGATTTACCAAACACCGAAACTTTGATTTTGTAAATCATTTTCTGGAAATGATTTTCCGTGAAACAAACGGAGCCTAAATATATAATGACTAAACGACTTTGAAGTTTGAACCCTTGCCACGTGCTGACCTGCATGCCTATTATTTTGGTACTTTTTGTTTTTTTCTTTCGTTATTTTTGGCTAAACTTGTGGTGGAGTTTTTTTGGCCTGGGCTTAAGATTTAATCATTTTTTAATGAAGGGTGTCTATTAGTGGAATTAAGGAATTTTGACTAGCTAATTTCATAACAATCAACTGAGATGGGGTCAGGTGACTTGATTTTATTCTACCGTAATTTTACCAATATATCTTATCCTTACACTTAGACCCCCTCTCCGTCTACTAAATCCACCCACACTTGGACCCATTTATTTCTTAAGCACACACAGTTAACATTATATTGAACTTCTATCATACCAAAAAGATAGATTATATTGAATTTTATGCAACAACATGGATTTCATCATAGAAAAAGATACTCCGTCCGTTCAGAAAAAGAGTCAACTATTCCCTATTGGTATATGTTTTACTTAAATAGTCTATTTTCAAAAATTAAAGTATAAAAGTATCATTTTCTTTAAAAAAAAATTGACTTTCAAACGAGAGCTCTTTGCTTCAAACGGAGTGAGTACTTCATATCGATCTAACTATCAACCATGTGATGCTTAACAACACAATATACTTGCCACTAGATTCATATGAGAAATTCGCACAAAAAATTATTTGTATATCTATCACTAACCCCAACATTCCGTTTAACATTAGCTTATATTAACATATATAATTACAAATCCATGTTTAATAGAAATTTACAAATTGGTCAAAAAATCAGGTGCTCCAGACAATCTAAACATCACTTAGAAATATTATGACCTTGGAATGATATTAAATTACTAGTTTTTAGTTTTAAAAGAAATATCAAAAACAAGATTTCTTAATTCTAGGCCCCGTCTAGATATAGCCTAGGCGCCAATTCGCCTAGTGATTTTTAGAACAATGATTTTGTACCAATAAACTTATAAATGTGGGCAACTCATAAATTGTCAAATCGCATGGATTTTACTGTAATTTACCTAAAATTTAAACACACACAAACACTTGCACATATTCCCCCTCTCCACCTTTAGCCTCTTAACACCCACTCACGCTTATATCCATTTTCAACCCTTAAACACACATTTTACATTATATCCCCTCCATAACTTGGACACATACACTTAGACCCCCTCCTTATATAAATACTGAAAATACGCACTTCCACTTGGATCCCATTCATCACCAAAACACACACAATTACAATTTTACATACCACCAAGCGAGTAGATCAGTCGTTAGGAGATTATTCTAGCTTAACCATGAATCTTGAGTTTGAGTCATGAGGATGCTCGGTGGTCATGTTTGGTTTGGGAGATTACCCTCAATGTTATATAATTTATATTCTAATAATTTCACTACCATTTGCATCAAATATTTCCTCCATTAATTCCCCACTTTCCATCTGATTCAACATCTTTCCTTTTTTTGTTTAATTTTCCAATGTTGTGTGTTCGTGTCGGTGGGAGTGTGAAAGACTATTATAATAGCACTGTGTTTGAACGTGGACTCAAGACTAGTAGTTTAGATAGGCCTTCTCAAGAATATTAGTCCCTTAATCTTTGGTGGTTTCAATACATTTCAATTCGGCAATTCTCAAACAGCCCAATTAGTAATAGTTATAGCCTTAATATTTTCTTGAGTATGTTATGATTTGGGTCACTTATGTATAAATATTAGGGAAAAATATTAATTCAATAGAAATTGATGAATCGCGGTTCAAAAATAGATTAGCAATTATACTATTGAATTGCGATGCAAAAATTAATGCACTAAAATTGATGAATCACGGTACAAAAATAAACTAACAGTTACATTATTGAACCACGATGCAAAATTAATTTAATTAAAATTGATGAATCGCGGTTCAAAAATAGACTAGCAGTTACACTATTGAACCGCGGTAAAAAAAATAATGTCATAAAATTGATGAATCACGGTGCAAAAATAATGATATTCGTAGCGCGCCTACGGTTCATTAAGTGTATCGTAGTCATTTTGCCACTAAAAGTGACTTTTTCGATTGAAAATAAAAATAGTGTATTTTAGCAATTAAGAGTTTCAAAAAGTGGACCGACCCGTAATTTTTTCTAAATATTAATTTTTGTTATTAAATAAGGACAATTTCTTGAGTTTCGCCATGAGCCAATTAAATGCTATGAACGGCCCTGTCCATCTGTTTCAGTTCCACCCTAAGAAACTACATTTGAAAATTTTAATTATTAAGTAGATATATTAATATTATTAAAGTTGGTCATAAATACTTAAAACACAAACAATAACAAATGTTACAAAAATTGTAAGTATAATATTTTTAAAGTGGACTCTTAAATTGAAACATCCAAAAATAGTATCTGAGTGGGAGGGAGTATTTTGTAGTATCCTTTTGAGTAATACATTAGTCTCTTTCTAATAAAAAATGTTACTCTCTCTGTTCCAAAATATATGTTGTTTTGGAGCTTTTCACACAGATCAAGGAAAAAATTGTAAAGACTAAACTGCCCTTATTTACTTTAGTTCAAACGTTAATGAGGTGTCGTTTGATACTCTTACTCAAAGAATCAAACACATATTACGAAGTCAATAAATATGGGTAGAATTGAAAAATAAGGAAAAAAGTTCATTAAAACTGCAAAGTGACATCTATTTTGAAACAAAAAAACTCTCCCAAAACAACTTATATTATGGAAAGAAAGAAGTATAGTTTATGTCCATTGCCATCCTTCTCATTATCACACATTGATGGAAATTAAAGAGGAGAATGACAGGTATAGTATTGAAAACACGATAGTTGTTGAATATAATTGTCAAAATGGGTTGGGCCCATTGGGCTGGCCTGCCATGCTACTTAAAAAAGTGGGTTGGATTGAGAAAATATGAACCTATTAGGAGGTGGGTCAAATGAGTTGAGCACGTGTCAGGTTGTGGGTTGGCCCGCCATATACTAGTTGTAAATAAACAAGTCACAAGTTTAAAAAATTAGTTTAAATCAGTTTCGCTTAAAATGTAAGATTATTTTTTATATCTGAAATATTAGTAAATGATTTTGGATTCGTTCAAAAAGTGACACTTATAGCAATTAAAAAATAAGATATATTAATCGTAATATTTACAGAAAAATGATTATAAGAACATACAAAAAGAGTAATGATAAAATAGTTTCTTACTTCTATATTTTTTTTCTCATTTTATACTATTAATATTAGATAAAATTGTTAGAAAACACTATTAAAAATATAATAGTAAAATATAATTATTTAATGAAATGTGACATTTTTTTGTGTTACTTATGAATATTATTATTATTTTGATTAATTAAAAGAAAAGTTGGTGGATTGGCCCGCCTAACCCGCAACCCATGATAGATTGAATTGGCAATTTTGCGGCCCACCATATTTCATGGGTTTGTCCAAGAACTGTCCAGCTAAAATGGCAGGTTATGACGTGTTACGGATTAGCCCGCCCCACCAACCTACCTTGACAGCCTATTGTTGATACTTGATAAAGTAAGAGAAGAAGTCAGGAAAAGGGGAAGGGGTTATGGGGTAAAAAAGAAAAAAATAATCATGAGATAAGCGGTTAAAATTGAAGATAAAGTATCATTGAGTGTGTATTTAAAGAGAGAACTAGTTTATAATTATGCGTCCCTAAGGAGGTGGCCCAATAGTAGATATGGGGTTTTTAATGGTAGATATTAATTATAATATATTTATAATTTTAAACATAATGTTTGGGTCTCATGGGCCTCTCGATCCCTTCCCAAAAAAAAAAGTTTATAATTATGCGTTTCAATATGTTTAGCAAATTAATCACATTAGAATTCAGATGACCAAAGTTTCAATTATTGTACCGTTTTACAAATCTTAATTCATAAGACGTAATTACACTCTTTCACAATTCAACTCATTAACACACGATAAATCTGATCAAGTGAATTTGGTTTACACAAAATACGGTGAGTCAGATCAAGTGAATTCGATTTACATAGAATACGATCATCTTACACCAAGTGTTTGTCTTACATTTATATACACTGTATCCAGCAACAATATAGATAGTTTTTTTTTTTTTCGACATAAGGAAATAAGTGAAAGCCATTATTTATACCAGTAAATTAGCACTCTCGGTGATTAATTCTTTTGATGGTTTTGAGTAGCTATTGGTAATTGCTGAGAAATGTCGTTAATTATTAATTAGTGGATGCGTAGCTTTTAATTTGTGATTGAAAATCATTGAGTAGAGTTAGGGAATTAAATCTCATATACCACAAACTGTGTACCACTTTCATCTCAATCAATGCGTCTCAACCAATGGTCTGCCATTTGTAAAAACTAGTTTTACACCCGTGCGTTAAACGCACGGCCATAATTTTTTCAATTAACTTATACTCAAGTGAAACAAAAAAAAAAACAAAATTTAGAGGCAACTACTTTCGATATTAAAAAAAAACTGTTTTGTTTTTATTTAAACATTAGAGACTTGTATATTTAAGATCTAAGAAAATGAAGTCAATTTTTAGAAAATAAAAATAACTTTGTCATTCATTAAATCTTAATTGTAATAATAATTTTAGAAATAGTTGTAAACCTAGCATTGTTATAAATTAAAATATGGTGAATATATGGTCATATAGTAATTGCATTATATGAAAAGTAATAAATAATTAAAAGAATATACTATAAAAGAAGAGAAACTAATTATAAAGAATTACATCAAAAAATAATTACATTATGAAAAAATATAAATGTTATCGTAGTATCTCAATAATCCCCGATTAACTAAACAAATAAAAAGGAAAAAAGAAGGAGATGAAAATAGGAAGCCTCAACTGGCAATCTCTCTTATTCTCCATCCATTTTAGGAAATATCTCTTATTCTCACTGAGAATCTCTCTTACACTCACCGTCTACACAACAGTAATCTCTCGTCCTCTCGTTCCATATCTTGCTCGATCCATCTCTCTTTCTCTAATATCCAACTTTATTATGATGGAAAAATATTGATTATATTTTTTTGATGATTTTTCATTTGGATCTAATGAAATCGCATAAAAATATTTTGTTTAATTATTTCGTATAAAAAAATATTTTTGACATTCAGATCTACTGTGAATTTGTTAATATTTTTTATACATCGATTTTTGTTATTTACTTTTAGATAAATCATCGAACTTGTTTAATCATTTAGTATTCTCGAAAGATGATTTTTTTTTTCTGGTGATTTTTATTTCATACTACTTCGAGTTTGTCAATGGTTTTTTTAAATCTCAAAATTTGGGTATTTATTGATTTACTTGATTTTTTAGTATAATATTTCAATATTTGATAGGTTCATGTTGTGAACTAATTCATTTTCATTAATCATCATTTATAATGTGTTGATTCATTTCGGTTTAACACAACCGAGAATTGAAAAACTGTGCAAATTGAGATAATTGATTGTAGAAGTTCCAAAGAGTTTTTGAATTAATTAATGAAAGAATTAATTAATTGTTTCTTGTTAATATGAATTTTTATTTTGAGAAACGATGTTTTGACATGATTTTTCCATATATATACATATATACACACATATATATATATATATATATATATATATATATATATATATATATATATATTATAAAACAGTTAAATAATTGACTAGGACTATTCAGAGGTTGAGATTAAATTATCTTTAAAATTTTAACAGTTGAGATTCACCCTCACATTCACATGTGTGAGTAGTTATCCATTTTTAACTTCATATTTTTTCTTTCCCTATTACAAATTACCCCCTACAATTAATATTATGAGCAGTCAACCATTTTTCTTCTCTTATATTTTATCTTCATATTATAAAGTCACACCATGCGTTAATCTTCTGAATAGTAACTCCTTATAAAACATCAATCTCTCAACTATAACTTGAAACAATGTATCCCTTACCTGTAACATTTTTTAAATCGCACATTCTATTTAGACACAGTTATTTCAATTGACGAAATCAGATATACTGACACCGTGCCATATGCACGGATATGAAGATCTAGTATATATATAAGCATAACTCATAACTAAGGGATTCATTTGGAACTCATATACTTAGAATCAATCTGGACCGTCAGTTATGTTTAACACAATTTGATTGAGGCCATTGGTTAGACCATAAATATATAACCTACAACTTAAACTTTTATATGTAATTATATAAGGATAATTCAAACAAAACTTATAATCGAAGGATTTATATGTAACTCACACGTAGATAGATAAATAGATATATAGATGGATTACATCTTATATGTCTACAATTTGTACGTAGGGAAGAGGGTATTTCGAAAAAGAGAAAAAGTGTACGGGAATTCAACAAATTCTCCATTTATTATAATAGGGATAGGGATGAAGGAGAATATCCAAACATGATGGATTTGAAAGCAATAAGTGAAGAAGGAAAAACATAGAATACCAAGTGAAAAAGGAAAAAAACATGACAAAAAAAAAAAAAGGCTTAGAATTAAGTGGGAACTTAAAGATCCAAAAACAAGTCCAACCCATTCTCTCTCATCAACATTCTACTATCTCAAACGAATCATAAGTACAGTGTCGGTATGAGATTAGTTTAATAAATGGTTGGGATACACAAAACTCATAATTGATGGAATAATTCAAACAAAACTCACAATTAAAGGTTTTATATGTAATTGTAGAGGGGTGATTGAAGCATAACTTATAATTGAGGGGTTTATTTGTAACTCACATACTTACGAATCAATCTGAACCATCAGTTGTGTTTATCACAATTCGATCAGGACCACCAATTACACCCTGAGCTCTTTTATAATATAACTAGTACTTTTGCCCGTGCCAACGGCACGACGCCAGTTTGAGAATTTATCAATAAATGAAGCAAATACTGTGGAAATGAACTACTAAAAATATTATTTTTTTAAAAAAATTGACTTTCAAATAGAGCCTCTTTACCCGGAACGGAGGGATTAATTAATAATTTATATACGAAATTGTGGGCATGAAAAAACGGGCAGGACAAAAATTAAATTGACTAAGTTAATTACGATAACCGTTAAAAAGAAAAAATATATATTTCAAATTACAAAACTTACGATTTTTTTTTTAATTTTTAAAATTTGTATACGAAAAAAATTAAAAAGAAAAAAATACAAATACAAATTTTCACAACCATAAAACTGTAAAACTGTAAAATCGTAAAATATTAACTGTAAAACTGTAATATCTCAGTAACAAAGTAACTACTTTTCGTAAAAATTAATTAAAAATCTATAAATTAAATATTTGTTTAATTAGTAAAACCTAGTTGTGAAGCAGTAAATTAGTAAACAGAAGAAGTGAATTGGTAACTGCCTTCTCACATGTGAGAGTTGAAGAAAATGCTGACCATTGGATCACCGTAAAACAGTAAACCTTGACCCATTTTTATCCCAAGTCAATTGTAAGCGTGCAACACTGAGCTGTATTGTATTATATACTAGTACTTTTGCCCGTGTCGATGGCACGGCGCCAGTTTGAGGGGTTGGATATATATACACTACACAACGAAAAAGGGAGAAAAACCCAAATACGTAACAAAATAAAACATTTTACTACGATATTTATTTCATAAGAAAACCAAGAAATAAATATTTTAATTGTAACTATTGTAAAAATACGAAAAGAAAATTGTATTGAACGAAAACTCAGTCTTCTTCTTCTGGGGATTTTTACTTAACAACAATGGAAACCAAACTAATAACATTGCCAAATTTACCATGAGATGCAATAACTTTGTCCATTATAAATAAATCTAAGCCATACATAAATTA
The DNA here is from genome assembly GCA_013146195.2 of Codonopsis lanceolata. Taxonomy (NCBI): domain Eukaryota; kingdom Viridiplantae; phylum Streptophyta; class Magnoliopsida; order Asterales; family Campanulaceae; genus Codonopsis; species Codonopsis lanceolata. Next base: position 57,262,468 of record CM028384.1, on the reverse strand, counting down.
AACTGGGATTCAGTTGATTACAATAGCAATCAATTAAGAAACAACAATTAAATATTTGTAAAACCGTAAAGGTCAGTTTATTATTAACGAACTACTAAAAGTATTATTTTCTTAAAAAAATTGACTTTCAAACGGGGCCTCTTTACCCGGAACGGAGGGATTAATTAATAATTTGTATATGAAATTACGGGCTGAACAAACAAAACGGGCCGGACAAAAATTAAATTGAGATTCACTTGATTACGATAACAGTTAAAAAGAAAAATAACAAAACTTACGATTTTTTTTAATTTTTTTTATTTGTATACTAAATTGCGGGCCAAAAAATTTTAATTGATTAAGTTAAGTACAATAACAATTAAAAAGAAAAAAATAAAATACAAATATTCCAAACTTAGACATAAATTAAATTGCGATTCACTTGATTACGATAGCAATCAATTAAGAAACTACAACTAAATATTTGTAAAACCGTAAAGGCCATTTTATTATTAATAAACTACTAAAAGTATTATTTTCTTAAAAAAATTTACATTCAAACAGGGTCTCTTTGCCCGTAACGGAGGGATTAATTAAAATTTTGTATACAAAATTGTGGGCCAAACAAAAAAACGCCGGATAAAAATTAAATTGATTAAGTTAATTACGATAACAGTTAAAAAGAAAAAATATATATCAAATTACAAAATTTACGATTTTTTTAAATTTTTAAAAACTTGTATACGAAATTGAGGGACAAAAAAATTGATTAAGTTAATTACGATAACAATAAATGTAAAACAATAACGGTAAATGAAGCAGATAATGTGGAAATTAATTAACTGTAAAACAATAACTCTAAAACTGTAAAACCATAAAATAATAACTCTAAAACTGTAAAACCATACATAAACATATTTAATTAGGACTCTTCTTGGGCTTGATTCCCTGATTCCTGATTCAGGGGGATTTTGGAGAAATCGTAGGGGAGTTGGAATCGTAGAGGGAGAGGGGGACGCAGAGGGATAAGGGTTGTGCGGGGAATAAATTATAGCCGTTTGATATAAGTAAAAATAATCAATCTCAGCCGCTCTTTATCCCACTGAGCTCTATTGTATAGTAGACTAGATTCTGTGCCCGTGCCTATGACACGGCGCCAGTATATGACGATGTTAGTATAGGACGGTGTTAGTATTCAAATAAATCAATATAATAAATTATATATATATATATAAAACTAGAATATAAGTATTTCATCAAATAGATTTAATAGCCCATTTTACATGAAGGAAAAAAGAAGAAAGAAGGAGTACAAAGGTAAAAAAGAGAAAAAAAAAACTAAGCCCGAAAAGGATGGAAGAAAGCCGATTGAAATAAAAACGTAGGAAGAAAAACGTGAGTAGGAAACAGTTAGATTAGGTTATGATAAAAACATTTTAGATGAGATTTAGGAAGAAAAACGTGAATAGGAAACGATTAGATTATGTTGAAATAAAAACAGTTTAGATAATATTTATATATGAGATAAAAACAATTTAGATTAGATTAGGAATCTTCTTGACAGTCTTGATTCAGGGGTACACATGTGCCAGGCGAAATAAATTACAGCCGTTTGATAATATATATATATATATATATATATATATATATATATATATATATATATATATATATATATATGTGTGTGTGTGTGTGTGTGTGTGTGTGTGTGTGTGTGTGTGTGTGTGTGTGTGTGTGTGTGCCGTATGGGCGGTGTTAGTATTCAAATAAATCAATATAATAACATATATATATATATATATATATATATATATATATATAAAGCTAGAATATAACTATTTCATCAAATAGATTTAATAGCCCATTTTACATAAAGGAAAAAAGAAGGAGTACAAAGTTTAAAAAGAGAACAAAAAAAAAACTAAGCCTGAAAGGGATGGAAGAAAGTCGATTGAAATAAAAACGTAGGAAGAAAAACGTGAATAGGAAACAATTAGATTATGTTAAGATAAAAACAGTTTAAATGAGATTTAGCAAGAAAAAACGTGAATAGGAAACGGTTAGATTAGGTTGAGATAAAAACAATTTAGATGAGATTTATATATGAGATAAAAACAGTTTAGATTAGATTATGAATCTTCTTAACAGTCCTAATTCAGGGGGACACATGTGCTAGGTGGAATAAATTACAACCGTTTGATATAAGTAAAAATAATCAATCTCAGTCGCTCTTTATCCTACTGAATCCTATTGTATAATAGATAGAAAATAGAATGTTTTTTAAAATCCACTATTAATTTATAATATCCTTTTCAATAATGTGAGACAAAAAAATGTAACGATTCTATTTATTTTGATAAGACTAGAGGATACTCGAGAATATATAAAAATAAAATAAAAAACGCTCAGTCAATTTTTTCTTAAAATTCGTATAGAGTTAACAACAAACTTCATATTTTCGGACGGAAAGAATATTCTATAAAATCGAAAATACAACGTAGCTTTCACAACGATCCAAACATTTCTTCAATCCTATATTGCTAAAACATAACTAGGTTATTAACTTTTGTCCAAACTTTAGAAGAGCTTGAAGTAATATTAAGGTTCCGTTTGTTTTACGGAAAATAATTTTTATAAAATGATTTTTGGAAAATAATTTTTGAAAAATTAACAGATTTTATTTTCAGGTGTTTAATAATTTTTTTGAAAATATGTCGAAAAATATTTTCGGGTGTTTGGCAAACATACGTGATGTGCATATTTTGGATCCGCTACAAATGGCGTTTGAGCCTTATTTAATGACCCACTATATTTTACAAGATGTCCGAAGAATTGGGTCAGGCCTCTGCGCAACGGGCTGAACCAATTCCCTCAGGTATAAATAACCCTCTCTAGCTCATAGAGTGGGGGCTCAGTCTTCTCTCTTTTTGATCTCTCTCTGTTTCTGATTGAGAATCACGCACACACTTGGGGGCTATGCATCCTCTTTTTCATATGTGTACTGATAAACACGCCGGAGGGTTTTTGGCGGGGGCCCTCCCCGCCGACTTATGGTGTTTGTTTTACAGATATATAGCCAGATATCCACCACCGACGACAAGATAGCCGCCGGACGGCAACTCCGACGTCCCACCTCCACCGCTACTTTCGGCACTCCCGGTATGATGCTTTTTTGGACGCATCAGTTCGGAAAATGTTCAGAAAATAATATATGAATAAATACAAAAAATATATTCCAATATTAATGTTCATATTGTATATTCCCTCAGTTTCTAAATAATTGTCATCTTTCAAATTTACTTTTAGTACCACTTTAATTATGATTGTATGTTTTCAAGGGCATTTAAGAAAATCACACATTACACCAATATTTGTAATACAATTAATTATTTTTTTTAACGGTGTGACGGGTCAAAGAGAACGATTATTTGAAAACGGAGATCTAGAGTATAAAATAATGTTGAACTTTAAGTAATTTTCTTTTAGTGACCATCAATTTACCATTAGTGGTGTCAAATCAATAAGATCCATCTTTTTCAATATCACAAATACAATTTTTTTTTTTTGATAATTGATATAAAATAGGAAATGAATAATGTTTGGGACATTCCTAAATAATATAATTGACAATAATTTTAAGACGTAACGAGTATTTATTAAAATTATAATTTGAAAATAGTGTGCAAAAACTCTATTTATATTTCTAAACAATTTATTTGTTGTATGAAATATTGTGTGTGTATGTAAATATGTGTAATTGTGGAAGGGGGCGGAAGGGTTCTCGAACATTTGGAAAATGACTTACGGAAAATAAATCCGTAAGTCATTTTTCGGAAAAGATGGCTTGATTTTCCGTTGACTCGGAAAATCTTTTACGTACTGTATTTTCTTAATGTTACTAAACACTGAAAAATAAAAAATCATTTTTCGTGAAACAAACAGAGCCTAAACATTACTACTACTCCCTCTGTTTCAAAACAAATGTTGTTTTAACGATTTGCAAACAAATTAAAAAACTTATGAAAAGAACGATCCAACCTTATTTAAATTTATTTATTGTAGTTAAGTTGTGTTAGTATTTTCTTTTTCATTTTAACAATCCTCTCTTTAACTGCATTTAATTTTAGAGTAATAAATATTGATAGTTTTGACAAAATATGAACAAATGATTCTTAAAATCATTTAACGACATTTATTTTGAATTTTTTTTGCTAAAATGACACTTATTTTGAAACAAATAAAGTTTTTTTTTTTTTTTTGAGAAGCCAATGTCATTTTCATGTCATTTTAAGTGAAAACATAAACTGGGTTTCAAACGTTTGTTGAGCCATTTTTAGTGATATAAACAGTGGCGCAATTAGTTGGGTAACTTTTAGGCTTCCCAATATCAACATACATTAGTGGTAGTTTCGAAAGTCTAAATTCTTTTTCTTACCCCATTTCAAGAAGTTGTCCAATTAGAATATGCCTCTGATCGATCTTACATACTTGGGTAAGGGCATGGCCATGATTTTGGATGTTATTGAAATCTTTAATTTCACCACTCCTGAGAGACGAATTTATCTGGTCCATATGATGATCAAAAAAATATTCTCTCGTTTCGGGAAAAGAGTTTTTATTTGAAAATCATACTTTATTTTTAAAAAAAATTATACTTTCAGTAATCCATTAGTAATAAAATAATATATTTATGTCTTAATTTTTAAAAGTGAATTCTTTAAATAATATATCAAAAAATAAAATAATTGACTCTTTATCCGAAACGGAGGTAGTTTATAACATCATTTCTTACCTCTAATTATCATAAAAACTCATGATTATGGAGTAATATATAATATAATTGACCAATAGTTGGTCAAATATGTAGGGGTCATTATATTGCTATTCTCTTTTCTTATATAAATCCCCCCATAATTATTATTTTTATGTCCTTGATATATCATGTATAGTCCGGATATGATTGTTAGGGTATCCCCATTATTTATTCTTAGGGTGCTCTTCTTATGAAGATGAGGATGAACACAATGGGAGGGCACTTCTTAGCAATTCTATGTAGGAGACAGGAGAGAGAGTCTTCTTATTTAGGAAGATAAAAAAGGAATCTTCTTATGTGTTTGTGTGTGTGTCACAGGTTGGGGGGGGGAAATTGATTTTTTTTTTGTAAGAAGATGTGTTAGAAGATGAGGAATGAGAAGACATATTTTTAAATAGAATTGTTGATATATAATAGGAGATCTGATGGAAGGGAGCAAAGTATAATAAACTCATAGTCATATTATGAGTTTAGTGTCCTTAGTGAATTTTGGTTATCTAGAGGGGTTGCGAGTGTAACTTCTTTATCCCTCTCCTATTAGGATACAATTATGTTAGTTAGCCTATTTATTCTTGTTCACTTCTTTCTCTTTGATGTAATACACGATAATACAGAGAAGGATATATATATATTCCTCTCTGATTACTCTCGATCTGGTAGTTCATATACTACTTAATCAATATAGATCAATTACTCAATTATCAGGATTTTCTCATCTTCATGTTCAAACATTAACATGGTATCAGAGCCTTCTAATTCTGATTCCCTAATTCTGCTTCCGCTCATTAATCAAGATAAGTCTTCTTTTCCTCTTACCCTATTCTTGATTCTTCTCCCTTTTATCTCTCATTATGTTTGAATCCACTTCTGAACTTAAAGATGAAAAACTCAAAAATACCAATGTTATAATTGATGATTATGATCTTCCTGAATCCTCTCTGCAATTGGCCTCTGGTCACCCCCTATACATCCATCCCAATGACCACCCTGGAATGAATCTTATCTCTAAATCCCTATATGATTCAAACTTCAATCAATGGAAGAATTTGTGGCTATTGCCCTTTCTGCTAAAAACAAACTTGGTATGATCAATGGTTCCAACAAAAAAGACATATTCCTCAATCTAAGTATGTTAGTGCCCAAGAAAGATGTAATAGCATGGTCGTTTCTTGGCTTCTCAATGCTGTTAATTCAAAGATTCGTCAAAGTATAGTTTATTTCTCCACTACTCATGAAATCTGGGCTGACATTATCACCAGATTTTCTCAAAGTGATGCCCCAAAATTTTCCAAGTCTAGAAAAGTATCATGCTGTGCACTCAAGGAAATCTTAGCATCAATGCATACTTCACCAAGTTCAGAGGGTTATGGGATGAATTAAACAGCCTTCTTCAAATACCTAAGTGTGGTTGCATCTGCACTTGTGGAGCCAATTCCGCTCAAGAAGGGTACGAGACTATGAGCACATTACCAAACTTACCCAATTCCTACTGGGATTATCTGAAAAATACACAAATATGAGAGGACATATACTTAGGATGAATCATTTTCCTTCTGTTACTAAGGCAGTCTCTATGTTGGTCCAAGAAGAAAGACAAAGACAACACACAAACATTGCAAATTTTGAGAGTGTCTCTTCTGCCTTGATGGGCAAAATCAATACCAACTCTACCAACAAGTACACCAAAGGAAAATCAACCGGAGGATACCAGGCCACTTCTGCTAAAGGAAAACTCTTTTATGATCACTGGTATGGTGAGTCTCACACTAAAGACAAGCGTTTCTTCATTATTGGATTCCCTGAATGGCATCCCCTATTTGGAACCAAACTAGATCACACTAAAATGCCAAGAAACAAAGGGAAAGTCAGAACCAATACTGCTATCAACAATACCACTGTGCAAGGCACCACTAAAACTGATGAAATCAAAGGAAAAGATACTTGGACCAACAATCTAACTCCAGATCAGTATCAACAGCTCATGGCTCTTCTAAAAAGTGTGAAGAATATTAGTTCTTCTACTGCCATGCTTGATAATCCTAAAGATCACTTGGCAGGTACTATCCTTTCTAAACCTATGTGTCTAGCAAGTATGAAACCTACTTCTCTTGACTGAATTATAGATACTGGGGCCAATGATCACATCACCAATTCTTTCAAACATCTCATTAAACCTATACCCATCAATACTGTGATCCATCTTCCTAATGGGAAAGCTTCTACTATCACACATAAAGGAAGTGTGATTCTGTCTAAAGACATTGTTCTAATCTAGCAGTAAGTTAACTTATGACAGTAATATGTGCTTGACATTCTCTGCCACATCTTGCCTCCTTCAGGACCAAGCTCAACAGAGAATGAAGATTGGTAGATATGATGGAGGCCTATACAAACTGACTCTACCTGATGATGATGCTGCCAAATCAAACCTATGCAAATTTAGTAATTTTTTTCTCTTACTAAACCTATAGATAAAGTGTATTTGTGGCACACAAGACTTGGACATGTCCCTTTACAATCTATGACACATATTGATGCTCTTGAGCTGGACTTCAATTCAAACTTGCATGTATACTGTGATATTTGTCACTTAGCCAGACAAACCAAAAAACCCTTTCCATTAAGTGACTCTCACGGTTCTAATATATTTGATCTTTTACATTGTGATGCATGGGGTCCTTATAGGGAAAACACTTATGATAGATGTACCTATTTCCTTACCATTGTAGATGATTTCTCTAGGGCCACTTGGACCTTTCTACTGAAATCCAAAACTCAAGTTTGCCAAACCCTCAATTACTTTTTCAATATGGTGAAAACTCAGTTCAAAACCAGTGTTAAACACTTGAGGACTGATAATGGTACTGAGTTCCTAAATGATGGTGTGGGCAGTCTTTTGTCATCTTAAGGGCTACTACATTAATTTACTTGTGTTGACACACCTCAACAAAATGGGAGGGATGAGAGAAAGCATAGACATCTTCTTGAGCTTTCAATAGCATTGAGATTCCAAGCCAACCTACCCAAGAAATTTTGGGGTGATTGTCTGTTAACAACAACCTACATAATAAATAGAATTCCTCGTTATGTGCTTAAGTTCAAAACCCTCTTTGAAGTTCTATTTGGAATGACACCTAAATATAATCATCTCAGAACCCTTGGATGCCTTTGCTATGCTTCCACATCCTCTCACAACATAGATAAGTTCTCACTTAGATCTCAAAGGTGTGTATTCTTAGGCTATCCAAGTAATAAGAAGGACTACAAGGTATACAACCTAGAGACACATCAAGTCATCTACAACAGGGATATCATCTTCCATGAATCTATCTTTCCATTCAAAACACCTGAGAGCCCCTCTAATCAAACAGACAAAGATAAACACTTCTTAGAAAATTGTATTGATTCTATTGGTGAAGACGACAATTCAGGTACTACTAACAACTCAAATACTTGACATAATAAGTCAAGTGAGGAAGCTCCTACTGAAACTCATCAAACTACTACTGAGAATGCTACTTATTCTTCCACTACCAAAAACCCACCCATTCCTGTAAGACCTCAAAGGGACATAACAGTACCAGTTAAATTCAAAGATTTTACTGGCCTACCATCTCACTTAGTGCAACCTTCTATCAATATGACAACACCCTACCCTCTAAACAAATACTGCACTTATGCCAATGTCTCCCCCTCATACAGAACCTTCTCTTACAACATATCTGCTATACAAGAGCCAAAAACCTAGCATCAAGCCACTTTCAACCCTCTATGGTGTAAAGCCATGTCTGAAGAACTTCAAGCCCTGGAAAACAATGGTACCTGGACCCTCTAATATCTCCCACCTCATAAGAAAACTGTAGGATACAAATGGATTTTCAGAATAAAGCATAATGCAGATGGTAGCATTGACAAATAAAAGGTCGGGCTTGTGGCAAAGGGATTCACACAAATAGAAGGTAATGACTGCTTTGAAACCTTCTCCCTTGTGGCCAAAATGACATCTGTGAGAGTCTTACTTGTTGTTTCAGCTGCCAAACAGTGGTCCATATCTCAAATGGATGTGTCCAATGTCTTTCTTCATAGAGATCTGAAGAAGTATACATGGACCTCCCTCAAGGTTACTCCTACAATCTTCTTCAAAGATCCTCCCATATTGTCTATAAACTTACTAAATCTCTCTATGGCCTAAAATAAGCCCCAAGGCAATGGTTTGAAAAATTCTCTTCCACCCTCACTTACTTTGGTTTTCATCAATCCCTTAATGATCATACTCTATTCACATTTGGTACTGGAACTGAATTTGTAGCTATCCTAGTTTATGTGGATGATCTGCTAATCACAGGAACTAATGAAGTACTAATTAAGAAAGTAAAAACATATCTTGAATCCAAATTTCCTATTAAGGATCTTAGACCCCTAAGATACTTCCTTGGACTAGAAGTTGCCAGGAATATATTTGGCATTTGTCTACATCAAAGGATGTATGCACTGGATATTATCAAGGATACTGGTTTATCCAATGCCAAACCTGCTCCTACTCCTATTGAGAAAAATCACAGATTGGCATCCATCTCCAGCTCTCCTCTTTAAGATCCAGCACCTTATAGAAGACTCATTGGTAGATTATTATATCTTTCAATCACAAGACCAAATATTTCTTACAGTGTGCAGGTCATAAGTCAATTTATGTCTCAGCCTCTTGAACACCAGTGGCTTGCTGCTCAAGGTTGGTTAAGTACCTAAAAAGGGAGCCTAGGTCAATGTCTTTTATTCTTCAGTTCTGCTCAGATAACTCTCAGTGCCTACTGTGATTCAGATTGGGTAGCTTGTCCAATTACCAGGATACCTCTCTCTGGTTTCTGTGTGTTCTTAGACAACTCATTTATATCCTGGAAATGCAAGAAACAATCTACAATTAGCAGATCTTCTGCAAAAGCTGAGTATAGGAGCATGGCTAACACTTGTTGTGAAGTAAAATGGTTAATCTCACTTCTCCAAGATCTTCAAGTTTCTCTTACACCATCTGTCTCCTTATATTGTGATAACCTGCCCTGCACATTACTGTAAATCCAGTCTTCCATGAGAGGACAAAGCACATAGACATAGACTGTCATCTAGTGAGAGAAATGATTCAAAGAGGACTTATCTTTACTCAATACATCTCAAATCATGAACAACCTGTTGATTTCTTCACCAAAGCTCTTCCACATGCTCAATACTTTCACCTAATGTCCAAGTTGCATGTGTTAAATCTATTCTCCACATCCAACTTGAGGGGGATGTTGATATATAATATGAGATCTGATGGAAGGGAGCAAAGTATAATAAACTCATAGTCATATTATGAGTTTAAGGTCCTTAGTGATTTTTGGTTATCTAGAGGGGTAGCGAGTGTAACTTCTTTATCCCTCTCCTATATGATACAGTTATGTTAGTTAGCCTATTTATTCTTGTTCACTTCTTTCTCTTTGATGTGATACACGATAATACATAGAAGGATATATTCCTCTCTGATTACTCTCAATCTGGTAGTTCATATACTACTTAATCAATATAGATCAATTACTCAATTATCAAGATTCTCTTATCTTTATGTTCAAACATTAATAGGAATAAGAAGAGAAATTAAAGTGTGTAGGTGGTAGTGAGACCTAGCTAAGAAGATGTATAAGAAAAATACACATCGGAGATGCTCTTAAGGTAATAAAATAAGTTTCACCTCTAAATATCTTAAGATACATAATTGCAGGCTGGACATTAATCCAAGCCAACTCGGTTTGAAATTGTTAATTACTCCCTTCGTTTCGAGCAAAAAGTCTCCGTTTAAAAGTTAAATTTTTTTATAAACTGACATTTTACGCTTTAATTTTTAAAAGTGGACTCTTTAAGTGACATATTCTAAAATAGAACAATAGACTTTTTGCTCAGAACGGAGGATACAATATTGTTATTTTTACGTGGTCAATAAGTTTTTACAAACCAAATTATTTTTCAAATTGTTTGCAGATAGATGATCACCCTTTAATATTGTCTTCTCTTTACAATTCTCCCACCATATTTATAATTTTTCTTTTAAATACGAAATAATATATTTAAGAAAGGGCTAAGTGGGGTTTTAAATAAAAAATTTTAGACGATAAAAGAGAAAGAAAAATGGATTTTCAAGTTGTCAAACGAAGTCTTCCACTTTGTTGTAATTATTCCGTCTACATCAAAGTCTTATTTAACTTGACACACATGTTGACAAAAACTTATCGACTCTATTATAAATATCAAAATATAGCATTTTTTTTATAATAATCTTCGTATAATTGTGAGACTCATCAATTAAAGTAACAATCAAATCAAGGCTAAAATGGTTAAAATAATCTCAAAAAGAAAAGATTATAAAGTGAACATTTTTTTCTAAAACATCGTAAAAGGAAATAGTTGACTTTTTTTCAAAGATGGAATGAATAGGAATTGACCGGATAAAGTATAAAAATACATATCAAATTGTTTTATAATACAAAAGCTAAACAACAATTAGAGCTGTCAATGGATTGGGCTGGGCCAAGCCATGCCCATACTAAACTGTGGGTTTCCGGGAAATTGCTCCCGCGCCCCGCGCGTTCTTGGATAGGGGTGCACGTACGTGCGGATGCGGTGACATCCACTGCTCTCGTTCCACCCTCCCTTTTCTAGGGGAAGACGAAATCAAAAGTACGAGAGGAGTGCTGTCAGAATAGCGCGTTTGAATGCGCCTCGGTTGCCTTTAGTGGATTTTGATCCAATATGTGAGCTTTGGGTTTTCTATGTCAAGTTATCCCTTTTTTTAGGGGATACCAGGATATAGGAATGCATCACCCTTCTATTCCCATTCTCCCTTTTTTAGGGGAAAACGTGAAAGTGCAAGGAAGGAATGTTGTAGCGCCCCCACTATGGATTTTATGAAAATAGCCTTATGGCCTATTTCGGATCACTATGGGTGCTTTGAGTTTTCTACGTCAAGTTATCCCTTATTTAGGGGATACCAGGACATAGGAATACATCACCTCTCCATTCCCATTTTCCCTTTTTTAGGGGAAAACGGAAAAGTGCAAGGAGAGATGTTGCGAGGCCCCACTGGATCCAAAATGTTTTAGAGTCGCCATCTTTATTTTAAGGAATAAATAAAGCAAAACCAAAAAAGAAAACCAGAGATAATGAAAACGGGTTCGGAGGCTAAGTTACGAGTTGGTAAGGTGCTAGGCACCCAACTCGCCCTTTTGGTCTCAAAACAGTTTTTGGCTAAAGTATGCTTTTTGTTATATTTATTTAACAGATAAATAAAGCATTAACTACCTATAAATACATCCATTTGTCTACATTATTTACAGACTTGCAACTGTCTCTTTTACAAATAATTACAAATATACTTGAAAATATTTGACCATAATAACGGCTACATTTAGTACTATTTCCTAACTAAATCCGGGCAGCACAACTGCTTATATATCTACATTGGGCCGGATTGGAAATAATACTTTTACAAATGAAAGCTTTAAAATAAAACTTACTGACAGCCTAGGGTGTGCTCGCTCTGTCCTTCAGGGAGAGAGAGTCTTTTTGTTGTTGTGTGTTGTGAAGTGTTGTAAAGATTCGGGTAGAGTGGCTGCTTCCGAAAGTTACTTTTGGCCTCGGGATTTGGGCAGAGTAACTGTTTGTGTTTGGTTGTTTGTTGGCTTGAGGTAGGCTGAAATCGGGCAGAATAACAGCTTATTTCTGGCTGATTTGGCCTTTTAAATCAGGCAGAACAACTACTCTTTCCACGATTTTTGGACCGGGGAAATAGGGTAGATACCTAGCTGGGGGGCTAAGGCTCACTTCTACCGGTTGGTTTTGTGTTTGGAAGAGGTTTGACGAGTTTCGAGGCTTTTTGAGGTGATCGCCACTATCTCACTTCGCTCTCTATTTCTCTAGCGAACGAGAACGCTGGAGAATTTTTATCGAAAAGGTGTGTTGAATGAAGAGTCAGGCATGTATTTATAGGAGGAAATGAGGACACGCTGGGAATTAAAATTCCTTCCTTGTGCATCAGCCGGCTTGTACACAGTGCGGGAGAAATTGCACATTACGGCAAATGAAGAAGAAAACTGGGCACATCACAGCACAAAATTGGGCGCAGCCAACCAAATTGGGCGCCACACCCAATTTTCATATGGGTGGCGCCTAATTTCAAAGTTTCCATTTTTTTGTGCACTTTGGTCCCTGTAGTTCGTCCTTTTGCGCATCCTGCTTCGTCCTTTTGCACTTTTGACCCTGTAACTTGACATTTGTTAATGTTTTAACATGTTTTGATATTTTATGTCATGTCACATACCAGGGGTACGAAATTGGAGTGTCTACATAAGCCCACTGGGCTAAGCGTTAAAATTAGGTCGGGCTGCACTGAACTGAAATTTATCTAGGACGCTAAATCTAAAGCCCAAGGCCACACAAAACTTTTGGCAGACTAGGCTAGCCCATAGGCCTACCTATTGAACTGGTCAATTTTGTCTATTTTTCTAGCCCATGGCAAAGTTTACTGAGCCAAGCATTGAAGTCGGATCGAATGAGTCCAAAATTTCATCAGATCTGTTTTTGACAGCTCTATCAACAATAAGGGTTAATAATAGTGGTAATCACATTTGCTTCTAAACTGGCTATTTAATTACCTTTGTTTCATTCTAAACTAATGTACAAATTAAAAAAATGAGAAACAAAAAGAAAACTATCCTTTAAGTAAAACAGTAATTTTTTTTCTTCAAAAGGTTGGAGGGGACATAGACCGTACCCCAACCCTTATTTTTTTTAAAATTATTTTTAATGCCTTGAAAAGCTACAATTATATATATATATATATATATATATATATATATATATATATATATATATATATATATATATATATATATATATATATATATGATGCCTTTGGTGTGGCTCGAACAAATGGTGCCTTTGGTGAGGCTTTGAACACCCGACCTCTCGGTTGAGAGTAGTTAAGTCCCAGGGTGCCTCTGGTAGGGCTTGAATACTCAACCTCTCCGTTAAGATAAGTGAGTAGCTAAATTGGACCTTTGGATAAGGCTTTAACAACAACGATGCCTCTGAAGAGGCTTGAACACCCGACCTCTCCGAGAGTTGTAAAGTCCAGGGTGTCTCTAGTGAGACTCGAACACCCAACCTCTCCGTTAAGAGAAGTGAGCAGTACCAGTTGAGCTAGAGCTCGTTGGTTGTAAAACAGTAAATAAGTATACTCATAATGAATCAAAGTTAAAACGTAAATAAATACACTAGGCATGTTGTTTGGTTCCTGCATAAAATAGATTAGCGATGTGTGTGTTTAAGGTCTACCAAGATTGAGAATCTTTTTCCTTAAGACAAAAATTGGCGCCGTTACTAGAATGGACGGAGAATGCTAGTGAGTCTCCCAGGGATATGGATCTTACGTGATTGAAGAGGCCAAACCTTCCAACTTCAATCACTGGCGAATCGAAGCCGCAGCTGTATCTTTGTTACAGTAAGGACGAGAGGAAGAGAATTTTAGAGAGAAGGGAAAATGTCTAGTAACGTGACTTCTGGTTTCCCTAGGGTAAAAAAAGAAAGAAAGGGCCTTTAACCTAACCGACCGACCAACCAAGCCAAGTCGAGCCGGGTCGGGCAAGCAGCGGTGGCGCGCGCGCGTGTGTTAGAACCTGCACTTGGCTAAGTCTTCCTTCCTACACAAAAGTGTACTGGCCTTAAGGGTCAACCATCAGCTTAAACTCTCTCTTATATAAAGTAGAGCTCACTCCCTTATTTTACCAATGTGGGATTCTCCCACTAACTACCTATATGACTTTCTCATTCAAAAAAATAATTGGAAACTAGATTCCAACAATCCTCCACATTGAATGAGATATCATGTAAGTTGATGACATGTAGATCATACAGAGATACAACTGAGAGTAACTACACCAGAATAGGTGGCTTTTGGCTTTGAACCTTTCCTTATGATATACGATCGGGATGACTTACTAATCAGTGACTTGAGTGTCCTGAACTGAATGGTGTTTTGAAGTCACCCAAGACAATAGTAATCACACAGCTACCCCCAAATAGGGTTTGATTTTTCGGTTGTGTTCATTTTGGCCCTGAACTATACCTGGTACTGCAAATGCTTTAGAGATTTTCAGCCGATAAATTCTCATGAAAATCGACCAGTTTTACATTCATATATGTGACTTCCTATAAAGAGTATTTTGTCATTACTCCGCTTGAGAAATCAAGTCATAGGAATTATTAAAAGCAAAGCTTACCCTACACCAAGATAGATAACACTAGTGTGTTTCACCATAGGAACGGGTAGGAGTTAAATCCTTTAGTGTTAACATCGAGATTAATTTAGTTGGGTTGTCCCTTTGAACCTAGACTATGGGATCTCCAATCAGCTAGGTGGGGTTTTCTGCTAAATCATTCTCTACTTCATAAGCTTGAGACCCATTCCCTTTGATGAACTGCATACTTCCTCTCTCGACAAACCTTTAATTAATGGATCCAGTAGGTTGTCTTTTAATTGAATATAATCGATGGTGATCACTCCATTTGAGAGAAGTTACCTCACGGTATTGTGACGCCTTCCTCTGTGTCACGATTTACCGTTATACGTATTGCTTTGTGCCTTTTTGATTGTAGCTTGACTGTCGCAATGGATACATATAGCTGGCACTGGCTGTGCCCAAACTGGAATATTTTCTGGGAAGTTTCATAACCATTCGGCTTCCTTCGTCGTTTTATTTAGAGCGATAAATTCTGATACCATTATAGGCATGGCAATGCAAGTCTGTTTGAATGATTTCCATGCGATAGCACCACCACCAAGTGTGAATACAAATCCACTTGTGGATTTTGAGTCGTTAGTATCAGATATCCATTTGGCGTCATTGTAACCTTCAATTACCGTTGGATACCATGAATAGTGCACCATAGTCCTTAGTGTATCATAGATATCTAAGAACCCTTACAATAGCCTTCCAGTGATCATGCCCTGGATTACTTGTAAATCTGCTCAATCTATTAACTGTTTGAGCAATATCTGGGCGCGTACAGTTTGTAAGATACATGAGACTTCCAATTATACGAGAGTATTCATTTTGAGACACACTTCCGTGAATGTTCTTTTTGAGATGAAAGTTTGGGTCTATTGGAGTCTTTGCAAAACTATTATCACCAGTGATGAATTTCTCTAATAATTTCTCAATATAATGAGATTGTGATAATATGATCTCCTAGGATGTTCTAGATATTTTAATACCTAGGATGACATCAGCTAACCCAAGGTCTTTTATTTCAAACTTGTTGGCCAACATTTTCTTGGTGTCCTTGATCATATTGTTATTACTGCCAATGATCAACATATCATCTACGTAGAGGCATATAATAACATAACCATGTTGTGTATTTTTGGCGTACACACATTTGTCACATTCGTTGATCTTAAAACCATTTATAAGTACGATATCATCAAAGCGTTTATGACATTGTTTCAGTGCTTGCTTTAAACCATAAAATGATTTGACCAACCAACATACTTTCTTTTTGTTTCCTGGAGCTATGAACCCTTCTGGTTGATTCATATACATTTCTTCTTCGATAAGAATGTGGTTTTAACATCATTTGATGTATTTCATGACCATGCAAAGCTGTAAACACAATTATTAGTCGAATCGACGTAATTCGATTTACTAGGGCATACGTGTCAAAATAATCAACACCTTCATTCTGATTGAACCCCTTTGCGACCAGCCGTACTTTATACTTATCAACGGACCCATCGAGTGTTTTAATTTTAGTTTGAAAATCCATTTGCAGCCCAATGGTTTGCACCCCTTGGGAAGGTCAACTAATTCTCCAAGTGTGGTTTTGCATAATGGAGGAGATTTCACCATTAATGACTTCTTTCCATTGATGAGCTTTGGGAGTAGACATTGCTTCCCTGAACGTTCATGGTTCACTATCCACTATAAACGTGGTCATAAATTCAAGTACAAATGTTTTAGTTATTTTGGGCCCGTTTACTCATTCTAGGTTCATCATCTTGTACATCTTTATGATTTTCTTGGATGATTCCACGAGGACAATGTCCGTGGGGACCTCATTTTCGCTTGTGTTCCAAGGAAATGAACGTTTTCCTTTAGTATTAAGTTTTAATGGAAAGATGTTTTCGAAAAATGTGACATTTCTCGATTCCATGATTGTATTTACTTAAATATCTGGATTTTCAGATTTGTTCACTAAGAACCTATAGGCACTACTATGGGCTACATACCCTATGAAAATACAATCCACGGTTTTTGAATCGATTTTTACCCTTTTAGGTAATGATACTGCTACCTTTACTAGGCACCCTCATACTTTGATGAATTTGTAGGAAGGTTTACGACCATTCCATAGTTCGTAAGGAGTTTGATCCAATTTTTTGTGTGTGAGTTTATTTAACAAGTAATTGACTGTGAGCACTGCCTCCCCCCATATTTCGTTGGGTATGCCAGATTGAATCAATAAGGCATTCATAATTTCTTTTAGAGTACGATTTTTTCTTTCTACAATCCCATTGGATTGTGGAGTGTACGGTGGAGTAAATTGATGAATAATTCCATATGCTTCACATAAATTCTTAAATGGATGTACATATTCTCTTCCCCGATCAGATTTGAGAATTTTTATTTTCTTCTCAAGTTGATTTTCGACTTCACTCTTTTACATTTTGAATGCATCGAACACTTCATCTTTGCTATTTAATAAGTATAGATGACAATAGCGTGTACTATCATTGATGAAGGTGACAAAGTACTTTTTACCTCCATATGACATTATATATTTTAAATCACATAGGTCGCTAAGAACTAGATCCAAAGGTCTAGTGTCATGTTCCACCGCGTGAAACAAGGTTCTTGTTTGTTTGGCCTCAACGTAAGTTTTACATTTTTCATTTGTATTAATGCGTATTCTAGGAATAAGTTCCATTTGCATTAGTCTTCACATAGAATCATAGTTAACATAACCTAATATACGGGGCCAAATATCAGAGCTGTTCAAACAAGAAAGAAGAAGATGCAGCCGTTGTATTATTAATAATATTGTTAGGTGGGGTTACCACCATCACATTACATTTGAACAAGCAGTCGATGAGGTAACCCTTGCATGCCCATAAATACCCCACTCTTACTAAGTACAAATTTATCAGATTCAAAGATCAACTTAAATCCATGTTTAATCAAAAGGGAACATGAAGGACATTGGTAAGCACCAATTTCTGCCACTAGCCATCTTCAAGGTCACATGTCTTTACTTTCCATTCCAGAGGTTAAGGAGTTTCCCATAAACAGCTTTTCTCCAGACGTCACTTTGGAATAGAAAGAGAACATCTTCGCATCACGGCGTATGTGACGTGTCACACCAGTGTCCACGAACCATTCACGACCCGAACTGATCATGTTAGTCTCGAAGACTACACATACCATGCTGATATCGTCATTGACAAGATTGGCTTATTTCCTTGCCTTTTTCTTTCCACGGCAGTCTGCGGGTGATACTTCCCTTTGAATTTAGGCTGCCGGTGCTGATTGGACTCCTCATTGTAGCTTTTCTACTTCTTATTCTTTGAGTCTTGTTCCACCACATTGACCCCTTCAATGGGATGGGTATGTTTCTTGTTTTCCATTCGGTTGTCTTGCTCGATTCGTAACTTGGGAATTAAGTCCTCCAAAGATATGTCTTTGCATTTGTGCTTAAGGTAGTTCTTGAAGTCTTTCCAAGCGGGAGGTACCTTCTCAATCACCGCATCGACTTGAAATGCTTAAGAAATTATCATGCCTTCGGCCTCAATTTCATGCATTATCAATTGAAGTTGCTGAACCTGTGTTATTATAGTTTTGGAATCAACCATACAAAATTCGAGAAACCTGCCAACTATGAATTTTTTCAATCCGGTATCCTCTGCTTTGTATTTTTTTCTCTAATGATTCCCATAGATCCTTCGATGTCTTAAATGGATTGTATACATCATACAATGAATTATCCAGTCCATTAAGAATGTAGTTCCTGCATAAAAAATCAAAATGCTTCTATGACTCAACAGCAGCCACTGTTGTTTTGTTCGACTCCCCTTGATTCAGAATAGGGGCTATCTCTTTCAGGAACTTGGACATGTTTAGCGTTGTCAGGTAAAATAGCATTTTATGTTGCCAGCGTTTAAACTCTATGCTAGCAAACTTTCCTGGGCGTTTTCCATGACAAGTATGGACTGTTGGTGGCAACACTGGAGTTGGTGCACATAGCTGTTCTACAGCAGCGTTTTCTTTTCTTGTCTCGGAAGCCATACTACATAATTGCAGCAGTGATCAGTAACACATAATAATAAAATATAAAATATTTTAAGTTATATTTCTATAAACAAAATACGAAGGACATTAATTTTGGTTTCTTGTCACAGAATAATACTAAAAATATTCTGTAAAACAGAATAATACAATTTTATTTCTCTTCTGTTTGCACAAAGTAAAATACTTTTGTAATTGAAATTTACATATTTGAACTTTCTGTCAATATGTCTGTTTGAATCATATTATAATTGATAGATAGTAGAAGTAGGGAAGAAGAAGAATCTGAAACACACTACAGTAACCAGTATGCCAAATTTTTTTTGCCTTAAGATTGTAGGCACGCTGTTTGGTTCCTGCAGAAAATAGATTAGCGATGTGTGTTTAAGGTCCACCGAGATTGAGAATCTCTTTCCTTAAGACTAAAACTGGTGTCATTACGGAATGGACGGAGAATGTCAGTGAGTCTCTCACGAATGTGGATCTTACGTGACTGAAGAGGTCAAACCTTCCAACTTCAATCACTGGCGAATCGAAACCAATGCTGTATCTATGTTACAATAAGGACGGGAGGAAGCAAATTTTAGAGAGAAGGGAAAATATCTAGTAACGTGACTTCTGGTTTCCCTAGGGTAATAAATAGGAAGAGTTGGGAGCGGTTGTGTTTTGTCTGTTATCAACAACGAACAGACACACCATTTGATTTTTTTTAAAGGGACACACGTTTTGGATTTGAAATGAATTGGCAGCAAAAAAAAAAAAAAAAAAAAAAAGAGAGAAAGGGCCTTTAAGCCGACCGACCAACCAACCAATCCAAGCCGGGTTAGGCGGAGGGCGGCGACCCGCACACGTGTGTTAGAACTTGCACTTGACTAAATCTTCCCTTCTACACAAAAGTGTATTGGCCCTAAGGGCCAACCATCAGCTTAATCTCTATCCTATATAAAGTAGAGCTCACTCAATTATTTTACCAATGTGAGATTCTTCCACTAAGTACTTATATGACTTTCTTATTCAAAAATAATTGGAAACTAGATTCCAACAAAAATTTCATCGATTCTGGGCAAAGAGTCCACTATTATATTTTGAGATGTTTTACTTAAATAGTCAACTTTAAAAAATGTAGGCATAAAAATGTTATGTATTATTAATGAGTTACTAAAGTGTAGTTTTCTTAAAAAAAATTTGACTTTCAAACGCGGACTATTTGTCTGGAACGGAAAGAGTAGACTTTAACTATAAGGATTTAAAATTGATTATTAATGTGAAATTTAGTGTATACATGGGAACATATTTACATTTTATAAATTTTTTTTGGAAAGACCATTTTATTGGTGTTTTCGTTAATATATATCTCTTTAATTTTATTTGTGTTCATTGACCGATGACGCTCTATGTGTTAGTTATTGAGCTATAAAACATCTATAACTATTACTAAAACAGAAACCCCCCACGTGGCGGCTTTCTGTGAAAAACTAAATTTTTAAAAGGGATTTTGTGATGCCACGTGTCACCATTGAAATAGTAAATGTTTTTTTGTTTTTTCTTTCAAAATTGATTAATTTAAGATAAAAATCTTAAATTTAATTAGATAAGATAAAAATCTTAAAACTAATTTGATTTTATCTTGTTTAATTTATACAAATTTAATTTGACCGAAACTCTTCAATTTTCATCTCTTTTCATTTTCATACTATTTAATTAATACAAATTATTCACAAGATAATTTTATGTTATTTGTTCTTCTACTAATATATATATATATATATATATATATATATATATATATATATATATATATATATTATTA
This sequence comes from Codonopsis lanceolata, assembly GCA_013146195.2. NCBI lineage: Eukaryota > Viridiplantae > Streptophyta > Magnoliopsida > Asterales > Campanulaceae > Codonopsis > Codonopsis lanceolata. The sequence continues at coordinate 57,241,500 of CM028384.1, read as the reverse complement.
ATTACTAATCTATTAATTATCTATTAACTATTATTTAAATAGAAGTCGATGCTGCCACATGACGACTTTGTGTTGAATGCATTAAGTTTTAAACGAATTATGTGCTTTGACGTGTCAACTTCTTGTGAAGTTGTGATTTTTTTTTCTTTGCTGCCAAAAATTAAAACCAGATAGATTTTAAAACTGGTGTCTTCTTTATAAATTGTAAAAAAAAATATTATTATTTTTTGCCAAAATCGGTTAGTACGAGATAGATTTTGATCACATTTGATTTAGACGTGTTTCACTTGATTAAGACTCCAAATTTTAATGGTAAATGTGTTTTTTTTTGCGAATAGATTTTATCAATTGTCATAGATTTAATCTTTCAATTACATATTCATATGATCAATTTTGAATATGTACCTTATTTTTCGTTGTTTTCATATTATTTTAATTTAAAAATTTAACTATATATTACAAGTTTAGAAAATCATCTTATTATAAATAATTTTCACACAAAAAAAACTATTAAAACCGTGCATACGGTACTATATATGTATTTATAGTATTATTTTAAATCGGATATATTTTAAAACTACTACCTCCTTTATACATGGTAAAAGTTTTTTTTACCATTTTTATGCCAAAATCGGTTAATACCGGATATATTTTATCATATTTGATTTAAACACGTTTCACTTGATTATGACTCCAAATTTTCATGGTAAGTTTTTTTGGTGAATAGATTTTTCATGTGAATATATATATATATATATATATATATATATATATATATATATGATTTATACATGGGAAAAGTTTTTTTTACCATTTTTTCTGCAAAAATTAGTTAATACCGGATATATTTTATCACATTTGATTTAAACGTATTTCACTTGATTATGACTCTAAATTTTCATGGTAAAAGTTTTTTTGGCGGATATATTTTATCAATTCTCATAGGTTTTAATCTTTCAATTACATATTCATATGATCAATCGTGAATATTTACCTTATTTCTCATTTTTTTTTCAAAATTTTAACTATTTATTACAAGTTTAAAAAATAATCTTATTATAAACAACTTTTTCAAAAAAAAAAAAAACTACTAAGACTGTGCATACGGTACTATATATATAAATTCTTCTTCTTTTTTCTGCTACTAAAAATTAAAACCGGATAGATTTTAAAACTGATGTCTGCTTTATACATGGTAAAATGTTTTTATTTTACCATTTTTTGTTGCCAAAATTGGTTAATATCGAATATATTTTCTCACATTTGATTTAAACACATTTCACTTTATTAGGAATCTAAATTTTCATGGTAATTTTTTTTAAAGATAGATTTTATCAATTCTCATAGGTTTTAATCTTTCGATTACATATTCATATGATCAATTTTGAATATTTACCTTATTTTTTGTTTTTTTTCAAATTATTCTAATTAAAATTTTTAATTTTTAATTCCAAGTTTAGAAAATTATCTTATTATAAACAACTTTTGCAAAAAAAAAAAAACTATTAAAACCGTGCATACGGTACTCTCTCTCTCTCTCTCTCTATATATATATATATATATATATATATATATATATATATTGCTACCAAAATTAAAACGTGATAGATTTTAAAACCGATGTCTCCTTTATACATGGTAATTTTTTAATTTTTTGTTTTTTTACAATTTTTTGTTGTCAAAACCGATTAATACCATATAGATTTTATCACATTTGATTAAAACATATTTCACTTGATTAGGACTCCAAATTTTCATGCTAAAAGTTTTTTTTGGCGGATGAATTTTATCACATTTGATTTAAACGTGTTTCAATTGATTAAAACTCTTCAATTTTCATGGTAAAAGTTTTTTTTAACCTTTTTTTCTGCCAATTCGGTTTGTACCGGGTAGATTTTATTACATTTGATTTAGATTAGTTTCATTTGATTATGACTCATCAATTCCCATCGTAAAAGTTTTTTAAGTTTTATTATTTTAACCAAAACTCGGTCAATTTAAAATAAATGTTATCCAATTTAATTAAACGTGTTTCACCAACACTACAAACAATCACTGCAAAATACTTCCCCTTCATTAAACACCTCCATGACGAGTTTGTCTTCGTGGTATTTCCCCTCCCCTCCCTCCGTCTCATACTCACACTAAAAATAATTGTTCGATTTTATAATTTGCATGAATTTTTGGTTTGATGATTTGGTGTGATCTCACGCTTTTTTATTTATTTATTAATTATGAGGATATCTTGATGTTGTTTGTTTATTCATATATCTTGCAAATTATATCTACAAAAATAAATTTCAGAAACAATACTAAATCAACTGTGTATCGCCATGTAATAATCTAGTTATTTTATAAATCAAGATCCATAAATTAATTTTAGACACGTATTTTGACCTAAAATCTGTGGGAGTTGTATGTATGACTTACCAAAAAGCTTAGAAAAAGAAAAAATCCTACTAACTGGATCCTCATTCTATTTTAGTACCTCCCGTGCATAGCTCTTTCAATAATAAAGGAAAAAATGTGTGGGTAGGCATGGTCCCACTGACCAAGTAAAGAAACCAACCGTAGATTTCATGGATCCCACTAAATTCGACTTAAGACACGGTGATTAAGGGGCGTCTGCTACCCAACTTTAACGGGGTCAAGCTTCACCGTCAAGTTAGTAAAACTCGTCTAAATTTCTAGAAAACAACAGGACAATAATCTCCTGCGAACCAGCTGCCAACCTATTATTGCGCGACACCCGAGGCTCGCCACATCAGCACTATACACATCGTACGCCTACTTGCGCATGTAATGCAGTAATGAGACAAAAAGTAAAGCGATTTAACACTTACACCAGATTTGGATACGTGGCTCCTCTTCATTGGTGGGTCATACGATACGAACTTACATGAGATACACTTAATAAAACGTTTTAAATTATTGTCCCGGATTATTTTTTTGAATCACTTATTTCAAATAAGGTGTCGTTTCGTAGTCAGGATTAAGGCTAGATAGGATTAATAAGATGAGTTGCCTGATGTTTGGTACGCAATAGATGGTCAGACTAATAGTACGAGTTATCCAGAAAAAATCATTATCCCCTCACTATTAATACCAAGGGGAGGGCGCCTCACTAAAAAAAATTGGGATTAACATTTGTAATCTCAAAACTACCATCAATATAGAAGCGAAGATTAATAGTGAGAGCACTAATAATACTGAGATTAATAATACTGCTTATCTTTATCCGACTACCAAACAAGCCCTAAAAGTTGAGATATACTATTCTTAATTTTTTTAAAATCATAAAACACATTATTTAAAGTAATTATGTAATAATGCAAATTTTGAGTTTTATAATTAAAAAAAAAATAAAAAAATTTAAGTCAAATTTGAAGCCATTTAACTTATACAAATTAATGAGAACCAATTTAGATACAGATGGAGTACCATTTTAGTACTTTCCTATTTTCAAATTATCGTTTTTTTATCTGACACATTATTTAAGAAAAAAAATTGATTGTATTATAAATATTAGTGAAATATGTGATTTTTTATAATACTTTTGAATATATGGTTATGATTAAAGTAAGTAGAAAAAGTAAAAATAAAATGATAAAAATATTATTAAAAAAGAATAATTATTTTAGATCAAACGAAAAAATAATAATTTAAAAACGAAGAATATGCAAGAACGAAAATGGGTAAAATTATATGGTTGGAATAGTTTATAAAGAACAAGAATCTAATGAAAATAGGACATGTGTGCAATTTACCTGATAATCCCTCTGTTTTTCTTTTTAACCCAAAACATCGTTTTAAAAAAAAAATTGACTATAGATGTGGCCACAATTTAGCTGATACTCCCTCTGTTTTTGCATTTTAAATTTAATTGGAGAATTTAGTATGCATGTATGTAAAAAAATGAAAAATATATAAATATGCTGGGTTCTCGTCCCTTTCCTCTCTCTCTCTCTATTAAAAAAAGAAAGAAGAAAAAAGCTGCAAGTCTAAGAACTCTTTTCTTTCTCTCTCTAAAAAGATTTTGATTTGGAACTGAGCCTGAGAGAGAGATATTTATATATATACACAGGGGTAACAACACACAGAGAGGCAATATCTAAACACGCGCACGTATATACATATAGAGAGAGAAAGAGAGGTGGATAGAGAGAGAGAGAGAGAGAGAGGGATGGGTTGTTTCCCTTGTTCTGGAGATCCTACAAGAAGATCAGACAAGCGGAGACAGAACAGCAACAATAACATTACCAATCTTAAGAAACGAGTCGAACAATCAAAACCCACCTCAGGTTTGCGAATGCTTTCGTATTTGTTTTTTTTCTTCATAATAAATGGCCCTTGAACACGTTCAATTTCGATTTATTTGCCTTTTAATTTGGGGAAATTTTTGAAAACGTGGGTTTTTCTTTTTTAGACTTTTTTTTTATTGCCAGATTTTCAACATGGATTTTGTTATTGGATTGGCATACCGTGAATCATGAATCATGCATGTTATTTTGATTATTTTTTGGGTATAATTTACTCTGTTTCGGTTTGCATGTTGTAATATTTTCTTGTGTTTATGTACATGAGTCTTTGAGAAATTTATATTTGTTGTTGTTATTTTGGTACCCATTTCAGCAAATGACCCTGGCATGCGTTACCCCTTGATTGTGACCTGGGTTAATTATGCAGGTGAATTGTTTGCCTTTAATTTTGAATTTTGGGGGAAAAAATCTTGAATTTTGATAAGTTTGAGATGGAATTCAATTTCATTTATGTAATTACGTGTGAATGATGATGATATTGGTTGATTTGGGTGAAAATGATATTTGACTCTGTCGTGGTGTTTTTAAGGAAATGTTGTAATTGATGATCCTTAATGATAGATTCATATTTTGGTACTGTGATTTAGGTGGGGTGGCAGCTGATGTTGTACCGCCATGGTGTTTTGGGAAAGCTATGTTTTAAATTCCTCCTTCTGGCTTCTATTGTTTTGTCTTTTTTGGGGGGTGGGGGGGGGGGTTTCTTTGTTTGCTTTTTGTTTTAATAATTGTGTCTATCTCTTCCTCCTTTTCTGAGAATCATATTGGGGACAACCCTTTGGTCTTTACTCTCCATGTGCTTTTTGTGTCTTCTTCCTTTCCCTTCAAATGCCTCTCTTTCCGGCTCATGAGCGCTTGCCAGCTTGCACACATACAGGATTACGGAATAACATTTTTTTTTAATTGTGTTTCCAAATTTTATTCTATTCATGGAGATTTCTTGGTCTATTGCGCAGATGCATTAAAAGTCAGTCCATACAAAGAATTGAAGAAGGAGAACACAAATGATATTAATCAAGCTTTGGTTGCCATGGAGTTGGATGACAAAAGTAAGGCTTCTAGAGATAGAGGGACTGATGGTTATAAGGCTTCCAGAGATGGAGTGAGTAATGGCAATAAGGTCCCAGGAGATGGAACCATTAATAGTAGTAAGACCTCCAGCGATGGAGCGGCTAATGGCAATAAGACACCCAGAGATGGAACCATTAATGGCAGTAAGGCCTCCAGAGATGGAGCTATTAATGGAAGTAAGGCCTCCAGAGATGGAGTGACTAATGGTAATAAGGTCCCTAGAGAGGGAACCATTAATGGCAACAATAAGGCATCCAGAGGAGTGACTAGCTGCAGTAAGCCCTCCAGAGATGGAGTGACTAACGTCAGTAAGCCCCCCAGAGATGAAGTAATTAGTGGCAACAAGGCACGCACCTTCACATATGATCAGTTGGTGACTGCAACAGGGAATTTTAAGTTGGCTCACTTTTTGGGTGAGGGAGGGTTTGGTAAAGTATATAAAGGAAACTTGGAGGATAGTGGCCAGGTCTGTGTGCTAATGTCTAATTCACCTGATGCTTCGTTGTTTTATTTCTCTCAAGTTTGGAAAACTCATATGCCTGGTGCTTTTGTTCTTACTACTTCTACAGGTTGTGGCTATCAAGCAATTGGATCGTAATGGGATGCAAGGGATTAGGGAATTCGTTGTCGAAGTGCTAACATTAAGCATGGCTGATCACCCAAATCTCGTAAAATTAATTGGCTATTGTGCAGAAGGAGAACAAAGGCTATTAGTTTATGAGTACATGCCATTAGGTTCTTTGGAGGAGCATTTGCATGGTATTTTATTTTACTTTTCTAATTTTATTATCTCAATTTCCAAGTAATTTGGGCAAAGGCCGCATTGCGTTGAGCTTCCATTTCTGTGTACAGATCCACGCCCTTTTAGGCGACGACTTGATTGGAACACTAGAATGAAGATTGCAGCTGGTGCTGCAAGGGGCTTTAGAGTATTTGCATGATAAGATGACTCCCCCTGTAATATATCGCGATTTGAAATGCTCTAACATTCTGCTAAGGGAGGATTATCATGCAAAGTTGTCTGATTTTGGCTTGGCCAAGGTGGGCCCACTGGGAGACAAGACCCATGTTTCGACCAGAGTGATGGGCACATACGGATATTGTGCTCCCGATTATGCCATGACCGGTCAGCTTACCTTCAAATGCGATATTTACAGCTTTGGGGTTGTCCTTTTGGAACTCATTACTGGAAGGAGAGCAATTGATAATACAAAAGCTGCTGCAGAACAAAATCTTGTTACTTGGGTAATATAATCCATTCTACTCTTTTTCTACTGTTATTATCTGCGTTGTTCCAATTTTATGGGATGCCCCCAAAGGGATTTCTGCTGTTTTTATTTTTAATTTGACATTAACGTAAAACATTCTGATTTGATTTATGTTGGCAGGCACGACCGCTGTTCAAAGATAGAAGGATGTTCTTTAAAATGGTGGACCCCTCACTGGATGGTCAGTTTCCAGTGAGAGGTTTATACCAAGCGCTTGCGATTGCTGCAATGTGTGTCCAGGAAAACCCAACCATGCGACCCCTCATTGCAGATGTCGTTACAGCTTTGAGTTATCTTGCTTCCCAACCGTACGATCCTGCAAGCCATCCTGCCAACTATTGTCGAAGGCACCGCAGATCTAAGACAGAGGAGGAGCTGAAACCCTTTTCAGGTGATGACACGGACGACTAATATATAGTGGTGTGTACACCTTTGTCTCTGTGTATATGCTGCAGCATGCCTGGTTTTGGCATCGCAGATGATAACAAGTGCTCTATCTGTGTCAAACTATAAACTCGATAAACATCTCAGAAAATTTGGAGCCCTTCCCCCGCGGCCTTTTTTATTTCTTACCCAACCTCACCACCCGGTGTACATGAGAGCTCTCGCTTCATATATATACATATGTAGGAACAAATATCCTCATGTGATAGATTTGTTAGATATTGCAATAAAACGGAACCTTTCTTTCTCTTTGACTTCGCACCTCTACTGCAGTTCTTTTTTCCTTTTTTTTATGTTTGGTGTTTCACATACTTACTGCAGTTCTTTCTCTGTTGTTTCATTTTTTGGTGTTTGGAATGTGGGAAGTGACCGTGTGCCGTGCTGGGCTTCTTACAACAACTTTGTTGCAATTGTAAGGTTGCTCCACTGTGATCATCTGGCTAAATTATGGAATCTTAGCCCAGATGTTATTCCAAAGAAAGAACGAAAGAAGAGAAAGAAAGAAAGAAAGAATGTCTGAATAGATGGTTATACAATTTCTCATATGCTTGGTGATGGTAGTCGGCACATTGTCATGCGGTCTAACCCTAACAGTGAATGTGTCAATGATCTCTCCAATTTGACTTACTACCAGTTCAAATCATCTCTACTTGCTTGAACTCAAATGTATTGAACTGGTTTGAAAAAAAGTAATGCATAACCTTACCTCCAACTTGTCTTTCTGGTTGCTCGAACAACTTGTAATTTGATACTCTTTCGTTCCTAAAAAATAGTTTCAGTTTAACTAAACTTTGACTAATGATTCCAAATAGGTTATTTATTTTTATTAAAATTCTAAAAATTGTAGTAATTGGGAGTATTCTTGCTAAGTAGAAGCTAATAAGTAATTTTAGGGCGCATGTTGATAAATAGTACTCCTATGTTTTATATTGAGATCTACTCTATTAAACACCAGAACTTGTGGATGAATGATCATTGAAGCAAAACTAACTAAATCTAGACTTTTATAACTTAGCTTTAGGACACATGTTAGACAGGTGCATTGGAAGATTTTTTTGTAGGCAAATCATATTTTCAGTTCAGGCTTGTGATATTACTACAAACTTTAGTGTTAGGGTAGTTGGATAACTTAAAAAATAACATATTTAATCTAACGGTATAGAGATTTAAGTAGATTTGATCTAACGACACTAACGTTAAACCTTGTAATAATTCCACACATGTATTATCATACATCTTTTTTATAGAGTGACCCTAAATGCTACACAAAAAACACTAAATACCACATTCATTTAAAAGTTTAATTACTAATTAGTGATTGTTTGGTGGAGTATTTTGACCAAAACGCTGGTAAAAAACACTACGTTTTCTCCTTAAAAGTGTTTCAATGCAGCGTTTTAAAACACTCCAATTTGGAGCGTTTTAAAAATGTGTTGCGTTTACAACTATTTTGTTTATAAAAATAGTGTTTTGAAATAGTTTTCCAAACATGTTTACAAGAAAAAAATTACGTTGAAAATGCTGCGTTTTAAAAACGTTACGTTTAGAAAATGCTGCGTTTTCAAAACGCTGCACTAGACGAGGCCTTAATCCCTTTATAAAAAGGAGTTACAATTAACCCTAAACTCTAATTACTAATTAATTCTTATCCTTTTATACAAATGAGTTTCAATTAATAATAATTATCCTCCTATAAATATATGTCAAACCCTCATTTACAATTAACTTGTTCATTTCCAACAATTTATTTAATGAATTCCGATCCGAATAACAACATTCATGATGATTCTTCGGATTCTTCTTTTACGGTAAGTTGTTACCTACATTGTACTAAATATATGAGTGACTATATATTTTTTTCGATATTTAAAACCATGTTTAAAGAAGAAGGAAAAAACCTGAAGAAGAAATCGTTGAAGGTATGCCGAACATGGTGATTTTTTTTTAACTTGGCGATTTTTTTTAAACAACCTGGCGTTTTTTTTTTCAATTTTTTTTTTCAAAACCTGGCGATTTTTTTCAATTTTTTTAAACAACCTAGCGATTTTTTTAAAAAGCTGGTAATTTTTTTTCAAAATTTTAAAAAAAGGTAGCGATTTTTTTTTTCAATTTTTTTTTAAAAAGTTGGCGATTTTTTTTCAATTTTTTTAAAAGTGGCGATTTTTTTCAATTTTTAAAAGAAATGCTGGCGATTTTTTTAATTTTTTTTTTAAAAGTAGAGATTTATGGTGCCTGTTAACTCTATCATTCTCGACATCCCTATTCCTATCCCAAATCCCAATCACTGTTCTTGACACCATCACTAAAAATCTTATCCCCGTCAAAAATATAAGTGGGGTCCGAACCATCAACGTAGTCATCCTCTGCCAACGTTAGCAAACCTTTACCAACTACTTGGACTAAATTATCATTCAAAGGCAAACTAGCAGTAAAACGGGAAAGAAATAAAACACACTAACACACACACACACACAAACCCATTAAGAAAATCACATCTTTTGAATGAAATACAATTGAAAATCAAACATATTAACTTGAAAGAGAAAATGCTAATGGGGAAAGGGGAAGGGGGAAAGGGATTTCAATGTACCTGAGAGGGAAAATGGGGGAAGGAAAAGAGTAGATTTTTATTTGGCTTGATCCCTTACTTGATCGATGACGGTGTGACAAAGAGACGCCGGCGAGGGAGAGAAATTGGAGAGAGAGAGTCGCCGCCGTTGCTGAGAGGGAGAGCTTTAAGCTTTTGGATTTTAGGGGTTTAGGTCATCACAGTGCGTGTCAATGAAAAAGGGCAGTTTTTAAAAAAATTATCCTTATTGATTTGATTTAGTTTAGTAAATTAGTGTTTTTTTTAGGGTGACACTAAACGTCGCACCCCATTTACTAAATGTCGCACCATTTTAAATGGTCTAATTACAATTACATCCTTACTCCCCTTAAAACAAAATAACCCACAATTTTTCAATCATTTTCCAAACACCCCCCTCCCTATACAAATTTGCTCACGCCTCTCAGGCCAACAACGGTCTCACACTGCCCTTCTTCTCCAGTAGGAAATAACGACCACAATTTCTGTCGGCAACGAGCGACGCCTAAGACAAGGTACGCTGTTTATTTCTTCAAGTCGTTAGGCTCTTTGGACTTGTACTTATATAAGTCCCAAACCCTAATCGACTCTAATCTTGATTTCTCTCCTAGACAGCAATACAGTTGGGTTGTTTTTTTTGTTCAAGTCGCTAGGGTATTTAGACTTACACCCGTATAAGTCCCAAATCCTAGTCAACTCTGTACATGTTTACTCCATTAAGCCTAACGACTTATCTGTTACCTAAAATTCTATGGCATCTTTCGAGCTCAGAAAGCTTGGCTAATTGGTTGAAGATAGGACCCTTGCCCACATCCTATCTGTTATTACAATCCTTTTCTGTTTCTCAATAATTATCTGCAGATACCATACCATTTGTTACATTTTGCATTCTTGAAAATTTTAATGGTAAATGGGAAATTCAACAGAACTGAAATCAATCACAGTTTAAGACTTGTGTTTGGTAATGCCCACTCACAGAGAAAGGGATGCAAGATTCTCTGTTTAAACATTCATTCCAGTTTCAAGTAAGTTTGCACCAATCATACTTGAATATAGAGCATTTCAGTTTGTTAAATGGGTAAGTGAACAAGGTCTTCACATTGTATGTTTGGGATAGCTTTAAGATATGTGCTATAGTTGGAATGTGTCTTGGAGTTGTAATTGCTAGAGTTCGTTTCCTTAATGAAGGAAATAATACCACAACAATTTTGTGTATTAGAAAATTTTATATAAAAGTTAGGTTGATATTTATGCTTCTAAAGGTAGGGGACAGAGAAATGTTTTTGATTATTAAATTTGGCAAAATGCAAGTGTCCCATGTTTTGGAATATACCTGCCAAAAGGCAATCCACTAGGTCAGTAGTAGTTTCTGGTAGCTTTAGTTGGGAGTTGTAGATTCTAGATGATTTAATTGTGTTCTCATGGATCTTCGAATTATCTCATTGAATGTGTGGGGTATTAATAGCTTGAGAAAGAGACATAGTATTAAGGCAGTTCTTAGGAGATGGAATCCACACTTAGTTTGTCTTCAAGAAACGAAAATGACAGCTATCGATAGAAGAGTAGTGAATAGCGTAGGGGGTAGCAGATGGTATGATTGGGCTTCTGTTGGAGCTAATAGAGCTGCAGGGGGATTTTTGTAATGTGGGATAGGAGGGTAATCTCTAAGATCGATGTGGTCAAGGGTGTATTTTCAGTTTCTTGTTTGCTGCAATCAGTGGAGAACGATAAGCGATGGATATTTTTGGGAATCTATGGTCCTTGTGAGGATAACCTGAGACAGAATATGTGGGATGAACTAAGGTCAATCAGAAACAGATGGACTGAACCGTGGTGCATTGGGGGAGATTTCAATATAATTAGGAATCCAAGAGAACAATCGGGGGCGAGTGTGTGTTCTCGAGCCATGGTTGGTTTTAATGAATTTATAAATGATATGGGTTTAATGGATCTTCAGTTAAGGGGAGGTAAATTTACATGGTTCAGACACGACGACAGGAACCAATTCTCCAAGATTGATAGATTTCTCATTTCGACCGATTGGGACGTTGGTGGTAGGGGGTGTTCGCAGTATTGCCTGCCCAGAATTGTGTTAGATCATACGCCTATATTATTGGAGAGTGGTGGACTGAAGAAAGGTAAATCTCCATTCAGGTTTGAAAATATGTGGTTGCGTGAGCCGGGTTTTGTGGATTGGGTCAGGTCTAAATGGTGTTCTTATGAGATTTACAGAAATTCTGATTTTATCCTTGTAAGAAAGTTGAAGCTGCTCAAAGAGGATCTCAAATTATGGAATAAAGAGGTGTTTGGGAGGATAAATATCAAAATCAAACAAGTGATGGAGGAGGTGAGAGTTCTGGATGAGAAGGTAGGTTGGAGTGGTGGTTTAAATGAGATGGAGGAGGCTCGGCGTAGCGAGTTGCGAAGAGAGGGATAGTCTCTGTTAGTTAAGGAAGAAATATCCTAAAGGCAAAAATCTAGAGTTCAGTGGCTTAAAGAAGGAGATAGAAACACTAAATGCTTTCACAAGATGGCAAGTTTGCACAAAAGAGTGAACCAGATTGAAAGTATTTTTATCAATGGTGTTCTACTGGAAAATCAGCATGATATTAAAGAGGGTTTAACAGGTTTTTTCGAAGATCTATACTTAGATGAAGGGGCATGGCTTCCGAAGTTGGAAGGAATCAGATTTAACACTTTGGTAGATGCTGATAGAAGAATTTTGGACGCGCCGTTTTCGGAAGAAGAGGTGGCAGTTGTACCGCGTGGTATGAGCAGGGATAAAGCTCCGGGTCCAGATGGATTCACAATGGCGTTCTTTGCTCAGTGCTGGGAAGTGGTGAAGGACGATGTAATGGAGGTGTTTAAGTTCTTTCATGTAAACAGGTGCTTTGAGAGAAGTTATAATGCAACTTTCATTACGTTGATACCGAAAAAATGGGGGCTGTAACTGCAGGGGATTTTAGACCAATTAGTCTGGTTGGCAGTTTCTACAAATTGTTAGCTAAGGCCCTTGCTTTGAGGTTGAGGCAGGTGGTGGGTAAGCTAATTTATGATTCACAACATGCTTTCGTGGGGGGTAAATAGATTATCGATGCTTCCTTTATAGCTAATGAAGTCGTGGATGTTAGATTAAAAAGTGGTCATTCGGGTCTTTTGTGCAAACTAGATATAGAGAAGGCTTATGACAATGTCAATTGGGACTTTTTGCTGTATCTTTTAGAGAAGATGAGATTCAGTACAAAATGGATAGACTGGATAAGGTTCTGCATTTCCTCGATTCGTTTCTCAATGTTGGTGAATGGGGAACCCACATGATATTTTCCGAGTTCTAAAGGTCTGAGACAGGGGGATCCTCTCTCTCCTTTCCTTTTCATTCTGGTTATGGAGGCGTTGAGTAGAACGTTGGACAAAGATGTAGCAGGTGGCTTCATTAGTGGATTTAAGATTGAAATGTCCAGGGAATTAGAAGTTATGGTCTCCCATCTGTTTTTGCAGATGATACTCTTATTTTTTGTGATGCAGACATTGAACAGTTGAGTTATCTCCGATTAGTTCTCTCATTTTTTTAGATGGTTTTGGGGTTGAGAGTAAATATCAGGAAAAGTATAATTCTTTCGGTAGGAGCTGTGGCAAATGTTGAAGATTTAGCTTCGGTCTTTGGGTGTGAGTCTGTGAAGCTCCCTTCTACTTTCTTGGGGTTGCCGATTGGTGCTACTTATAAAAATAAGGTCATGTGGAATTCAGTAATAGAGAAGATGGATAAGCGATTGAATGTGTGAGAATACATCACCTTCTCTTTTAGACCAGATAATGGTGAGGCTTTGTTCTAAATGACTATTTACAGACCATAATATTTTCATTCAGAATGTTGTGAAGTATTTTTTTCACTCAGAATGTTGTGAAGTATTTTTTTCACTTACATCCTTGCTTGACGTTTCCGTGATGCTGGTAAATTGCCTTGTGTGTGACTGCAACATACGATTAAAGACCTCGGGAACCTATACAAATAGTCCATAGTACATAGGGGTGTAAGTGGTTCGGTTTGGTTTGGTTTATACCAAAAACCATAAACCAAACCGCCTCCTAGTGGTTACAAAAATCTCAAACCAAACCGAACCAAACCAAGTAAGATTTGGAACCGAACCGAACCACTCGGTTTGGTTTGGTTTGGTTCGGTTTTGTGGTTTATATAAATTATTTTTAATGAAATTAACTAACATTAAAAATAACAATAAAAATAAGATTTTAATTTGGAATTAACATCAAAATTAGGAAATAACCTACTAACAACAAATTATCATAAATAAAACAATACAAATTATAAAATAAACACAAACAATGGAAGAAATAATAGTTCTCCAACAATCAAAATTTTGTTTAGTTTAGTATGCGTATATATATATTATGAATAAATCAAATGTTCAAAATAGTTAATAAATGTAATATAATATATATTATATAATAAATAAATAAAAATATATTGGTTGGTTTGGTTCGATACCAAAAACTGTGAACCGAACCGAACCGCGTGGTTTTCTATTTTTTGAAACCGGAACCGAACCGTATTCGACCAAAACCGAACCAAACTGACTGGTTTGGTTTGGTTTGGTTCGGTTCTGTGGTTCGGTGGTTCCGACTTACACCCCTAATAGTACATCAACTAAAATCTTGTGATATGTTCAGAGCGACAAACTACAGAAGATATATTTAGAAGTACCTTTTGGTTTCCATCTCTTGTTTTCCTCTCTAGTAAAGAAGGGCTCTTTCCATTCGAAAACAGACAATCTCCAAGGTCTTCCAAATATCCTCTAAGTTCAGCAGGAGGAATAGTTGAGGACGAGTTTTGTTTGACACAAAGTAAATCTTGACCTCCAACAGCCATCCCAACGATTATGTGTTTACCATAACTCTGGATGAACCTGCCAAATTAAATCATAAGCATCCATAAGATAGCAACTGCACCTCAGACACGAAAAGATGTCACCACATTTTATTGGGAAAAAAAACTTGTAACTGTAGGAATTCATCATTTCTATCTAAACTCCAAGTAACTACTAGCCCCTATCTTATGAGAAGATAATTAATCCAAGGAAAATGGTTTGAGACTTGTCTTGAACCTTTCTTCCAGAGCAGAAAAAATCACTGACTCATAGAATTCTTTTGACGGGTTGGTCTGAGAGATATCACGGAGGGGAGAAAATCAAAACGAGAAATCATCTGGTTATGGCTTTTGATATGTTAGCCTATGGAAGGCTTGTACCAAGAGAGTGTCTATTCCTAATCACCCAAGGGTACAGTACATAGGATGAGGCTAAGCAAGGTGCAAGAGGTCCATAAATTAGTGGATCCTAGTACACAAATGAAATCCATTCTCTTCCATCTTCATCACTTGAATTGCAGGAGAAGATTACATGGTGGACTGGTGGAGATGAAGGATATATATGTTGGACTAATAATGACAGTGTTGGAGAATGTATCATGGTGGGGATGACAAGGATTTTAAGTTTGTTGAGGGAAGCGATGGTGGCGGTGTAGACGAGATTCATGGAGGGGTGAAGGTGGTTATCTACTATTCATGCTCTTTGTTATTGTTGAGAATGACTGATAAGCCTTCTACTTAAGCACTACTAACATTTGCAACCCAGTCTAGCTTGGGAAATCTATGGAAATTCAATGAACAAATAAGGGCCATATAGGCTTCTAGTCAGCCAAATGTGAAACAGTCATTCAATCAGTCAACTTGGTCAAATGACAATACTTAATGCGACTTCACGGTTTGGGTTTGGGATGATGCTGATTCCTGCTTCGAAGGTGTAAATGTAATGAATGTGAATGGCAATATAATATATGGCCAGGTTTGGCTGCTGCTGCCTGCTGTTAGTTTACTTCTGAATGGATATTTGCTGGCATGTAAATAAATAATGCATCTGCTGCTCTGCCAAAAGGGTTTCTGGATTCAGCAACTCCATGGTACAACTTGACAAAGTTTTGACCGCTTAGGCTTCTGAACTGAAGCATGAAGGGAGCTAAGAATCCAGTAAAACATAACTTTTGCTCACTATCATCTATTTTTTAGATTGAAGTTGTTTTATTAGTCATTGTATTTTTTTATTTTATGATGATGGCTGATCGTGTCTTATTTTAATTAATTCCTTACAAGTGCACAAGACTATTGTAGAATAGTTTGGAAAGCAAGTGTTGAACCACAGAGACAAGAAGAATACTGATGGCAAGAATATCGGTAGCAATTTAAACTAAGGGGGGTTTTATTTGTTTATTTAAACTAATTTATTCTACTAAAGCAGGAAATTAAATCAACACATCAATCACAGTTATAAATATCTGTATGGAGGAGAGAAATCTAGGATTGGGGTTACACTTGCATCTACTCTATTGTTTATTTAAATATAGTATCATTCAATAACTTGGGTTAGTTCACGAAAGATAGATATAGATTGTCAAATTATAGTTCAGTCTCCATCCCAAATAATTCATCCACTCTATATCCTAAGAACAAGAACATATGGATTCTATTTGTCACTTAGGTCATATATATGAACCTGACCCTAACTTATCACTCTCGTGCATCGATAGGTTCAATTTATCACGATGGTGAGCTAGTGTACGCCATATGCATTTGGCCATGCAACTATTCGCACCTCTAGACCTTTATTACTTGCGATTCCATTCATTTGGTCAAAACTAGACAACAAAGGGGTTGATAAACATCATGATCAACAAGATTTGAATGAATAAAAATATATTACGCAATAGATTCAATACAAGTTACCTCCCAATTCCTAGATTAATGGACGGTTAGTTCATCCTCGAAGATAAACCAATCAGCGGGATGAAAGAATACATGAATCGATCCTTAGTAATGTAATTACAATGACTAAATTATGTAATACAAACTAAAATCTATACTAGAACTATTTCCTAACAATTTCTAGACGTCCCTATGCTTTGGCTACCGTCCTCTATTTATATCCAAGGTGTTGTAGGGGAATAGGAGGTTCAATCCAGGTGAAAGACCCCGTAAGTCGGTTTCTAGGGACCTTGCGACCGCATCGTGTTTATACCTTGCGTCCGCAAGGGTCTTGAACGGGCAATGCTACTTTCTGCCTACTTTGCGAGGGCAAGGCCTTCTGGGCTTGTGGCTGCAAGGTGTCCAGTTTGACTCTTTTGCATCTTTTCTAATGTTGCACTTTGCACCCTTCCTCGAATTCTCCAATAAAAGCTCTATAAACCCCATAAGTTCACCTAAAACCCTGAAACTCACAATATAGCTTAAAAACACATATTAGTAGCCACAAGCCTCGTGGAATTGCTATTTCTAAGTCATAAAAGTACCCAATATAGATGTTGATTATTGGAATACGCTTCTTGATAATTTAATTATCACCTTGCATATTCCATATATATTTGATTTGCTTGCCCCCATTACAAGTGAATCATCACAAGTGGCTAAAAGGTCTGCGTACCGGTTAGTGTGGCAACTTGTATGATTTCACATAGGTCTCAGATTAGGTGTAACCTGATCGAGTCCTACCTCCTATAAGATGATCAAAAGCAGACAGCACTTCAGATTGCAAGTAGCACCGGAAGACTTGCAGCAATGTCAAAAGCCTTCAGCGGCAGACATGCCACAAGTTAAAAAGCTCGTACCGGCAGACATCAACTCCTCTACATCGGTAGACCTGCTACCACTGGTTCGAAGATCTCCAACGGCAGACTTAGAATATGCACGTGTTACAGGGAAAAGTCAACTAGCCGCTCAATTCAGATAAATATGTCTGTGCCTAATAAAGCCTGACATACTTAAAAGCTACGAGACTTTCTCTTACTCAAGTAGTCTGTTAAAGTCAAAAAGCAATTACTTTATTGGACAGACCACCTGACAGTGCAACAGACGTCAGACCTACTCTTCAGAGACCTATCAACCTAGTCTGACAGACAACGAGTTCCAAGATCTACAGGACGAAATCGCCGCCCCAAACAAGTCAGAGATCTTATGGACAAAGATCTATATCCGATAGTCTTCAACCACTATATCTCCAACGGATAGAAATCTTCGAGTTCTTATCTCTCAACGATCGTATTGATTCTTGCCTATATATAGAACAGCTCTCGTGCTTAGTACAAGACATAGATATAAATATGTATGCGATACGGTGATATAGCGCAACACAGTGAGCAACGAGTAACTCAATCTACTCAAGAACTTCATAGAAAGGAAATCACCAAAGAGATCGTCTTCACCAACGCATCTCTGATTTCTACAATAGATTGCAGTGAACTCATCCAGCTCTTAGCAAAACACTTTCAGTGGATTGCTAGGAAGAAAAGCTTGGAAAAGAGAGAAGAGTGATCAGAAACTTCAATAGGCAGAGATCAAGATCTGAAGATTGATGTTGGACAATGTCTGATGAAAATGAAGAGCTGTCTGTAGATATTGCATTCATATCTTTAGATTTGTATTCCTATACAAATGCTGTTGATTGTGCAATTATCAATCATCTTGGGAGGATGAGTGCTTTGCACTCAATCGTTCAGATATATTTTTATATTTGAACGACCTTAAGAATCATCTTCTCATAACAGTTTCTCGTTCTCGTCTCCTATTGTCCTTTGCAAGCTTAAAATAATCCTTGAATGGATAATTAAGTAAGGACTGAGACATAGGAATAGAAAACCAGAAACTGTACATAGATTATTTAGACTGATGTAATATGTAATTTATCTTTGAATAAATTCATATATTCTTACTAATGATTTATCTTCCAGTCCTTAAATATCTATGAGGTTTTTATAAATGATTTATCTTTAGAAAAACCATTCTCTACTTGTTCTCCTAAACCTGCATTTGAAAGAAGAAATAAGTGTGTTGTTGTTCTGAACATATATTCGTGTACAACCACTTATGACTTCTCCAAATCATAGCCTCTTTACCTTCCGCTGCACAAATCTTTTACAAGGCTTTTGATTTGAATAAACTGATTATCGGCAGAGTTGTTACTTCTGCCTTGGGAAAGTCTACCGATAGCCTCTACCGGCAGACATACCTAACTTGATAATCTGTATTTTCCAACTAAACTATGCTTTATGAATATCCAAAAGAAAAGTTTTTAAATTGGCATTATAGACTATTCACCCCCCCTCTAGCCTATTTGAACATTTTTGTGGACCAACAATAGACGTATAAAATACGTCTATCAAATACCCCCAAACTTAGACTTTGCTCGTCCATGAGTAAACAATACTTATAAATACAAAAGCAATTAAAAATACAAAAATTAAGAAAATATTTTGGAGGGTGACACTATTTACACTCCTCTAGAAACCCACAAACTCAAGGAGACTATAACGAGCGACTCGACTATGCAGATAACTATAAAAACTAATAAATACAAAAGCGAGAAAAAATTCTAGTAAAAGCAATAAATACAACAAAACAAAAATCTTTTTGGTTTCAATCTCAAGTCACAAAAGCATGGCCTATCAAAGTTGTCTGAGTAAGATGCTCTCCACATATGTGCAGACTAATTCACAGAACAAACTGACTTGTACTCAAACTGCTACCAGCCTCAATTTCTCCGTGTGTGTGTGATAACCAGTCATAGAGAATATCTTAACTTAAACAATTTCACTTAGCAAAGCACAACATTCATTCTAAAAATCATAATTTTTAATAAAACCAATACAACACAGAGTATGAGATCTACCATCCAAACTCGGTCTATTACAGAAAGAGAGAACACCAAGGATTTCAAATACTTATACATCCATCTCATGCACTTCCTATGTATGACATACAATGCTTTTATGTCCCAATTACTTGCAATAGCTAAGATTATGCTAACACAGTGAGCTTGCGAATAATATGAATATATGAAGTTGGGATCAATTTACATGCATTACCATCAAATCAACAAACACAAGCATTGGCAAGAAGATCAATAGGTCTTTAATAAGCTTGTAATGTAAGGCCAAGGTGTTGGGGGATATGATAAAAAGGGAATAGAATACAACGTGAGAGAGCAAGACTACTCTTAATCCCAACTACTTCCAAGGAAAAGGAAGTTTTTCCCAATCAGGCTAGGACCTGCAAAAACCACAAGTGGGGACTTTTCCCCCAAACTTGTTTTGTACAATATAACAAGCTAAAAATATCTAGTGTTCTAATTTCAGAAGAACTTTTCTAACATATTCTCTAATGAAAGCTATGCTTTCATTTGAATCTTCTTGCACTCTTCTTCTTCCGTTTCATTTTTCGTCGACTTATTTCTCTTTTCTGTTTTTCTCTTTTTTTTTTTGAATAAATATCGATGGGGAAGAAGAAGTCTTCGGAAAATTTTTCTAACTGAAAATTGGTCCCATAAAATTAATCTCCCACCCACATCCTACTCTCTCAAAGGGTAGGCTAAAGTGTATAGGCTTTAGGGTTAAGTAAATGTGAGTTAAAGAAACGAAGTCGAATGGGGGTTCAACGTGTGCTTAGCACACTCCATTCTTTTTAATAAAGCTCAAATGGGACACTAGGGATATTTTTTGTAAGGGTCAGGGAATATTTAGGCTCAAACGATCCAAAGATGACCTATGTCATATCTTAATGCCAAAATACTCATGCAGATCTTAAGAAAGCAAAACACAAAATATCATATCCATTATGAAAGTTGTGGAATTGAAGATTTAGCATCACTGGATTTCACATAAGCATTCGCTAGAACAGATGGTAGGGGCAATCAAGACTAACATGCAGACACGGTTCAAAAGTGTGTTTGAGATATATTAGCAAGAAAAATCCAAGGGATTTAACTTATCATGCAATTGACCCTAAGTTACAATTTAATGCAACAATCATGTAAGGACGGCTATTCATCATAATCTTTTGCATATCTTGTTGCTAGAATGAAATGTGTACTATAAACTTAGTAAAAATGTTCAAATCAATCCATAATCATGACTGGTATAGGTGCACAGAGATTTGGAGAAAATCAAGAATTTTGCAGAATCACGTAAATTCCAGAATGATATACGAAAAAGTTATGTGGTTTATTGCATTAATTCCTCATCGACTGAAATGACCACACCCGGACTTGAGAATGAAAATTTTGAATTAGAACATTTTTTACTTTTTTCATTTTTTAAAAAAAATTTATAAAAAGAAATTGGAGATGGGTGATGACGATGACTCTTTTGATGGGTCCCCGAAGGAACCAAATATTAGTGTATTCTGGTCAAGGCAACATCTCTGAAAATAAAAAAATATAAAAAACAAGAAAATAAAGTTAGGAGAAGACACGATAGAGGGACAAAAATTTTCCCTCACCCTACAAAACGTAGCCCAGCTCCACTCTTCCTTAGGTTGGGACCTGCAAAGGCCCTGGGCTTAGAATTCCCCCCCCCCCCAAACTTAAATTTTATTTTGTTCTCGAAATTGAGGAATATCCTATGAGAGGGTTGATGGAGGAGAAATATCAAAAGGACATAGATGGCCCACCTAACGAAAGAGGAAGAAACTTGGGCTTCAACTCATGGTGAGTCGGGATGGAATAACTAAGGAGGATGAAACTCGAGGATCGTGCCAGGTGGCATCCCATAGAATGCGGGGACATTTTGCCCCACTTGGTTGACCCAACCAAAGAAATGAGTCTGGTCGGTGCGCATTTGCGCCAACTGTTGACTCATCATCTCATTCTGCAACATAATCTCTTCCTGCCTATTTGAGATCCCTTCCAAGGGGTCCTCCTCTTCTTAAAGCTCCTCACGTGGGCCTCTCTCACGTGGCTGGCGAGGGTGCACAAACAGAAGTGCCCTAGTAATGTCGGGGACTGCCCGAACTCTCTCCGAATCTGGAGTCCAAACGACTCCAGCCCCACTACACAGTCCAGTAATCAAACTCGGGAATGTGAAACCCGAGTTTGTCGTACCTCTAATAAGGGTCTGAATTTGGGCGTTGATCAGACGCCCAACATCATCAGACCTACCGGTCAAGATGGTGTAGATCAAAATGGCCTTATGCCAAGACATCGTGTGTTGGTGGCTCGAAGGCATAAGGCGTGCACATATAAATTTGAACACAACCTTAACCATGTTCGTGAGATGGGTCTCGTCCATGGTGCGGGGACCAAACAGTGGACCTTGATGGAAGGTCCAAACCGCATAAGGTGTTGCGATTTCCGCATTTAGCACCAGGAGAGGGACAGGGTCGGCGATGTGGATACTGTACTGGTCAGTACCACTCGCAAAGTTGGGAGTGCCGAAATAATGGTTAATGCTTTGGGGCGAAAAATTGACATCCCTACCCCTAACAGCTGTACGGTCAACTACCTCGCCAGAAATAGAAATATGCCCGTTGGCGTAGGATTCACAGACTAAGGCCACGATGGCCACGTCCGAGGCCGCACAAAGATTGCCCCACCTTTGTCGGGCAAAGTGGGCAGGGAGAGCAAAATCCTTAGCTTTAAATCCCCTATCAGGGATTATGCTTTTGGAGAGCTTCCTAGTATAGCTCTCTGATGCCTCGTAGGATACGAACCTAGTGGGGTCATAGTGTTGCTCCTCCTCTTCGGAGCGGGATGAGGACGGGCCGGTGTTTCTACGCTTAAGGGCCATTATAATGGGCACAAAAATAAATTAAATCTACTCTCTTTTAAGAATTAAAATTTACCAACCTAACAAAAACAATTAAAGCATGCACGTTGACAATACAAAAATAATTCTAACACCCTAACATGCAATTTTTTTTGAGAAATAAAAAATTTAATGAAGAAGGGATAAAAGATACGTGGATTGCGATGTTTTAATTTCGATGGGTTACCCGGAGTTCCGAAGCTTTCCTGCCGGAAACAATGGTGGCTTCACCTCTTCAAATCTTGAATGGAGGGAGATGGAGGGTGGAGATGATGGAACTTGGATGAGGGAGGAAACCTTGAGTTGAACTTGGCCGGAAGTAGGGAGCTTCGCTGGAGATTTGCAAGAGAGAGAGGGAGATTGCCGGAATTAATTTGAAGGAGGAAAAGCTTGAATTTTGTGTGCTGTTGTGACTGCCCGGATCCGACTTATAAAGAGGGCCTTGCGGCCACAAGGTGTTTATGCCTTGCGTCCGCAAGGTACCCAGTCAAAGGGCACGGAAGTTGATGATGGCTTGCGGAGGCAAGGGTTCTTGGGGAATGCAGGCGCAAGCTTCACACGTTTTGTCATTAATATGGCCTTGCGGCCATAAGGTGTTTTAGGCCTTACGTCTGCAAGGTCCACAGATTCTTCAACCTTGGGAGCTGCTTTACAGATTTTGGCAGTTTTCGTTTTGTTCCTTCCGTTACGTTCCGTTAAGTCCGTTTCTTTCCTGCACTTTGAAAATTCTATACAAACTTCTAAACTAAAATATTATAAACATATAAATACAACACTAAGATGCTTTTCTCCCCCAAACTTGAATTATGCCAATACTGGGAAACATTTAAATTAAATGCACATAATCAAATAAGATGGAGAACAACATATTTAAATTACACTATGAAAGCAAATAAAATTTCATCATAGTGGGTTTGCCTCCCACCTAGCGCGCTTGTTTAACGTCTTTGGCTCGACCCAACTACAAACCTATTCTCTTGGGGGTTCGGTGTCAGAGAGACGGATGAGTTTGATTGTTCTCTCTACTGATATAGGTTCAAAGTATGGTTTGAGTCGGTGACCATTAACCTTAAATATTTCATTAGTCTTTGGATTCTTAATATCAACTGCTCCATGGGGGTAAATTCATACTATAATGAAAGGACCAGACCATTTTGATTTCAACTTACCTGGAAATAATCTAAGTCTAGAATTAAAAAGAAGCACTTTCAATCCTGAACGTAACATCTTTTTAGAAATTCCCATATTATGGTATCTTTTGGTCTTTTCTTTATAGTTTTTTGCATTTTCATACGAATTTAACATATGTTCTTCTAACTCATTTAATTATAAGAGTCTTTCTTCATCGGCTAAAGTTAGGTCAAAATTAAGAGTTTTAATGGCCCAATAAGCCTTGTGTTCAATTTCTACTGGTAAATGACATGCTTTACCGTACACCATCTGATATGGACTCATACCAATTGGAGTTTTATATGCAGTTCGATATGCCCAAAGAGCATCTTTCAATTTTGGTTCCCATTCCTTACGATTTGGTCTAACATTCTTTTCTAAGACTGCTTTTATCTGTATATTGCTAACTTTAACTTGGCCAGAAGTCTGAGGATGATATGGTGTAGCTAGCTTGTGAGTCACACCATGTTTCTTAAGGCTCGCATTCAGCAG
Organism: Codonopsis lanceolata; assembly: GCA_013146195.2. Lineage (NCBI taxonomy): Eukaryota > Viridiplantae > Streptophyta > Magnoliopsida > Asterales > Campanulaceae > Codonopsis > Codonopsis lanceolata. The sequence goes on along the minus strand of CM028384.1, from coordinate 57,217,513 downwards.
CCGATTGGTGAAATGTGTTCCTTGATCACTGATTACTGCCTTTGGTACTCCATACCTAAAGAATATATCATCCAAAAACTTGACAACAATTTGGCCATCATTATTTCAAGTGGCTATGGCTTCTATCCATTTGCACACATAATCAACAGCGACTAAAATATACTCACAACCATTAGAGACTGGAAAAGGACCCATAAAATCAACTCCATAAACATCAAAAATTTCAACAATTATATTATTATGCAAGGGCATTTCATTCCTTTTACTTATTCCACCAGTCCTTTGGCATTTATCACATGTTTTGCAAAATATGTCAGAGTCTCTAAAAACAGTAGACCAATATAATCCCGATTGCATGATTTTCCTAGCAGTTTTGCTACCACTAAAATGACCACCACAAGAGTATTCATGACAGAATGCCATAATACTTTGTTGTTCTTGTTCGGGAATACATTTTCTAATTATGGAGTCTGAACATATTTTGAATAAATGTGGTTCTTCCCAAAAATATTGTTTTGTATCAGTTAAAAATTTATTTCTTTGGTAAAAATCAAAATCAGGATTGATGATATCAGCTACATGATAATTAACAAAATCAGCATACCAGTGTTCAAAATTTTTAACTGCTAACAATTGTTCATCAAGGAAATCTTCATTCATAGGGATTTTATTATCAAGAAATTGATGTTCAAGCAAGGGTAAAAATTCCAACCTAGACAAATGGTCGGCTACAACGTTTTCTGTTCCCTTTTTTATCTTTTATCGTAATGTCAAATTCTTTCAATAATAACATCCATCTAATGAGTCTAGGTTTTGCCTCCTTTTTACTCAAAAGATATTTTAAGATAACTTTTGAACCTAACAAATAGGACCTAAATTTTTCTAGTGCAAATACAACTGCTAAACATTCTTTTTTGGTAGTTGTATAATTGAGTTGTGCATCATTTAATGTCCTACTCGCATAATGAATCACATGCGGTTTCTTGTCTATCCTTTGTCCTAACACGGCTCCAATTGCGAAATCTGAAGCATCACACATGATTTCGAAAGGGAGAGACAAATTAGGGCTAGTTAAAATAGGAATTGATGTTAATTGTTCTTTTAACAAATTGAATGCATTTAAACATTCTTGATCAAAAATGAATTCGATATCTTTTGCCAAAAGGTTACATAAAGGTTTACAGATTTTGGAAAAATCTTTTATAAATCTTCTATAAATTCATGCATGTCCTAGAAAACTTCTAACGCCCTTAACTGTAGTTGGGGGAGGTAATTGCGATATAACTTCAATTTTAGCTTTATCGACCTCAATTCCTTTGTTAGACACAATATGACCTAAAACTGTCCCATGTTTAACCATGAAATGACTTTTCTCCCAACTTAGGGTCAAATTAGTTTTACAACATCTTTTTAGAACTGACGTTAGATTTTCTAGGCAATGATCAAAAGAATTTCCGAATACTGAGAAGTCATCCATAAATACTTCTACACATCTTTCAACTAAATCAGAAAATATAGAAATCATGCATCTTTGAAAAGTAGCTGGGGCATTACATAATCCAAAGGGCATTCTCCTAAACGCAAAGGTACCAAATGGACATGTAAAAGTGGTTTTCTCTTGAAAACAATAAAGGTACCATCAAGAAAACAATAATATTCATGGCCAGCTAATCTTTCAAGGATTTGGTCAATAAAGGGCAAGGGAAAGTGATCTTTCTTTGTTGCCGCATTTAGTTTCCTCAAATCAATGCACATCCTATAGCCAGTGATAGTTCGTGTGGGAACTAACTCATCATCATTTAGATTAGCTTCAAAGCATTGGGCTGTAAGATTTTCAATTTCATCAATTGAGAAACATGCATTCATGTCACTCGGTCTATCTAATGCAGCAAAAACTGAAATTTCTACAGTTTCTCCCATAACTGACATTGGAAGCTTACCATTTTTCACATTAATCATGATAATGGCCGTAGCCATAAAAGACCTTCCTAACAGAATAGGAACTTCATTATTAGTGCATATATTTCTTTCCATCTTTAGAACCACAAAATCGACTGGGATGATTAACTTATCTACTTGTACTAAAATGTCATCTACTATTCCCAAAGGATGTTTGACCGAGCGATCGGCTAACTGTAAAGACATAGTAGTGGGTTTTAATTCACCTAGTCCTAATTGTTTATAAACAGCGAAAGGCATTAAATTGATACTCGCTCCTAAATCTAGCATAGCTTTCATCTTTTTAGAACTACCCAAGGAGACTTGGATATTAAAACTACATGGATCATTTAATTTAGGAGGAAGTTCAGGTTGTAATACTGCACTAACGTTTTCAGAAACAATTATTTTTTCATTCTTTTCAAATTTGTGTTTCCTAGAGTGGAGATCTTTGAAAAACTTAGCATAAGACAGAATATTTTTAATGACATTAAGCAAAGGGAGATTAATATTCACTTTTGGATAACATATTATAAATTTCTGTAAACTGCTTATCCAGCTTGTTTTTCATTAGTCTACCAGGGAATGGTATTGGAGGAACATATGGTGGGGGAGCAACATAAGGTTCCTCAAGGGGTTTTGCCTCTTGCTATTTTTCTTGAGTGACTTCTTCTTGACTTTCTTTATTTGAATTTTCTTTTTCTACCTCTTTATCTTTTGCTTGAATATTTTCACTTTTATCTTTTTCAACTTCTTTACCATAGTTATCTATTTTATCAAGCACATCAGTTGATTGAGTAGGGTTACTTACCTCTTCTCCAATGATTCTACCACTTCACAAAGTTGTGATAGATTTTTCTTGTTCTGTCTGACTAGGGAACTTCCCTTCTTCTCTTTCTTGATATTTGGCAAGATCTTTCTGCAATCTTTCCACAGTTTCCAATAGATATTTATTAAGAGCAACTTGTCCACTGTTTGATCCTTCTGACTTTGGAGCTTCTTCAATCTGCAATTGTCCTTGCTTAGGGAATTGTTGAGGATATAATGGTTTATTTCCTCCCCATGAAAAGTTAGGATGATTCCTCCAACCTAGATTGTATGTGTTGGAAAAGGAATCATTCCTTTGCCTTTGAGGGTACATGTTCATCACATTAACCTGTTCAGGATACACAGCACTAGATGGACACAAATTAGTAGCATGAGAATTTAATCCACAAATAGAGCATGCTTCTGGAATTTGTGATTGCAAAAGTTCAATGTGAGCTTTCATTTGAGCAATTTGAGCTTGAGCATATGATCCTTCTTGGACTTGAAACAAACTTCTACTATTTTTTCCTCTTGTACTTTTCTATTGGGAATTCACACTTAACATCTCAAGCATGTTTTCTAATTCAGCTGGTGTCATTCTATTTATAGAACCACCGGCTGCACTATCAACCATAGTTTGCAAAGCAGGGAAATAGCATGATAAAACTGAGTTACTAGCACATCTTGAGATAAGTTATGATGGGGACACAAAATAAGTAAATTTTTAAATCTATCCCATGCTTCATGGAGTGTCTCACCCAGTTCAGTTTGAAAAAACATAATTTGTTTTCTATATTCTGAAAGAGATGCATGTTGATAAAATTTACCCATAAACAAATCATATAATTGAGCCCATGTGTAAACACTTCTAGGTGCTAGATTCATAAACCATCTTCTCGCCGCATCTTTTAGTGCACATTGAAAATATCTCATTTTTATCTGATCTTCTGTCAAACCTCCTAACGGAAAATTTTCAGTCATAAAACCATATTCCTTAACAAAAGTTACTGGATCTTCAGATGGCAATCCATGGAATGAAGGCAACATGTTATAAAAATGACTTTTAAGTTCAAAATTTCTTACCGCTTCTGGAAAAACTAAACACGATGATGGTGTTGCATTTAACATGGGTCGACCATAATCATTTATAGTTCTTTGATTGATTAATACTTCCATATTTCTATCAGCAGGTTCTTCCCTTCTTTGTTTAGATTTATCAGAGGAACCAGATTTTCAGGATTTTGATTATTGTTGTTATCCATTGGAGGATTAACCAGATGATCCTCTCTATTCAATTGTTCTTGATTAACGGGCTGGTTTTCCAAATTATCATGGTCTTCCCGATTCTTACCAAGATTATTTATATTTTGATTTAATTCTGCTAGCTTGGGATTTAGAGATCTACGACCGTGAATAAAATAAAGCAAATAAAAGACTAGAAATAAAAAATATTTTTGTATTTTTATTTTTATAAAAAACTGAATTTAAAAATAACGCTACCAACAAACTAACTAAGCAAACTGGTTTGTCCCTGGCAACGACGCCAAAAACTTGATCGTGTCTTATTTTAATTAATTCCTTGCAAATGCACAAGACTATTGTAGAATAGTTTGGGAAGCAAGGGGTCGAACCACAGAGACAAGAAGAATACTGATGGCAGGAATATCAGTAACAATTTAAACTAAGGGGGGTTTTTTATTTGCTTTTTAAAAGTAATTTATTCTACTAAAGCAGGAAATTAAATCAACACATCAATCACAATTATAAAGATCTGTATGGAGGAGGGAAATCTAGGATTGGGGTTTCACTTGCATCTACTCTATTGTTTATTTAAATATAGTATCATTCAATAATTTGGGTTCGTTTACAAAAGATAGATATAGATTGTCAAATTATAGTTCAGTCTCCATCCCAAATAATTCATCCAACAATATTGCGAGCATCTACCGAAGGGACCAGATCCCAAGTTCCATTGCGAGCTAGTGCATCAAACTCTTTAAACATGGCCTGACGCCACTTCACATCTTTTAAAGCCTCAGTGGCACATGTTGGTTCACTGTTTGCTTCTAGTTGAGCCGAAAGACTTAGTTTGGTGATGGGTTTATAGATGTTGTTCTTAGAGTGAGTAACTATGGATGAAGTTCCAGAAGTAGTAGGCACAGGAACAGGGTTAGTGGGCACGGGCACAGGCACAGGACCAGGGTCAGTGGGCACGGGGCAGGTGGGAATAATGCTATCCTCGGGCATGGAGCTGGTTGTCGAGGAGGGTTGAGCAACCAACATAGGACTAATAGTGGGCAGTGGTGAGGGTGGAGGGTGGTTGAGGCTGGTGAATGGGCGAGCTGAGATCAACCATATTTTGATTAGAGCTAGGAGAAACTGACGGGGAGGCACTAGAATGAGCAACTGACAGTGTGTATGAGTGGTCAAGAAGCTCATGAGGAGGTAGCCAAGAAACACTAGCATAGGTATATGGGCGAGCAGGGCGGGTAGCCGGGGTAGACATTAGAAATGTAGAATCGAAAAATTGAACATGACGTGAAATGTACAACTTGGTGGTGCTCGGATCATAATAGAGATATGCACTCTAAGTGAGCAAGTAACCAAGGAAGACACACGGAGAAGTTTGTGAGTGGTGTAAAGGTGGAACCAAGGGTAACAAAGATAACCAAAGGCACGAAGTTTGGAGTAGTTGGACGGAGAGTAAAAAAGATTATGGTTGGGAGACTGGTGGGCACAAATGGGTGTTAGTAGCCGATTTATGAGGTAGGACGCTATTTGGAAGACAAACGACCAGAAAGGCAGCGAAAAAGATGCACAAGAGAGGAGGGAGAGACCAGTTTCGACAATGTGGCGATGGCGACGTTCCGAGAACCCATTATGTTCCGGGGTGTAAGGGGGCGAGGTGAGGTGAGGGATTCCATGGGCGGACAGGTAGGCAGCCAAGCTAGAATCCCAGACAAGCCTCATGTACTCGCCTCCATTGTCCAAATAAAGAGTGACAATGGTTGTTTTAAAATAGTTTTCGACCAAGGATTTAAACTTGGGAAAGATGGTGGCGACCTCAGATTTGTGTCTGAGTGGGTAAAGCCAAATGTAATGGGTATAGTGATCAACAAAGATCACATAGTATTTTAAACCATCAATAGAGGGAAGGGGGAGGTCCAAACATCCGTATAAATAGTTTGTAAAGGGAGAATAGGCACAATAGTATTTTGATGAAAAGGAAGTTTATGACTTTTATTAGAAAGACAATCATTACAATAAATATGAGTGCGAGCAATGTCTAATGCTAAACCTAGGCTAGAGAGTATCTGACTTTGGATGAGGCCAGATGATAAGCTTGTAATTTTCCTTTTGTTTTCATTATTTTTTGGAATTTTATTGATGATTTTGAGCTTTAGATAATAATTAATTGCATTTGAGATACTATTTTTATATATTTTGTGCTTCATGTAGGTATCTCGAAGATATTCAAGGTTTCATGGCTCAATACATGCAAATCGAGGCAATTTCAGACTTTAATGTTGAGTTTTGATGCTTGACGTTAAGTTTCGTCAAGGATTTCAAGGAACAACAAGCTAACAGAAGCTAACTGAGGACTAAATCGCAAAGTCTGGGAGCAGAGGGTCTTCGGCAGCCACATTGAAGGATCCAGTGGCACCTGAGCAATTTCAGAAAGATGGAGGGCAGCGCTGACAACCGGCCTAATCTCTCATTAATGTGTTATCGCTCCCAGATCGTGCCACATCACCCGCCTCCACTAGCGCGACCCGCGTGCTCCAGCCCTGGATCCAAGAATGACCCGCGCCCATCCTGACCCTCCAGCGCACCTTCCAGCCCACTTCACCTCACAGTCCTCGCCCCGTTTCCCCTTGGATGACCCGCGGCCCCTCTCCCTGGGTTGCCCATGACCCTAGCCGTGACCTAGGCCCCTTTTCTTCTCTATTTTTCCCCTAAAATTCATTTGTTCTTCCCTTTTTGCCCCTGCTTCCTTTGCCCTTCATTTTATCCATTCCAGCTGGCCATTTTGAAAAAGAAGCCACTAGTTTTAGGGCAGCAGCCCTAAAACTCTCCAATTCCATTTTATCCACTCTCCACCTCTCCACCCAAATTAAAAAATACATCCATTTTGAAGGCTTGGAGCATCAAATCAAGGGTCAAGGGAGCAAGATTAAGTGAAGTCAACCAAAGATTGCAACTTTAATTGGTTTAATTCTTCCACTTCTTTATTTATTTTAGTGTTGTAATTTTTGGAGAAACTTTACATTATTTTTGATACGTTGATGATGAGCTAAACATATTTTTGGATTGTGATTTTTATCTATGTTGAATGTGATGTTTTAATTTAATTTCTCTCTATTTGACGTATTACTCATATATTTTTGGTCATTATCATTGTGTGCTTAATGCTTTTAATGAAGTCATGAATCATTAAATGAACCCTAGAATGATAGGATAAGAAGCGAAAGCCCTTCCTATTATTTCGAAAATCGTGATAATTGTTTACGTCTCTAAAGCACACCGATTGTCGAAGGTCGTAGATAGTCATTGGGTGCTTGATCTACCACGCGGCTATTTTCTCCCCTACCATAGCAAGGATGAGTGATAACTAGGTTTTCTATACGTAGCGAAAGCCCGTAGAAAATATTAGTGTGCACCCGACTACCAAAAATTTGAGTTAAGAAAAATATAAATAGTTAGATTAAACATTGGCTAGACTAGAAATATCACAATCCTATTTTTTTAACCTTGATTTGATGTTGCCATCGTTTCATTGTCGCGTTAATTTAGTTTACTTTCTTGCCTTTCTTTTGTTTATTTTATTTTTATTTTAAATCAAATTTCCGTTAGCTTAGATAAAATTAGGTGTGCCCAATTTTAGTACTTATGATTTATTTCTAGCTCTATCCTCGTGGGATCGACTCGTACTTACGACTTTATTACTTGATACGACCGGGTAATCTTGCCCATGTGGCGTTCGCGCACATCACCAGACGGATGACCAAGGCGATGATGTCAATCCTGGTGGGAGACTTTGGAGCTGACACAAACAAAGGGGCGATGAGAGGGAGCTGTGGTCGGCCATTCATACACATCATCCTTAGACTGCCCAGTCAGTAGTATTCTCCCTGTCAGTAGATCCTTCACAGGAAAAGAAGATGGTAAGAACTCAATAGACATGTTGTTGGATATGCATAATTGAGATATAGATATGAGATTACGCTTCATACAGGGAACAAACAAGACATTTTGTAAAGTAAAGGTGTGTACATGTGTGGAAAGGATATAAGAACCAGTTTTAGAGATATGTAGGCATGCACCATCACCAATGACCATGTCATCCGTGCCCGTATAGTTGGAGTGAAGATGGAGGTTGCCAAGTTCGTTGGTAACATGGTGAGAAGCATGATGTGCGCGAACGCAACGCGGGCAAGATTCCCGGTCGTATCAAGTAATAAAGTTCGAAGTACGAGTCAATCCCACGAGGAATGCGCGTAATTCTCACTCCAACCAAGTACCGAAATTATGCTAACTAATTATATTTGAGCGAAAACAAAATTAAATTAAAATCTAAAAATATAAACAACCTAGAAAGCAATTAAATCTATACTAAAGCGGAGGTGGTTTGGCAACAACAAATCAAGATAGAAATATAGGAATAAATTATTTCTAGTCTAGCCGGTGTTTTAATTTAATCCTCCTTTTGCTTTTCTTTAACTCAAGTCTTGGTAGTCGGACGCGCTATTTTATTCACTACGGGCTTTCGCTACGTATAGCAAATCTAGCTATCTCTCAACCTTACTACGGGCTCATATCATCGCAACACATAACATAGGGAAGAAAATAACCGCATGTGTAAACAAGCATCCAAAGACTATCTACGCCCGATCTCCTTTCGGTCTCACGCCACGTAAACTACTATTGTGATTTTCGGAATAATAGGAAGGGCTTTCGCTTCGTATCCTATCATTCTAGAGATCATCTAATGGTTCGCTACGCCATTAAAAGCATTAAGAAAACACAATAATAACCAAGCGCATGGGTAATACTTCGCAAAAAGAAACTCTCTATATTTTTCTACAAGTCATGTTGGTAGCCGAGACTGCTAAATTGGCTAACTACGGGCTCTCGCATCTTATAGTCAACCCTAATCTCCCCGACCTCGCGAATGGCTAAGGTGGTTCGATCGCGTGTCAAACCTAGTCTCATTACGGCTATCGGTGTGTGTCACAAAACACCAACTATTAAATTGATTGGTCCGAAATAAATAGTTAGCTATCACGGATCCTAAATATTTCTAAAATCATTTAATTATTGGCCAGATAATTAAAAGCATTAATTTCACAAAATAATAACCAACATGCTTGTGTACTAAATAAAGAAATAAATTAAATTAAAACACTACATTTAACATAGAAAAATAATTGCATTCCATGAATATTTTAAGCACAAACCAAATCAACATTTACAAAATAAATCAACCCAAGAAAACATAACAAATATCTAAAAATATAAGTAGAAAGAATTGAACCAAAAAATCGCGAATCCGGGGTTGAAATCTTTTGCAAGTGCGTCCTTGGCTCTTGATTTGATGTTCCAAACCTTCAATGGTGATCAAGCATCAAAGATTTTGGATGAAAATGGTGGAAATGGGGATGGTGCCCCATTTAGGGCTGATGCCCGTAAATGGGGCTTCTTGAATTCGAAATTGAGGGCTGCCAGAAGATTAAGAAAGAAGGCAATAAAGGCTGGAAGGACAGAGGGGTATTTTCGGCAGTGCAATGGAGAGTTGAGGGCTGAAATGGAAGAAAAAGATTGGCTGGGTCGCGGCAGGGTCAGGAGTATCCAGGAGAAAGGAAGCGGGTCGCCCAGGTGAAATGGGTTGGAGGATGTGAGGGAAGGTAGGTTAAATGGTGGGCTGATGGGCTGGAGGGCAGGAGGAAGACGCGGGCTAAACCCAGATCCAGGAGAAGCACGCGGGTCGCGCTTAGTGGGGAGAAACCGGCAGATTTCGACACTTGGCACCACCGAGAGCTCGACAACGCGCAAGGGACCTGATGACAATTGCGGCGGCCTCCCTGAACTTCTATTAATTTCTCCGGTGCCCCTGGAGTCTTTATTTTTAGCGCCGCCGGCCTGATTCCTCCCATACTATCAATTTGGTCCTTTGTTAGTTCTAGCAGCCACCGTTAGTCTCGGTTAGCCTCAAATTGCCTTGGATTCGTTGACGGACTTAACAGACGTTGACCAATTAATTCCCAAAACAACTTTTAAGCCCGGAATTGCCTCGAATTTCGTGCTAAACACCGTATAGAAGCTTGATTATGAATGGAAACCTATATTAAGCACAAAAACACAAATAATAATATTTCCAAAGCATAATTAAATAAAAATAGTACAAAATAAAAGAAAATTCCCGAGAAAATTCGTGGAAATCTTGGGCTCATCAAAGCACCACTGTCGAGAAGCCAACGTACCCGGAGTCCTTGTGTCCGTTGTGGTCGCAAGGTGTGCCCGTGGATGCCTTGAGTAGTTACTGGTTGAGGTGGAGGCAGCGGGCAGAGTTGTGGTGGCGACCAATTGAAAGTTAGAGCAGCGAGCAACCATGTGTCCATGTTGGCGACAGCCCTGACACTTACCAAGATAAGGTCATTGTTGGCGAGGAGCAGAAGTTAGGGATGTAAACAAATCGAATCGAATCAAATATTGCAATATTCGATTCGTATTCGTGAAATTATTCGAGTATTTGTATTCGTTTATTATTCGAATATTAAAATTTATTCGTATTCGATTCGAAATTAATATTCGAATTATTCGATTCGATTCCATTCCATTATTCTATTCGATTCGATTCCAGTATTCGATTTGAAATTTTATTTATGTTTTTTTACAAAATTTATTTAGCAATCAATGATTCGAGTATTCGATTTTTCAATATGAATTATATTCATAACATCCACAATAATTATCAAATACATATATAAATGTCAATTGTCAAATTTATCAAAAAAACACCGAATAGAAATTTGACTGACATCCACCATCTAACCATCATGTTCGCAATATGACATAAATCGGCTCGTCCTCCTCCTAAATAAAAATAAAAATCAATTAGATAGTGAAGACGCTGTGTTCTATCCCCCAATCTTATGTGCACTTCATAAGCCCATCAAAGATATCAACACCTGAAAAATGTCAATAATACTTATCAAATTAACAAAGAATGTATATAATTACAAATAATAAATGTAATGTAAGACAATTTTTATGTATATAAACAAATAATGTTACAAAAGAAGGGAGAGACATGAAGCTAAGAACTCATTTGTGAAGTTGTCATTGTGAATTAACAAAGTGACCAGTGACACATAAAAAAAATTAAAAGTCAAAAGCATACTCCCTACTTAAAAGTCAAAAAATTATTTAGGATACCACCATAACAAAACATGGAATTAGAAAGTTATCAAGCTCTTTATTGCTTGCTATCTTCAGAGAAAGAAACATTTCTGCTCGAAAATACTTTTCAAGTTACAGAAAATGAAAGAAGAAAGGATTGTTATCATAGTCAAGTTGGCCAAAACTTCAAAAGGATGGCGCCGAGAGATAATACTTTGAACAACATAATGGAATACTATTAGAGATTCACATTTAAGGGAAAATATTAGATAGCTTGTCATCAACAGAACTTTATAAGACAAAATGAGAAATAATAATCAAACAAAATTTAGTGAAAGACAATAAACCCCCACCGAAGTCTATCAAATAAATATTTCTTTAAAGAAAGTCTAAACTAAAGAATGTGAATGAAGATTAAAAAGCAAAGAAAGAAAAGAAATTCTGAAAACAACCAATGAGTGTTTCAGCAACCACCATCAATTAGAAATAAATATAAATAATCAACATTGATTCTCTTCTTTCTGCTTTCGCATATATAATTTATCTTCATTCAGATACGTAAAATAGTTGTGCATAAGCTTATAACAAAAGAGCATAAACAAAGGTGTTGGATCTTAAACCAAGTCCAATTAGATAAATAATTTATTTATGTATTAATTTTTAACCTAGTCCAAATCCGATTAGATAAAGGATTTATTTAGGTACTATAAATATGTGTGTTATTGAGATTTTCTAATAAGTGTGAGATAATAATTTTCAGCCAAAAAATAAAAGTGTACCGTCTCGTTTCTTTCCCTCATCAATTCTTCATTGGTTTGGTGTCCTGCCGTTTTTTCTTCTTCAAAACAGTAGTCACAAATTGATTCTTCTCCCTCAAGTGAAAAAGCAGTGAGTTTGTCTTTTATGATACAAATTATTATTAGTATCATTATTGTTTAACTCTACATTTGGTATCAGAGCTAGTTCGTGGTCAAGATGGTTTGTAGCAAGGTTTATATGGGTCCCAAGTTTGATGGAAAAATTAATTTTCTTGATTGGAGATGTCAGATGTACAATTTTTTGGTGGTCTGTGATTTAGAAAAATACATTGATGATAAACTTGAGGAGAATGCGGCTAAAGGGAAGAGAATCAAGTCTGCTGAAGCACTTGATTATATTTTTAATGGAGTTGAAGATGGTGTTCGGAAGAAGATTATTGGTTCTAAATCAGCACATGAAGCGTTCGATGTTTTAACAAAGACGTACGGAGGTGATGATAAAGTTAAGATAAATTATTTACAAGGTTTGACGAAAATTTTTGAAAATATAAATATGGAGAAATTGGAGAAAGTTTCAGAGTATATCTCTCGTGTGAGGGATCTGGCTTCGGATATGAAGGCAAATAGAGATGATGTTTCTGATGAAAGAATTTGTTCGAAAATTCTTCATTCGATGATGAAAGCTTTTCAAGATGCTGCAGAAATAAATATGGCGACTAAAGATTTGAAGACGTTGACGGTAGCAGAACTAGAATCTGCACTTGTTAATTATGAGTTATTATTTGGAGAAAGATAGGAGAAAACAGAAGAAGTTGCATTGCAAAATCAAGTGAATTTGAAAAATGTGAATAATGGATCAAAGGATAATAATGGATCAACTCAAGGAAACCAAAATCATGGTGGTAGAGGTCTTGGGTACAACAACATAGGTCGTGGTTACAACAATAAAGGTGGTCGCGGTAACAATAATGGAGGTGGTCGTGGCTACAATAACAGTGGCGGTCGTGGCTACAATAATGGCGGTGGATGAAGTTACAACAATAATGGTAATCGTGGTTACAACAATGGTGGTGGCTGTGGTTAGAACAATCGAGGCAGAGATAATTACAATTCTGGTGGTGGACAAGGAAGAAATAATTATTGGCATGACAGATCAGGTGGAGGTAATAATTAGGGAGGTAACAATACTAATTGTTGTTATAATTGTGGAAAATCGGGTCATAAAATCGCTGATTGCAGATATAGAAGGGAAAATAATGAAAATTATCATGTCAATAATTATGCTGGAAATAATGTTTAAAATTCAAAAACTTTGTTGTTGGTTAGTAGTAGTGAGAACTCAAGTAATAAAAATACATGGTATTTGGATTCGGGCTGTAGCAATCATATGTATGAGAGCAAAGAATTATTTTTAGATTTGGATGAGTCTGTTAGATTTGAATCGTACTTCATGTCTTTTTCTCTAGTCTTTTTCTCTCTCGTCTCTTGCCCTAATTAGGGTTAGGGTTTTGCGTCCCCATGGATTCGGCTACGGCCGTGACTCCTCCAGCCGTGGCTACTCCTTTGCCCTAATTAGGGAACTCAATAATAATGCTTCTAATTAGGGAGGCCCTACATCTAGCTCAGGCTCATCTCAAGATAAAAATTAAAACGAAAGAAGATTATTGGCATCAGAAATCTCGTTTACGTTGAATTAAAGAGGGTGATGACAACTCTAAGCTATTCCATGCTTCGGTTCAACAATCCCACCGTAAACTTCATATTCACCAAATTATTGATCGCAATGGGTTGGTGGTCTCTTCGGATTCTGACATTAAGGCAGCCGCTGTGGATTTTTACAAAGATCAACTTACAGTTAGTAATGTTCAGGACAATGATTTAATGGATGCTATTCCTTCTTTGATTTCTGATGAGCAAAACTCCATCTTGGCTTCTCCTCATTCTCTTGCCGAAATCAAAGAAGTTGTTTTCTCCTTGAATAGTGACATTGTTGCTAGTCCAGATGGCTTTTCTGGTAAAATTTTCACATTTTGTTGGGGCATCCTTGCTCAGGACCTTCATCTTGCTTGCTATCATGGAATTTTTTGCAGGGTTCTCTTTGCCTAAATCTTGGACTAGCACCCTTCTCATCACTATTCCGAAAGTGGATCAAGTTAATTCTTTCAAGGATTTAAGGCCTATCAGCCTATCCAATTTCTCAAACAAAATTATCTCAAAGATAATTTCTACTCGGTTGGCCGCCATTTTGCCCTGCATCATTTCTGACAATCAAAGCGCCTTTACTAAAGGCAGGTTGATTCAGGATAATCTTATGCTTGCTCATGAGCTATCTAGCCACCTTCGGAAAAAAAATTTATGGCTCCAATATCATTATTAAATTGGACATGGCCAAGGCCTTTGATAGAGTTTCATGGCTCTTTTTAATCAAGGTGCTCCGTAGATTTGGTTTTGGGGAAGTCATCATCGACATAATCTGGCGTCTTATTTTTGATAATTGGTTTTCCGTCTCAGTCAATGGTGACTCTGTTGGCTTCTTTCCCTCTTCACGGGGGCTTCACCAGGGTGATCATATCTCCCCTAGTTTATTTATTATAGCTGCTGAAGTCCTAAGCCGTGGTCTGAATAATTTGCACTCTTCCCGGCCTCAGTTTGTTTTTTCTTCGGCAAGTGGTTGTCCTATTATCTCTCATCTGGGTTTTGCTGACAATATTATAATTTTTTGTAACGGAAATCGACATTCTTTGATTCAACACCGTTCCCTTCTTAAGGATTATGAGTCCTGCTCTGGTAAGCTAATCAACACTAACAAAAGTTGTTTCAAGGCTTCTCCAAGTCTCCCTATTGCTAGAAAAAACTCTATCCGCCGTTATTTAGGATTCAACTACAAAGACTTCCCTGTTACTTACTTGGGTTACCCGTTATTTGAAGGCTGAAAGAAGAAAAGCCTCTTCGACCCTTTACTTTTAAAATTTCAAAACAGAATTGGCTCTTGGACTGGACATTTCCTCAATCCGGCGGGCAAAGTCACTCTCATAAATTCAGTCATTCACTTTATCACTACGTATCAAATTACAATACTTGATCCTCTGGTGGCCATTATAAAGATCATTAATAGAATGCTCTCCTCTTTCTTCTGGGGCTCTACTGAGGATAAGGAGAAAACTCACTGGATAGTGTGGAACCACTGTTGTCGTCCTGTTCTGGAAGGGGGCTTAGGCATTCATTCCATCAGTGATATCTCTCATGCCTATTCTGTCTAAATTTATTGGCGTTTTTGTTCAACTAACAACATTTGGGCTCAGTTCATGCAAGCTAAGTATTGTAGATCTTCTCATCCTATGCTTTCAGTTCACACCGGATCCATGATTTGGAAACGTATGTGTTCTATCCATACGGTTGCTGAAGCTCACATCATATGGATTATTGGTAAGGGCCGGTGTTCTGCTTGGCATGATAACTGGCTACCAAATCATCGGCTTTCTGCCCCTTCAAACTATGACATTACTCTCGTTGCTGAGCTCTTCTATTCAGACTCTTCCATTTTTAGTGATGCTTAAAGCATTCTTGGGAGCGAAAGGTCTAAACTTATTTCTTCCATGGGAATCGGCTTGTTGGATCTCCCAGACAATGCTTGCTGGGATTACAACACAAATGGTTCTTTCTCCTTTTCTTCGGCTTGGAATCTACTTCGTCATCAACTCCCATCTCTTGCTTCGACCAAATATGTCTGGAATAAACACCTCCCTAAACAGATTAGCATCTTCATGTGGCGTCTCTTTCATGGCAAGCTCCCTATCGACAAAAGTCTCAGTTCTAAAAGCTTCTCTATGGCCTCTCGCTGTTACCGTTGTGATTCTGGTAACTTGGAAACTTATCTTCATGTCTTTTTGAATAGTCATCTTGCTCAACATGTCTGGAGGGAATTTCATAATGGTTTTGGAATTATTCCTGCTTCTGGTTCTATTGCTCAAGCCTGTTTTGCTTGGTGGTTTAGTAGTAACTCCTCTGCTCTTATTTCTATAATTTCATCTATTATCTTGTGGGAGCTTTGGAAGCATCAAAATAATGGTTTTTTTTTATGGAGTCAGAAGCCCGCCTTGGGTTCTCATATCTCGTATCAAGCAGGAGACTCGTTGTATTATTCAAGCTGCAGGTTTAACCCTTCACCCTTCGTCTTCCTAGCCTTTTCCCGCTCGTCTTGGTCGTCCAATTACCAGATCCATTCGTGATGTCCAATGGCATAAACCAATGCATGGTTTCCTTAAAATGAATACTGATGGTGCCTGTCGAGGCAACCCATGTATTAGTGCTAGTGGGGGAATTGTTCGTGACACTTCGGGTAACTTAATCTTTGCCTTTTCCAGAATTTTTGGCTCCTCTTCTAGTTTTATTGCTGAATGTCGGGCTCTTTACAGTGGAGTTTCTTGGTTGCATTCTCACGGGTACTCTGATGTTATGATTGAAGTGGACTCTAAAACTCTCGTTGACTATCTCTTGGGGCATGCTAAATCTCCCTGACTCTGTGAATATTTGATTCATAAAGTTTCCAAGTTACGTGACTCAATGAATCTCTCTTTCTCCCACTGCTATAGAGAAGCTAACATGGTAGCTGACAGCCTTGCTAATTTCACTTGTGACCTGAACTGTGACAGAGACTTCTCTACCGTCCCCTCTTTCCCTTCTCACATTCGCGGGCTTTTCAATCTTGATAAGTGTGGGACCCCTTATATTAGAATTTCTTAATTCTTTGTTGCTCTGTATTTCCTTTTCGAGGTCAGGCTCCTCCGTCCTCCCGTTCTAAGGGCAAGGCTGGTTGTCCTCCTCTAGTTTGTTTTTTTCCTTCTATTAATAAAATCCTACAGGGTGCCACCCATGTTTCTTAAAAAAAAATGCGAAAACACTAGTGATGGGAAAAAGGAAGGATCTCAATTTCATTGAAAGATGATTCTAAAATTTTATCTCCGATGTTTATTATGTTCCAAGTCTTCAGAAAAATTTATTGAGTATGGGGCAACTTTCAGAAAAGGGCTATGATATGAGAATTTTTAATGGAGTTTGTAGTATTGTGATGGGCAGAAAGGACTAATTGCAAAGGTAAATATGTCTCGAATCGCCTATTCTTTAGTTCTGTGATTCAAGATGATAATTGGTTGTGGCACATACGTTTTGGGCACGTTAATTTTGGAAGTCTTAATTATCTTGCTCGTAAACGAATGGTTAATGGATTGCCTGCGATTGATGTTCCTGATGAAGTTTGTGAAGCATGTGTTTTGGGCAAGAAACATAGAGATGTTTTTCCTACAAACAAATCTTGGAGGGCAAAAAGAACGTTGGAGTTGATTCATTCAGATTTATGTTCAGTTGAAGTTGCTTCTAACGGAGGTTACATGTATTTTGTCACGTTTATTGATGATTTTAGTAGAAAAGCGTGGGTGTATTTTTTGAAAGAAAAATCTGAGGCTTGTGATATGTTTAAGAAGTTTAAGTATTTTGTGGAGAAACAAAGTGAGAATAAAATTAAAGCTTTGAGAACCGATAGGGGCACCGAGTATCTTATTTGTGATGATTTTCTTGAGAAGCATGACATTGAACATCAGTTGACTGCTAGATATACTCCGCAACAAAATGGTGTAGCAGAAATAAAAAATAGAACAATTATGGATATGGTTAGGTGCATGTTGAGTTTCAAGAAATTGCCAAAAAGTTTTTGGGTCGAAGCAGTTGCGTGTGCAATTTATGTTTTGAACAGGTGCTCAACAAAAAGTGTGTGTGATAGAACTCCAGAGGAGGCCTGGAGTGGTCGATGACCTTTTATTGGACATCTTAGGATGTTTGGTTGTATTGTTTATTCTCATGTGCCTGATCATTTGAGAAAGAAACTTGATGACAAAAGTGAAAAGTGTATTTTTATTGGGTATAGTGATGTGTTAAAAGCTTATAAATTGTTCAATACAGTGACAAACAAAGTTATTGTTAGTAGAGATGTGACTTTCGATGAGGTTACTATTTGGGATTGGTCTTCAAAAGAAAAGGAAAATTCAAGTTTTGATTCTCCAAATGCTTTTGCTCAAGATGAAGATATTAATGTTCAAGGTGATGTTCCAACTCCTACAGCTGCACAGGGAGAAAGTTCTGGGGGTCCGCAGAGACAGCGTAACTTACCAGCTAGGTTGCAAGATTATGTTGTGGGTATTGATAATGAGATATCCGATGAAGATATGGTGAACTTCGCTTTATTTACATATTTTGATCCTGTTAATTTTGATGAGGCATCTTGTGAAGATCATTGGATTCAATCAATGGATGGTGAGATTCATGTGATTGAGAAGAATAATAATACATGGGAGCTTACTACTTTACCAAGTAGTAAGAAGGCGATTGGTGTGAAGTGGTTTTACAAGACTAAGTACAAACCAAGTGGTGAAGTTGATCGTTACAAGGCAAGGTTAGTTGCAAAAGGTTACAAGCAAAAGCCAGGTATTGATTATTTTGAAGCATTTGCACCAGTTGCTAGATTTGATAATGTTCATATGATTATTTCTCTAGCTGCACAAAATATTGGAAAATTTATCAAATGGATGTTAAATCGGCTTTCTTGAATGGCATCATTGAAGAGGAGGTATATGTTGAACAACCTGCAGGGTATGTTCAAAGAGACAATGAAGATAAAGTTTACAGGCTGAAAAGGGCTTTGTATGGTTTGAAGCAAGCTCCTAGAGCTTGGTACACTCGCATTGATTCTTATTTTGTAGAGAATGGTTTTTAAAGATGTCCGTATGAACATACTTTATATGTTAAATCGTTGCATGGTGATATTCTAATTGTTTGCTTGTACGTTGATGATTTGATTTTCACTGGCAATAATTCGGGGTTGGTCACACAATTTAGGGAGGCTATGATAAATCAATTTGAGATGACAGATTTGGGGCTTATGTCTTACTTTCTTGGAATTGAAGTTGCTCAAGTAGATGGGGGAATTTTTATTTCACATAAAAAGTATGCTAGTGATATTTTGAAAAAGTTTAAGATTGATAAGGCTAAACCAATTTTGACTCCACTTGAGGCGAGTTGAAGTTAGTAAGTGATAGTAATGGTGATTTCGTTGATCCTACTTATTTTAGAAGATTGGTTGGGAGTTTGAGATATTTAACTTCAACAAGGCCAAATATTGTTTATGGTGTTGGATTGATTAGTAAGTTTATGGAATCTCCATGTCAATCTCATTTGCAAGCTGCAAAGCGAATTTTGCGCTATATTCAAGGTACGTGTAGTGATGTCATTTTTTATTCGAGTTCTAGTGATGGGAAGCTAGTTGGTTATACAAATAGCGATTGGGCTGGTGATAATGAGAATATGAAAAGTACTTCGGGATGCATTTTATCTTGGTTCGAGTGTGTTTTCGTGGTCTTCAAAGAAACAACAAGTTGTCGGTCTCTCTACAGCTGAAGCAGAATACATGGCAGCAACGGGTAGTACTACTCAAGTGGTGTGGTTGCGTAAATTGCTCAATGTTTTACAATTTAAGCAAGATGGTCCAACAAAGATTTTATGTGATAACAAGATGGCGATTGCATTATCGAAAAATCCAGTTTTTCATGGTCGAAGCAAGCATATCGACATCAAGTTTCACTTCATTCGTGATTTGGTTCGTGATAAAGAGATCGTGGTTGAGTATTGTCCGACTGAAGATCAAGTTGCAGATATTTTTACGAAGCCATTGAAGACCGAGCTATTTTGGAAGTTGAAGACTATGTTGGGCATGATCAAGTTAGAAGACTTGGTTTAAGGGGGGCAATGTTGGATCCTAAACCAAGTCCAATTAGATAAATGATTTATTTATGTATTAGTTTTTAACTTAGCTCAAATTTTATTAGTTAAAAGATTTATTTAGGTACTATAAATGTGTGTTATTGAGATTTTCTAATAAGTTTGAGATAATAATTTTCAGCCAAAAAATAAAAGTGTACCGTCTCGTTTCTTTCCTTCATCAATTCTTCATTGGTTTGATGTCCTGTCATTTTTTCTTCTTCAAAACAGTAGCCACAAATTGATTCTTCACCGTCAAGTGACAAAACAGTGGGTTTGTTTTTTTATGATACAAATTATTATTAGTATCATTATTGTTTAACTCTACAAAAGGTGCCAAATCAAAACACCAACTCAAAATGTTATTATCTAGTCGGTGCACAAAAGCAAGAGAACAAATAGGAAGTACCGATACTTCTCCATGGGCCAAAAACTCAAATCTGAAATTTCAAAGCTAAACAACATTTTAAGCATTATTGCCAATAGTTAAATGAGGCAATAGCTAACTAATCACACACACACACCATAAAACATTTCATAACCAATCAAAACTCTAACAATTGTTGCAAAATTAAACAACTTTTTCAAAGTTAGGCAAAAGTAAATTAATCACACGCATACATACAACATTTCCTAACTAATTAACACTTTCAACAATCTTGCCCGCAGCTAACAACATTTACCATTTCACAAACACGAAGCAAAATTTTAACATTATTTTTGGTGGTAAGGGGCAAGAGCTAATTAATAGCAAACATTTCATAACTAATCAACACTATTAACGATAGTGCCATCTTAAACCCCATTTTCAACTCACGAACAAGACAAGAATTACTCATCCACACATATACCATTAGCACTTTCAACAAAAACCGTACATTTCAAATTTACAATCAATGAGGTAGTAATCAACCTTCCAACAATATCGATATTTAAGAGCGTGTAAAATACATTTACAATTTCCCGAATAACAAAGGGAGAAGCAAATTACTCGCATTGCCAGTAGTTGAATGACAGTTTCAATCTCAAAGCTAATCACAACATTAAAAGAATTATTACCTAAGCTTTCAAATTTTCATGAAGAAAACGAGGGGAGTTAGCAAAATTAATCACCTGCAATGGCGACAAAGCAGACAAAAATCCATCAAAAGCGGAAGTCAGCTAGTCGGGGATTCCAATCGGGGGAGAAGGGGACTTTGGAACTGGAAGGATCGAGGTCGAGAGCCGTGCGCTGCACTTGGGAAATGCCATAATGGGTTGGGGACCTAGGGCTGGGGGGTGAGTGAGGTTAAGTTAGGTTTTTTTTAAAAAATTATATATATATATATATATATATATATATATATATATATATATATAAAATATTATTCGAATACTTGAATCGAATACCATTAAGCTCGTATTCGTATTCGAATCCTTATCGAATATTTAAAAAATTGAATTCAAATACGAATACCGAATACCGAATCGAATAAAAAAGATTTGATTTGTTTATAACCCTAGCAGAAGCTGAGGACTCCTGAGAGGGTTGTCGAGGTTGAGCGGGAGCTGCCCGAGCTTGCGAGGAGGAGTGCCGAGCATTCGAGTTGTTGTTCCTCGAGGTAGCAATATTAGCGGAGACATGATGCGAGAAGGACGCGGGCTAGGACTGCTTCAGGAGCAGTTCGCAATTGATGAGTTTTTCATGGAGCTCATCAAACGATATGGGAGTGTCCCGGCCTTCCACCACATCCACGATGTGGTGGTAGTCGTCATCCAAACCACCAAAGATGATCTCAATAAGATCATCGTGGTCAAACGGTTTGCCCAGAGCCACGAGTTCATCTACCCAACTTTTGACAGACTGCATGCAGTCGGAGACCGACTGAGAGGCCTTGGATGCCCGCTTGAGATAGTCTTTGATCTGCTTGATATGGCCGCGAGTCGGGCGAGCATGAGTGTGAGCCAAAGTGTCCCATACTTTACGGGTAGTGGCGGCATATTGGATCATTGGAACTAGGGGAGAAAATAGGAAACCAACAAGAGCTCCGAACAAGAGTTTATCTTGTCGAATCCAGGGTTGGTAGTGTGGGTTTAGGATGGGAATATCCTTGGATAATTGAGCATCCTTAACTAGGACGATGGGAGGCAGGCATTGGGTGTGAGCCGTCTACAAACTTGTAGAGGTCATAGCCAATAAGGGTGGCCTCAACTTAGAGTTTCCAAATTATGTAGTTTGTGGAGGTGAGTTTTGTTATGTTGTGGTAAGAGATGTTGATGAGGTCTAAGGTTTGTGTGGGGTCAAGGGGGTTTTTAATGGTGAGGGAGTAATTTCCGGTAGCCATGGCGGAAAGTGGTAAGGGCGGCGGCTATTCATCATTCTCTGCGGTTTTTCAACTATAGTCAAGGTAATTTCATAATTCTTTTCCTTTCTTGCTCTTCGTGGGTCCTATGATCCTATCTTATTTTTGTCATTCTATGTGGTGGTGTTCAACAAATACCTTGTTCTCCCTCTCTCTCATGGTTCTTATTCATGTTTATTCGCATTCATAATCTTGAATTTCTTGTTACCCATTAATTAAAATAAGCATGTCCATTACTCTCTCACTCTCTCTCTTCTTATTCATGTTTATTCGCATTGATCATAATCTTGAATTTCTAGTTACTCGTTGATCAAAATACATGCTGAGTCGATGTCTCACTGAGATATATTTATTGAATTGTACATTTTTGAGATTGATTTAGGAAAACAAGTTGTGTACAACAAAAGGTTTTGCAAACAATTAATAAAGTATAACAATATCAATGAAAGAGAAGAGAGAGAGAGATTGGTGTCAATGGTCTCTTAAAATTTTATTAATGTCAATATTAATTAAACAGGTTTTAAGGTTACAATTATATAGAGATACAATATCAAACCCTAAAGTGTCTAAACAAGGAAACTAGAAAACAATTATGTCGCACGGTTGTGGTCACATTGCTCCACGCGATGCAACCTCTTCGCCATCGAGTGCGGTTGCATTCCCTCCTGAGTGCATAAACTCTCTCCGGATTTCCCACAAGGTGATGCGATCGCATTGTCCTAAAGGGCAACCACTTTCTCAATGCAGTTGTTATTTAGGAGGATTTAACTTGTTGTCAGCGAATCATCGTGCAAGATTTTGACTAAATAATGGGAGCATTAGACCGTTGCTGCTAAGTATGTTTCGCTAACTTGGTATAAATACGTCAGAATTCAATAATACTTTCCTTGGATTATTTAACGGTTAGAAACTGGCCGGAACGACCCCAGATAACCAAAATTTACACGAACCCTGCTGCTACTTGTTGTCAAGAAGCAAAACCTAAGCCCTTCTCTGTATTTTCCTTATACTAGACGAGAACACAAATTTTGTCATTTCTGAACAGTTGATAATACAATCAAGAACGAAAAATTCAATGACGTCAATGACATCAAGGAGCCACTGAGTCTTGTGTTAATCTCGCCATTGTGTTAATCTCGCCATATTGACACTAGCTACTCCAACGAATGCCTCTTGTTCTGAATCATTCCTCCAAGCAAGCCGTGAAATGGCACCACTGTCTGGTGGCCAGAACTGATTGAATCCAAGGTCATCTGTTTCACTATTTTTAGGCAAACATCACAAAAGTCTAAAATGCTGGAAACAAACAAGCAGAAAAAGAAGAAGAAGAAGAAGAAGAACAACAACAAAGTTCCCTTTCGACTACTTTACATTTCGACAAAAGAGATTAGGGAGGCTGAATACAGATGTAAATTTGTAGTATTGGGTACATACAAATGTTGAGCTTGTTCAAAATTTACACACACACACACACACACACACAAAAAAGCCAAACCTACTTCTCTTATAACAAATAAACAAAAGATAATTACCGAAAATTTAGCAGCTACATTCAGAATCCTTCGTCTAGTTTCAAAGGATGTAATCATGGGTGTTTTGATGTATTGATTAGCTCCGTTTTGCGAATATTATTCCTCCTCCTCTATGTCGTATCCACGAGCTTGGGGAACATCAAATGACCGATCTACAATCGTGCCCATCTACACTACAACTCAATGACCTCGCCTTTTCTGCAATTACCAACCCATAAGTACATAGTTGATTTCTGCCTCGATTGCAAAACTCTACAACAATCTTTCCTTGGTGACTATCAACGAAAAAGATTGAACCAGTTAGTACAAATTGTATATGGGATCCTGAAATGTGTCAATTTAAAGAAAACTAATATGCCCCAAGTATTGTATACCTTTTGCCAACGATGATTATCCTCCCTTTTTAAGATGACAATGGATTCAATCTTTCCAGGCGATTCCATTTTCCAACGGCAATAAGGATATCGGTCTTTATGACGATCATACACCCCAATTATCTGTCTCCTGCGCTCATCATACCTAGTCGAGCTCATGTAATAAACGAAAGGTTTCTGGCACGGGTGCCTTGTCACTGGCCTAGTGTTGAATGCATAGGCCGTATAGTCAAGTCTCTTGTACCAATTGAGAAATGTCCGCGTAGGCGTCTCCAGCTCTCTTGGAGAGATGATACCCCTCACGATTTGAATCGTGTATCCCCATGAAACTGAAATGGACCACTCTCGTTTCTTGTCGTAGCAGATAGATTGTTGTATGAGGCTGGCCGAATCGTACTTGGCCGATTCGAACAGGCGTTTGAGGGATTGAACTCTGTTCATGCTGGGAAATATTGGATCCACTACATCTAGATGGTGAAGTGAGACTAATGGAGTTACTGGATGAGCTCCCAACAGGCCCAATAAGTTCCCGTACACATCATACTGCATAACCACAAAATAACATAAATATATCAGCTACTACATCAAGAATTAGATGTGGGGGGAAGGTCGAATCGTAAAGATTACCTGATGAAATCCGGGTTCTTTTGTGAGTGGAACCCCAAGCTCAGCCATACAAGCTTGAATCCTATCATCACTCCCATATAATCCAGGATACCGATGTATGCACCGATCCTGCATCTTATCCAACTCCTTAGCCAACGGATAACTAATAGCAAACCCGCCTCCACCATACGCCATAGCATAAGAAAAGAATATGTTTTGAACATGACTCTCCGACGAGCTTCCGATATAATAATACTGACTATGATCATATTTTGACAGAATCCTAACCACATTATCCACCACAAATACGGTGTCGTCGTCGCCCATCACAAACCACCTCACATCCTTCAAACCCAACCTTAGTGTCTCCGAGACTACACGTGAGATGCGCAACGCTGATCTCAACCCTTGTCGATTCGTGTACGGGAACTTGGAAGTGTCCTGGGAGATTCTTATTTCCGGCAGCTTTTCGTTTCTTTGTGTTTTGACCTTTTGGTCTACCCAAACAACCCCTCTGGTTTCTCCGGGCCTCCACCATACTTTGATGTATTCTTTTCTCGTATCCCACAAATTCGAAGAGGCGGCAATGCCGAAAACGACGTGGTGTACCTGGGTGTCGAAGCGGAGCTGCAGTGGCTGGGGTGTCTGAACCGTGGGGGGAGTGATGGAAAGTTGAGAGTAATTGGAAAGTGCGACGGCGATTTGGGAGGTGCAGTCAATTGGGGTGTTGACTAGGTGGTTGGTGGTGGTGGCCGTAGTGTCGGTATCGGTGGTGGGGTTGAGGAAGAGGAGTTTAGAGGAGTAGAGAAGGTAAAGGAAGAGCATAGAGAGGAAGAGAAAGGAAATTGATTTACGGAGGGCGGCGAAGCCAAAGGGATGAGGGCGTTGTTGATAGGAAACGGAGGTCATTATAGAACCGGGCAACAACGCGTAATGGGAATGGTGATATGAGGAAGATGATGATGATGGTGATGGAGACCATTGTTGTTGGGGATTGAGATGGGTTTGGTTGGATTTGGATTTGGGGTTTCGGGTTTGCAGAGAAGGAGGGGGAAAGTGAGTGGACGGAGGGGGATCGTTGGACTGAGAAATGTTAGGATCTTTGAAATAGAATGGGAGATAATTTGGGTTTAATGTTTGTTTCAGACGTTTCTTTAACGGGAATGAAGGCGACCATTCCTCCGCTTTTGCACAATAAAGAATGGCAAATGATAATAAAAGCTAGAACTTCTAATATTAATAGGTAAAGTTCGTAATAATTTAAATTTTCTATCAAAAATATCATATTTAATTAAATAATATAAATATGTTAAAAGATTTGATCTAACAGCACTAACATTAAAATTTATAATAATACCACAAGTTCTAACTTATAATATTCTACCTCGATAAAGAAATGTTAAAAAATACTGGTTACATGTTCGCGTTTGATCATCTATTATAGTATTATACTAGCGTGTTACCCGTACTCTGCACGAATAGTGTTTTTTTCTCTCTAAATTTATTAAATATGATAGATATTTATTTTACAAGATATATTATATGATATAATTTCTTATGTTCAATTAAGAAAGTAATTGAGTAAATGATTAATAATTCTTGTTGTATCGATCTTGACATGAACAATCCATATGTATACATTTTCGTACTTGTGAAATGGTGTTGTGTTTGGCTTCAGTTTTTTTCTTCTTGTAATATTTTCAAAAAACTGAAGGTAAATGAAATATACTTGTTAAGTAAGAGTTAATATTTTATATAAAATATATACATTTGTAGTAATGCTTGTAAGCAATGGTACTTAGACAAATATGAAGAGATTTTTATTTATTAAAAATATTTTTATGGTTAATACACAATTAATCAAACTCAAGAAATTTGATAAAAAATTAAAATTGAAATAAAGAAAAACTAAAACGATCAAATGTCAAAATCAAGAGCAAAATAAAAACCAATTTATATCGAGTAGCAAATATCAAATTTGAAATCAATATGAAATCGAATAAATAAAATAACACAAATAAAATCATAACTAAAATTTAAAAAATAAAGCATTAATAAAAATTAAATAACCGTTTAAAAAAACAAAAGCAACAATCAAGATCAAAACCAATATAAAAATGTATACAAACATCTAAACTAAAACTAAAATCGATGTCAAAATCAAAAATCACAATCAATCAAAATCAATATATTTTTATCTAAATACAAGCAAAATCAAAAATCAAAAGGTCAATTGAAACAAAGCTATCAATCAAAAACCATAAACCAAAATTGAAACCTGAAACAAGTCTAGGAATCAATAACAAAAGGTTAAAACTGGAATCATATTTAAAATTCAAAGGAAAATAACAAATAAAACTAATATCAAAATCATTAGATGAGCAAAATTTCAAAAATTAAAAAGCAAAACAAATTATGAAGCCAATGACAAGAAAGAAATCAAAACCATGGTATAATCCAAAAAAAGTGAAAACGAAGAAAAAATTAAAGTAATTTTTTAATTAACAATTCATCAAAACCAAAACCAAAACCAAAATAAAATCAAAATGGTTTCATTGAAATAGCCTAATACAGGTCTTACAGTAGCACCTTTGTGTGCCATAATAATAGCTTAATAAACTTTTGAAAGTAAGGAAGTTGCATCCATGTCCCAAAAGAAAATGCCCGGGTTGAAATGATGCCATTAAATCTAGCTAAAAGAGAAGTGCCGAGGATGAAGAAGTTTTCGCGTGACAATGAAAAGAAAGGCTGGGCGAGGCATGGAAGAGACTATGTTGGGAGAGGTATTATTTGTGTTGAATTAAATATATATGAAACTTTTTGAATTCTTAAGTTAATAGCTACCATGCTTTTACAATCGGTAATAGTTGGAGTCATAAAGGATTTTGAGTTTTATATAAAGACGATGATTATGAATACCTCATGTTATAGATATCGTAATTAAATATAGTTATAAAATAATAACAAACAAATCATTAAAACTAGAATTTGAAAACATTTTGTTTGAAAAACTTGAGAATGTAACTTTAACAAAATAATGTGAGGTGTCACAACCTCTAGCTTTCAATATATATATATATTGAGTAGACGGTCTTACATATCTTAATTCGTAAAAAATAGTTTCACTTTCTCGCAGCTTAAATCCACGAACACACGATTAGACAGGTAAGAAGCGATCCGTCTTACAAAAAATATTCGTAAAACCGTTATTTCTAAGTTTTTGTCTTATAGTTTTAATAAAGAGGTATTATATTAGAAGCTTTAGCTTATAGTATTATTACAAACTTTAGTGTTACATTGTTAGTGAAGTTAGATCAAATCTACTTACATCTTTATATCATTAGATCAAATATGCTATTTTCTAATTAATGATATGAATATTCCTAATCATCCAACGGCTCTATTGTAAAAGCTGATAGCTTGAGTATAATAATGAAATTACGTTAAACTTAATTCAGTTTTTAGTGGAAATACACGCTTATATTATTTTGTAACCGAAAAAAAAACTTTTCATTCATCGCAATGCATCATTTGTATGTCGCAATGTATGATAATGTCTTATTATGTGTATCGCGATGCATGACGTGTCTTTCTCCGATAGTAAGAAACTTAGGAATAATTACGGGTCGGTGCACATTCTAATGTTTATAACCCCTCCAGTCTCATGTTTTTTTTCAATCGAAAAAAAAATTTGAAAAAAAAACACTTTGAGGTAAAAGGATGACAATACTTTTAATGAGTTTGAGATGCGCTAAGGAAATACATTGCATTGCATTAATTTTTGCATTATGTTGCCTCAATTTTAATTACATAATTCAATTTTACATTGCGATGCATCAATTTTTGCAAAATTGTGCATCAATTTTTGCATCGCGATGCATTAATTTAAATGTGATCAATTTTAGTTACATAATCTAATTTTATCTACTGCGATGCATCTATTCAAACAACCAATTGATACATTGCGATGCAAACTGGGTTTAAATACATCTCTTCCACATTCTTCTTCCTTCCTCATCTCTCGTAAGTCATTTTCTTCATCCTCTATCTTCTTCCTTACTAAAAATCATCCAACTCAACATAGATTCATTCCAGTATCGTATTTAATGGTTTAGAAAAAATGTTATCTTTCAGGGGCTTTGCCCCATCGATCTGACCGGACAGGTCGATTCTCGTTTCGTTGCGTAACAATGATTTTCGAATCCAACATATTTGTCGAAACTGTTGAAGGAGACGATGACATTTTCGGAACAATATTTTGAGGAATGAACTTTAGTGGTTGATAAAAAAAAATAAAGAGTGAAAGGGTTACAAATTTTGAAAAAAGAACCTGGTAGAATTTCACCCAAAAAATAAAAAATAATATATAAAGTGGTTGAAAATTATCCAGAGGGGACCTGCCTAATTTCTTCCTAAATTTTAAGACCAAGGGCTCACAAAATGTTGAGCTTAGAGGGCCGGCCCGTTTTGGATTTTCGCATGGGAGTAAAATGGTCAAGCTTGGTTCAAGTTGAAAAACGCTTTAAATTAAGGGTAAATTTCAAGTATGTATAATTTTATAAACATGTTTTCATCCAGGATTATCAATTTTTTTTGATATTTCATATAAATACAAATTAGTTGTCAAATGACAAAAATGTAATTAATGAAGACAAATCTAATCCGGCCTAAAAAAAATCAAAAAATGTTGATGTCAAGGTTTGGTATCAGCATTATTTTGACAGTTTTTTGCAAAACCAAAAAAAAATTTTAAAAATACTGATGTCAAGTCTTGGCCTCAGCATTGTTTTGACAATTTATTCAAATAAAAAAATCAAAAAATACTGATGCTAAGGCTTGGCATTATCACTGTTTTGACAGTTTATTCAAGCCAAAAAAATTCAAAAAATCTGATGTCAAGGCTTGGCATCAGCACTGTAGACCAAAAAAATTCAAAAAATGTTGATGGAAAGGCTTGGCATCTGTACTGTTTTGACAATTTATTCAAGTAAAAAAATCAAAAAATGTTGATGCCAAGGCATGGCATCAGCACTGTTTTGACAGTTTATTCAAGCCAAAAAATTGAAAAAAAAAACTGATGCAAAAGCTTGGCATCAGCACTGTTTTGACAGTTTTTACAAGACCAAAAAAATTCAAAAAGGCGATGTTTAGCATCAAGATTTGTTCACGCTTTATTCAAGCCAAAAAATTTAAAAAGTCCATGCCAAGGCTTGGCATCAAAACTGTTTTGACAGTTTTTTGCAAGACCAATTTTTTTTTTTTTTAAAAGCTGATGTTAAGGTTTGGCATTTGGCATCAACACTGTTTTGACAATTTATTCAAGTAAAAAAAATCAAAAAATTTTGATGCCAAAATTTGGCATCATGACTGTTTTGACAATTTATTTAAGAAAAAAAATTTAAAAAAGCTGATGTCAAGGCTTGGCTGGGCATCAGCGCTGTTTTGACAGTTTTTTAAAAAATTCAAAAAAACTGATGTCAAGGTTGACATCAGCACTGTTTTGTCACTGAACCGCTGTTCAAATCCATCAAATAACTATGAACTGATGGCTTGCAATTCGAGGGAGGGAGCTGAGGCCTGAGAGAAGTGAACTGACCAAGAGAGGAGAAAGGATTCGGTTAAACTGTTGAAGACATTGATAATCAAGTTGTCATTAGTGACCGACTCAATGAGTGGTCAGGAAAGTGTCCATTTATCAGTATCCCCTGCAATTGCATATATATAACAGTAATTAGGTTGAATGAACAAACAAAAGAGAAGAAGAAGAATGGTTAAAAACAGAGTGAGACACCGACCTGTTCTATGATACAAATAGGGTAGATATCACCAAAAGTGATATTCCATGTAAAGAACCTGTATGGGTCTATAATTCTCCATTAATGCCTTTTCCCAGTAGCAGCATTATAATTATAAACACCATTAAACACCATACCTTGCTCCACCTCTCTACTCCCATTTTCCTCTCTCTTTAGATCTAAATCTAAGACTACTATTATGAGTGAGAGAGAGAGATTGGTAACAAAACAATGCTATCTTAATTTCTTAATTTCTATTAACTGCTGGCGCATCCATGATGAATTTGCCAATCAGAATGCAGAAACCACCAACCTCACTAACAAGCTTGATCGGTTGAGATTTTTAACAATAGCATTTGAGTAATAATAATTTGGTTTGCACTTCGTAATAAGACATTGATTTCCGAGTCTGATTAAATCTTTGCCCACGGGAAATTCATGGATTAAGAGCCCAGCTGGAAGCAGCAAAGTACGATGTTATTAAATACTGCATAGGAACGATCAAGAGAAAAGGATCTGTGAGGCCAAACTTAGGGCAGTGCCGGTGACGGAGGTGGTGGTGGGGGTTGTATTTGGCCGGAGGGTGATAGTGGAAGAGGAAGAGAGAGAAAGGCCTATCATGACATCATGTTCGTGTTTTTGCTTCTTTGGGTTGGAGGGTGGATAAATACACGAAAAATCAAAATAATCAAGTTACAGAGTTACAGACATAAAGGGCAGTGACGTACTTTCGTCCTAAAATTATACCTAAAAGATATATCAAAAAATAACTTGATTTAGTTAAAAACATGTTTTTAAAAATGTATCGACTTGTAATTTGTTCTTAAATAAATTTAGGAATAATTGCGGGTCGGCACCTTTTATGAAATTATAACCTTTTAAAATGTTTTTTTTTGTTAAAACCGTAAATGTTCACTTTTATATTTTTTTTCGAAAATGTCTGAGCACCAAGCAGGCAAGCACGTCCTCTCTTTCTCTTTCTATCAGTTTGCTCTCTTTCCAAATTTCAGTTCACCGCCATGTAAAGCAGGAGACATTTTTCATTCTTCTTTCTCACTTTATCCCACCGGTTAGTCCAGTGCCATTGCTACATCCACCAGCCAGTCCAGTGCCATCTATATTTCGACCAGGTATCAATGGCAAGCTAGTGAAGCCACCACAACCACCACCTCCAGAAAATTGGATTATGCCCAAAGCTACAGAAGGGACTCAGGTTCCAGGGGTATTTTACTTCTAATAACAACTCGAGTATATTTGCAGCATCGCCAAGTCAAAGTGATAGCAAAATCGATTTGTGTCGCGATGCAACCATCAGAGCCTTCAATGCGAACAACGATGCTTTCAATGCGAGCATCAGCGTCTTCGATGCAAGAAGTTGCACCCACCTGTTCGTTGAAATTACGAAGGATTTGTCTTCCTTAATTCTTCCTTTTGCTTTTTCCGCCATATCCTGCTTCCTCTCAATTGTTTTGGCGTTGCCCTTACAAGCAGAAGAAGACCATACTTATATAAAAAAAATCGATCTGGATGAGGGAATGCGAGTGGGTTGCTGCCATTTCTGTTGTAAACTTGGTTTCCAATAACTTGAATAAAGCTAAGTCATGTAAAATGAAGAGTGGGAATCCCACATTAGGAACAAAATGAAACAAGCTCTACCTTATAAGGTAGAGCTTTGAGGCTTTACTTTCGGCCCTTGGGCCACTACACTTTTGTGTAGGAGGGAAGACCTACCTAGGTGCAGGTCCAAACACGCTCGCGCGTCCCGACTCGGCTCGGCTGGCTGGTTGGTTGGTTGGTCGGCCGCTGGCTGGCTTGCCTGACTGAACCTTTCCATCCCCAATCTGTCACTTAAATACTGCATTCAAACACAGATTTTGGTATCAAAAAATCCTTTTTTCTGCCCTAACGGAGATACAGCAGCGCGTGCTGCCGGTTCAGTCAACTGCTCCCAACCACCATCCCCAAACTGTCACTTAAATACTGCATTCAAACACATATTTTGGTATCAAAAACTCCTTTTTTCTGCACAACCATTTCACGACGGGAGATCTGACACGTTCGTGATTCGCCCGGTGGCGAAGATTGGAAGGCGCCTCTTCAATCACGTAAGTATCTGAAACACAGGAGACTCACTGCAACCCCGTCCGATCGTTTTACGGGCGGTTTTGTCTTAAGGAAAGAGCTTAAGTGCTCGAGGATATTTGTCAATCTGTGCACACACATACACTACCGGAAACATAAATCAATCAGCCATACCTTTCCCTACAATCTTAAGACAAAAGTATTTTTGGCTTGGTGCTTTCCTTTCCAGCAAAAGGACATATTCTGCATGTTATTATAAAAGCGTTTTCGAATCTTTGTTTAGTGCGTGCAGCATGTTATAAATCGCTAGAACCATTCATTAATTTGGTTCTATATCAATCTGTGTTTGTTACATATTACGCTTTTACATTAAGCTTTGTCTTGGAACTGTTTCTGATTCAGAACATATATAACTTGTCTGCTTACATTATTAATCTGCTTAAAATACATATTCATAACACATGTAAATCTGTTCCAGAATCAGACTACATAACCTGTTTATACAATACATATTCAGAACTATACTCTGAACAATTTATGTTTCTGTTTCCACCATAGGATGTTGATGTCATCTGGTCATTTAATTTAGTCAGTTTGCATGATCAGTGATTACACAAAGCCTGCTTCGCTGTTGTATCTACTTTTTTGATGCATGCAGATTCGATGCATTGTAACAAACTTGATTCTGGGAACTTTCTGCATCCTGGATTCATACATTTTATAGGCGTAAGCGAAATTTCAAAGATTCGCACTACATTACTACGTGCAGTTGCATTCATTTTAATGCATTTACGATTACGCATCTTCGCTTAACATATTCTGGAAATTCATAAATAACTTAATCTGTTTCAAAAACTGTAGCCTGCTCATGTTACATAATTCTAGACAGAACATGCTTACATAGATTAGAACCTAATTACATAGTTTCCAGTATTCAACCTATTCTGAATCTGTCATCTACATCAATCTATATCTGTTTATGTTACAGATTACAGAACATATTTAATCTATTTTCTGTCACATATTCTGTTACAAATTATAGATTCATACACTGTTCAGTTTCTGTTTTCTGTTCTTGTTTTCTGTTTCAGTTTTCATAAACATTGAAAATCTGATTCTGGAAAAGCCTATTACTGCACTTATCTGTTTCTGCTCACAGATTCCGAAATCTGCATTAATATGTTTCTATTAAATAGATACAGAAGAATTATTAACCTGCTTTTAGAACTTACTTTAACCTGTTTTAAATTACAGATTATGATTCATGTTCTAATCTGTTTAAGTTACAGATTATGCTCCAGTTTTAATACTATAAAAACCTGTTTAAACTGTTACAGATTCAGCCTGTTTTTGGCAAAGGCATTCAGTCTGTTCTAAAACTAATTAAGGCTATTTTCCTGTTTTAATTTAGGATGTGTGTATTGACTAATTAATTGAAATCAGCCTATTATAGATTAATACTTAACTGTATTAATTGCAGAGTTTTATTCTGTTCACAGAAATAAAACTAAATAGACTGCACAGGAGAGTCTATCAATTCAGGTTACTAATTGTATAGAAACATAAGTGTTTCATATAACTTAGCCATTTTGCTAATCTTGTTTTGTGTGCAGCATGGCTTCCACCTCTGAAAAGGAACCCGCTGCTATACAACAGCCCATGGCAGAACTGATGCATACCACCGTTCACACTCATGGTGAGCGCCTGAAAAGTTTGTTGGCAAAGAATTCAAAAGATGGCAACAAAGATGCTTTTCTTTCTACCTTACGACGTTGAACCCGTCAAAGTGCTTGAAGGAAACAACCCTATCTTGAAAGAAGGGAAGCGGATCGGACCACCGTGGCCTGTTGAGTCATGGAAACACTCGACTTCCTTTGTAGAACTACATCTTAAATGGATCGGATAACTCGTTATACGATGTATACGACCCATTTAAGACTAGAGACCTTTGGGAATCATTGGAAAAGAAGTACAAAAACGAAGATGGCTCGAAGAAATTCGTAGTTGCTAGGTTTTTAGAATTTGTTATGAATGATTCCAAAAGTGTTATGACATTGAACAACTCCAACTTACCTTGCACGAGATAGCGTAGAAGGGATGATAATTTCCGAAGCATTCCAAGTTGCGGAAATGATCGAGAAGCTACCTCCCGCATGGAAGGACTTCAAAAACTATCTCAAGCATAAGCACAAAGATATGTCGTTGGAGGATTTGATCCTAAGGCTAAGAATTGAGCAGAATAACCAGGTTTCAAGAGCCTTCGCCCCATAGAAGGGGCGTGTGGTCGAGCAAGACTCCAAGAACGGGAAGCGTAAAAGCTCCGGGGAAGGGATGTCTACGCAAGGAAAGAAGTACAAGTTCAAAGGCAAGTGCCTGGATTGTGATAAGAAGGGCCATAAAGCTGCGGAGTGCCGAGGCAAGAAGCGAGTCCGCAAAGAAGCCAACGTGGTTGATGAAGACATCAGCATGATCTGCGTGGTTTTTGAGACAATCTTGGTCGGCACGGGTCGTGAATGGTATGTAGACACCGGCGCCACACGTCACATATGCGGCGATGCAAAGATGTTCTCATCTTACTCCAAAGTGACGTCTGGCGAGAAGCTATTCATGGGCAACTCTTCCACCTCTGGAGTGGAAGGCAAGGGGCGAGTGATACTGAAGATGACCAGCGGACGGGAATTGGTGCTCACCAATGTCCTCCATGTCCCGGATATTAGGAAAAACCTAATCTCCGGCTCCCTTTTATTAAAACATGGGTTCAAGTTGGTCTTTGAATCCGATAAGTTTGTACTTACGAAGAGTGGAGTTTTTTATGGGCAAGGGTTACCTCAATGAGGGCTTGTTCAAGTGTAATGTAATGGTGGTAACCCCACCCAATATTAGTAGTATTAATAACACATCATCTACATCTTCTTCTTACTTGCTTGAGCACTCAAATATTTGGCATCTTAGACTAGGTCATGTTAACCATGATTCTATACAACGATTAATGCAAATGGAATTAATTCCAAAAGCTCGAATCGATACTAAGGAAAAATGTCAAATATGTGTTGAGGCCAAACAAACAAGAACCTCCTTTCAAACAATACAACGTGACACTCGATCATTAGAGCTAGTTCATAGCGATCTATGTGATTTTAAATCCATAGAGTCATGTGGCGGGAAAAACTATTTCATCACCTTTATTGATGATAGCACACGTTATTGTCATCTTTACTAGTTAAATAGTAAAGACGAAACGTTCGAGGCATTTAAAATGTACAAGAACGAAGTAGAAAATCAACTTGAGAAAAAAAATAAAAATTCTCAAATCTGATAGAGGAGGTGAGTACGTACATCCTTTTAAAGACTTTTGTGCATCACGTGGAATAATTCATCAAGTGACTCCTTCTTATACCCCACAATCCAATGGGATTGCGGAAAGGAAAAATCGTACACTCAAAGAAATGATGAATTCATTACTGATTCAATCAGGCCTACCCAACGAAATGTGGGGGAGGCGTGCTCACAAAGAAATTACTTGCTCAACAAGTTACCACACAAGAAATTGGAGCAAACTCCTTATGAATTATGGATGGTCGAAAACCTTCCTATAAATTCATCAAAGTGTGGGGAGTTTGGCTTTGGCTAAAGTGGCAGCACCATTACCTAAAAAGATGAAAATCGGTCCAAAAACCGTAGATTGTATCTTCATAAGGATATGCACTTCGGAGTAGTGCCTATAGGTTCTTAGTGTACAAGTCCGACAATCCAAATATTGAAGTAAATACAATACTAGAATCAAGAAATGTCACATTTTTGAACACATATTTCCATTAAAAAATAACCAAAATACTAATGGAAAACAGGCTCATTTCCTTGGAACACTGGCGAATATGAGAGCGAGGTCCCACGGATATTGGTCCCATGGACATAGTCGAAGACCAGCAGCAGGATGATGAACCAAGAAGGAGCAGCGGGCAAAAATAACTAAAACCGTCCCGACTTTGTAACCACATTTATAGTGGATAATGAACCTCGTACGTTCAAAGAAGCAATGTCTACTCTCGAAGCTCCTCAATGGAAAGAAGCCATTAATGGGGAAATATCTTCCATAATTCAAAACCACTTAGAATTAGTTGATCTTCCCAGGGTGTAAACCATTAAATTTTGTAAATGGATTTTCAAAAGAAAATTAAAACCGATGGTTCCATTGATATGTATAAAGCATGATTAGTCGCAAAAGGGTTTAATTAAAAGGAAGGAATTGATTATTTTGGCGCTTATGCCCTTGGCGAATTACGTCAATTCGACTAATAATTGCTTTTCGCACTCACGCGGTCTTAGCATACATCAAATGGATGTTAGACTACTTTCTAAATAGGAACTTCGAAGAAAAATCTACATGAATCAACTTAGAAGGATTCATAGCTCGAACATGGCAGAAAGTATCTTAGGTTGAATTAAATCGTTATGCGGATTAAAAGCAAGCACAAAACAATGACATAAGCGTTTTGATGGCGTAGTACTTGCTAATGGGTTCAAGATCAACGAATGTGACAAATGTTATGCGCCAAAATACACAACATGGTTACGTCATTATCTGCCTCTCGTAGATGACATGCTCATCATCGGCAATAACGACAACATGATCGAGGACACCGAAAATGTTGGCCAACGGGTTCGACATGAAAGACAGCAGGATAGGCGATGTCATCTTAGGTATTAAAATATCTAGAACATCAGAGATCATATTATCACAATCATTACATCGAGAATTCTTGGAGAAATTGGCAATGGTGATAATAGTATTGCAAAAACTCAATAGACCCAACTTTCATCTCGAAAAGAACCTACGAAAGTGTATCTCAAATTGAATACTCTGTGTAATTGGAAGTCTAATGTATCTCATGAATTGCACGAACGGATATTGCTCAAGCAGTCAATCGTTTAAGCGATTTAATAGCAATCTGGGCATGATCATTTGGAAGGCTATTGTAAGAGTCATAGGTATCTTCGATACAAAGACTATGGGTTGCACTATTCAAGTATCGGCGTGTCGAAGGTTATAGTGATGCCAATGGATATACGATACTAACGACTTCAGCATAGTGGTTGTATTTACACTTGGGGGTGGTGCTATCGCATGGAAATCTTCTAAGCAGACTTGCATCGCAAGATCTCTGATGGAATCGAATTTATCGCTTTAGATAAAAGCAGTGGAAGAAGCCAGAATGGCTCTGAAACTTCTTAGAAAATCTTCGGCGTGGCCTGACCGTACCGCGGTATATGTCCATTGCGGTAAACGCATAATGGAAGGGCACAAAATAATATGTATAACGATAAATCGCGAAACATGCGAAGGCGTCCATCTTGTTAGGCAACTTCTCAAATGGAGTGATCACCATCGATTACATTCGATCGAAAGACAACTTAGCGGATCTGTAACTAAAAGGTGCGTCTTAGAGGCAAGTATGCAACTCATCGAAGGGAATGGGCCTAAAGCATATGAAATAAAGAATAATTTAGCGGCAAACCTGGGCGATTGGAGATCCCGTGGTCTAGGTTGAGGACAACTGACTAAATTAATCTCCAAGAAAACACTACGGGGACTTAAGTCCTACCCGTTCCTATGGTGAAACACACTAGTGTTATCTGTCACGGTAAAGGATAAGTTTTGCTTTTAATGGTTCTATGACTTGAATCGTCAAGCGGAGTTACGTGAGAACAACTCTTTATAGGCAATCACCTATGTGAATGTAAGGCGGCCGATCTTATGTGAATTACGAGGCTAAAATTCTCTAACAACATTCACGAACCGGTATGGTTCGGGGCCAAAATGAACACAAGAAGAATCACACCTGTTTGAGGTTAGGCTGTGTGATTGCTATTGTCTTGGTTGACATCAAACACTAATCGGTTCAAGACACTCAAGTCACTAATTAGTAAGTCATCAGATAGTATATCATAAGGAAAGGTTCAGCCAAAGCTACCTATTCGGTGCGGTTACTCTCGGTTGTATCTACGTAAATATCAATATGTCATCAACACATGATATCTTATTCAATGTGGGGGATTGTTGGAAACTTGGTTTCCAATAACTGAATAAAGCTAAGTCATGTAAAATGAAGAATAGGAATCCCATTGGGAACAAAATGAAACAAGCTCTACCTTATAAGGTAGAGCTTTGAGGCTTTACTTTTCGGCCCTTGGGCCTTTACTTTGTGTAGGAAGGAAGACTACCTAGGTGCGGAGTCCAAACTGTGTGTATACTTGCCAGATCCCAGGCTTCATTTCGGTGGTTGGTCGTGCATTGTGGTTTGCTTACTGGCCCAACCTATCTTTTTTTCTGGTTCATAAAGCAGGGTTCGAAGTTCGGCGAACATTTACGGTTTATCGG